>CM061348.1:44685256-45885256 GCA_030867105.1 Liasis olivaceus | reverse complement strand
TTCAATCAAAGAGTGTTAGAAGGTGGATATAGCCACTAGATACTTTTTAACTTACTGGTTAGAGATAGGACATTGGAGTATTTTCTTTGAGTGGGCAAAGTAACACCCAGTCTTCCAAAAAGGCTGGCTTTCACTTTCCTCTACATTCCATAAAATTGAGGATAGTACTCAAGAAGAGAGAAGGAAAAAGGAAAAGGAAAAAAGAAAAAGAATGGTCTGCCTAACAACATTCAAGCAGGAGGCCCAGATGCCTTTCAATATTCAAATAGGAGGCCCAGACTATCCTCTCACAATGAACTATGAACATGTACTGAAGTCCAAGAGCTTATTCAAACTGTTAATAAATATGTTGTTTAGTTAGGCTGACTTTATTTTATTTGGAATTGTGGGTGTGTGTGTGTGTTTGCCTTCCCAGATTTTCCTATCTTTCTCTTTTTCAATAAACAACTTATTATTGGTGGTTCTTAGTTTAATAGGGAAAGTTCTCATTAAAATATTTCCCACATGCAAGACTGCACAATTATACTGCTATTCTTTGAGTTTCAGAATTGGTACAATATTTTGTTCAGATTTTTTTTTTAACCCAAGAATCTTCTTTTCTATGTTTCTAATGCTGGACTGAAAGGAGGGGTCCTTGGTAGAAAGGCTTAGAGTTTTCCACAACTGGAGAGACTTAAGGTATGTGAGGAGGTTCAGTTAGCCTAATGTCAACTTATCAAAAATTTTACTGGGGAACACTTGGAAGAAGAGGTCAACCATGGAGGTTGTGAACTACCACCCATTCAGTCTGTAATAGCCCTAGTCTGTGGTAAGCAGGAAAAGTAGGGAAGCACAAAATATGTGGATACCGGAATGGCTATTTCAGGGTATTCCAGAATGAATATGAATGGATGGAAGAAGCCTGTTTTGGGGCTGGAGAACTGCTGCACTGGAATGTACATTCCTAAAGAAAATATTTTTAAAAATCTTAATCCAAATTTGCACAAAGGAATTATGATCTGAATCTGTGCATGTTTGAAGAAAATATTGGGTTCTCAGTTGTGTTCCTTTTGTGAGAATCCATTTCAATACCTGCATTTAATGCTGTAAGTTATAGATGGAAGGTATTGGGTCTCATGGAAAGATTGCATTATGGGACGATACCAGTAGGTGAATGTATCTGGATGTGAAGCTAGGAGCCACCTGAGTTTGGATCAGCTCAGTTCTGAGGAATTCCTTTTTAAAACTAGAGAATTAAAAAAAAATTAACATTTGGCAATTTATTTTTTAATTTTTTTCACAATGAGGCAAGGAAGAAAACTTTTGAGCAATATGGTCCAATTTTTCTGGCAGTTGTTCTTTTATTCCCTTCCCCCCCTTCCTTCTTTATTATCATGATAAATAATAAATTCAAAATTCAAAGTTACATTACATTGTTACATTACATTGTTAGTATTGTTGTATGTATTTAGACTATTTGTAGTTTAGTTTAACATATTCAAATAAAGTATGAAAACAAGAAACATCCTTCTGCCAGAGAAATGGTAAATGGCTAGATTTTTGGAGAACACAACTCCTGGGTTGAGAGGTACAGTTTTCTGTAGTTAGTTTTTATCTAAAGCACCCATGAAAAGATTAGAAAGGTATTACTAAGTGAGGGTTGGTCAAAATATTATAGACAAATTCCCTAAAGTTTTCTTTCAGTTGACATATAATCACTACTCTAGGCATTCTTCCTGTCCACCCCATCTTGCTGGGTGCCTGTGCTGAACATAATATTTATGGAGAAGTAACTGAAGGACAGTGTAAGAGTTGACTCCTCTTGAAAGCAGGTCTTAATGACGCCTGTGGAAGGATTTGGGTTGGGCAAATGTAGGAGATGATGAAGTCAGGTGGCAGTTCTTTTGTGACAAAGCATAATAATCTGAGCAGGATTTGTTGCTTCTGGAACCCTGGGCAATGTATTCAAATGCACCTTGAGTTCCATGCACCTCACTGAATCCTACTGATATACCAAATTAGTAATGTTGCTTGGCTATGATGCCTCTGGTATAGTGAACACTGTGTATTCAGCTTACAGTCCAACTCATGCTTATCATGCTACTGGCACATACTGTACGTTCAGCAAATCTGTGAAACATATGGATTACACTGCGACATGATAATGGGGAGAAGAAAATGTGAGAGCACATTCTTGACACTTTAGAGTGAATTGCTTCTCATCAGCCTCTTTAGCATCCAAGGATGCTGTCTTAACTTTTCCTTTGTCTTTTGCCTGGGCAGATGGGCACACTTGCAAAGAAAACACTGGGCTGCATTTTTATTTTCTAAGGTTGTCTGAACGACCTCTGTAGTCCACAGATACTGTTGGAAATACAGAATGTGCTTAAGGGTTGCACTTTGCAGCATCTAGCTTCCTATGTATTCTTTAAAATAAAACAGTAATTAAGAAATAACATTAGAGAGAGCAGGTAGCCTGGTGAGCACCAAGAAATCATCCTTGAGCATATTGTTGTCCCTGAAGGTCTCATTGGGGACCCATGCCTTAAGCTAAATGGTTTAGACCAGGTGTCTGAGGAGAACCTCTTACTGCTCCTGCCTGCCTGCCTGCCTGCCTGCCTACCTGCTCATCAGAGGCCTTGTTCATAGTTCCATTGCTAGCAAAAAGCCCATTATAGAATCCAAAGACACAGATCTTTTTCTGCTGAAATGCCATAACTTTGGGTTGTCCTTTTGAAGGGAATAATAACTGGTGCCAACTTTATTCTTTTCACTGTCAAGTCACAATCTTTTTTTCTTTCTTTCAAAAAGTATATATTTATTTACCAGGCATTCAAAATGGATTGTTTTGTTTGTCCTTAGGACAGTCAGGCCTGTTGGTTTTATTGTATTGATTTCATGTTTATTATTGCAGTATGCTACATATTTCTTTAAGTTGCTTGATAAAGTACCAAACACAATAAGGAACAAAAGTCTTACACATCTAATTTTATCAGAAACTTTTGAAGCTGGTGATTAAGGTTATTAATAGCACATATTAGGTTTCTTCTGGATTATAGGGCTCTTTTGTTAAAATTAATCTAATCAACAACATCATTCAAGTGACTGCATGACCATAAATGCTCAGAGACATGTTGTGCCAGAGGCCTTGGTATGAAAAAGGGTTGGTGTGTGTTCTCAGATCACCGAAAATGGAGATAGGGAGAGGTTGATGAATGGCTGGGAAGTTGCTAGATATTAAAATACAACCTGTTCTCTGAGGCAGTTAAACAGAGGTAGCCTTTCATAACGGAAAAAAAAATGTCACTTGATGTCATCTGGAAAACCAAATGCTGTATATCATAGCAGTCAATGTGCCTTGCCTTATTCATTGTGAACAGTCTCATCCCTTTGTTTCTCCTGTACAAAGTCTCTGTCCCTTTAAATTCTAAGAAGCTGAACTTCAAGAAGAGGAATGAACCCTGAAAAGTAAAATACAATCTGGATAGCAATGTAGGGAGCATGGCATCTTGGTAACTTCATGTTTTTTTTCCCCTTAGGTTGCCTGAAGTTATGCTAGAAAAAAGGAAAGAAACAGAGATTGAGACGACCAAGAAAGATAACTGGGTTCTAGTCTAGTCTACCTGCTTCATCTTTTATACTGGCCCCAAAATGCGGCATTAGATCATCTATTTAAAATCTATGTTTTTCCAAACCGCCATGAATTTTACTAAATCATACTTGACGTGGCAAATCCTGGAGACATACATATGTGATCTTGGTGAATGTTGTGACACGTGAAGAGGAGAAGAATTGGGTAAAATGATTAAGTTTGAAACTACTTCTGGTTGCGTATCAGCCCCATCTCCTTGCTTATATTGAGCGCATGTTTCTAACAATGAATTCATGAGTGTTCCATTTTCCTGTCGCTCTTCTCAGCCAGTTACTGTGTTTCAAGCAGTAGCATTACAGGCAGAAATCAGCAAACTAATTTTTGGAATGAATGGAGGCAAATATTAGCTACAAATGTCCACTCCACACATCTAGCTACTGTTTAAAAGCCACAGCAACAGAACAGTTGGCAGCCATGCTTTGCCTCATCATCATAGTTATGTAATTATAAAAAAGTTATAAACTTTTTTCCTGAAAATAATGCATGGGGATGTGAATAAAATGAGTATGAAACTGCAACCTTTCTTGAGCCATGTTCCGAAACTGTTTATGGCTTTTTCAGGTTCATAACAAGCTCCTGGTGCTGAGGGCTTGTGTAATGCTGGACATTATAGTTAATTTAATGACATGTATTATTATGTCAGATTAGGAATGGTGGTTTCTGCTAAACGTTCATTGCTCTATTTAAGTGGCCTTTTTATGCTACACCAAAATTCCAGAATAACGTGATCACCAAATCTATTATGTAGGGTCTGATTTATAATTCTGGGTGAGTGCTGGTGTTTGTGCTGAAACCTCTCAAGAGGAACTGTTGGGTAGGGTAACCACACTGGCGCCAGTGGATCAGGGGACGGAACTCAGGAGTGCAGGAGCTGATGCCTGAAACTCAGGGCATGGAGTTCGATGTCACGTTGCACAGTCTAAGGCTCTGAAAGAAAGGGACAGGTTCACTGAACAACGCCTACTCGTGCAGAGGCCTCAACAGGAACCGGGTATTGTTCAGGCCTGCTGCAAGAACAATCGGTCCCGTTCCTGGGAGTTCCCTTGGCAGAGAGGAAGAGGAAGAGGAAGAGGAAGGGAAGAAGGAATGTTAAAAGAAAAAGAGGGAGAAGAGGAAAAAAGGAACGTTAAAAGGAGGAGTGGCTCCTGCTTCTTGCCTGTTTTAAAATCCCCTGCCACCAAGCAACCCAACCCAAAATAGACATTGTGTTGTAGGAACAGAGTAAATAAAAACATTGAAATGGCTTTAAAAAAAAGAAAAATGGGTGGTAACATAGATGCTCATTTCAGACAGAAATACGAGTGACAGCACTTTTTTTCCCTTGCAGTTTGTAAATCGCAACCTTTGGTTCACTTGCCCCAGTCTAAAATTAACTTACTTGCACATTAGCCTTCGCTTTATTTTAATGTCAATATTGCTGATGGTGTGCATGCTTGTGATTTTTATACGCTAGGTTTTACTGTGTTTTAAATTTGTATGATACTCCGGTTAGGCTGAATAGCAGATAGTTAAATTGTTGCATAAACAAAACAGTTACTGATCAATACAGCCTTGATCAGCTCTCTCTCCTCTTCTTTATCCAACACATACAGGTTCAGAAAATAGTTTTTTAAAGGTGATTTTCCCTCTTGATTATACATGAAGAGGTTTCCATATTTATCTGAAAGGAAAGGACTCTGAGTGTAAAACTTCTTGTAAAGAAAGACTGGACAGAAAAATGATGAAAAGCATCCAAAAAATACTAAACAATGCCCAGTTTCCCAATTTGCCAGCTACTGTAGGGTTCCAACTCCCACTGAAACTAAACCTGGAGATTTTTTCCTCTTGTAATAAATGTGTACACAGGACACATTTCTTTATTCATGCATACAGTATGTATGTACACGTACACATATACAGCAAGACAAGACAGGTCCAGGACAAAAATTGCCAGTGAAGAAAAGACTATCTTTATAAAACGTAGTGATGTCCCATCTGCTTACACGCAAACACAAGCCACTTTCTTGTACATATACGTACAAACAATTGCAGTCATGCAGAGAAAGAGAAATTGCAGAAATCTGGGCTGACAAAGCATAAACCTACACATGCTTACTCTCTAGTAAGTACAACTGAGATTATGGCTCTTACTCCCAGGTAAGTATGCACAGATTATTATTATACCAAGGGCAAAAATCAGAAGGAAAAAAGTCAACATATGTCTTTGTGGTTGGCTGCAGGCACAAAAGCCAGCATGGCGCAGTCATTAAGTGTTGGGCTAGAACCGTGCACATCCTAATCTTTGCTGTCTGTGGGAATCCAGCTGCAGCCTTGCTTGAGTCACTCTTCATGGGGAAATTGTCAGGTTCATAAAGCTGAACTCCCAGGAAATTATATTTTACATTTTCCCTTTTGCATCTTGCCTGTTACAGTTCTTTGTATGCCAGGATTCTTATGTTGGATGCTTCCTCTTGCCTGGTGAGCTGGACAAAATGCTGCTCAGTAAGGAATAATTTGTAGCATCACTTGAGGCATTGCCTTTTTTCAACAACGCGTGACTCTGCCGTTCATGCTGGTCAGGACTGCGGGAGGGCGAAGCTCTAACAAGGGCTGGCGGTCATAAGAGCATCCTGACTTTTACAACTGTTTCTTACCAGTTTAAATGTTCCCTCCACCAGTTCCTCAATCAAAATGGTGCTATGAGTTGATCTCTTTTTGACTGCTTGTGCTTCTAATCTCTTCAATAACTGAAGTTTCCTGAATGGATTACAGTGTTATTGAAAACATTAAAAAAAACAGTAAAACATGTTTAATAAATAGCACAGGAAGGATATAACACAAAATGAAGGTAGACAAATGCATGGATTTTTAATGCTAAACTAATTAACAGAATAAAATGTATACACACTGATATTTTTTAATATAATTTGTATTAAAGCCTTTAAACAAGAAGATAAAAACTAATACAAACTTACATAAAGTCAGGAAGAAAAAGGAAAAAGTGGAAGAAAAAAAAAGTTGAGGAACAATAGAAAAGAAAAAAAGATATAAAGAAGTGGCTTCCAATATTCTTCACAGCAGTTATAAGTACAAGTATATTTTAACCTCTCTCTCTAAGGTTACATCGTATTACTCTTCTTTTTATAATCTATCCTGTCTAATCATCAAAACCACAAATCACAAGTTCATTTTTTTCATTTTTATGCAAAAAGCCTGTAACAGGCTTCCAGGCACTAATAAATATAGATAGTGTCTATAGAATATAGAAGTCAATTTATCCATTTCAGCAAAATCTGTCAACTTCACCAACCATTCCTCCATAGTGGGTAATATTGAATCTCTCCATCTCTGTGCATATAGTAATCTGGCCGCAGTAATCATACATTGAAATAATCTTCCATGGCTTTTTTTCTAACTGCTTGTCCATTAAACCTAAAAGGAAAAGTTCCAGCTTCCATAGAATATTGATCTTTAAAATCTTTAAAATTATGTTGCAGACTGAACAGCTCCTAAAAGTTGGTCCTTATTATTCAAGTTTTCTTCCTTCCCCTTCTAAAGAATAAATCTAATTCTGATTTTGACAAACAATACATTTCAACAATCTATTGCTGCAATTCAGGTGCAGCTTTCTCCTTTCAGTGTTGTGTGGTCATTCTTTGAATACACCCCACACCCAAAATATTCATAATTCTTGATTGATTCCAAATATTAACATAGTCGAAAAGAACACATACACCTAAAGAACCTATAGCTACCGAGTGTGTCTATTTTGAGTTAAGGCAGAACCATTGAGTACAAATCTGATATTGTCAGAAGCTTGGCTTGGGAATGGGTTGACAGGACCATATTACATTTCACTTAAACCAATCTAAACAAATACGCAGATGCATGTTTTCTACATAGCAGAACAAACAGAAGCTTGAAGGAGGCAGTCTAGATGAAGAAAAAATCCCTGTGTCAGCATGATGATTGTGACCCTGCTCTCCACTCACAGACACGCCTACTTCTGAAGGAGTTAAGAGATGAGAGGTATCACTTGGGTTGTGCCACAGACTGCTGCTGAACATTTCTGTGAAGCAACATTCCTGAGAAGCAACACAGCTCCCTTCTCTACCTGTAAATTATTGCAAACATTTAAGGGATGCTGTTGTTTCTTTGAAGTTAAACCATCATACCCAATTTTGACCAAGCCAAATCAAACACATTTGAGGTTGCCAAGGTAGCCCTTATTCTTGAAAGAGCTGTTCGTGAAATGCATTAAGCTTGAGGGAGATGGGCTGGATCTGCCTGAATGAAGAAATCTGCCTTATGGAAGGGAAGCAACATGACTCTCTTCACGGAGCTGTGGAGGCAAGCTCATTTGGGTTAACAAGGCCTTTGACTTCCAGTGTCACCTGCCAATTTGGTGGGGGCATAACTCAAGACTTCATGAGAACAAAGCACCCCCTTCAAAGACCTTCACAGCCCCACAGCCTATAGATGCTGTGGACAGTAACCTGAAGTTATCACAGAGGTGTAAAAAAGCTGGAAACAATCAAGGGCCAGGTCCGGCCATCTTCCCATTTGGCTGGTTCGGCTATTAATTTTTAAAAGTAAAATATTATTATCAAAAATAATAAAATTTTACAGATGGAAAGGACCTAGGGGAAGCAGGATACTGCTCCCATAGCTGTGGTGGGTGGCTTTATTTTTTCCCATTCCAGACCAAAAAAGGAAGCCTTTCCTAGCTTGAATATGACCTGCATGACCCTTGAGGCTTGGGGCAGGCTTTGCTGGCTTCCAAAGTCCCCTAACAACTTCTGGGCATGGTCCTTTCCATGACACAGCCCAGGTAACGAATCCTCCTTGGCTCCCTTTGGCTTTAATATACTTTCCTATTTTATTGTCTTTGTTTTTTCTTTTCCAAGGCATGAAAGGTGGTTGCTTTGTGTGTAGTCCACTGAACAAAGTGATGCTGTTCCCTCCAATTCCCATCGCACTCGCTTTTGTGAAGAGGCTTGACATCTGCGTGATTCATTGCCATAGTGAAGTTGTTTTCATGGCAGTATGGAAATATTTTTCCCTGGTGAGCGTTTTTTTTTTAATAGAAAAAACTGGGCAAAGAGGCTAAAAATAGAGTCCTTCAAACTGTCATGCAGAGCCCTTGTGGAGAAGAATGCTGTTATATAACCATTTTCAGAGCAGAACTAGGAAAATGTTTATCTTAATTTTGCACCCACTCAACAGTGATGTCTACAGAGGGTCAAAAGAGTCAAGATGGCAGCTACAACTCTGCAAGATGGTGGCTGCATGACTCAAGTAAGAAAGGGGCAGGGCTTCAATCATGCAGTCTTGAATTTTCTGGCATTCCCTGTAGATGCCCTTGTGCTTCAGTGATGTACAATAGCATGCTCACTGACCATCATTGCCAGAGACAATAATGTTAAATATAATTTAGTATATACGCTCTAACCCTATCTCTATCCATCCATCCATCCATCCATCCATCCATCCATCCATCTATCTATCTATCTATCTATCTATCTATCTATCTATCTATCTATCATCTATTATCTAAATATAATTCCAGGGTCCTAAAATGGTGTTTTTATGACCATGCTTCATATGAAGGCTGAAGTTACCAAGGGTGCGATCAAAAACCTTGAGATCAAGCATGAATGTTATCAAAGCATGAATTGCAAGTTCTGTTATCATGTAAGGGTAGAGGAAAGAAATCTGAGATTTATAAACTCTATATATATAGTGGGCTGGATTGCTAGATTCTGTAATAGATTATCTGCAATAAAAGCAACTTACCTGTCCAAGCCTTGTCATTGACTACTGCTGCTAATTCCTGAGTGCTGATGGAGTTTCCCCAGAGAAATGTATTACCATGGCCTGAGTGAAGCTTAGACATTTCCCCATTTTGATACTCTGTCAGATTTCAATTCCAAGAATCCCCAATCAATTTTGGTGATCTGTATTGGGAATTTGGGGAGTTATAGTTTCAACATGTTTGAAGATCACATCCAGCTTGAAATGTTGTACCAGGACAGTATTTTTTAAAAGCCAGAACAAAAACTACATTTGAATTGATTTCATTTATACTTCATTGAGGTGAATTAAGCATCCTCAGTGTGTACATACACTCCATGTACCTCCTAGTTAGTGGGATGCAAGCAACAATATGTTGCCTTTCAAGATAGTCTCTAGATTTTATCCAATTTTTTAAAAACCCAAGCTTTACCGAAGCTTTCATTGAATAGTATCAGCTTGCTTGAGTAAAACTGGGTTCTGTTTGTTTCTGTGACATACTGGCCAAAATGTACTAAAACTGATTAGTTCCAAGCCCAGTAGAAACATTCCTTTTAAAATTTAAATTAAATTTACATTTCCCTGAGCTACCTACTTTTCCACTGGGGCTTTGTGTTTTTTTAAATAAGTCCACCAGTGCACCATTGAAATACTGGACAAAACTTTCCTTTCCTTTCCTTTCCTTTCCTTTCCTTTCCTTTCCTTTCCTTTCCTTTCCTTTCCTTTCCTTTCCTTTCCTTTCCTTTCCTTTCCTTTCCTTTCCTTTCCTTTCCTTTCCTTTCCTTCCCTTCCCTTCCCTTCCCTTCCCTTCCCTTCCCTTCCCTTCCCTTCCCTTCCCTTCCCTTCCCAGCTGACAAGTAGCCCAAATACTTACCACAAATAAAAAATTGATGAAATGAAAGTAATAAATGCAGTGAGAATATTGAAAAAGGTAAGGCTGAAAGTGTGGTGGTGTAACTGGAGAAATGTTAAAATATGGATATGGGTTGCTTATGGAGCAGCTCTGTGATTTGTTTAATGTGTGTGAAGACCACATTTGTGCTTGATGATTGGAAGAATGTTGTTATTATTCCTTATCCAAAGGGAAAGTGAGCAAGAGTGAACGCAAAAAACTACAGCAAATTTAATTTGTTAAGTGTTCCTGGGAAGGTGTTTGGCACAATGCTGATAGAAAGGCTGTGAAAGGTGAAAATGAGGAAAATTTGGGTAGCGCAATGCAGTTTCCTAGGCAAGGGTTATGCAGACCAGAGTTTTGGCTCTCAGCAAGTCACTGAGAAATGTGAGAAAATTTATTGCACATGTATTAATTTAGAAAAAGGATGTGGTAAAATGAATAGGCTTGAATTACAAAATGTTTTACATGAATATGGACTTGAAAGTGGATTGATGAAAGCGATAAGAGCAGTATATGATGAAACTAAAACATCGGAAACAATGGAATCCTAATTGAGTGGTTCAATGTTGAGTGGAGAGTAAGACAAGGATATGTGATGTTCCATGGTTGTTTAATGTGTTTATAGATAAATATATATGGAATATTTGCAGCAATATTAAAGATGTGTTGGATGGGGACATGATCTACATGTCATTTTTCATGCAGATGATGCTGACTGATTTGCCCTGAATGCTAGGTTTCATGATACAATTAAGAGCATTGATCTAAAAATTAAAGTATCAAAGTCCAAGGTAGCATTTGACAGGGAAAACTGAGTGAATGACAGCAAGTTTTATATAAATGGTGAAAAATTAGAGAAAGTAGATTGTTTGTACACCATGGCTGAATGTATACTAAAAATGGGAAAATGGAGACATTTTAAGATATACAAATTCTGGTAGAAAGGCAATAGATAATATGTTGTGAAGACTGAATATTTGTCAAAAGGAATGGCTATATATGACTGTATATTTGCCCAGCTTGTTATGTGGAAGTGAGTTGGTTATGTCAGGAGAAATATGAAAAAAAAGTTGAATGCGGTGGGAATAGGGTACTTAAATGTACGTGATAAAGCAAGAAGAGAGATAATCAAGAATGTATGGGCGTTGAATGAATGTGGACTGAAGACAAAAGTGAGTCACCAGCTTGAAAGGAGCTGGAATGTGGACTGAAGACAAAAGTGAGTCACCACCTTGAAAGGATTATGGAGAAATCACTGAGGTGGTTGATCATATAGGGCAGTGTCTCAACCGTAGCAGCTTTAAGCTTAACATGGCTTAAAGTTGCCAAGATTGAGAAACACTGATATAGAGAGATGAAAAAAAATCATGGAATTGTTGAAATCCTGAAGTGAGAGAGAGGAGTGAAGTTTAAAGAACAAAATTCAGTATATTAAGTTATGGAAGCAAGGATGATTTGCATGGATAGAAAGGAATGGAGAGGTTTGGTGAATGATGCTGGTCTAAACTCTTTTCTTTTTCTCATCTCATGCCTTTCATTATTATTTCTTACTCCTTTTCAGCTTTCTGCATAATGTTGCTTCCCCAAAATGAAACAACATTTCCCCAATGTTAGCTGGGGTTCCTGGGAGCTGCTTTTCAGCAGTATCTGGATGGCCATACATTCTCCATTCCAGCTCTAAGCCCTTATGAAACAGATAGTAGATTAGCAAGTTCTGCTGGGCCAGGCTACTGGCAGGACCATCTTGCTCCCATTGTACCTGCTCGCCCCACCAGATCTAATAGAGAAGACATGCTCTGGGTCCCTTCTATCAAATAAAGTAATCTTGCTGGACTCTGGAATTGTGCCTTCTCAGTGGCAGTGCCTGCCCTATGGAACATCATCGCACCTGAGATTTGGATGGCCCCAACTCTGTTAGCCTTTCATAAAGTACTGAAGACCTGGCTGGTTCCCCAGGCATTTGGGTGAGGTGTTGCTGTTGCTATGCTTTTTTTTTTTTGTTTCCCCCTGTGAGTGGGGTTACAGTTTATCTTTGGCTGCCTGAGGTTGTGGATTTGTGTTTTTACTCTTATATGCTGCCTGTTGTCAGATGTGTGAGATGGGTGGCTATATAAATCAAATAAATAAATAATTTCCCCCACCAACATAGGCTTATCCCAAACCCATACAGCGAGTTACTACCCCCCCCCCCAGTTGTTGCCTATACAGACTGGGTAATAAGGATGTTCGTATATCCAGAGCATCACTGGGGAATGCTACAGCAGAGGGATATCAGCACCCGCAACACAATTAAAGCCAACAATAATCCCATACTAATGGTAGGCATCATGTATCTCTCTGTTTAAAAACCTTCTCTGTACTTGCAACAGTGGTTCTGTGCGCTGCTTCATTTTGGGGGGGGGGGGGAATAACTTTTTAATTTTCCTTCCCCTTTCCTCTCATCATCTCCCAAGAATCCCTTTATTTATATGGAAAGAGAGAGTTTTTTTCTCCTGATTATGCATGCCTGGCTTTTCCCGCTTTGTTCTTGAGCATGACATTAGTTGACAGCCCCATGGCTGGCTTTCTTAGCTTATCATTATTACTGCATGGATTGAAGAAGCAAGATTCTTGTTTTCTTCCATGGGTTTAATTCTTAACTATAATTCTGGTTAAGTTTTCTGATTCAGCTTCAGCCTTATCCCAGTCTATGTACAGCTTTGCTGATATTTCTCAACCATGGAGGGTGCTTCCACTTTGTGGTCCAGAGAGCCTTTTAATGCATTAAGGATACTCTTTGTCAAGTTTCATTGAAATTAATAGAGATCAGCACAAAAATATATTTGTGTATCTGAATCAGCCTGGTTTCAATTTGAATTTGCAAACTGATTCAACATTTGGACTGAAAATTGTTCCAGTTATTCAGATTTTCATATTGATTTGGAAAATGTGCATCTGTACATGTGGAAAAGCCTGTCAAATCTCATTCACTCTGGCCTGAATGTTTCTAAACTGATTCAGAGGCATCCAATTCAATTCAATGCTTCGACTTCAGAGATTCAATTTGGAAACCTGAACTGAATTGTCAACTTGGTTGAATCACCTTCAAATCAAATATTTCTAGGCTCTCCTTAAGGGTAAAAGTCCTCTTAAAGTAGCTTTTATAATATAATACATTCCAAATATAAATGCAATGACAAAAAAATAAAATTAATCATTACACAAATATGAAACATGCATCCAAGTCAATATTGAAAATGAATCCACATTTGCAACTAGAAGTACATTGAACTAAAAAGGACAGAGAAGTAAAAACAATCCAGGAATGTATAGTTGGAGACCCCAAATCTATGTAGCTCCTGATCACTTTGGATTAGGTTCCAAAGCTGGTCCAGAACTTGCTCTTTTTAATGTGCCAGCAGGTGGGAAAGCCTTAATAAAGTTAACTGTCTGCCTTTAATATAATATAAATTCCATTTAAAATTTGATTATATCAAAAAACGTTTTTGTCCTACCACTGCCTAGGTATTGGTCTAGCCATGCGTACTCTATCACATGTTGCTCTTTCATGTCACTAAGATAACAGGGCTGACTAGGAGGTAGTGGTTTACTCTAAAGTTGGTAATGCAATAAGTGGTTTTACAGAAATCCAGGCCTCTTTTTTCCTCCTTGGCAACTAGCCCCCATTCCCTCTGCTTTCCACTTCCTGCACTGCTCAGCTGTTTCCATAGACCATGGAAGTACTGGGAGTGAGATCTTGCGAAGACAGTTTAAAACCTCTCTCTCTAAGACTTTCCACGATGCATGCATCAGCTGCTCTACACAAAATATTTGGGGGGAAAATGGGATTTAGGGGCTGGGGAGTGAAGAGGACTTGGGGAAGGATTGAGGATTTGATAAGGAGGACTGACAGAGGATGCATTTGGTCAGAGGTATCTGACCCCTACACCAGAGGTTTAAAGAAATGGCTATGTGTGAACAGCTCTCCATCCCCAGAAATCGACAAAAGAAAACTATGGTCTATGATGTCAGCTGTGCGGGGGTCCAATAACACCCATCCCCTCTCTTCTTATTATGCTTCAGGATTTTGGTCCATGTTGACTATGTATGCAATCACAAGTGTATGCCCAAAATGAAATGGAAGATTTTGATGGATCAGCCCAGGTTATAAAAATAGCGATAATTGCACAGTGCCAAGATTACAGCTCTCTACTTACTGTTTATGGGATCCAAAACCAGAAAGCAGCCATTAAAACAACCTGAGTGAGAAATTCTCTACTATTCTGCAAACCTTTGGTTTCTAAAACTGCTGACATTCAGTCACTATCCCCCAAGATCTATCTTCTTCTCCCCGCCCATCCACCACTGTGGGTGCACTGCAAACCATGCTAGAAAACCGTCTCTGTGTATTAGGAAAGATTTCCTATTAGGAAAGATTTGGAAAAGCTATTTGGTAAGAAAACATGACTGTTAGTTCTCAAAGAATGTGTAACAAATAACAAATTCTGTATGCAATGGTGCAAAGATAAAGTAGCAAATGAGCAATACAGTATTAAAAAAAACAATAAGAAATTATTCCTTTTTTGCAGTCAGTTGCATGCTTGAAAAATGGTTGTTAGCGAGAGAATAAGAGATGGCAAAAAGGAGAAAAAAGATAGGGAAACATTCAAAGCACCACTTTTGGAAATTTTTCCAGCCTTTTCCCCAGAAATCCCTTGCATCTTCTTCTGAGTGATGCTTCTGCTCTCCCCTCATATTGCAACTGTGTGTGTTTGTGTGTATGTGTGCACTGGGAAGCCCAGGGTGGGCTGCACATACTCTGCCCTGGATCACATGTCAGTGTCAGACACTGCAGAGTTGGCAAACTCAGGAAACAAGAACCATTTGGACTTCAAGAAAGGTCTTCATTGCTAATGGAGTAATGCAATAGAATCTCAAAAGCCTGCCAACACAATTCTCCCACTGTACTTACACCTAACATAATGAAGGTGGAGTTGCTTGAGTTTCTTTCTCATGCTTCCCCTCTCCCCTAGGCTGAGGTGTATCTTTTGCCACAGTCTGTCCCATCCTCCACTCTTCCATGGGCTGTTGGACATCCCATCACACTAAGGGATGAAGAAGGAGGGGCTTAAAATGGAGTGGTCCCCCACATCCCAAACCTCTGCCCAACAGCCTCTTCCATCAGGATGAATTGGAAAATGTTTTCCTGGAGTGTTTTCCTCTGCAGCCCTGGCCTGATCTGGCCTGTTTTCAAACCTGATCTTTCCTTCTCCTCGAATTCAAAACATGGTCCCATCCTGTTCAGGTTTTAGAGAGTTGTCATGTTGATCGACAGAGTCCCAACAGCCTTAACAGGAAGGCCTGCTAAGATGTCAGAGGTACATGTCACAGGTATGGCTGCCTTCACACTTTGGAATTCTCTACCCTCAGAGATTTGTAAAGCCTCTTCTCTCATGGCATATCAAACATACTTGAAGACAGTTTTATTTTGCTGAGCCTTCAACCCTAGTTAGATGTTGCTGGCATCCATCTTGGGAATGGTTGATTTCTTGTTGTTGTTGTTGTTGTTGTTGTCATTGTTTTCTTACACAATTATGTGTTATAACCTACCCAGAATCTTTTCATTTGGGCAGGCTATAAAAACTGGAAAATAAATGTTTTCTTTCCAACATTCTGTGTGTTGGAAAGAAGAAAAGTCTCAGCTAAGGTTTGTTCCTGGCTTTGTTCACACCCATTACTTGCTTCTGCTTTACCTATTACACAGACTCCAATAAATTATACCCAAGAGAACGAAACTTTCAGCAGAAAAAAAAAATGTTTGACATGATTCTAAATAATTTCTTATTCAGGGAAATCTTCTTTAAAACAGATTATTTTTGGAACATTTTGTAGAAATTTGTTTTAACTGACAATAGCTTATTGTTTCATAATCCAAGGAAGTATTTTGCCGACTTCCTATGTAAACTCATTTTGTAACTGCCAGTTTCAGATGGTGAAAGAGGCAGTGAGAAAAAGAGAGATATGTCTCTCTGAATGCTTTTATTTAGTAATCTGGCTTGCCTCAAATATGGGGGCCAATTTTTAAGTGTTCTGTTGAAGGGTTAATATTTCCAGGAAATGACATTGCAGGAGAACCATACTGACATAGCAGTTTGGGTTCTGCTCTTTTTGGTGACTCACTGAATAGAGATAGTCTTGTTATGAAACTTCTAGTATGTCTCCTGGGGACTGCCCAGCAAATGCCAGCTGAATTTTTATAAAAGCACACCCCCTGAGTCATGCCATAATTGGGCAAGCCCTGGACCTACTTGCATTTGTTGGATGATACCATCATTTGACATTAAGAGGATGAGATGAGGCTGGACTCCTGCTCATATCAAACAGCGATAACATACTCCCACTTGTAAAGAGACAGTTAAATTTCTAGATATTTAAAGCCCTTGTTTTACTGATGAGGTTGAACCTTGATCTCAGCTATACTATCCTATTATAGTCTGTAATTTAGATATCAGAAGCTCATGTGACAGACGGCTTTCCCAGGAATTAATCATTTCTTCACAGAAACAAAGCAGAGAGAAGCCTAGAGTAAAAATAACTCTTTGCTCTTCTGCTTATCATCTCATTTTTGTGTAGTAATGTTTATGAATCTCCACATGCAATGTTTATTAGTTTTTTTTATTTAAAGAAAACTGTTTTGGTGATTAAAATCAAGAAGGGATGAGCAAAAGAGGAGGGTGACCTAACTGTCTTCTGCCATTTGTCCAGATAAAATTGCCCTTATTGCTTCTCTCCCTGGGTTAAAAAAGATAGGAATCCAGTGTCGTTCTCCTGTTTATTGAACATGCTAGTAACTTTGCTATTCACAATGCCTTAAAATCACTTTGAAGAAGCAGGATAGGAAGAGTATTGACTCTTTTGAACTTTTGGTATTGGAGAAGACTCCTGAGAATACTGTGGATGGCCAAGAAAACAAGCCAGTGAAGCATTGAACAAATCAACTCAGAGTTCTCACTTGAGGCACAAATGACCAGGTTCAAATTATCCTATTTCAGATGTATTATGTAGCTCTCTGAAAAAGGCTGTAATGCTGGGAAAGGTGGAAGGAAAAAGAAGAGGATACCAGCAGCAAGGTGGAGGGACTCAGTTACAGTAGCGACGAGTGTACTTTTGGAAAACCTGAAAGACCAGGTTAGGGACAGATTGTCATGGAGAATATCTACCTACATGGTCACTAAGAGTCAATACAACCTGATGGCACATAATCAATCATAGTCACTTGGTTTGCTGTTGACAGATGCTCAGAACTTTTTGAGGTGTCTTAACTTCTGAAAGCTACTGTTTAAATGACTAAAATATCCTGCGCTTTCCCTGAGGGTTCATCAGCTGGGTCCTTTCTAGGAAAGCAATCCTTAGTTACTGGGTGAGGCAAAGGGAACACAACTGAATGTACGTGGTGGATGGGAGGGATGGAAATGCCCTTTTTATATGGTTTTACAATCTGGATTACTGTGGCAGGTCTTAACATGCTATCTGCTACTTTCCCTTTTATGAAAGAGAGTGAATAATAACCAAATGGTGGTCTCTAGATCTTCTTTAAAAGCAAGTTATTGACAATATATTTGTACTTCAGAAAGCCCCAATAATATTGATCATTTTAGATTCCCATGAACTCTCTAAAATAGCTTTACTACCTTTTAAATAACTGTTTGCTCCATAATTTTACTAAATTTCCAGTGCTTAGACTATTCAAGAAAGAAAATAAATGATTGTCTAACTTGAAATGAGAGCAACAATATCAACAATAACTGCAATGAACACAAAAAGCTTTGAAACAACTTCAAGAACTTGGGTTTTCTTTACCTGTAGTGGAAAGCAACATGTTGCTCATTGAACTTTGGCTGATCTCCTTTATTATGATGTTTCAGCAGCAGGAGTCCTAAAGGAGTACAGTTTCAAATTAAGAGAAAGCTACTCTTTATCCTCACTAAACTCTTTTTATCTATGGAGATGCAAAGGTTGCTAACATCAAGGCAACTGCTGAAGTCGTTTAAGTCACAATCTGTTCATAATGGAACAACCATTATTACCCATAATAAAACTCAGTTTGCTGAAAAGCCAATGCTACAGCCATCTATATTGCTTTGGAAAAAATGATACAGACACATATAGAATAGACATGACTGGCATCACATCATGTTATTTCATCCTGTAGATTACCAGGTAGGACAATATCTTGAACTGTGAGATAGTATTATTCAGCAACACAGAGGACAGGGAGGTTATTTCGCTGGATCATGGAGAAAGCACGAGAGTTCCAGAAAAGCATCTACTTCTGCTTCATTGACTATGCAAAAGCCTTTGATTGTGTGGATCACAACAAACTGTGGCAAATTCTTAAAGAGACAGGGATACCAGACCACCTTACCTGTCTCCTGAGAAATCTGTATGCGGGCCAAGAAGCAACAGTTAGAACCGGTCATGGAACAACCGATTGGTTCAAAATAGGGAAAGGAGTACAACAAGGCTGTATACTGTCACCCTGCTTATTTAACCTATATGCAGAATACATCATGAGAAATGCCAGGCTGGAAGAATCACAAGCCGGAATTAAGACTGCAGGGAGAAACATCAATAACCTCAGATATGCAGACGATACCACCCTAATGGCAGAAAGTGAAGAAGAACTAAAGAGCCTCTTGATGAGGGTGAAAGAGGAGAGTGCGAAAGCTGGCTTGAAACTCAACATTAAAAAAACTAAGATCATGGCATCTGGACCCATCAATCCCTGGCAAATAGAAGGGGTAGAAATGGAAGCAGTAACAGACTTCATTTATTTGGGCTCCAAGATCACCACAGACGGAGACTGCAGCCATGAAATTAAAAGACGCTTGCTCCTTGGGAGGAAAGCTATGGCAAACCTAGATAGCATATTAAAAAGCAGAGACGTCACCTTGCCGACAAAGATCCGCATAGTCAAAGCTATGGTTTTTCCAGTAGTAATGTATGGCTGTGAGAGCTGGACCATAAAGAAGGCTGAACGCTGAAGAATTGATGCCTTTGAACTGTGGTGCTGGAGAAGACTCTTAAGAGTCCCCTGGACTGCTAGGAGGTCAAACCAGTCAATCTTAAAGGAAATCAACTCTGATTGCTCATTGGAAGGATTGATAATGAAGCTCAAGCTCAGATACTTTGGTCACCTAATGCGAAGAGAGGACTCTTTGGAAAAGACCCTGATGCTAGGAAAGATGGAAGGCAAAAGGAGAAGAGGACGGCAGAGGATGAGATGGCTAGACAGCATCACTGAAGCAATGAGCATGAAATTGAGCAAACTCAGGGAGGCAGTGAAAGATAGGAAGGCCTGGTGCAATATGGTTCATGGGGTCACGAAGAGTCGGACACGACTTAACGACTGAACAACAACAACAACAACCCTGTCCTCTATGCCTTCTCTGTCATAGTGCCTGTCCTGTGGAACAACATACCCTCCCTGAAAAAAAAATTGGGACGGCCCCAATCCTGTTGGCCTTCTGCAAGGCATTGAAGATCTGACTTTTTCCTCAAACCTGGGGTCACATGAATAGGTAAGCCCTATTTGTTAGCTGTTGCTATCTGTTTTTCTACAAGATGGAAGAAATTTTTTTGAGCTGTGGCACAATGTATATTGATTGTTATTGGAACTGTTTTTAATTGTTTTGGATTGTTGTTGTTATTGCTTTATTAGTCCTAGCCACCCAGAGTCATTGAAGCAGAAGGGTGGTCATATAAATTGATGATGATGATGATGATGATGATGATGATGCTATCTCTTAAGCCTCTTCCATAAGGAATAACATGTGCTTTATAAATATGAATGAGTTAAGCCTCTTGATGAAGGAGAAACACAATACTGTATAGCCCTTCTCTACCTGCTGGGTCTGTGGATAAAAACATGTGTGCATGCCAGCTGCCTTACCCAACCCTTGCTGACATGACACAGTTTTTTACATAGCCTTTATTCTCTTTCCGGTTTAACCCTGATCACAGGGCAATGAAGCTGCTGAGTTCATGATCGTAATGATACCAGGAATGGTCCAGATTTGGGGATGCCTGCTGACCAAGCAGGGAGAGAAATCTCAGGGTATGTTCCTCAAGCCCATTCCACAATGTTGCTAAATGGATTTAATTAAAGAAAGGCAAGTACTGCATTTGTTATCCTTCTGTTAAAAGCTGCTAACCCAGCCTTTCTCAGAAGCGCTGCCCTACTTGAAGTTTGAACAGGAGGACTAACCCTTGATTGCCTACCTCTAACAGTTAGCTTCTTCCAATATATTTTAAAGCTTGTTTCTTAGCTAGTTGGACCAATTACTGAAATGTATTTCTTTCATCGTGTACCAGATCCTGCTTGGGGAAGATATATTTATAAACTCACAGAACCTCTCTGAAGTTGAGTGCTGTTAAGACAACACCAAACAGATTATCAAGTGAACGCTATTTCACCAGTTACACACATGGAATCGGGCACAATACTTTGTAGATTAACAGAGTTTATATATAAACTTTATTCCTACATATATCAAAGCACCTGAAAATCACACTGCTGAAATGACTGGATCTATGTTCAGGTTAAACATGCTAACTACATGCTGTCCTCATTCCACCCTTAAATCCCCTCAAAGCCTGCTGAATCACAACAAGTGGGCCCAAATGCTCACTCTGCTTTCTCCAGGGTACCACCGCCAGACTCTTGCAACTCACCAGCCAGTGGGCAGATACAGCTGCAGCCCCCAACCTGGAAACGTTCACACCTGATGTACTGAAAAGTTGTTACTATTTATTATATAAATATAATTTTGTGTTTATTATTATATCTTTATATAAATATAATCCTATTGATGATAACAAGACTCTTAATTATAATCATACTCATCGGAAAGATGCAGGGGAAATACAGCTTCAATTTCCAATCCATTCTGATAATATTTAAGAAAAACTGCAGTGGGAGATAAAGGGAAAATAGACAAAAAGAAAAAGGGCATTAAAAATAAAAACAAAACCCACTGAAGGGTGCCAGAAAAGAAGTGGCATCTGTCTTCTCATTTTGCCTGGGTTTTAAAAATATAGCAGCTATTTTTAAAAGGGAACATTCCTTAAAAGAAAGCATCGGATTCAAGTCAAAAGAAAGCAATCCCAGAAGCGAGACGTAGGGTTAGGCAAGCAGTCATAAATGGCCTTCAGCACCTAGCGAGGAATTGGAGACATTTTCTGACTGTGACTTTCCCCTCTGCCTGCCTGAAGTCCTGAGACTTTCTCAGCTCTGCTAGAAACGGTGTAGTTTACACTCATCCCCAGAACTATCCAAACAGGAGGAATGGAGCCATCTGTTAATGACTGACTGGATTTCCAAGCACGCAGACAGGACATTTGCTGAGCTATGGCAGCTAACATCCTGCGATGACCTCAGGTGACGATGACAAGAAACAGAACATTTTATCAAAACATTTCTCTCTGCCCCTTGGAGCCATCTGGTTCTTTTCAAAAGACAGTAAACAGCATGATCATGAAATGGCAGGGAGTCAAATCACCTCTTTATCGCAGAATTCCCATGGCCAGGCAGCTGTCATGGGTGAACTTGCTTATAGAAGGTTCAATCCCTAGCAGGAAAAACTCCTGCCTGAAGCCCTACAGACCTACTTCTCATTTGGAGAGACAACCAAAGGTGCAATGACAGAATGATCGGATAATATGAGCAAATGTTCCTTTGAAAGAACATTAGGATTCTGTCACTCAGATAGCAGAGTTTTATTAGCTGAGCTTTGTAAGTAACTCCAGACAGGTATCTTGGTTATCACCTTCAAAATATAATGTACTACTATTCTATCAATACCTGGCCTAATTTGGGGACTTTGCTACTTCTCCTCCTATCTCTTGATGATGGAGGATATGGAACTCAAAAGCTTGCGCTTACTTTTGAGGCATTTGGTTGTGCTTTATGAGGACATTGCCCATGGTAGATATTTCTGGACCTGTGTGGTTATCTTTGGGGTTTATATGGAAATATTTTTGGATATGTATGTAGATTTTTTTTGTAGATTAATGCAGATCCAGATTGTACATATGATGAACAGGCCCACTGAATTTACTTAATTCATGACCAACTCTCATTGACTTCAGTGGGCCTACACACAGTATGACTAAGTTTGGATCTAACTTACTGACCTCCCCTTTCCTACTTCTAATAGTTGTTTCTTAAGTTACAAGTAACACAAATATCAAGTAGAGTTACATTCACATGCATAATTATCAGACCCAAATGAATGTTTAACTACAACTTTGGAAGTTAAATAACAGTCCTTACTGGAAAGAGATGCCGTGTGCATTCTTATGCATAGGATAAGATTTATTTGCCTCTTAGGATCTAGGCCTGCATCAGTGACCAAGTAAAATTATTCCCTGTCAAGACTGTTCAGTATTAACATTAGAGAAAATAAAAACTTAATCAATATATATTGATTTACTGAATGTCAGCTAGGAAACATTTGTTTTTAAGAAGAAGCAGTCCTTATTCATTGTACTTTCCTAAAACAATATTTTTGATTTCCTCATTCTAACCACTACATGTACTTCCTACTTCACTAGTGATCAAGGGATATTTATTACTGCTCCTATTCCATTAGTGAGTTTATGTGTCATTAATATGGGTAATTTATGAAGTCCCTTTTTGCTTAGCAATTTACTTTTACTTGAACACATGTTCCTATTTTTGCAGCACATGACTGTATGCAAGTCAGGGTGATCTGTCTGGTAATATATCACATATCACTGCCCAGAGAACAGGACACAGAAGGAAACCTGAAGGATAGAGAGATGCAGAGGAGGAATTGATCTAACAACTCAAATGCCCCCCAAACCATATTTTCTTAACAGAGACAGCTTTCATTCCATCCCACTAGCACTCCTCTGAGTAGTTTCATCAGTTCCCACAAGCATTTACATTACACAGTATCTTTAGGCACTCCAGTTTCACATGAGTGAAGAAAGTCCCATTTATTTTGGTTGATTACTTATATTAGAAGTAGTTATAATGCTAATGTACTCATTAACTTTCTCTTAATAACTTTGATTTATAAAGGTGAATATAGCATTAGAGCCCAATCCACTGTACAAATAAGTTCTTATTACATCTTTCTGCAACCTGGGGCTATCCAGCCTGGTGCCTGGAGTTGTAATTCCAGCCCATTTGCAGAATATTTGGTTGAAGGGAGCTATTCTATTGCTTTTCCCAGAATGAAACTGCATGATACAATCTATTTTTTTATTTCTACTACTACTACTACTACTACTACTACTATTATTATTATTATTATTATTATTATTATTATTATTTGCATAGTCAGCCAATTGCTTAGACTGGATTTGGCATTTTTATCCACCTATCGAGTCCTTCCCATAGACCCGGGATAGGCAGATGTTGTTTGATGGTGTTAAAGGTATCGTTGCAGGATGTAAGCTGTTCCAAGTAAAGCTGCCTTTTTCAATTGATTGATGGCGATTTTGTCAATGCCGATGGTCTCCAAGTGGTGCTCCAGACATTTTGGGATTGCATCCAAGGCACCTATTACTATTCGTAATATCTTTGCTTTCTTTTGTCATAATCAGCATTATTATTGTCAGTTGTACAGTCAGCCAGATGTTTGGACTAGATTTGGCATTTTTATCCACCTAGCAAGTCCTTCCCAAGGACTTGGGATAGGCAGATGTTGTTTGATGGTGTTAAAGTTATTGTTGGAGGATGTAAGCTGCTCCAAGTAAAGCTGCCATTTGCAATTAACTGATGGTGATTTTGTCAATGCTGATGGTCTTCAAGTGGTGCTCCAGGTGTTTTGGGATTGCACCCAAGGTGCCTATTACTATTGGTACCATCTTCGCTTTCTTTTGCCAGTCGTTCTATTTCTATTTGCAGGTCTTTGTATTTTGTGATTTTCTCCAGTTCTTTCTCTTCTATTCTGCTGTCTCCGGGTATTGCAGTGTCCACTATCCAGACTTTTTTGTCTTTCTTATCAACAGTTGTTAAGTCTGGGGTGTTGTGTGGCAGGTGATGTCTGTTTGAATTCTAAAGTTCCAGAGCACTTTAGCTTCTTCATTTTTCTATTACTTTGTCTGTTTGTGGTCCCACGAGTTCTTGCTTTGCAGGCAAATGGTATTTCTTGCAGATATTCCAATGCACTTGTTGCTACTTTGTCATGCTGTTGTTTGTAGTCAGTCTGTGTGATCTTCTTGCAGCAGCTAACTAGGTGGTCCACTGTTTCTTCAGCTTCTTTGCAGAGGCAGCATTTGCTGTCTGTTACTGTCTTCTCAATTCTGGCTTTGTATGCATTTGTTCTTAAGGCTTTGTCTTGTGCAGCTAGAATTAGCCCCTCTGTCTCTTTCTTCAACTTTCCTGCTCTTAGCCATTGTCAGGTCTTGTTGTTATCTGCTTTGCCTGCTAGTTTTTTTGTGTACTAGCCATGTAATACTTTGCCTTGCCATATCTCTTTCCTATTCTTCATTTGGTCTTTCTTGTAGGCCAGTTTGGTCTCTTCAGTATTCAGTAAGCCTTCATGGTGTACTAGCTTCAGTACATCTTCTTCACTGTCTTTCAGATATTCTTCCCATACCCTTTTTCTTCTTCAATTGTCTGGTGTGCTTGCAACATTCCATGTCCACCTACGCTCCTTAATCAGTAGAGTCTGTTAACATTGCTGTGTGGATGAAGGGCATGATTCATTGTCATTATTTTTCTGGTCTTCCTATCCAGGGCTTCTAGTTCTGCTTGAGTCCAATCTACTATTCCAACTGTGTATCTAATGACCAGAATCACCCAGGTGTTAATTGCCTTGATGGTATCTCCTCCACTGAGTTTGGACTTTAAGATTTTCTTCACTCTCATGATATATTCACTACTAACCTTCTTCTTCACTTCAGTGTGCTTGATGTTGTCAGCTTGAAGGATGCCCAGGTATTTGTAGCAATTTTCATCCAGATTCTTGATCTTAATTTCATAGGGCATCTTGATTCCTTCAATTTTCATTATTTTTCCCATACTAATGGTAAGGGTAGCACATTTGTCCAGTCAAAACTCCATTGCAATAATTTGGCTGAATATTTGGACTGTGTTGAACAGCGATTCTATTTCATATGGAGTTTTTCCATACAGCTTCAGATTGTCCATGTAAAGGAGGTGGGATAGCCTGGCAGATGTTTTTCATGTTTGATAGCCATGGCCTGACTTGTTCAGTATTGTTGACAGAGGAATCAATGCAATGACAAACACTAGTGGTGATAGCAAGTCTCCTTAAAAGATTCCTCTTTTGATATTAACATCTCCCAGTCTATCACCATTTGCCAGCAACAGTGTCTTCCATTGTGCCATTGATCTTTGCACAAAGCTTCAGATGTTTCTACTGACTCTTGTTATTTCTAGGCACTTGATTATCCAATCATGTGGCAGGGAGTCGAATGCCTTCTTGTAATCAATCCAAGCTACATTCAAGTTGGTCTTCCTCCTCTTGCAGTTTTCCAAAATTATCTTGTCAATTAGGAGCTGATCTTTTGTCCCTCTGCTGTTTGGGCAGTTTCCTTTCTGCTGAGATGGAAAGAGCTTGTTTTCAACTAGATGTTGTTAGACTGCATCAGCTACCATACCAGTTAGCAATTTGAAAGTTGTTGATAAGCAGATAATTGGCCTGTAGTTGTCTGGTGCTGCCCCTTTTGTTGGATCTTTCATTATCAGGTAGGTTTTGCCAGATGTTAACCAATTTTTAATTTCGCCTCCTTGCAGTATGTTGTTAAGCTGCTTGGCAATGAGTGGGTGCAGACCAGTCAGATGTTTCAACCAAAAACCATGCAGTTCATCTTCACCTGGTGCTGATCAGTTCTTGATCTTCTTTGCCCTTTTCTCCACCATTTCTGCTGTTATTATAAGTTCTTTCATTTCGGCTTCTTTTTTATTCTTATCCACCTCCTTTTATCCAAGCTGCATTCTTCTTGTTTTTTGTTGGGTTGTTCCATAGCTGAGCCCAAAGAACCTGTTCCTTCTTTGTCAGGTGTTGACTGGTTCATTGCAATCTCTCCATTGATGGATTGGTAGAAATGTTTCTGATTCAACTGAATTCGGAGATTCTGCCTATAGTGTGCAATCTGAGCTTCGTACGTGCTGATCTTTTTGGCTATGGCTGTTATTTGCTGCTTTATTATTTCCAGTGCTTCTTTAATCTTCCTTGTTTCTAGGTGATATTTCTTGAGGTATTCTTTGGTCTTCTTGTTCTTCAGCTTCTTTTCCTTTATCTGTTCTAGCTTGCTTGCATCTGATCTTAGCATGCTGATCTTATTTTCCAACCTGATCTTCCATTTTGTTGGTGCACTGTTTGGCTTTTTTTCTTGTTTGTTGATTCTGCATTCAAGGTATTCAGTTATAACTGCAGCCATGCTGTATATTAGTTGGTTTGTTTCTGCAGTGAGCTGGTGCTTATGTTTGATATTACAGTACTGGCATCTTTTAATACTTGTGCTAGCTGTTTCTTTGTAACAAGCTTCAATGCAGGGAACCTTATTCTGTTCTTTTTGTGGTGTTCTAGATGCTGTGATTTTTTTTTCCAATTCTTCTTGTTTTTTAGTTAGAGGGCTTTGTTCTTTCTGAGGAGAAGGCAGAGGAGATGGTGCCTGGTTTGGGAACGAAAATGATTCAGTAGCTACACTGGCTTCCTCTACTGCCAACTCCCTCTGGTTTGCCTCTACAGTCTGAGCTACTTCTGACAAGGCTTCAATTTCTTTGCCCTGGATGGACCTTTGCAGTTCTTCCAATTCTACTTCTGTGAATACTTTATTTCATGTTATAAATTGATGTTGATTTGCTAACCTCTGTACTGTTATTTCTGATTCTGGGTGCTGTTTTATCATCATCATCATCACCACCACCATCATCATCATCTTGAGTTAGATTCCCTTCCCCATTCTCCCAACAGTTAGGCAAACCTATGTATCCCTCACAGAATCATGCTGTATGTTTCTCTGCTGGCATCCACCTCACCAGATAGTGTGAGGTAGGCAAGAATGTGTGATATATCAGAACACCACCAATGTTGTCAATAGAGAACTTGACAAGATGCTACTGCCATCATTAAAGATTTCAAAATGCCAGCACAGTTCTGTCCATTAAGTGCCTTGTTTGAGAACAGGAAAGAAAAGTGCTACAGGAAGTACAAACTGATAGTTCAGCTCCCAGAAATGTTAGACTGAAGTATTATAAAGTAAGAAGATATCCTTTGGGGTCATCTGACCAGCTCTACCTGCTCAGTAATAATTAACATTAGAATTTTAAAGAGAGGCCTCAGGCCTCATATAAACTTCTCTCCTTCTTTGGGTCTTTCCCCTTTTTCTTTTTGTGCCTTTGAGTCAGTTTTGACTCCTGATGTCTGCCTGGGCAAGTCCCTGTAGTTTTCTTGGCAAGATTTTTTGGAAGTGGTTTGCCCTTGCCTGCTTCCTAGGGCTGAGAGAGGAGGACTGGCTCCCAGCCTTGGAGAGAAACTTGTAGTTGGATTGGACATCCAGGGTTATCTCCAGATGAGCCCTGCTATTTTAAAATGTTATATGTGGCTTTGCCTAAATAAACCTTTGTTTTTTGTTTTTGTCTTTGTTTTTATCATGGGTCAACTGAACATTTTCATGAGCATTATGGATCTCCATATCTCTTTCATATATAATTTGTGGTTTAAATTGATTATTTTTTATTGTGAATTCTTTGTCTTTTGAAAAGGCAAAGAAGCTGGTAATGGGACTGGATTATCTGAGGGACTCCCTCTCCCTGATTATATCAGCCCGCCCCATTAGTTCCAGCAGAGAGGGCATGCTGCAGATACCATCTGCCAGGAACCTACATTTGGTGGGTCCCAGGTGGTGGGCATTCTCTGCCATGGCACCTGCCTTATGGAATATCACCCACCCCCCCAACATTAGGTTAGCTCAGTCCCTTTTGATGCTTCAGAAGTTCCTCAAGACTTGGCTATATCATCAGGCTTGGGGGTCCCAGGGAACCGGAGACATGTCTAGATGGCTCCACTATTGAGGTGGATGTACTCACTCTCTCTCTGCATGGAGTTTGTATATATTTTAGTCTTAATTAATCTCTACTTTTAATGTTAACTTTAACATGTATTTTTAAATGCTTGTTTTTATATGTGTATTGTTTTTTTTATTATCGTACACCAACCAGAGTCACTTCTCATGAGATTGGCAGCTATATAAATTTGTTTAATAAACAAATAAAATATGCTACAAAAAACTATGTTTTGAAATAAATATCGTTTATTTAGGAATGAATTAATCAGTAGAAATACAGTGGAAATCTGGGTCTAGTAAAAATTCAAAGGAGTAACAATCTCTTTGTCATGATGTACCTGCAGAGTACATTAAGTGCAGAGGAATCAGGGGCTTCCTTATCAGTAGAGCTGACACTATTAAGTGTTATGACATATATTTAACAGGGTGAAGGTTACGTGTAAGGAAAACCAACTCTTCTTTCCTTAAAGAAAATCAGGCAAGATTCACAATGGCCTCGTTTTATATATGGGAATCAATGAAGTACATGTAGAGGCTGCAGTTCTGGTTGGCATTTATAGAGTTAAAAATGGTATAATTGTAATAACTGTAAGGGCTTTTCCCCTTCTAAGTTTGGTAAACAGCTGTTTCAACTGACAAGTGTGATGCCATATTTAGTTCCGCTGTCTATCATATGAGTCTGACATTGCGCCAGCTGATATGTTCTCCACATGCCACTAAATACATTCAGGGAACTGAAAAATCTATTGTATTACATCCAGTGAGAGGTTGCTCATAAAAGACTGAGTGGTCATTAATTTCTTAGGGGAACTGGAGAACCAATGAATCCGCTGCGCTAAAAAGCAATACGTGGTTGAATGAAAAGTTGTGCCATCAAGTTACTGAAACCTGGTTAGATGAGAAAATTGAATATATGTCAGCAGCAGTTATTAGGAGAAGTAAAAAGAGAAAAGAAATGCACAGAGAATCTGAAAGAAAACAGACAAACCAAATCCCTGATGGCATCAGGAAGCCAGGTAGAAATAAAGGGTTTGGGAAGCTGCAAAGTCCTATCTCGGTGAGTTGGTCCAAGGTCCTGAAGAGGCAGTATGAAGGAACCAGGGGTGAAGGCATTGTTGGAAGAGATTCCCACACTCCCCCGTTGTTGTGAAGAAGTCAGCCTGCATGGATCTGACTGTCATTCCCTTTGTAAGGACGGTAAGAGGCAAAGAATACGTGAGGAATCAATTTGCTTTGGGGTGGAATTTAAAATTACATTTAGAGAGCCAGTTGGGTGCAGTGGTTATGGCATCAGGCTAGAAACCAGGAGACCATGAGTTCTAATACCACCTTACGCAGAAGCCAGCTGGATGACTTTGAGCCAGTCACTTTTGCTCAGCCCTAGGAAGGAGGCAATGGCAAACCACTTCTGAAATCTTGCCAAGAAAACTGCAGGATCTTGTCCAGGCAGTTGCCAGGAGTCAAAACTGGCACGAACAAACAACCACCATTAAGATTTAGCTACATTTGAGCTGTATTTTAAATGTAGATATGATATAATTCCAGATAACCCATAATCTTTTTTTCTCCCCTCTGTTCTCCACCAGGGCCAAATTAAAGCCAACTGAGGCCCTAAGCACAGCCCAACAAAGATGCCCCTTGACGCTTCCATTGCTTAATTGACAAGACTTTAAGACTCAATAAGTGCTGAAGATGAAATAAGAGATTAAAAATGCAGTTTTCTTTCAAGCCAGACCCCACAACTATATTAGCTATAAACTTTAATGTTTTAAATTTATTTAACACTAATAAAATCAATGATAGAAATAATAAAATAAAGAGCTTAAAAGTCCATTACACAAATCAGCCAATGAGTTAAATGCCAGCTAGACTCAGCCAGCTGTGTTTACACTCAACGGAAGCGAAACTCTCACACCAAGAGAAGAAACAAATGTGATGTCTGATGATACCTTCAAACCAAACATTTAAACTTTAGTCACTCACCATGCCAAAGGAAATGGTTTTTTAACAATGCAGATTAAAGTTGAACCCAGCAGATAAGGACCATCACCAAAAATTCCAGTAAAGTCAAGTGGGGCAGTGAAAGTGTTAAGGGTAAGATAGCTAGGGGAAAAAACTCTGTGGGCCCCCCCTTCTTTTGGTGCCCTAAGCACGTTCTTCTTTTGCTTAATGGTTAATCCAGGGCTGCCCCCACCCCCCAGGGTTGTGATAAGAACCAAAGTAGTGCACACAGTCCATCTGATTTTGCTTCTAACTGACTGGGTTTGTACAACTTACTGAGCTAAAACATGTTATGTTGCTTTGTTACTCATTGTGTCATATGAACCAGCACATGTCTTAGTTTGCAGTTCAGTGTGTTATATGAACCCATGCTTGGGCTTTGTTCTCTTTCAATTATAACTGCATTTGATTAATTCCTTGGAATTCAGTCAGTGATTATGCCATCCTATGTACACTCACATGGGATCAGGGTTAGAAGTGTATCCTCTTAGAGGAGCTGCCACAGTGTACATAGAGAACACTTTCCCCCTTGAGCTGAATTAGAAGAACTGATGTTTTAGACACACCGAAATTCCATTGCTTATTATCAGTTTGCTGAACCATTTCATTTTTGTGTAATTTGATATCACACAGAGTATGCATTTCGAGGCTCCGTATCTTTTCCAGTTTGTAATTTACAAAACAAATACTTCTTAAATTGCACATTACATATTAATTAGGGTTTTGCTAGATATGATTAGGCCAAATTAAAATGAACTTAAAATTAGGTAATGATCATCCATTAATTACAGCCTTAAGCTCAAAAAGTACAAATTCAACACCTGTTGATTTCTTTCTGTCTAGCTCATTGGGAACAGCAGCAGCACTTCCCTCTCCCGCTTAAGGGAATCCCAGAACAGAGATAATTCCAGTAAATAAAGCCCTGAAAAAATGTAGTTTTGCAACATGTCTGGGGGCTTTGCCAAGGTGGCATCTTTTTTCAGGTTTACATGGAAATCTTGAAAAAAAATCAGACCACTTTAACAAATAGCAGAGAGGTACTATGTTCATGCAAGGTTTGAAGCACTTCTTCCCAATCATTTTTGGTCTGTGCACAGGCTTAATCAGCTTGCCTGTGTCTGTGATAAAATTTATGCTTGTTTTGTTGAATAAAGCACAATTTACTGAGTTCACACAACATATTAAGCTATAACTCATGGTTTACAAACCATTGTTACTCAAAAATGCATGTGTCAATTTAGCTGAATCATGGTTTGTTCAATCTAACTTTCTGGGATGACACAATGAACTGAAAGGCTTAGCACATAGTTGACATTCAGTGATCTAAAAATGCTAAGGAGGCTCTGAGCTGGTTAGAAGTTAGATGGGAGACCACCAATAAACACCAGGGCTGTGGGCTAGATTAGAAAGTCAGTGGAAGAGGGCATGGCAAACTACAGTAATACCTCGGTTCACGAACGCTTCTGTTCACAAACAATTTGGTTTGCGAACAGCAGCATTCACAAAATTTTGTTTCCATTTGCGAACTCCACATCGGGTGACGAACACGACCCGTGGCCATCTTCCCTGCTCTGACACGTGGTTGTGGCTTCCTCTAGGTGAGATCGCAGTCGCAGACAGACACTTGCTGTGAAGCTTTTTGGTGTTGCCTCAAGCAAGGTTAGTGTTCTCTCTCTTCATATTTACTGTACTGTACTTTGTTTCATATTTTTGTGGTTAAAAAAAAAATACATATGGTTCAGAATGGATTAACCTTATTTACACTGAACCTTATGGGAAAATTTGATTCGGTTCACAACCAATTCAGTTCGCGGCCAGAATCGTGGAACGAATTAAGTTCGTGAACCATTGCCAAGCAAACTTTGTGGTGGCATCCATGCAGTCACCAGCTGAACTCAACTGAGAAAGGACATGACTTACAATAAACTAAACCCAAACCAACTAAACCCAAACCAAACTGCATGGGTGAGGTTCAAGTAAATGCTAGACTAAAAGTAGTTGGCTATTCATGGTTCAATGTTTCATGTGAACACAGCCAATGTTTCTGTGCTGGTTTCTGAGGAAAGGACTTCTTGTCACCTGCCTTCAAAATGAAATCTCAGATTACCTATCTGAGTTTAGCAGGGTAGTGGAAGTCATTTGCATCCCAGAAACAGGTATTGCTTTTATTACAAGGCCGCTTAAGATGCACAGGTTAAGGGAATTCCACTTTCAAACAACTGTGAGCTAAGATATCAGAAGATTTGCTAGCTGTTTGAACCAACGATTTAGTAGAGTGAAATGATCCAGAGCAACCCAGAAAAGTTTCTGCATGCACTCAAAATAGCTAAGCACTGAGAAAAGAGGTCTTTGTGTTTTGTAGTGGCTGCCAATTGTAGGTCCATAGGACATTAACACATTTATTTATATCCAAAGTGGCTTACCAAACACACACAAAAACAATTTGAAAGTATAAGATAACAACACAAATAATACTATACAAGCACAAAAGTGACATATCCATTAAAAGCAAAGCAACCCTTAAGATGGGAGTTCATTAAGCATTAATCTTGTTGAATAAAAATGCCTTGAAGACATGCCTTAAAGAGAACTTTGAAGCAGCACAGCAATTATACAAAGGGAAGTAGTCAAGCATTTACAAATACAAAGCATTGTTATTATAATTCTTCCAATGATTCAAGCACTTAATGTACTTTACTTTATAATCATCCTTACAAAAACTCTGAGAAACAGATAAGTATTATATCTCCCATATTGCAAATGTGAGGTTGAGAAAGGGTCATTTGCCAGATGTTATGAACTGCAACTCTAGTCAGCCCCAACCAGCATGCTGGAGAGTAAAGGATACTGGAAGTTGTAGTTCAGCAAGTTTGAGGACCCCAGGTTCATTATACTTGCTAAAGTCACATAAGGCCTTTCCTTACTTGCATTTAACCATAACACAAGCCTCTTTTTTTCTGTTGAGTCCCCCATGATGCTGCCTTCATCTTGTCCACAGCCTATGAGGGAAATAACTTCAAGTCATCCTTAACTGCAGTGGTATTAAAGTAACATTTCCCCCCTTAAGTGGACAGTGCCAGCAACAACAGCAAGGAGTGTACAATTGGTTACACTTTGCCACCTACTATGTTGGAGATGAGGTCAGGTGACAGGTGGTATGTGGTATCAATGGTGGTTATTGGCTGTTTTAGACTCATGCAGGAACATTTCCTCTGCTCTGGTTCCCAGTCAGCTTAGTCGGACAGTGTTCTATTGTCCTCTTAAACAGCTGGATACAGCAGTGGTCTGTCAGACTGGAGTAGCAGGGCTAGACTGCTCAGCTAGCAAGCCAGCAATTGTTGCCTCTGTAAAGAAAAGAAAAAAAAAAGGAAGGAGAAAGGAATCCTAAATAAGAGTGCTATTTGTGATTCAGTACCATTCATGGCATCAATGTGCATTTTTAAAACTTTAATCAGCTTGGATTACAACAGAATGGGTTATAGAAGCAGGGGCAGAGGAACCTAGAGATGACAGAATCCAGCAGCCATTCCTGCTGTGGTGCTGTGATTGGTGGGTGCTTCTCCTGGCAGCTGGTGATGTGCAGATGAGGAAGTGCAGCAAAACTGGAGGAATCAACTAATCACTTTGCTTAGCATGCCGAAAATGAGAACAGCACCATATATCGATATATCAGAATAGAGACAAGAAAGGTAGGATAGCAATGTGGGTGGCTAATGTTATTCCAGTGTAGTTTTCTATGAGCTTAAGGATGGATGGAAAGGCCCAGAGTAGGCGAGAATATTATATACCTCTAGACAGACACAGACAGACCAATATCATCAGCACTTTGACAGCATTACATTCTGCTAACCCTAGCTGTAACCCAGTTCCAACCTTTCAGGAGAAATAATACACCTCATATGCTGATAAGCCCCAAGGATGATAAAGCGTTCAAATTTACGATGCTGAAAGATTACTCTATTAATGCAGTATCATGCTATCGTTAACCCATGTAACCAAATCTGGAATAGCTAAGTCCTGGCAAATCAGCCTGACTGTTCTTGGAGAAAGCAGATTGCTGTTCGGGAAAGGACCACAAAGCACAAGAGGGTGCTGGGTGAAATGGGAAGCATGGCGATCTCTGGGCCAAGGGCTGACTCATCTTCTTGTTACAAACTCCAAGTGTACCAGTAGATAAACTGATCATTAGTAAGCATGGGAGGTCAAAGCATCCAAATGGCCTGCATAAGCTGGGACTGAATCTTACCTTGCCAATTAAGATGGGCAGGGGGGAAAAAGCAATGAGGTCTGGAGAAATGTAATATGACTATAATAATGTGATCATTATCCTAAGCCTTATGGGAGGGTAAGATAATCACCCGCCTTCCAATAATGTCTTCAAAGGGCTGTAACTGAGTGCTCACCTTCCACTAATTGTTGACGACAAACAAAATGAGCACGTTGGGACAATTACTTAATTTATAGTTTTATGAAAAGAGCATTATAAACTGGGACTAAGGGCTTATGCAGAACATGAGTGAATGCATGCCCTCACTTCATCTCAGTTTCAGCTTGGCAGAGTAAGATCTTTACATTCAGAGATAATAACAGAATATTTATAGCACACATCATTATGCATAAACTGGAGTAGAAAAGAAAGATAGCCTTCAAAAATGGTCACAGCAGATGACCATGGGATGAGATCTGAAAATCTTCAAAGTGAATTTACTGAACTGAAAGGAAAGGAAAAAGGGGAAAAGGCAAACCAAAGCAAACGTTTTGTGTAATGAAAGCTGTTGCTATAGGCAGAAAGCTAGAGGGGCATTCTCTGTGATAGAGTGATACAACGGGGACCTGTCCATAATACAATCTTATATGGGTCTTTTGAGATTCCTACTGAATGTTCATAAGAGTTATAGTCCAAAATTACAGGTATAGGACTACAGCCTTAATCTTTAATTCTAAAGCAGTACAAAAATAAAAAGAATACAAAGATGATGCAGGCAAGAGTTAGTGGGGAGAGCCAGTCAGGTGGAGTTGTTGTGGCTTAGATCCGGGGGTCAGCCCTTTGAGGCACGTTAGGCCAGGAAACAGACACCACAAGAATGACTGGAACTCCACTTTATTGTTAAAGGTTATAATAACAACATCTTGAAAGCCTGACAGATTCCCTCTCCCCCATCTTATACTAAAGAGAATCTAGGTGGGTCAGTCTTCTTTCCCACTCCCTCCTCCCTTCCAAGGCTAAGCTGGTATTTATATAACAGCTTTTGAACTCCTTCTTCAAGGCCATCTCTGTAGTCTTCTACAGGCTGGGAAGACCCAAGTCCAAGCCTACCCTCAACCTTAGAAGTTCACTGGGTGACTTTAGGTTAGTCATTATCTCTCAGTCCAAATTACCTTACCGGGTTCTTGTTCTGGCAAAAATTGGAAGAGGAAATGTTAAGTAGATTTGCATTCTTGAAGGAAAAGTGGGATATAAATCTAATGCATAAAATAAATGAAATCAAAATACCAATAGAAGAGAATATCTGTAGCTCAGGGTTGAACTGTGGAGTCCTTGGGGTTCTCTGAGTGTGGTTGTTTTCTTGCAAACATTTTGTTACCCAGCTAGGTAATGTGTTCACTGTTAGAATGGAGTGGAGTTTGTTCTCTGTTTCTATACAGTGGCTTGCCCTGCCTGTGTTGTTTCCCCCCTCCCCCCCGGTAGTTCTTTGATTAGGGTATTGTTTACTGCTTGATTGTATGAATGTTCCCTCGCATTTTTGGATTTAGCTTGGTCTAAGGTGCTGACAGTTTCCCAGTTGAAACTATGGTTAAGTCTGTCCATGTGTTGTGAGATTAAGGAGTTTTCATCGTGTTTTCTGGCTGCTAGTTGGTGTTTATGGATGTGCTCTGCTAGCCTTCTACCTGTCTGTCCTACATAGTGGCTGTTACAGTCGTTATACTGTATGTTGTAGATGACTCCTGTTTTTTCTTCTTGGGCTGCTGGGTCTTTTAGTTTGCTTAAGATGTTTTGGAGGGCTTTAGTTGGTTTGTGTGCTACAGAGATGCCATGTGGTTGTAATAGTCTGTTGGTTTTTTCTGAGACGTTTCTGATGTATGACAGTGTTATCTTTTTCATAGCTTGTGTTGGTTGTGTTGTAGTAGGTTGAGTGGTCAGGCACTTTTTGATAAAGTTGAGTGGATATCCATTTTGTTGGAAGATGTTGTATAGGTGTTCTGTTTCCTTTTTCTGCTGTTCTGAGTTGCCGCAGTGCGTTTGAGCTTGTTACACAGCTCCTCTTGTGGGAGGTTGGGTTGTTACTTTGGTAATGGAGTACTTGTTTAGTGTGGGTTGTTTTCCAATAGACTTGAGTTTCTAATTTGCTGATGAAGATATCCAGGAAGGGTAACCAAAGCCCTCCAAAACATCTTAAGTAAACCAAAAGACCCAGTAGCCCAAGAAGAAAAAACAGGAGTCATCTACAACATACAGTGTAACGACTGTAACAAACACTATGTAGGACAGACAGGTAGAAGGCTAGCAGAGCACATCCATAAACACCAACTAGCAGTCAGAAAACACGATGAAAACTCCTTAATCTCACAACACATGGACAGACTTAACCATAGTTTCAACTGGGAAACTGTCAGCATCTTAGACCAAGCTAAATCCAAAAATGTGAGGGAATTCCTGGAAGTTTGGTATTCAGACAAGGTAGCCATCAACAGGCACATAAAAATAAACAGCATCTATACACTATTCAAAAGTGACAATAAAAAGGAAACAAAAGACCAGAACATCTCCTCACCAGCAATCATCACCCAGATAAGGAGAGATTAACACCAAGGTTATCACCAGACACACGATCAAACAGTAAACAATACCTTAATCAAAGAACTACCAAGAAAAAAAAAAGAAAAAAAACCCCACCAACACTACAGGACAAGCTATTGTATATAAACAGAGAGCAAACTCCACTCAATTCTAACACTGAAGCTGTTACCTAGCCGGGTAATGAAATGTTTGCAAGAAAACAACCAAGCTCAGACAACCTAAAGGACTCCACAAAAATCAAAATAGTCAGCCACCATTACTATTACAAGTAATATTCTGTCCAAAAGATGGCCAAGGTTACTATGTTATTACTTGTTTTGGATGACAACTTCAGCACTTAATACAGTGATTGAAACTGGCTGCACTTCATCTAAATCTAAGAGGCCATTCTCAAATACTTTGTTTCATTACTAACAGTCTGCCACTTCCTTCTTGGGACTAACTTCAAATTATAGATTGTATACTTTAAACATGTGGGGTAGTTTTTGAACTTTCTTCCTTCTCCCTGTATTGTTTTTTGGAGGATCTTGCCTATGAAAATCAAAGTCATACAGTCAGCAAGGATCAATAAACAGCTTCACCTCAGTTATGTTTACCTCTCTCCTACAAAAAAAAATCTAATAGAACAGAAAGATCTTAAAATATTCTTTAAACTATAATGGATTGGTCAATGACAGATGGAGAGCTGGGGGTGGTGCCTGTGAATACCAGAGATTCTTGCTGGAAATAATCAGATCTACAGACAGATTCATTTGAATTCTTTGGAGAGTTAGGCTCAAATTTGTTTTGAACTGGCAAATGGGAAGAACAAAGAATTTCACATGTCAGGAAGCCAGGAGCTTGGATCAGATGCACACATGCTTCAATCTCAGAGCTATTTTCTCAAGTAGTTTCTGGACTATAGTCATAACTATAATCATTATTTCTGTAAATAGAACAGTCATATGGTTGAACGCCAACAAGAGCTAGATGAATCCTGAGGCATGCCATAGTACAAAATGTTTCCAAACAAAAACAAAGAGAGCAATCTCTCCTTCCAAAAGCCTTAAAAGAAAATCTGAATATTCTTGGTGACCTCTAGAAGCCATGGAATGTAGAAGGTCAATAAGCAAAGCAAAGCAAAGCAAAGCAAAGCAAAGCAAAGCAAAGCAAAGCAAAGCAAAGCAAAGCAAAGCAAAGCAAAGCAAAGGCTAAGCTATAGCTGTGATATGGCATATTTCAGTGCCTTCATCATTGTTAGTGTCTTGATGTGGATGACCCATGAAACAGAAGCATGTGGGAGGATGGGGAGATACTACAAGATTTTGTTCCTGTTTCTACTTGATTTACAGAATGGATGTTACATTCTGATAAGACTACACCAAGTATAGCCTTTTCATTCTGCCCCCATTGCCTCTATGACTGCACATCACTCAAAACCTTTAATCTAGCATACTATACTATACTTGGAGTCTAGCATAGATCACTCCAAGTATAGTATGGCCATGACCAATCCATCACACCATCTTTTAGAGATTAAATTAGCCAAGCAACTTGATCTTTCATGTCCCAGAATGCTCTGCTTATACCAGACATCCTGGGAGTCCTCCATTTTTAAGACGTGATCATGGGATCAACAGCTTTCTATAAGCTAAGCTACCACTTTTTTTTTTTTACCTCTGTTCTATATATTTTCTTGCAATCTTGCAATCATTTCATCATCTCATCTCATCTCATCTCTGCTACAAGTGACAGACCTTCATCAGCATTCACAATATATCTGCAGGCTGAAAGTCTTCAGAGTGAACTTGCTATAAAGAATAACGTATGTGCATACACATTTATTTGCAGCCATAGGTTTTAGCGAAATTCATATAAAATTGCAACAATCCATATCAGTTCAATACATCCCTCTAATATTAGCAGCACTATCCATCAGCATCTGCTTTTGTATCTTCTTTGCAGCCATTGCAAACAATGCAACTTGTTTTGTTATGTGTTCATCTACAGCAGTCATCCAAAAATAGAGAATAAAGTTATTTTGGACTATCAGAAAATAATTGTGGAATGACCTAATTCAGATAGATTAATGTCTGAATAGTGAGATTCCAGATTCCAGATCAACATTCTTATGAGGTCAGAATACTTTTTGTTGATTAATAAGCTACACAAACATTCTGACTTTGGGAGACGGTTCAGCAGCTCATCTTCCATCTACTACTTGACATCTAAAATAACACTAGGACCTTTGTTGGATTTTTAAAGAGTGCCTCAGCCTTTGTTACAGCCCTAGCCCCTCCTGTCTTTCATTTAGGAGACAGAAGCTTATCTTCCATATCCTCTGTGCATCACACAGAAAAAAGGGGCAGAGCTTCAACTCTGCACTCATGGCCACCCTCTCGACTTATTTATTTATTTTTTTGCTCCCCCCGGCCATCCTGTTTTAAAATTCAAAACCATGCTATAGCAGCATCTCATGCTTCACTCATACAGCAGTTCTTTTCAAATACTTCAAGATGTCTGAATACTGTTGCGGATCAGATAGAATTCTTAAAAGTGCCGCAAGGGAGAAGGTAATTGTCTTTGCTTCAGCCCATTTTAGCCTGCTGACTTTTGAGATGTTTAATATTAGCCCACAAAGCTAGTAATTCCATGAACATGATTAATTGGGTGGAATAGGATAATTATGTTAATTGTCAAAATTCCTGCCACTTGGCAAGCAGATCAGTAATATTTGCAGCTGCTGTTCATGACAGCTCCATTGACCTGGCACACAGTCAGATGGTTTCAGGAAGGCGGACATATTTAACACCTTCGGACACAGCACCAGTTGCTCAAAATGGTTATAGAGAATCACAGATGGGTGAGAAGAGAAGTGCACAAGAAGACTTGAATGACTGAGCATTATGCAGAACTCAGGAAGAAATAAACCCAGCATATTTTAACAAAAGGCAATATATTCATTTTATTCCAGAGACCGTGCAGCCAAAAGTTAAGAAAAACAGAATTAGTGATATAATTAACACAGTCTGGAATAAAAAGGTGATGACTATGACCACTGCTAGATTAGACCTACCTTGATTTATTGCTGGTCCCACATGATAGAGTGTAGCCCACCAACACATACCCCTTTGGGTTTGAGCATGTGCTGGGTGGGAAGAGAGGGTAGCAGGGCTCTGTGCTGAGTTTCAAGTCAGACAAGCACTGGAAAAGGTTACATTCTCATTTTTGCTTATCAATATCTGACAGAGCTGCAACCTTGCTGTTCCCTCACAAGCGTTTCTTAAAGGAAGGAAAATAAGATGGAAATAGCAGGAAAACATGAGAGAGAGAAAATCGGTGAGATGACATCACCTGGACATAGTCTCCTGCACAATTACACAAAGGAGACATGAAGACTGTGTATTAAAAGCAGTGCTTTGAAGTACCCTACAATACAGGGCCAACAGAAGCGAGAGGTGAAGTTAGCTTCCCTGATTGGTCACTGCCCACATCAAAACCTGGGACTGAAATGCGTGGAGACTGCATTTCTCTTCCAGTCTTTCACAGGGAGGAGGAAGGGATCTTATGCACTTTAAAAAAAGACAGAAAAACTGCAGGGAAAATACAGATTGACAATGGTTGGGCAACACTATTATAAGGCTGCCCCCACAAACATCCTGGAGAGGTAAAGAAGTCAAAATGGCAGCTGCAGAATGGAAGTCCTTTCCCGCCACTTCTTAAAAAATGTTTGATGGCGCAGTTGTGGCCACCATCTTTACTGTACATTTTTTTGACCCCCCCCCCCCAGTGGATGTCTCTGACTATCCCCAAATATTTGATGTTGCTAAGCCCAATGATATATTAACACCTGCTACTGTTGAGAGAAATGTAAACATAAAAAAGTAAAGGAATGATGACCTTTAAACTCATCAGTGTCTACCTGTGTCAAAATGAACACCTTCCTTAAACCAATAAGGACCTTAGGTAGAAAGGATTGGCAGAGGAGTTTGTATAATCCACATGAAAGTCCAGGGTAACGAAAAATTAATTACCACTGCACTGAATTAAATGGCAGGGATATTTTAATTACACAAGAATTAAGGACATTATTCGTATCTAATCACTCTGGCTCATATATTAATATAGCCACTGAGTGAGCTCTGTTTTTAAAATCTATCTTTTAGCCACTTAGTCACAGCTGAGATTGGCAAGGCTTTCAAAAAAGTGTTACAGGTGACTGAAAAGGATCAGGGAGCAGGGAACATATTGACTGACTGTACACTGAGGTAATATCATTGATTCTGGCTTAGCCTGCTGTATGGTTGCAACTATGGTGGCCTGCAAACATGGTTTACAGCACTGTCCATAAAAGCCATGACAACATCAACATGATGAAACACGTGATCATGATGACATTGAGCCAATGACACAATCACATATGAAATTTTGTGATGACATCATGACATCATGATGCACATTCCCTCCACTCCTGCTGTCATCCCCTGCAGTTGCCCATGAACTCAACCATGGAGACAAGGATTCTGTCTGTTAACAGAAAAGACTGCAATTCAGTAGAGGTTCCATCGGGAGGGAATTTTTGTCATTTCTCACATGGTTCTAGGGGATAAAATTAGGAGTAACTGGTAAAAATTAGCTTCCCATTCCTTTTCTCCAGTGTAAAAAAGTTCTGTTCATGGGAATGCTAGATCTAAGCACACCGGAGGAAAGATTCAGTAGTCCTGCAAGAACTGGGGATATGCTAGGAGAGAAAACTGAAGGCCACGTGGCCAGGCAAAAGATTTCCTGCTTCTCAGGTTTTCTGTTCAGGAGGCTTCCAGACAAGGCTTTTATTTTGCAGTTATGCAGTTTTCATTGGAATCCTCCAGTATTCATTTGGAAGCCAATCACCAATTTCTCACTGCCTTTTTTTTTTCTTACTGGCAAATAAAAAAGGCTGGTAAAAAAGAAATGAACAATTGAAGTAATGTACCAAACCTTTTAATTAGTAATGGTAGGAATTTTCCATCTTGAGGTATGCTCTCTCAATAATAAAGGACAGCTTATAGATGGATAGAGTTGTATATGACTTTTGCAGAAACAGCAGAAATAACTTTGTGTCAGCTTAAAGATAGGATTCAGCTCATAGCCTGGAGCTGGTGGTCCCTCCCTTCCGTCTGCCTCCCGTGCTCTCAGTGCCACTAGCATCTTCCTGAAAACAGAAGGGCATACTGTGTCATGAGGCTTCAGAGTTTCAGCCTTGGCTTGGCCCCAGAACTCTTCCAAAAAATTTATGGTCATTTTTAAAGAAAGGAAATTTATTACCTACTTAGAAAATAATTTCATTTAAATTATTAACTTATTTGAGCATTGCATGAGGTGCCCTTTCATCCCAAGTAAGACAGTCTTCTGTATTGGCTAAAATAGCTGGCAGTGACTTTGAGGAACTATTTTCACCCCCCCCCCACTTTTTTTTATTTTACAGACTGAGGGAAACCAATCAAATAATCAGCTCATACTTGTCCCCATCCTGTTTCGTGGTTTGGGGAAGCCTGGCTGAGATAACCTGCTTCTTGAGGTTGGTGAAATCCCAACATTCCAGACATCCACATAGCCACTCCACAGAACATGAAGGATACATCAGGAAGTGCTCCTGCATGATGTGTCCACAGGCCCCCAGGTCAGTAGTTCCTCTGCCAGAGTTTTCCATTATTTTGCCTTTCTGCTGGAACATGTTGTGGCATATGGTCACCATGGGGTGCGCTGATTCACAGTGGGCCAATTGCTGGGTTTACTCATCCTATGCAGAAGCAGCTGGGGCCTCTGACTGGTTTTGTGAATGTGTTTTGGGACTACCCTCTTCCCCTTGTGCCTGAGCCACCATCCCCTTTGCTCATTCAGGGTATGCCTGTGCAAAGATCAGAATGAGGAGTTACTTCCCCAACTTTTTAATTTTTTTTTTTTTAATTTTCAGATCAACTGGTCAACTGCATGATGGCACCACACAAGCACACATCTTCCTCATTTATTTCATTTCATCAATACCAGCAACTCATACCCCTCAGCTATTCTGTGGCCTGGTAAAATGTGACATCCCCCTCATCAAGTTAATAACATTTATCTCCTCATCCTGTTGTTCCAATGACCAGGTCTGAAAAGTAGCTGCATCAGGCTGAATCATGATGAACTATGGGGCCAGAGGTGATACTTAGGTGTGCTTTGTGAACATGGGTACTCCATGTGCTTTATTCATCCATTTTGAACTGTGGTGGTGCTGCTGTGCAGGGCTTTGTACCTGAAAACAATTCACGGGGAGGTTTGAAGCTACTATGGCTCCCACAGGCTCTCATGGGAATTGAGGGCCAATTGTAGAAAAGTGTGGGCAAACTGGAGTCTGGAAGAGCCCATTAAACCATTTTCCGCTGCAAAATGCTCAGAAGTAGGAGCTCTTACAATAGCATTGATTTGTTCCTGGGACATGTAGTTGTCCCTTTGATCTCCCATGAAGGCTTTGTCTGCTGCCTCATTGTCCCCTTAGGTTTGCCTTGCTAATTATCCTTGCTGTTCTGCTGCTCTATTTCTTTGTGTCCCCTTGCTCATCCCAGAGTCTGGCTTTTTACAAAAGTTAATGCAGCTAAGATCCCAGCAAAATGTCATGGTGAGGCAACATGGAGGAGAGAGAAAACTACTACTCTGTTTAAAATCTGGGTTCTGTCCACCAGCTCCTGGTGAGACATGGTGCCATGGAGGTGGAGAGCTTAGCCTGAAGGCATGCAAAATGTGGCATTCTCCCTATGTGCTCCCTGCCAACACAGGACCCTACAGATTCATGGAAGGGAGCAACACATGTCCTTTCCTACCCCTCAAGCCAGAGTTTTCCTCCACCATGCCAGTATCCCGTGCTGCAATCTGTTTGGGGGTGGGGTGGGGGGTGGCACATGATGACCAGAACTGATACATCTCTCTAGGCACTGCACAGTAGAAGAGCTTGCCTGGGTATTCAAGCATGACAGGTTGGAGACACTTTGCTATTTATATCTGGGTAATGTGCGGTGAGGATTGCCACAAGAGTGCAGCTTTGTGCTCCTCTGTTCCTTCCAGCTCAAGACTTGGCTTGCAAGAAGGCAATCTTTACTTCTAATATGAAAAATGATCAACACTTTCATAATTCATGTTTTAAACATTCACTGTGTTTCCAAATGTCATATGTCAGCTGAAGTCCCTAACCCACTTGTATGACTCACTGATTCCACTGAGCTGTGCTCACTAGCAACTCTATTTTAAAGATGCAACAATACAGTCTAACTCATGAATTAGATGAATTTATCATAGGATGTAGACATAAACAGGGAAGGCGCCATGCTTTGTACTGAAATCTAGAGTATCTGAATACCTAAGCAGTAAGTATATAGTTCTGCCCCAAGTGCCTCAGTTTGATTATTCTGCACAACAGTTCAAGAAGTCCATAATGGAATCTGTCTCATAAGTCCTTTAAAGAGCCCCAAACACATGAAAACTTCACTTTCTGAAAAGGATCTCTTTGTAAGAATTTCTGCTTCCACCTATAGCATCATCAGTTCATGACCTGTCCTTTTTTCAGTGTCCCCTCAGCCCATATCTGCTTGGAATTAAGAGATTTATGAAGTTCATCTTCAGTGTGTTGGAATATAGTGAGGCTGTCTTGTGGGAATAACTTGTTTTTGAATTCTTGACTGCTTCTGTAATTTCTCCTACTTCTAGTTCCTTGTCAGTTTCACATACATGGACTACAACACTTGGAATAGTTTCAGTTCTGTCATGATGTTCATATTAGTCCCCTAAAATGTATTTAAAAACAGCAAAGGACAATTTGTACATTTGATAATACAACATGCATGTTTTCCCAGTTTATTGCACATGACCATTAATTGAAACAATAAAATGAGGTTCAATAACATGTGGTCATGGATTACACTTGGCTGTTTGCCTCTGCTGATGTCTGTGTTCTGGAAGTGCATGACTGGGCTTCTGTTGGCTCTTATGAAGCATCACTCTGTGCTAGTAGAGTAGCCAAACCTGCATTTTTCAGTGGTGGTGGAATCTAGGTAAGAAGTGGTCATATGATATGATATGAAACCAGACATGACTGAAGACCAGTGGACAGGTGAAGAAGATTCTTCCCCCACCCCCACAAACTTGCTGGCTGCTGAACAGCCCACTCTTCCTTCCTGTGGCTCAGCACCTTTTGGGTGCCTTGCAAAGGGAGAGGCAGTGGTGAGGAGTCATGGCCCTTTAAGGCATAGTCATGAAGAGAGCTGCCTCCTGTGCTCATCCTGCCATGGGGTGAAGTGTATGTGTATGGACCTGCCTGCTCAGCCTGTACAGCTTCAGAGGCTTCACAGCCCTTTGCTCTGCACATCCTTGCCATCCTGACTCTGTGGAGGAGGCAAAGATAGATGCCATGGGCTGAGGGGCAACCTAGGCACATGCTAGTGGATAGTTGTGCTGTGCAGCATAACACATACAGTATCTCCTCACACAGAAACCATCCTGGGAAATTTGAGTACTAGGAGGTGAAGGAAGGAAGGAAGCTGTGGCATGCAGCAGGAGGATATCATGCCATGAAGATCAGTGCTGGGTGCAAGTGTCAATATCCATAGCCTGGTAGTCCTTCCAGCATGGTTGGCCACAGTCACCCACAACATCCTCATGGTTGGGAACCATGGGGGCTGGTGGGCAAGGGCTGGTTGCCATGATGTTCGTAAAGGAGACTGTTGAAGTCCCCCTTGAACTACTTTAACTTTGTATGGATCTGCAGGCTGATGCAGTCATAGCACTCCCTACCCAGGCAACAAACCTGTGAACTGAAGAGAAGGGAAAGCATCTGTTGGCCAGCATGGTCTTGAAGCTGCACCATGACCTCAACTTCACTGGGTTGCCAGCACTGCAGTGGGGAAGCCTTGCTGTGTATACAGTTCAGAGCACTGAGGGACCTTGGGAGCTAACAGGAATATAGCAAGAATGACCATTACAACCTGCAGATATGGTGCCACCAGGAAGCCACATTGGAAGCTGTGCATCTGCAGAGGAAGTTTTGTACAGAAGGACAATGTCTGGCAGCAGTGTGCAACCATTGTTGGCAAGCAACAAGCAGGTTTGCACCATTGCAACTGACAGTGTGACTTACCTAAGGTCATGAGGTTGACTGTATGATCAGGAGGGAAAACTTCTAAAACTGGTCCTCATGCCAGTTGGTGGTGGCTTTACCTGTGACCTGTAATGCTCGAGGGGAATGGAATATAACATCCAATCAGGTGCCCTGGCACAGTGTGGCAATCTGGATGAGAACACTGCACACAGTCAAGGGACGACATGCAGGCAAGTAGAAATCAGGCACCTTCTCTATCTGGCATCCACCTGGAAGGCTGACTGGGATGCACCGCGGTGTGGATTTGGCTTAAAAAGTTCTTCCTGTCTTAATCGCTTTAATGAATTCTGGGCTCTAACGGATACAGAATAATTGCTTTTTATTGCTTTTACTATTTTTATTCCAGGAAAGAACAGGAAACCCACATCAAACTTGCTTCGAACCCAGGCTTTTCCGCGTGAAAACAAAGATGGACACTGCCTAAGGCCGAGGATGGCAAACATTGATCATCAGAAGGAAGGACGGCCCTTGCAACAGCTGAAGGGCTCAAAGCAAGCCTACTCCACAGTGGCTTCCATGGGGCTTTCATTCATTTACGAAGCAACCTCCCGCTCTCCCCTCCGCTTTCGTTGTTACCAGCATCCCTGCCACTCTTGCGCATCCCCACCGGCCCCACCTCTCCTAGGCCCCCCTGTCCTCATCTCTCCTCTTCTGCCCTCCCCTTCCTCTTCATCACGCGGCGCACGATGTCTGGCCGCCCGCCTCGGCTCCCCTAGCAACAGAGTCCGGCTCCTTCACCTCCAATCAGCAGAGGCTGACTCCCCCTGAGCCAATGGCGACGGGCGGGGCGGGGCTTACCCTCTATCCGCGGGGGAAGGGCCGTCCCGCTCCGCATCGCCATTTTGGCCTGTGAGGAACAAAAGAGTTGAGGTGGCTGTTGGTTTGGAGCTGATTGGAAGGTAATTAGGAGGCTTTATTTGTTTTCCTCTCGATCCGCTCAGCGAGGTGGCAGATCCGGAAGAGCCGCATCGCGTCAGATGCTCTTTATCCCTTCAATGGGCGCCAAAGCCGTGTTAGAGCACTGCCTTCCGTATATCTTAAAATAGCTGGCAGCGGTTTGGGGCACCATTTTCATCCCCTTTCTTTTACGTGGCTGAGGGAACGCAGTCGAAACTGGCTCATTCTTGTTACCCACATCCTGCTTCATGGTTTGGGGGCAGCCAGTTTGAGATAACCTGCCTTTGATTTCAAGGTTGGTGAGATCTCAGTATTCCAGGCGTACGAACGTTGCTGCTTCTCAAGCAAAGTTTAAAGTGGGGGTGGGGTGGGGGTTGCAATAAGAAGGCAATTCGCTCGCGCCCCGGCTGCCAGAATGCACTTGGGATCTGTGTGGACTTTCTCGCCGGTTTCTCCTTTCCCCGCCGGTAGGAATTGGCTTTGCAACTCCAGCTCATACGGTGGCATTGGAGTGTGATGCAGCGTGCATCAGAGGCATTCAGCAAGCGGGGGGAGGGGGGATGTTCAAAGTAATGGCAAGCAAAGGAAGCATCCTCCTTTCCTAGTTGGAAAGTTAGCCTGTGGTATAGAAGATCCAGCCAGGATGATAAAATCTGTGCTCAGGACCAGCACGTCAGAAAATGATGGGTTAATTAAAACTTGTGTGTGCACGATGAGTTTCAAAGCTTCTGTTGTAATGGGAAATAGATGATTCATTGTTACTGGGGAATTTTAAAAGATATTTCAAATGCACATATGCCATTCTCTCTTCAGATATTCACTTCATCTATTGTGTTTACATTTTGCATTACCAATTTTAGAACACCTTGAATGTATTTTGTGAAAACCTGTTCCTTGTTCTGTTGGACTTTAAATTGACTTCTCCATTGATCAACTCCTAAAATAGAAAAGGACTTGAAATGCACTACTTTGCACTTAAATAAAAACAGATATCTGTTTTTTGTGTTGGATTGTTATACACTAAAGACATTAATAACGCTCTGTGTTTTCACTCTGATCTTTTAAAACTGAGTTTACTTTTATAGGTCATTCTGAACTATATATTGCAATGCGTAACATATAATTAATATAGCATAACATGAATCCCATCCACCCATGTATTAAGGATCAGCCCAATAAAGTTTGAACTATATTCAAAATTTGCTGTGGAAGACACCCAGGCAAGAGAGATCTATTCCACAGAATAGCAGTTGTACCTGTTTCTACATGCTTTTTTAAATTTATAGCTTGGTGCACTGAATAAATGCTGGATTCTTGACATTCATTTAATAATGGTATGTATGTGCTCCTTTTTTCCAGAATGAGTAGCTCAAAACAATATACAGTAATAGTATCTAAAACAATTTAGATGCAGTGAAATGAATATTAATAAAAAGGTATGCTAAGAATAAAGGAAAACCACAGCTATACTGTAAGATATAAAAGCCTTCATATAAAAATATTTCTTCTCATTAATAAAAAGAATGTTTGTTCTCACTAAACTATAGGGTTCACCAACCATCATTACATTACAGAGATATTGAGAGTTGGGTGGCATACAGGTTTAGTATATTACTACTACTACTACTACTACTACTGCTACTTCATTGGTTTTGTCAGTTCAGTACTTGTGTGATACTTCACTGTGGCAATCAGTAATGAAGAAACAACTACCATGTATAGTTGAGAAGTTGGAGTGGGACCAGGGAACCTTGGACACAGAAATTAACTTTGTGACTACAGGCAAGTCATTATCTCTCAACTAATATATGTCAACTATCATACCTTGCATGGAGGTTGCTCTGATGAAAAATTGGAAGAGAGAATATGTTGGATGATACCTTGAGCTCCTGGAGGAAAGACAGGATATAAATTTAGTTAACAGATAATAAAAAGCACATGGACTTAAATACACTTGTCTTATTAGGTTGAATAAATAAAAATAATGTACAGGAATTGCAGCCTATTCAGGGAGGATGTGATCAGTATAGAAAAATAACCTATCTTTCTTGTCTTAACCTAGTATTGGCTATGTTCACGTGACATAAAGGTAAAAACTCTTGATTTGAGCTCAACTCCTTAGATACAACTATGTCATTTTCTTGGCAACAATACAGAAATGGTTTTCCATTGTCTTTTCCCAAGCTGTCTTTTATCTTTTAATTTCTTTTTAATGGATTTTATAGTAGTCTCCCATCATGAGGACTGGCCCTGTTTAGCTTTTTTAAATTATTGTAAACAAACTAAACACATTGACTGGGATTGCACTGTAAGTTAGGCTAAAATATGATAAATGGGGAAGTGCAAAACATTCCATGTAGTTTAGTAGAGAAGCTAATTACCCTTTTATTAGAAGTGGTCAAATAAACACTGCACAACCGTCTGTTGGTTTAATCTGAACTCCTGCAAAGAGCAGGTGGTTGCACTTGATGATGTAATGGAGCCATACTGCTGCATTTACCAGTTGCAAAGATTAATGGAACTTAAAAGCTAACTGCAAGAAACTGACACCCCCCCCCAGTGTTGTGTGAATGTGTTTTATTGATTTGTCCTTTTCAGTGTATAGAAAAAAATACATGAATATCTTAGCCTAGCCATTTTAGATATGCTTATAAGCTATTGCAGCTGATACATTCTTAGAGTAGGAGTCACAGAAATAACTGGCATTGATATCAGATTTGTAGAGATTTTGCACAAACAAGGTAATAACAGCTGCAGTACTAGGCATTTGAATTGTGAACAATCTCAGTGGATCTGAATGTTCAAATCTGAGAAATATAGAAAGTAATAAGAATATATTTGGATATGCAGAAAATTATCTTTGTATCAAATGATTCTGATTCGTAGTTTATATCCACAGATGATGCTAACCTGCCCACATAGACCTGTCAAAATCATTGGGGGCAAAATATAACTCTTTTCCAAGGAGAAATGTTATTTCTTGCATTATCATTGTTATTTTATGAGGGCGAGTGCAATTCACCATTACATCAGGACGCAGTTTTTCATGTATAAGCATGTTGGCTTGGGATTATGGGAGCTGTAGTTCAAAACATCTGGAAGGCACCAGGTTGCAGAATTCTACTTTGAAATATACTTTTAGCATATGTGGGATGCAGGCTAAATTTCTAAGTTTTCTTGTTAAAGTGATCTTGATATTGTGGTTAGCAGGATGTGAATATGAGCCATTAGAGTCTGCTAGCTGCTGTAATGGATTATATCAAGGACTGTAAGAAAAAGAATGGGTGGTTGACATCACATTTTTGAAAATATGTATTATGTGGGTGTTTCACATTCTTAACTGACGTTCAGATACTTTGGTAGATGAAAACCATTGGCAGAAGGTAACTAAAAATATAAGTTGGGATAGCTTTAGTTAGTGATATCGGTATCTTCACTTTACTAATCCAAGTTATCTAGTTATCTTAATGTTGATCTCACAAGTGTTATTTATATGCTCAAATTTAAATTGCTGAAAATGGCTCATATTCAAGGCTCTACACACTGTGCTCTTGTTAGATCAGGATGCTGTACACTTGCTGAATATAGGGTTAATATTGTCATCTTTGACAGAACTCAACTTATTTTGAAGAGTTGGAACCAGTCATATTTTCTTCCCTTTACTGTAATTCAAAAGATTAGCATTAATACAATGTTGGCCATCCTTACGTAGCAGCAATTGAATGGTTCGCTGCTAGATGCATGGATTTGCAAATATTAAAACAAAGGCTTGCGGTTGATGAGGTGTTATTATCTTAAGGACAGAAGCCTACACACAGTGGCTTTATTGTTGCTTAAACTTAATACATACCTAGGGTAACATTGTATATATAGCATTGTGTGCATACCTACATGTAGAATATATTAACTGGATCTGTTTTGCTGTAGTTTAGCATCACATAATTTATTGCAGTCTTCCTGAAGTAAATGGATACAGTAAATGTTTTCAACACTCATAGAAGGAATTTAAAAATAGTATCAATGAGTGATTTCTGGATCCTCAATGCAGAGTCTATAGGCACCAATGCGCCTACTGACACTTTAGTTGGTGCCTGTCAAGCTCCCTGCACCACCTGTTATTTTTATTAACATCCTTATAATGATAAAAAAATGGAAAGCTACCATGCTGCAAACAAAGCACCTTAAGTATCATGTGTTTCTGAATTCTACATAGATCTAGAGGCATTCTTATATATTAAAAAGGTGGGTGGGCTGCAGCCCAGAAAAAAAGACAGATAAATGTAAGTTGCTAAGAGAGTGTTCTGGGATGGGAAGTAACCTTTTCAGTTTGCTATCAGATAAATGAACATTTAGCCATTCTTATCATGCCACCCATTTGCGAGAGTGCCCGTGACATGCTCTCAGAATTCAGAATGTATTCACCAGTACAAAAAATTGAGGGGTTCAATATTTATAGAGGCAACACAGCAAAATTTGTTTTCTTTAAAAATAATTCTATCCTTTAAAAATGTACATCCAAACTTACCTTAATTATACTGTTTAGTATTAAGTAAGGTTTCTTACAGAAAATCACCAAATTTTGCACATCCATTTTATCCTGTTTCCCTGTTTGGTGGCAGTATGGTTACAACTGAAGATTAAGTTGCACTAAAGCACCTTCCCCTTTCCATTTTGTGCACCATTTTCCCTCCTCATTTTTTTTTAAAAAAATATCAGAATATATGCTACATTAATGAGTTAGCAGATGTGAATTTTAAGTAGATTTTTATAATTGAAGTAAAAAAAACCACTCTGGATCTAAGTGATTCTCTGTAAAATAGGGTTTTTTTTAGTAGAATCAACATTCTTTTTATATAAATTGTTATAGACAAGCGTCGATCAGAAATTTGAGTTACTCTGTATGCTTGTGGATAAGCCAAGAATTTTAGGTGCCAATATACACCCAGAAAATCCGGTTTGGCTTATCTGGAGAAGGGCTCATCCATGAATACAGGTAGTCCCCAGTTTAAGAATGAGTTCTGTTCTCAAGGTCTGTCCTTAAGTTGAATTTGTATGCAACCTGGAACAGTATTATTGTATAAGACTGTATAAGTAGTATTGTGTAATTAACTCGAACCATTGTGTATTTAACTCTAATTTTGCTACAGTTAGGATCCATTCTTAACTATGGGATGGCCTTAAACTGGGTGTTCTTACATGGGGACTACCTGTATATATAGTAATACCTTTTGAAAGTACCAGTATTTCCTGTATATACTCACATATAATCCCATTTGTGGATAAGCAGACCCTCAAATTTTTAACCAAAATACCTTGGAAAATGTGGGTCAGCTTATCTGCAGGTGGTGCATTTTTCATGATATTTTGGTTAAAAGTTTGAGGGTTGGCTTATCTGCAGATGGGCTTACACACAAGTGTATATGGTACATTCCATCTTTCCTCATAAGATGCTTACATTAGTATTTCCCTCCACTTTATCCGCACAAAAGCAAAATTGGGCTAAGAGACAGTGTGACTGGCCCAAATAAGATGGTCATGATTGTTCCCCTTTTTGTTGTTGCCTTTCAAGAATAAATAATAATTTAATACAAAACAAATGTAGACTGTTGAACATTAGCAAGGAAAGGGGAAAATATAAAGTGAAAGAAGAAATAAAGGAAAGAAATATGTTAGAACATTAGTGATTGAGAATGCAGAAGGAAGAAAAGAATGAAAACACATAGGGATTAATGGAAGAGAGAGCAACATACAATAAATTCAAAGTAATTATGCTAATAAACATCTCTGAGATCCTGAACCATTCTCACCACTGCCATTTCTCGATGCATTTTCTTGGTTGTTGCACTCTTGATTGTGATAGGCTTGGGAACAGAACAACTTTCAACATAATTCCATTTTAATTTGCTCAAAGTCATTGTTGTGAGAAGGGTGGCCATATACATTATTTAAATAAATACACTTCCATGTCAAGGTGGCATAGAGATATATCTGAACCACATCTAAAGCTTAATTTTTAAAACAACGCTGTTTCATTATAATAGAACTGTAATCTTCATTTGCTCAGAGTTTTACTTGTATTGAAAATAAATTACTGGGTTGTACCAGGGCTTCTCAAGGCTTAACTTAAGCAATTGGTATGTCTCTGAGGGAATAAAGAAAATAATAACAACTTTATAAAAAGTAAGTGAAATAAGCTTTGTGAATTAAACTGGGTTTTTAAAATTAATATTTGATCTTTGTATTGCCAAGTGAACAGAATTTGAAACTCGTAGTTTTGGGATACATTGGGCATTACATCAACATCCATTCATAGCTTAGACTTTTTTCTTTTCATGCTCTCCAAATCTAACTGATTTCTAGTTTTCTAACCAGGAAGAGACAAATATGCTGAATCAACCAAGATCTAAATCATGGGAGTTCTCTGTAGCTAAAGCTTGTCTATTGTTCTTTGTGTGGTTAAAAACAGAAACAAGATGTTTTCTAGCAAGTGATCTTGTTATGGATAGGTACAGATGCTTCCTATGATGAAGATTTATGGCTTTTCCCTTTATTCACTTCAGCTACTCTAGTTCTTGAGGAGGTGAAGGTAAAGGAGAAATTTCATATAATACAGGCAAATCCAGTATTAGTTAAGTAGAAAAAATGGTGCATGACAGTGATGGAAAAGTTTCTCAATCAATCTCCCCGTTGCCTCAATTGCCCCAATTTTCCAGTCTTCACCATCCAACCTCTCCCTTGGTGAGAGTTGGACCATTCTATAGGTTATGCAAGAAGATTTTAAAATTTCTATGTGGGTAGAGAAGATGTTGCATAGGATGAGGTAGTAAAGTATAGGTAGCCCCTGGGTTAAGAACATCTGGTTTACAGATGACCCATTGTTAAGAATGGAGCTTATTGTAGCAAAATTTGAGTTAAATACATAATGATTCGAGTTAAATACACAATGGTACGAGTTAATTACACAATACTACTTATACAGTATTGTACGATAATACTGTTCCAGCTTACCTACAAATTCAACTTAAGGACAGACCTTGGGGATGGAACTTGTTCTTAAACTGGGCACTACCTGTATTGTGCAGGCTTGGCTGACAGAAGATGAAGAAAGGACAAAACATTGCATTATTAGGAAAGTGCAATAATTTGGCATATTAACTGCCATGTAGTAGTTTTTCAATTATTAAACTTATTTTAAAAAATAAAAAGACACTCTGTGTTCTGGGAAAAAGAGCTGCCATAAGGAGTTGTAGACAGGTGCTGCATTTGTACCTCTGTATTGCTCCAAAGCACTTCATTGGAATAAAATCAGAAGTGCTGCATAGGTCTAATGTTTCAGTACTTGAACTCTTTGTTCTAAGGCATGTTGGCCATTTTCTACATTTTAGTATTTAAGAAAGATATTCTATTTGTGAGGAAGTTTATTATTTAAAATAACTTGTATTCAAAAGATTTAGTAGGGCATTGGAATTAAAATTATTTTCCCTTTGAGTTAAATCTAATCATAAAATAAACAAAAAGTCTTATTTGGAATAAAAAAATATATACTATTATTATCCAGAGCTTGAGATGTATTTCCTTTTTCAATAGTTACCCTCCTTGCTTGAACTCCTTTTCCTATTCTCCAGCTGTGAATACTTCTTTTCATTGTTCTGAATTTATTAAAATCCTATGAAATCCAAGATACATGTTTGATTACTCTTAGCTCTAGTTTCCTTTCAAATCAAGAGAAGATTACATGATCACTTAGCATTAAGGTTAGTATCAGGTCAAGCTGACCCTCTTGTACCTTCCTTCATTCTCTAAAGGAAAAAGAAAGACAAAAAGTTATTCATTTATTTATAGGATTTACATGGCTGCCAAACTTACAAAAATGCAACTCTGGGTGGCTTATAGCAATAAAAACAGGACATAATAAAACCCATAAGAGCAACCAAAAAAATCACAACAATAAAACAATTGCAGGGCCCCATCATCACACTTTGCAGGGTGAGCTCATCAGTATCCTGGCCCCAACACCCAAAGGAATATTCAGGTTTTCAAAGCCTTCTTAAAGGCTAACAGGGTTGGGACCAGTCAAAGTAGGAAGACAAGTCAGGAATTTCCTGGAGGATCATGCTTGGCAGAATTTGTCTTCCAATTGGACTAAAGAAAAGTATGTTTCATGCCTCTTTGGAAGATCTGCACTTTGCTTTTGGAAAGCATAGTCCATATATTTTCTTTGATTAGGCAGATGAGAGTAGATGTCAACAACAGTATTTTTATTTGCTCTCCGCTTATTTTATCCCAGATGTTCTTTGCAATATTGCTACATTGATTCCCTTGGATTCTTGAGCAGCGTTGGATAATTTAACATTAGTACAACAGCTCTCTTTCTGTTGTTTCTGTATCTTTTGAACAGATTATATCCTTCAATTCCTGTATTCCAGTTCAGAAGACTCATTCCATCAAACCTGTTTTACACTCATTAAGTCATATTTGCCTTATGAACATTTTTCAGTCATCAAGGAGGTGCAACATCTCCAAGGGCAATCTTAACATTAACTAGACTATTACAAAATATTTTGTTACAAATGTACTGAGAAAAAATGGATAATATTTTGCTTACCCAGGCATAAGATAGAACTTTAATGATTATGTGTGTTTGGGGTGCAAGATCTGTTGAATCATGCCCTAGCTGATACATAAGAGGCTTCAGGTGTGTAAATTCACAGATCTCAAAATTCCCTATGGTCTGTGTTTGATATGCTGAAAGAAAACAAGTTATAATGAGCTCTCTGGGGATGATTGTGAGTTGGGAGTAGTATGCTTTTTATGCAAGTATGCTTTTCTCTGAGGAACATGAGATCTGGATATGATTTTGGCATTTTTACTGTGTGATAGATTTTTTTTCTCTGTGTGTATGTGTGTTACCTTGTTAGAGCAAAATTGCTTGAATATATTTCTGTTATCTTTTAAGTATAAATCAGATTTAAAACACAACAGCATAGATCTTTGCTTATTTGGAAATAAGCCCCACTGGGGTTTATGCCCCAGCTGAGGGAGCATAAATGAAGTCAAGCCTTCTTCACGTTAAACTTAATTCCTAGTGACCTAATGGACAAATCCCTGGTTTTTTCTTGGCAGCATTATGGAAATGGCTTGTCGTTGCCTTTTACCAGGATGTGTTTTGATTTACCAGATTGCTCTTACATCTTAAGGAATATAAGGGGTTAAGTAAGTTGCCTTGACAGAAAAATAATAAGAGTGCCATCTTCTGGATACCTGTGTGTTACAGAAATGAACTTGATGCAGTAATAATTGAGAACTGGCTCCTGTAATCTGCTAGGAGAATAAACATTAAATATGCTTACTGCTTATCTTTAAGATAATGTTATGTTAGAGTAGGCATAACATTCTTTCATTCCATATATTTCAGTAAATTTAAATAATGTATTTTGCGTAGTAGAGTTTCTGGTGATGGTATCATGATGATCTGCTAAGTTGACATACACAGATTCTGTTATGCAATATTGAAAGCCTCCCTCACCCTCCCAATACTTCTATAAATGTACTTATTGATAAGCAAACTAATGAATGGCCTTTGTAATCTCTTGGCATTAGTTACAAGATAGTTGCAATTCTGGGTGGACCTTTTTGGAAGTAAACATAATTCTATGAGATTTGTTTTTGACTTAATATGCTCTGAACTGGTTTACATTGTGATCCTATGGTTAAGTATATCTAAAAATAGGCTTGTGACCTAGAACACTTTGTGGTCTCTTAGAATTAAGTGAATTATTATTCATGTAATGCTCTTTAGTACTCTGCAATTAAGCACCAGGTTGTTTTTAGATATAGAAATTAAAGATAAAATCAGTAGCTTAAATTGTATAAAGTTCTTTATATTTGCTGCTAAGGGAAATTATTTTCTATTTCTTCCAAGATAATATTTTGAATAATACAGTGGGTCTTTGAGTTTTTAAGTATGTATAGAGGTTCTTCTCTTTATGCAAGCAAACAATTTTAAATATTGTTTGCTTGCATAAGGAGAAGAACCTCTGTACATACATTCTTGCTAGGTTAAACTTAAAATTGTCGTTTATACTTTTTGGACATTTTTGTTAATTGTAAAAATATTTGTGAAATTACATGGCAGGTTTTGAGAAGTCATAAAAATTAGGAAATCGGTATTTCTGTTTTTTAATGTGATCTCTATGCATGATTTTTCCCCCCAGTTTTTTTCCAAGGATACTTTCATAGAGCATCTTTGGAAAGGTTGAAGTTGTTTTTCAAATTACTTTTGAATTTAAAGTTGATAGTTTGACTCAGAAGACTCAAAAGACCAAGAAAGATGCCTGTACTGTATTTTTCCCTGATGCTCACTTTGAAAAGACCAAGGAATTAAAAGGAAACTATTATTTAAGCAATATTTGTGGTCCTCTGTAAGAGTTGTGTTAGGCTATAGCCAACAATTTTATTTTAAACAGTATGTGAATGTCTGTGTAAATGTATTACATGATAAAAGAAAGGAAAAAAAATCAAATGGAAACTCTAGGCTATAATGCTGACCTATATAAGTTTTTAGCTTGTTATCTGCATTATGACATAGAGAAAAAAATTAAAATGTGTAATACACCCCCTTTTGCCCTGTAGAACTTTGTGTGATAAGAAAGTTGGCTGAAAGCAAATATGAACACTGAAAGAAGGAGTGTAAGTTCTACCTCCCCTCTTTCTGCTGGCATTCTCCTTGCTTTGCAAGAGACACACCTAGTAGTTCTGTGCTAATGCTGATTGGCTAATATTATATGAGGCGTGGTATGCAGACTTTTGCATGACCTCACTCCTGTTTGTCTCAGTGCTCAGATCTGGTTGGCTGTTTTCAGTTTCAGCTTTTGTGCGGAGAGTTTCACTTCTGCTTCTTTTCCTGGACTCTACGAAAGAATCTGTTAGCTTTGCTGTTTCAGACAAAATTGAATAAACACACAGGGATTTTTTTTCTTTTCTTTTTTTTCTAGAGACTTACTAACCTGGAATAAATACTTTCTGGAGGAACAGTTCTGTGTGAGTTGCCTTCACCACCGTCCCATTGGTCTGTCTAATGTCCTACAAGGATGAGTCCGGCATTTGGAGCTATGGAAGTGGAGCATTATTCCAAAGGCGTCCTCCTGGAGCCTTTTGTTCACCAGGTTGGGGGTCACTCCTGTGTCCTCCGGTTTAATGACAAGACCATCTGTAAGCCCCTTATTCAGAGAGAACACCAGTTCTATGAGACTCTTCCTGCTGAAATGCGTAAATTCACTCCTCAGTATGAAGGTATGTTGCCACCTGTAGAAGGGGGCTGGGTTTTTATTCACTTGGTAAAGTCAAATGTTCTTTTGTCCTTAAAATCTCTTTTGCATAAGAGATTTTAGGGGGTTTCTTTTCATATATTTTGATGTTGTCTGAGCCAGGCTGTGGAGATGCAGGGTGGAGATGCTTGCCAGTGGGTCTTGGGCTGACTAACAGCATTAGAGTAGAACAACACTGCTGATGATAGCCTATAGATCGCCCTTAGGCACAGGTAGGTAAGTATATTGATAACAGCTTGTAAATGTTTTCAATAATAATCTTTTTTTCTTTCTGATTTTTAAACCATGTATTTTTAAAAACTGGTATTAAATAAACTGGATAAGGCATGTTATCTAGTGGAAGCTTAACAAGGATTTTCAGATGATCTCTACTGCTTACATTATGGTCATGCTATATAAACAAGTTGTCATAGTAATGAAAGCTAAAAATTACTGTTAAACATAATCAGCTTGTTTTTACCCTTAAGGAAATGGAAAAAAAACTGTGGCCAATAGATAGGCAAAAGGTGAAGTACTGTTGACGAGGCTGTAAAAGATGATGGTATGTGGAAGTGGATATTCCAGTTCTTTTTACCATTGTATTAGTTGACCAAGACATTTAGTTTTTCATCCTGCACTATTCCAGGAATTTAATTAACAATAACTTGAATTTGAAATTCTGAAGTTTTGATATTGTATTCTATTTCTTTATTTAATAAAGAAACCATCTTTTTCCCAATTGTATATATTATTTGGAGGAAAGACTAAAATAAAATGCTTTTTAGCTGTATTTCTGTAATTGTGTGCATGCTTACTGAACATTTGAACGTTTCTTATTATGAACTCTCAGCATTAATACATGGATGTGTGCTTTATAATGTTGACTAAATGTAATAAATTGTACTAGCATATGTGGTTTTTCTCTTGTGGAGATGTGCGGGAGGGATTAAGGGGGGGAGCCTGATTTGGTCCGTTTCTGTTGTTTTTTCCAGGATAAAGCCAAAGGCCATTTTCTAGCTGGCTTCCCCCCTTTCCTGTAGCTCTTTCTCGTATGGGCAGCAGGACTGTCAGTCAGAGCTTCTGCACTCCCTACCCTTGCTCCTGTAGGCCCCACAGCTGCCTGCCCTGCTCAGAAGTGCCAGTCTCTCGCCACGAACTCTAGTGATGAGCGGCAAGAATGTGCAGATTGATTGATTTCAGGATAAAGAGGATAAACTGAGGAAAAAATATCCCATTCAGCCAGTTGTTACAACTTCTGCCGTAACTTTCCTATATGGCATGGGGCTGCATTCCTGTCAGAACTGTCCTCTCAAAACATAACCAGTGCTCTAGAGACTTTGAGATGAGGAGGCAAAAATGCTTTCAAGGTTCACCATGTTTTGATGTATCTTGAGTTAAATTTGTTTTGTACTTCATTTTGTTACTTCATTTATGAGATGCTACATAACTGAAACCAATAAAATATATTCCCCAGAGGGGGGAAAATCATTGTAAATTAAACGTGGTGATTCTAAGTGGAAGCCTTTGAATTAGTTGTCTGTTGTAATGTGTGATGTTGTTCTTGTTTTGCTCTACTCTTGCAAGCTTTTCCTTTTCTCTGGAATCTATTAAGAATATTCCCAAAAGCCTGTGTTTGGATGAATGCTTTTAGATTTGCCATGAAGCAAAACTTAAAGCTTTTGGTGTTTCTCTGCAGGGTATATTCCCCTGCAAGATGTAAATATGCAATGTTTTACATCTCTCCTAGGGTCAGATAAGCCAGTTTTTTTAAACATAATAAAATTTTTCAATAATTGAAAATGTCTCCTGTTATTATTTGATTCTTATTCTGCTCACAAGAAAGAGAAGAACCTCCTGTATCATTAATGTGTTGTCTTCATGATAAATTGTCTTCTCTGTGAGGTGTCACTTTGTCTAGATGTTTTGATATTTGTTAGGTTGACAGATGAGTTTTGGCCTGTGGCAAGATAAAAAACTAAGGATTTGGGGTAAGAGAAAAACCAAAGTTGCTATATTCTTAGTGTAAAATTATGTTGTGTTGTAATGTTTTTATCTCTCACTTCTCCTGTTCTTAATTGAGCATCTCATGTTTCCTCTTAAGGTGTGGTATCTGTAAGCTTTGAAGAGGATGAAGATGGAAACTTGTGTCTAATAGCCTACCCATTAAATGGAGATCATGATAACTTGGAAAGTTTAGATAATTCTGACTGTGAACCCAAAAATAAATTGCTGCGGTGGAGTAATAAAAAGACTGTTTTGCTAGAAAATGAAAAGTTAACTAAGGAATGGGTCCGGCAGCATAGAAAAGAAGAAAAAATGAAAAGGTAATTGACAGATTTTTTGCTTCCTCATAGCTTTACATATGTATATTCACAGCTCCTTGATTATAAAAGACATACAGCACATTCACATGCATTTAATTTGGAGCCTGATCTTATGTTTTATATCTAGGAATTTTGTGTAGGATCACAGCTGCCTATGTACTTACTTGGGAATAAGCCCATTGAAACTAGTGGAATATTCATTATTTATTTATTTAATTTATATGCTGCCCATCTCCCCCAGAGTTTTACCTTGTGACGTTTGATTTACACCATAAGATATACTTTATAATTTCTGAAGTGGCAGAATGCTGTTGAACAATTTTTGCAGTATCAGATTACCATAAGGGGTTTAATTTTGAGAGTACTACTGTCACATCATTGTGATGCTCAGAAAAGACTAAGAGCATATTTTCACCCTAAAAGCTATAAAACATATTTTACAGCATAAACTTTTAAGACCTAGCCTCCCTTGATAAGATGCAGGTGCTCTTTGAAAAAAGTGGTGCAATCTTGATTGAGAGAAAATTTGAACAAATTGTTTAGATAATAGAAATGATTGTCATCACTCAGTTATAAGTGTATTATGAAATAAGATGACGGCTGGCACCTTGTTCAATTTATATTAGAAATAATTTGATACTTGCATTTGACCACAAATATTATTTGTTTTTATGTTTCAGTCACAAGTTAGAGGAAGAATTTGAATTGCTTAAGAAATCTGAAGTATTGTATTATAGTGTTGAGAAAAAGGGGAATGTCAGTCCACAGTTTAAGCATCATAATCCTTGGAGTATGAAGTGCCATCAGCAGCAGCTCCAGCAAATGAAGGAAAATGCAAAACATCGGAATCAATATAGTATCCTTTGTGTGTTTTATACTATTTGAACGAGGACTGCAAAAAACTTAGAAAATGTTAAATTACTTAAAGCAGACATACATTTCAAACTCTGGAAGACTGATACATTACTCCTATGTTAAAGGACTATTTCCTGTTATTGGGAATTCCAGCTGTTATATTTCTTAGGAGATAGCTACTAGCAGACCCCTGTAAGTCAGTTGCCTTTGCAGTATCCTGTGATTAGCTTGTGTGAGTTTCTGCAATAAAGAAGGAGCTGTATTGGGTCAGAAGGTATTCCAAGACAGTCTATATTTATATCAGTTCCTTTTAAAGTTGAGAATATGCTGTAGTTCAAATCTAGATTATGAACTAGCTCTTTCAGTACCATCAGAGGCATTGACTCTACCTGTCATCCCAGCAACTTCACATCAGTTTTCCTTTTGATTTGTCAGTGCAAAGAGCAATTTGGCTTTTATGAATAGTTATATGGATACAAGTATATATTTCTTAAATGATGGAATTGTTTGATATTGTTTTTACTCCATTTTATATTTTCAGGAAAATATCTGCTCATTTCATTCTTAAACAAAACAATGTAAATTGATCACACCTTGATTGGGGGGGTTGGTTGAAGTGTCTGTACATAATGTTTTAGTAGATAATCTGCAGGGTTCTTTACAAATTTGAGAACAGTTGTTGAACATTTTCATCCAAGGTGATACCTAGATTTTGTGCTCTCTTACAATATTTGTTATCTCACCAGACACTTTTTCAAACAGTTTGGAAATCAAGGCACTAGGCTATAAGTGGCTTATGTGTACTCAGTCAAGTTTAAAGTGGCAGTTCAATAATGTCACTATACACATACTTTGTATAACTTCAGTTAAAGACAGATATTTCAGTTAAATCCACTGGATTAGTTCTACTGACCATTTCCACAGAGAGACAATCCCTCCTTGCAGTCTGGTATAGATGTTCCCCCAAACCACCAGAACAGATTTGGAGGGAGCAAGAACAGCCAGGAGAGGAGGAGAAAGTCCCATCAAACAAGTTAGATTTCAGTAGAAGAGAATATGTGTAGGTCAGGGTTGAACTGTGGAGTTCTTGGGGTTTTCTGAGCTTGGTTGTTTTCTTGCAAACGTTTCATTACCCGGCTAGGTAACATCTTCAGTGCTAGAATGGAGTGGAGAACTCCACTCTGTTGTAGCACTGAAGATATTACCTAGCTGGGTAACAAAATGTTTGCAAGAAAACAACCAAGCTCAGAGAATCTCAAGAACTCCAAAGTTAGATTTCACTCACTGATAATTCCTGTTACTGTTTACAAGATTTCTTTATTTTTATTTCACGTGTAAAAGAGTTGCCATTGGTATTTTTTTTCCCCTTAACCAAATAGAATTTATTTTACTGGAAAACCTAACCTCACGATATGAGGTGCCTTGTGTGTTAGATCTCAAGATGGGAACCCGGCAGCACGGAGATGATGCATCAGAAGAAAAGAAGGCTAATCAGATCCGGAAATGCCAGCAGAGCACTTCAGCAGTTATAGGAGTTCGTGTGTGTGGTATGCAGGTAAGTTTTAAAAGGGAAGAAGAATTCAAATTTGTATGAATAACTTGAAATTAAAAGCCACTATGTATGAAACCAATATCTACTTCAATTTTACAGCAACATGAAAACCCTTAGTTCAATACATGTTTTGTTTGAGGAACATGAGTTTCTGTTACAGCTGTCATGGAATAATTGAATGAATGGGGTATGAATTAGTATTTCTGGGCAATCTGAAAAAAATCCTGCCTTGAATCCTAAATGCAGAGTAATTCAGTTATGTTCTTTTTTCTACACAATTTGATAACCACTCCTCTTCATACTTTTGTAGGTGATATTTTCTTCATCATCTTGCTCAAGAAAGCTCCAGAACATGGCCATATCACTGTAATCAGTTGGATGGGCCACTTAGAGCCACTTACATTTTTAAAATTGAACTAAGAATTTCAAGGAAGGTTTTGGAAGATTTTTGTGAAGTACAATATTTTTCAATGTATTATTTGTGATTGTAGAGAGAGTGTTTTCATTCACATATTTCCTGCAGAGAGTGATGATGGAGATCTTTAATCTTCTTCACTGAGCAGATGCAGATTCCTTCAGCTAGCTGTGTTGCTGTTCAAAAAATAGACCTTATCCATATTTTATGAAATTACAGTGGAGAGATAGTATGATGCATGAGGGTCAAGTCATGGGTTATGTTTTGGTTTGTATAGGCTGGCTGGTCTAGCTTTGCTGTAATAAAATAGTAGAAATGGTTGAATTCCGGTCAATTCTTTCAGACTATAGATTTCTTCTGTGTATATTTTAGGTGTGATATAAGCCATCATGTTATTATAATTTTAAATACTATTTTTCTCCGTCATGGATAGGCCACTGGGTATGCTAAGCAATACTACCTAACTGCCAGTAACTTTGCAAACAGAGTTAACAAGCACAGGCATGATACTGCTATTTATGGGCTAAGTTATGGAGTGATATTATGCATGTTAGGACTTGATTTTCAAAACAGTGGCCAAACATATTTATAATCCTACTTAAATTATTTAGTTTTTCTTATTTTTAAACAGCATAAATCTGAAAAATTTACTTTGCAGGGGAAAAATGCATTGGAGAATGGGTAACAGATGGGATAATCTCTGCTTTCCTTTAGCTATGGCATAATAGCTTGTTAATAAACCAGTTTATCTTACAGTTTTGTCTCAGTGCTACGGTTGCATTTAGTGCTAACTGGTCCTTTTATTGTTTGTTCTTTCTACAGGTTTATCAGCCAGGTTCTGGCCACTTAATGTTTATGAATAAATATCATGGGAGAAAACTTTCAGTCCAAGGATTTAAAGAAGCACTTTACCAGTTTTTTCATAATGGCGAATATCTGCGACGAGAACTCTTTGAACCTGTTCTAAAGAAACTGACTGAATTAAAATCAGTCTTAGAGAAGCAGGAATCCTACCGCTTTTACTCCAGCTCTTTGCTGATTATTTATGATGGGAAGGAATTACAAGATGTTGTGGTGGACTCGGACCCAGAAGACATTGAAGGTCTTTCAGAAGAATCATCAGACGAATCAGCACGTGCATATGCCTACAAGCCTACAATTAGTTCTGTTGATGTTCGAATGATAGACTTTGCCCACACTACATGCCGGTATTATGGAGAAGATAGTGTGGTGCATGAGGGCCAAGATACGGGTTATGTTTTTGGACTTCAAAACTTAATAGTTATTATTAAAGAAATAAGGGACGAAAATAGTGAATAAACATTTAGAATGCAAAACTGTAGAAAGCACTATGATGACTCTTTGTATTCCAGAAATACTGACCACTTTCTCGTGGTAGCAGCCTGTACAGTCTCTGTTGGGATAGACCCATCAGAGTCAGAGCTGTTCAAAAGAGGGCATTTCCATTTAGTGGTGCTAGATTTAGCACTGACACATCTGGATTTCTCTATTATTTATTTTAACTCTCGTAAACATTCCATATTTGATTATGCAGATACCTCTGTTATTCCTGTGTGTGTGTGTATCAATAAAATATTTTTTGTTCATTGTAAATGATGATGTCCTCTTTCTAATCTGCCAGTCATTTAGTGAAATATCCTGGATGTTACTGTTATGTTACACACTAAATTGAGGTCCTCATAAAATAAACAGTTATTTTCAAAACACAATGCTAATGTATTCTTGATATTATACTTGGTCACAAAAAATACGGTAAGACAAATCAACACTTCTTTCCCACCATCCTACAGGAGTGCAATCAGGTGATATGTGAGATGTCTCGCCTTTTTAAAATCCCAGGAACTGGAGCTATCCTTTGTGTTGTGCAGGTAGATGTCAGAAGTTAGTGTCACTTTTATTAGACTAATGTGTTTCTGCCTATATCCATAGTCTTGATTTTTCTAATCTTCCATTTTATGCTTTTCTCCTTGACTAGTATTTTTGAGGTTCCCTTTGCTCAACTAAGTAACAGTTTTAGCCTTTACATTGGAACTTTGAGCAGGTCTATTGGAAACTTAACACTACCTCTTTGCAGTGGACAGTACTCTTCTGCATTTTGCCCACTGTAGACCGTTTTGGATTTTATGCTTTCTCTGCTTGCTTGTAGACTATGTAGTTCCCTTTAGTCAGTGTTCTCCATAACGTCCTGTGTGTACATAGTTTAAAGAGAAATAGAATTCCTTCTTTCCTTTTTATGCTTTAAAATGCCTAGCATAGGTATAATCCTAGTAATACTTTGGTCATAAAAAGCAAATACCATTGCCAATGTACTAGATCCTTAAGCCTATCAACATACCACAATAACTGAAATTGGGAAGAGGTCTGCAAAAACAGCTCTAATAATAAAATATACATGATTTGTACATTTTCTTAAGATATATATAAAAGCATTTATTGAGTTATTAATGTATGTAGGGGTTTGATACTACATTGGAGCACTCGGATGTTAAATTTTTCCTTGCAGATTTGCAGATAGTGTAGCAGGTGCTTCCTCTAAGAAAAGGTGTTTTTTTTTTTATTAATTGCTTTTATGACAAAGCTAATATGACAACAAATGAATAGGAAATAGGAAGAGGGGAAACAGTCACAGACAAGTTCTATATTTAACATTTGGTTTCTATTCTTGCATGAAGTAACTCCAGCAAGTATAAGAAATCTACTATCCTCACCATGCAGTTCCCTAAAACTGGCCATCCTGTCTCATCTGAATTCAGTCTATGATATTCTTGCCCATAATGGCATCCACAAGCTCAAGATACTGTTGCTTCATTATCCAATGAAAATTAATGATATGCTGAATTTTCTGACCATTACCAAAGCATCTGCATTGTTTTTTTTTAAAGTGAAAACTTCACAACTCCATAGGATACTTCTCATTGGGTATAACAGGGATCACATCACCCCTTTTAAAAGTGCCTGGGCAGATCAAAACTGAATCATTGCAAAGCAGTGTCCTTAGCTTGCCCTACACCCAAACCTCTCAACCAACCCTAGAAAATGTAGAAATCCACCGAAATAGAGGCTGTCAAGAAGTCAGTCACTGACCAAATGATTTAAATCTCCCAGTTTAAAACCATATAAATATTAATTGAGGTCAGTTTTCCTTCTACATGTGATGGACTGCAACTCCCATCACCTTCAGTGAACTGGAGGGTATCCAGTAGGGAATGGCTGTATGGTTCTCAGCATTCTCTAGTCTTAACCATCGCTTGCCTGTTGTGAGATATGATATAGGTCTATAGCAGTGAAAATCTATCAAGTGTAATGATGGCTTCTTTTTCCTGTCCAGTCCAATGGAACGTTGGAAAGCAATTGTGTAAAGGGTCTTGGGACTCTGGAACCAAATTTGATGTGCAAGGAGAAACTGGTAAAAGAATGAGTTTGAAAATGGGCCATATCAAGCTCAGGGTTGTAGAGAAAAACAACTCAGAAAAAATCCCCCTAATGGACCCCTATGGGAGGGACAGCTGGGCAGTGGCTTGGAGTGTTGCTCCATTCTAAACCTCTGCTCACCTCCCTTGTCACATGATCCAGAACAGCATATATGAAGAAAATACAGAATCTCCTATACCTATTGCTGGTAAAAGAGTTGGGGAAAAAAATCCAGAAGCCATATTTGTGCTTCCCTACCTGTTTATGATGAATTTCAGAAATTAAATTGACGGTAAATGAAGAGAGGTCATTACTGCAGTGGTACCCTAAGTTGCAGAGTTCCAAATCCCCAGGCATCCTTACCATACTTTTTATTGTGGTGGTGGTGGTGATGAAGAAGAAGAGGAGGAGGAGGAGGAAAAAGAAGAGGAAGAGGAAGAAGTAGTAGAGGAGGAGGAGGAGGAAGAGGAAGAAGAAGAAGGAGATGCATTCATTGTTCTTTCTACTCCTACACTCAGGACTAGCGTTCAAGTTACAGAAAGAGCAATTGACAGGAGAAATTTCTAATGGCAACAGCAGTTCAACAATTGAGTCGCTTTCATAGAAGAATGGTGGAATGTTTTGTACTGAAGATCTTTAATCCAAAGTTAGCTGCCACCTATTGGAAATGTATTGGAAATGAGCCAAATCTATACTGTTATTTACATTTTCACATTTTTCTACTAGCTTACTTTACTGATACATTACTAATATTTTAATATCTATAATTTGGTGGAGAGATCTGTGGTCATTTAAGACATTTAATATAGATTCAGTTGTTTGGGGATTTTGTTGCTGTTAGCTACCTTGTAAAATCTTTTATTATAAGAGGGCATGAGGGGAGAAATACATATTTTCAATAATTGCCACACGATGAAAAGATACAGAATAGACTCTAGCAATAAGTCTGTGGTGGGCCCATACATTCCACTGGAATTATCTGTTATTTTTTAAATTAATTATGCAATAATCGTTTCTGATGTGGGTGGAAGGAGAGTTCTTATCTGCTCTCTCTCGCAGTATCTATAAAATAAAGTCAAGAAGTAAGATTAGGTAGAGCACAGGTGGATGACGAAGCAGTTCCAATCCTATAGAAATACTTACAAAACAGCCTGGTGACACCTCAAAACAGGATATTATTTTTAAAAATTTAAATGGGATACCTCCGGTTTCTTTCCAGTTCATTACAATAAATGTTTCACAGTTGGGCCTGCGTTAGCTGTGGGAACCATGTAAATACAGGTTAGGCGGACCATTTCATACATCCATCTCTTTGATTTGATCACAATCTCAATGTTCAATTGCTCAAAATGTTATGACTCAATATGGGTGGAACTGCTTTCAATAAAAAGGGCTGGACTTTGGGTGAGATAGGCCTAAACTGATCTCATGCAGGCAAAAATACCTTACAATATTGAGACCGTCTGTAAATAATAGGGTCTAAATGAAAAAGAAGATCAGCTTACTGCAAAGGACATTGTGTGACTAGTTTTGTGTCCACTGATGTATAAAAGGCTTTCTAATGCTGTTCCATTCATCACTATCTCATTTGTTTCTTTAAAAAATAACAGCGGAGAACCCCCCCCCCCCCCCCGCCCCAAATGTCTCATTCTGAACATCTTTTATGTATTTGGCTCTCCAGCTGACTTTATTATGACCTCTGCTGTTTCTCATCCTGTCTCTGATTAGGTGCAAAAGAACTGAGAACATTACAGGAGGAGCTAAGTGCAGTACACAAAATATTATTTTCTCATTCTTTGAGGTAGAAGTCACCACATTATGTTATCATAGCTTATGATTCTGAGAAGTCTGTCCCATTTTTTAAAGTCTCCACCTTTTAAAAAACAAATTAAGCTAATGGGCATCGCAGCATCTTGTAACAGAGAATTTCATAAGCTAGTTGTTTATGATAACATGAATAGTTCTAGCATCGCATGACCCTAGATATAAAGATTGGAGCTAGAGTAAATGTAAAAGCGTATGGTGCACAAACGAAAGCATATTCATGCAATAAGGTTTTCTTCCCTCATATTTTTGCTGGTGGGTGGGAGAGCCACAACGCAAGGAATTATTCCATTCCCAATTTCATGGACGGGAAGCAGTTTTATCAATGGAAAACCTTCATTTAATTTCATCCCATGTTAATGGAATATAGATTTGCTAAAGTTCGTTAAGTCCCACTGATTTCATTAGCAAGAAATACAACTATTCTAGGCTGGACCCAGCCCAATGGATTCTGCAATGGAGTATGGGAGCGTTTCCCAGTGTTATTAGTACTTTTGAAACAGCAGTAGCCACACAAAGTTATGTGAACCTGTTTACACCCAATGCACAGTAGTTCTGCGTGAAGTCCATGAAGCCTTTAAGTGAAAAACAGATGCTGTATTTTTCCACAAGGTGAGTCCCCTTTTAGTTTTTTTATGTTTCAACAGTAATTGCACAACTAACCCTTCCTCTTCATTTGGAACCGGTGAGCGATGTGATTTCTGCTGGAGGCAAAGGACCAACTCCACTCCACTAATATGCCATTTTGAAATTTCTTTCATTAAAAAGTCTATGCCTTGATTTCTTCCTCATGACTAACTCAGTTCTTCACGTCATAGTTCACAGAGTACAGTGCCCAAAGGCTGGGATTCACCAACTCTGCTTTGCTGCTTGTCATGAAAATTGGACATTGCATGTCAATCCAAGACAATGGTTCCCAGATGGGAGTGGTGGAGAGTATTGGGCCCCTGTATGAGGCACATCCCCCAACCCACAGCTCTCATCTTGTTTTAATCAATGCATTAATTAATTAAAACAATAGTGCTGTCAAAAAGGTAGGATTTCAGGAGCTTCCAGGCTTGTTGGAATCCCAATCCAAATATTAAATTAATATAACTTCATGATGTAATTCAGTATTTCTTGAAACTATATAAAGTACAGCAGTTGATAGGTTAAAACAGAAGGGATGAGTACAGAATCAAATTCATTTTCATCCAAGTAGGACTTGGAGAGTAGCAAATGACATTGTGGAGGGTTCTTGCAAATACAAGATTGCTGTTCTTTCTTGCTTCTTGTCCTGAGATTTTTTTTTTTTTGGTCTCTCAGGTCCTATGTATTCAGAATGCCAGTTATATAACTACTGCATCTTAATTTCCCAGAGTTAAGCACCATGAGTCTGTGGGTGGAAGTACAGAATGTGATTGTTTAAATAAAGTCTAGCTTTTATTGCACAAGAATCCAGGTGGCACAAATTGTCTCTAGGACTGACACCAGCTGTTAGAAAGGAGAGACAGAGAATGGCATGAATCACAGAATCAGCATCCCAGCAGCACCAGGCATGGCTGCCCCGAAGTCTGACTGGGAGCAGAGCATGTGGGACAATTGCTCTGTAATTTTGGAAATGATTCTGGAACTGAAAAGCACCCTGCCCTCAAGAGTTTCCAAAATTAGGAAGTGGGAAGGAGAAAAGAAGGCTTTTGAACTTCATTTGTTTTATTATTTCATGAAGAACTTCAGCATTAATCAGTGTTTGGTTAACGATGGTAGGAGCAGTTAAAACAGCACTAGCATTTATGACTATTTAGTTCCATCATCCAACATCTTGGCAGAATGGGTGAAATGCCACCACCTCTCCGGCAGATGCTTCAGTCCTGTTTGGCACCAACATCCCCTATTGCGTATTCAAGAGGGAGCTCATTTCAGCTCATGCAGCTGCAACTACCCCACTGCCCATGCCGTGTGCCAAGAGAGTAGGTGGAGCTGGACGGAGCGTGTCAGAGGAATATATAATCAAAAGCAACATCCGTTGCTGGGCCTTGCATCTTTGTGGATGACAGCTCTCTAATCCCATTTCCATCCCCAGCCTCTGTACCATATGTCACTATAAATTGCAGTTTAGATCTCTAGCCTCTCGTTGATAATTCATGAGCTACTGAGTTTGAAGCAAATGAGTATCAGTTGTCAGCAGCCTGGAGGCAACTTTGGAGACAGAATGGGGAAATTCCACTTCAAGGATCAGTTTGCACCAAAGCGGGTCTGTAAACAGCAGTAAAAGTAGGAGAAAGCTTTGAACATAAAAAAGCTATGCAGACAATCCAGCTTTCACCAGCTTGTCATATTCATGGTGTCTTAGACTACAGCTTTATCATTCTGTAGAAGGCCTTGCGTTTCTTACATCCATTCGGCCCCGCTCCCTCTAAGAGCTCAGATTCAGAGCCATTTTTCATAGTGATCGACAGCATGACTGGAAAGACCTGGCAGCCCCCATTTTTTATCCCCCAACCCTACATGATGCAGGCTTGTCTCAGCTCCACCCCTTTATTTCCACAGCCTTTCCCCACTGTTTTCCATGCTGTCCTGCAAAACACCGGCAAGCTGCAAAACACAAAGGAGAGCAAAGAAAGGCAGGACCGTTCCTTGCTATGCTCTCTTGAATGCCGTGCCAAGGGCTTGTTCGCGAGTGAAAACACTCGCACGGACTGGGAAGGAGAAGAAGAAGAAGAAGAAGATTAAAAACTGCTGTGTCAGGTACACGTTGGTTGCAAAGGAAAAGGGAAGCGAAAAGAGGGAGGCTTATCTCTGGGCCTGCAGAGGTGAAGTCAGGCCACAGCCTCAACCGCTTGCATTGCTGCCCATCAATACAGCGGTCTGGGAGACTGAAAGCGTGCTACGCGGGACTTTGACATGCTGAGAGGCAGGAACGCTGGACTGTGCCCTTATGGGGTTTAGAAGGGCTGTGTTTAGAGTTCAGTTCCCTTTGCTTTCTGCCTGCCATGCTTTGACCCAACACAAACCAGTTTTGTAGTTTGGCTCATGCGTGAGCAGACACGCAGTTCTGGATCCTTCAAAAATTGGTTGCCACAGTTTCTGTGGATGATTTGGGGGGGGGGCACCTTGGAGATTCAGCTTTGACTAGATATGTTCCGCATCCAAATCTGCTTTTGCAAATTGTACTGTATCAAATAGCTAAATAATTTGTTGTGGATTGATCATGATTCATAACTGCATCACATCCTACCATGACTGTCCATTTTTTAAAGAGAAGTGGGAGAGAAGAAGTCTCACCGGCAAGGATTAAGGATAGTCATATTTAGCCCCAAAGGGTAACAGTTTGGGATTCAAGTTACATCCCCAATCTAAAAGGTTACAAAAAGGATTTTTAAAAAAAAACTCTGCAGGAACTGGGGCTGAATGCTCAGGTAGCTCAGGTGAGCAGTGAGATGTTGGAAGAGAAAAAGTGGATGAACTCACACTTCCTTTGCCATGAATGGAAGTCACAGTTTGCAGTCACAGGCCTCATAGTTTTCCGGAAGTAAAAACTTGGCAGTAGATATGAAACTGCAGCTTCTGGTTTAGTCCACAGCACTTCCACATCAGTGATTTGCATTACTTCAGGATCTGATCTCACCTGATTGAACTCATGACGTGCCTGTTTTTATGAGCTGAGTTTTACTGGAAACTGTAGCAAAACTGGCATTTTCTTTTGAATTATCATTATTAGTAGTGTTACTGGTTTGCAAACTTTGTGGATGGTCCATTTTTCCATTAGTGAGAACTCTTCCCACACCCCATCTCCTAACACCTGAATTCAAGCTAGACGTGACTGTCTCTTCTGCTCCCTTCCCCCATAGAGGTCCAGCGTGATGTCTTTTCCTGTATGCATTGTTTAAAACATACCTCCCCCTCCCCCTGCACCAACTAGCTGCTGCAGCAAGGTGCAGGCATGGGTGACAGCTGTTGGAAAAAGAATGTGGTTCCTGAATGACTTAAACACAAACATTTCACTTTCACAATTCACTGCCCCCCTCCCCACGTGCCTGGCTCCTTAACCTAGCTTTGCAATTTGTCATCTTGTCTGGCCCATCGTAGAGAGTCAGAAACTGCTTGTCACACATGGCAAACTTGCTGTCTGAATCTGAGAACAAATTTGATCAAAATGGTTTAACTTCTGCTCTAAGATGATGTTCTAGCTTTCCTCTCTTTTAAGGAATACTGGATAACAAGCAAACTGGCAATGGCGTAGGCTTCTTGTCTCTTTTGTTGAGTTGTCTCCACAGATAGGAAACATGCTGTAGTTGTTCTGCTACTAGTTTTCACAAGGGAGCGATCTGAAAGACAAAGCCGACACAAGCCTCAGTGTTGCTGCGCTACAGCTTTTTAAAACAAAAAATATTTTAGGAGAGAGATAAGTCCATAACAGAGATTAGCAAGAAGAGGGGAAACAAAGGTTGCATGGCTTCTGAGAATCGCACCAAGAACTGCAAGTACTTGGCTTCCAGTCCTTGTCTTTGGACCAAAGGCTCTTCCTCCCTTTCAGCTCACATATTCTCATTTGTTTAACCTTTTCTGGTTAATCGTATGACCCAGAGCCGAATTTCAAAGCATGGCTCATTATGCTTCCAGCTTGCTCACTGCTGCCCACCCAATTTCCATTCATATCTTTGTGGCTCTCAGTGTGCACTGGAGAGATGAGATGTGTCACAAAAGAAATGCCACCTAGTGCAGGGATTTAGCCCCATTGATGTGGCTCTTGTTCCAGCTACTTGTCCATTTGGATGAGCAACGATCAGTGCAGAGATTGGTATATTGCATAGACCATAGACATGAAACAAGCTGATTAAACACATATTCTCTCTGGCAGCCTCTTAGATGACACAGGGCCTGTTGTCTAAAGTGCATGTTTAAAACACCTGGCCAAAGGGAGTTCCCACTCAGGCACTTCTGATAATGCAACCTATTTCAATATACCACTCTTCATTGGTGAATTAATGCCACACCTAGTCTCTGCAGAAGGTCAGCATAGGTAGGTGTTCAAATTCTTGCAACCATCCTATGAAGTAGGGTGTGTGTTGGTGGGAATTGCTTTGTTCAACAAAAAGGCCTGCTTCATGACTTAGCTCTGTGGCTATGGAAGCATTTTAACAACAGTTGTCCCAGATCATAAACCAGAACCCCATTGCTGTGCCATGATGAAGAGTTAATTAGGCTTCAGACCAGGGATCAGTATATAGACAGCCACCTCTGAATTTTAGCTACCACAGCAAATTATATGTAGAACTGTGTGTGTGTATATTTCATAGGCATATATAAGATAAAAAGAAAATAAGATTCATTTTCAGAAGAATTCTATGAATAGTGTAGGCCAAGCCTGTGCCCTAGACCAGTGTTTCTCACCCTGAGTAACTTTAAGATGTATGGACTTCAGCTCCTAGAATTCCCTAGCCAGATTGCCCTAGACCAATGTTTCTCAGCCTTGGCCACTTGAAGATGTGTGGACTTCAGTTCCCAGAATTCCCCAGCCAATTTAGCCTAGACTATAGATGTCCTTGAAATGGGTCTGTCTTATTCATAGGTAGAATATTGGATATCATCCAAACTACAAGCACCAGTGTTTACGTATGTTCTCTCTGCCAGTCTACCATTTCTTCTAAATATTGGCAACAAGCTTGCTTGGGGCTCTCATGGATGGAATATGATACAGTCATAGCTAAAACAAGGCAAAGTCCATTTTTTTCAATTTGCCTGGAAAAGAACTAGCTTATCAACTGGCTTGTGGGAATGGAAGAGAAAGAGAAAGAATATTAATATCTGCAAACAGCTATGCTGAGTGGTAATCTGAGCTCCTGGTTGGCAACTGCTGTTAGTGCTAAGCCCCTGAGAATGTCTGACTGGCTAAGAGCCCCAGCCTGTCATGCCCTCATGGTATTTAACCTTCTGAAGGGACAGCAGGAGTGGAAAGTTCCACTTAGTCCCCCACCCATCTTTGCCAATCTTTTAAACACTGGCAGTCTTTCTCCCCTGCTGGAGTGGCTTTATGATGCCTGACTCTGCTAAAGCCAGAATCTACAGGATCTAAGATCATCCAGCCATACTTTCCCAGAAAAAGGGTTAATTTTCAAGAAAATGGGAAGAAAATAGGTAATTCCTCTCAGGAGTTATTCTAGCATAAGAGAATAAAAATTAGCTACATGGATTAAGTCCAAAGGCCATCTCATCTGGAAACTAAACCTTATGAGGATAGCCTGAGGGAAATAGATGCATTCAGTTCTGAGAAAAGAAGGCAGAAGGGATATACATTAGCTCCATAGAGTAATAATATAATATAATATAATATAATATAATATAATATAATATAATATAATAATATAAATCAAATTTATAATGTTGCCTGACTACTCTGGATAGCATGCAACACTAAAACAGTATGTATGTATGTATGTATGGTGCCATGGCAAGAGGTGGCTGACATTGGGAATCCTACCAGTGGCTGGAAAGGGCCGGACTAAAAGACAGCACTGAGGCACTGATCATAGCAGCACAAGAACAGGCACTAAGCACCAGATCCATAGAAGCAGCGGTCTATCACACTAGACAGGACCCAAGGTGCAGACTGTGCAGAGAGGCCTCAGAGACAGTCCAACACAGTGGCAGGGTGTAAGATGCAGGCAGGACCAGCATACACTGAATGGCACAACCAAGTAGCTGGCATTGTGTATAGGAACATCTGCACAGTGTATGGGCTAGTAGACAAGGACCAGAAGACAGCGGCGGTGATAGATGTAATGGTGACGGCAACATCAGGAAGAAGGAGTATGAGAAGCAGGAGAAGTACCAGGGCTTGAAGGAGGAACTAGAGAAGATGTGGAAAGTAAAGGCCAAAGTGGTCCCACTGGTGGTAGGAGCACTCGGGGCTGTGACTCCTGAGCTGGGGGAGTGGCTCCAACAGATCCCAGGAACAACATCAGAGCTCTTTGTCCAGAAGAGTGCAGTGCTAGAAACAGCTGAGATACTGCGCAGAACCCTCAAACTCCCAGGCCTCTGTAGAGGACCTGAGATTGAGGAAGATACATACCACCCATAGGGCTGAGAGGGGATTTTTTAAGAAAAAAAAACACTCACATTCACAAAGAGCAATCAAGCATACAACTAATATACATATAATCCTGTATATTTCTCCTGTTCGTTTGTTTTTGGAATGGACTGTTTGCAAACCTTCCACCTGCTGTTTGTTTACAAAGCTATCTATTCCTTTCCCAGGTTCATTGTGTTCCATCTTTCCAGGTCCACCTCTCCCATCTGCCGGCCAAGCAAAATGACCATGGAGAAAGCATTCAGTGACTAGAGGGGAGGGGGCATGCCCACAGCAGCTGAAACTGGCCATTAAGAGCTGAGAAGAACCCAGCCTCTGGGTGTGTCATCACCAACTCCATCAATGAAACTTCATAGATTGTGTCCATCTGAGGCTCATGTCAGGAGAAGATGGAAAACACTATTTGGAAAGTGGAACAAATATAAAGACAAATGTAAACTGCCTGTTCATGGGAATGACCTGTGGACAAGTGTGGAGACAATGTGTGGGTTACATCAGGGGCATTTGGCTACGAGGCCAGGCTTTTCTATTTTTTGGTTATTAGTTTTATTTATTGGGTTTTCTTGTGTATATGTGGTTTCATTCTTGATTGTAAGCCACCTAGAGTTTGATTTAAGATGGGCAGCTATACAGATGTTTTAAATAAATAAAATATATGTACTTTAAAAATAGTTACTGGGGTATCTTTGTGCCATGGTTATCAGGACATTGGATGAATCACTATTTTTCATTTCCTCTTCTTTAGCCACTTCCCAATCTGTGGGAGATCCTGTCCCCTTATTTAATGCCTGTTGAGTTTGTTTTTGAAGCTTTGGTGAATGATTTTGTCAAAATCCTTGTGAAGGACATTGTACCTGTATTCTTCACACAGGAAGATGAAATATTTTGCTTCTGATCTATCTAATTGTTCACTGGAAGCACCGCAGAGAACATGAAATTACTGCAGGGCAAATGTGATTCATACAGTGGAATAGGTCCAAAAATAAACTCTAAGGAGGAAAGTACCATTTAATTCTGCTGGGGGGTGGTGGGCGCATGTTGTGTGAACTAGCCCTATCCTCTGGATGCTGATGTACGCAGTGTTTTGTATCAACTGGAAAAAGTTTGCAATGAGCTTCCACAGGTCAGAGTATGACCAGAATACCTGTCCTCACAGAAAGAGCCCACCACACACACACACACACACACACACACACGCACACACACACTTGTACTTGTATGGCCTTCTTTCTGACCAATGTCAACCATGTGGCAGTACAAGATGTGGATGGCTCGCACATGGCTTCAAGGGGGTGAGTCTAACCTCTGCATTTGTGTACTTGTTTCATATCCATAACAAGGGCTGGCCTGCTTAAGAAGCATTTTTCCTCCATTTGCTATTCCTTGATGTTGCAGATGAGATTACATGGATTAGATATAATTTAATTTGCCCAGCTGTTGAAAGGAACATCTATTCCCCTTGGGAAAGAATTCAGGCAGAGCTAACATAAACTCAAAGCAGAGTGAGACAAAAAGGCTCACAAAGGTCAGGGCTAGCTGCAAATACAGATGCTCATCTTAGCTTGCCAATCCCTTGGGTAGCTTTGAAACAGCAGAAGGGGCAGCTGCACCCAGTATTTCAGATCCTGGCAGCTGAAAAGTTAAATTCTAAATTCGGCTTTTGCTTGGAGATCATCAGCTACCATAATGAGTCACCAATCTCCAAAGTGGCCTTACGGGGAATGTCACATCCAAAGCCTGAAAAATGGATGGGTTGTATTTTCATCATAGGGTAATAATTAAGAGCTGATATACACAAACTCAGACTAGTTAGCCTGGTGCTAGACTGCCCAGCACAGGTACACACACAGGAAGAAGAAGCTATTTCACCTATTTGGTGTGATGTTCATGTACCTCATTTCTAAGTAGTGAGAAGTTAGTTCCATTTCCTTGGCAGAGGTCACAAGGATTAATATCAGTGTTATAAAATGAGGATTCATATCACTGTCCCACATCATAATTTCTAGGAAAATGCCCCAAATTTCCTGCAGAACCAAATTGGTTTTCTTCTCAGGACCAATTGTAGAACCAATTGTTTCCTTTTATTCACAGATATTCCCACCTCTCTTCCCTACAGAGAGAGTGTGTGGTGTGTGTGTGTCTGTGTGTGTGTGGAATCATAATACCATCAATGTAATTAACTGCCTTTTGCTAAGACTTAAAAGCCCTTGTCATAAATCTACTAAACTGAGAGTTTTATTCCCAGAAATCCTAGGTTAGAGAGAGTGAAGAATCTCTGTTGCTCTAGATCAGGGGTCCTCAAACTTTTTAATCAGGGGGCCAGTTCACAGTCCCTCAGAATGTTGGGGGGCCGGACTATTTTTTTATTATTATTATTATTATTATTATTATTATTATTATTATTATTATTATTATTCTTGTATGCCGCCCATCTCCCCCAACAGGTGACTGTGGGCGACTCACAATAATAGTTTGAAAAAAACATGAATGAATTCTTATGCACATTGCACATATTTTATTTTTAGTACAAAAAAAAAACCAGGAAAAAAAATACAATAATTAAAATAAAGAACAATTTTAACCAACATAAACCCCACCTGCATCGCTGGTCAGTGTCAGTAAATGTTATCCTCCCCCCATCCCATCCCCCCCGCCCCCTCCCCCCCGCATTATTGGTCAGTGCCAGTGGCCATTCTCCTACTTGGCGGCCAACCACACAGCCCAAATGGAGAAAGTGATAGGGCGCCCTAGACCCCCCCCGCCCCCGATCACCCTGCACAGAGGATCCCTCCCACGGAGTATGAGGAAGTATGAGTTGAAGTGCCCCTGTGGTTGTAAGTGTGGACGGGCTGCCAAGTGCCCGAAATTTGATCATGTGACTGCAGGGGTGCTGCAACAGCTGTAACTTTGGGGACTGAGCATAACTACTGAATGAATGGTTGTTAAGCGATGACTACCTGTACAAAGAATTTGAGATGATGGAACAGGTCTGGGCAAGGAAGAGGAGTTTGGATATAAATGCAAGGAACAGAAGAGAAGAAAAAGTGAAACAGAAACTGAGTACAATGCTTTCTGCGGTCCTGATAATTTGCAAAGAAGTAGGCGGACCTGATTTCCAAAAATAAAAACTTGGATATACGAATATTAAAAAATGCATACATGTATACAAATCTACAAGTCAATTTCCCCAAAGTCACAGGCAAAAATTAGCAGAAAAAAAAAGGACACAAAGATGTTTAGAAGAGCTTCTCTGGAATGAAGCAACTTTAAGTAGTTCCAAACATTCCTGTTCCCTGTTGTGCTTTTACACTCTGAAAAATTATTTCCAGGCCAAATTAATTTAATAAATGACTAACAATCAATTGACCACTCTCTCCATCATAAAGCTATCAGACCTGATCTGCAAAAACCCATTAGCTGTCAGCAAAGAGATACAGGAAACACTAACTTTGTTTCTTATTCTGGATTTCTGCAGACTAGTACTAATCAATCAGCCAGTGAAATGGATAATGGAATAGCTTCATTCCCATGTTCCCTTCCACCATAAGGTACCCCGAGACTTGATGAGTAATGGAAAGACATCATTTCTTTGGCTACTTGTTCCCATACTGCTCTGCCTGCTCTACCTTGAGCCCTCCCATTAGTTCGAGGATGCCTTCCCCAAAATCAGGACTGTCCCTGTAAAACTGGAATTTAATCTTGGAAATAAGTTTCGGGCACTGATAGTGCCTTCTGTTGACTAAGACCTAGTCATGGCAGCAGGTTATTGGGAATATTTTAATGACATTACCAATGAAATCCATAGTGTGGGTAAAACAGGAAGGAACATAAAATGCAAACGCGAAGCACCATGAGAACGGGGCTCCTGCCGTTCTCCAAATAGGGTGCCTGTACTCATGAGACCTGGGGAAGACCAGGTGGTTTCTGAGGGATTGCAAGAATGGGGTGGGCAATTGGGAGAAAGAATGACACAAGCAGCTTGGAGAATGACACACCGATCACCCTGCACGGAGGATCCCTCCTGCGGAGTACGAGGAGAGGAGAGCTGCCGGACCCGGTATACCTGTAATGTAGAAGAGTCCAACTCTGCAGTCTCCCTCCTCGTGCATCGCCTGCAGCTCCTGACACGGCCCCGATGCTTCCGCTTCTGAGAGACAATAGCAGTGGCCAATCAGGTGGGTGGGCCGGGTAAATGACCCTGGCGGGCCGTATCCGGCCCACGGGCCGTAGTTTGAGAACCCCTACTCTAGATGTTCAACACTGGTCTTCCTATCTGGGGCTGCTGGGAACTGTAGTTCTACAATGTCTAAAGGACTACATTCTTCCTCTTGTCTTTGACATAGCATTTGTAGAATTAGAAGAGATCTTGTACAGTCATGTTGACCAAGCTTTACATTCCTAACCATGGGACTCTTTCAAGTGGAGGAAACAAGATGAAATTGAGGAACAGCATTTATATTCTCCCCATAACCCTGCATCTGGAAACAAACTGGAAGTTAATAAATTTGGCACTAAATTGGGCTAGGACAGTCTATCCAGTTAATCAATATTTGCTATTACACTCTAATTTAATCCATGTTATTGGACTGAGTAGCAGTAGGGCTGAGCCTGTAGGGTTAAAGCTGGAGGTTTCAAACCTCTCTCCCAGGAACTCACTGTGTCTAGACTCCCTGACTCCAACTTCTGCTCTGGTGTAGCTGTTTAGTAATAACTACTATCTTCCATCCCTACTGACCTTCTGGAGTATGTAAGGGTAAAACCAAAAATGAAAATAGTTTCTATATACAACCTCTTGGCCCTATAGCATAAATGTGTGTGATTAGAGAAATCAGAACTTCTTCCTGACACTGGGGAGATAGACCACTCTCCCAAGGGAAAAACAAAACGAAACATTATTTAAATAAAAAATAAATTAAAAGATATGGTATATGGAACTTGACCTACAAAACACATGCATTGTTCTCAGCAGACCACAAAATTGTGGTCGTCTGTCATAATTAATGAGTTAGGGCAGGATCTCTGCATTCATATGAGATTTTGGCTCACAAGTTGATAAAAATTAAAATAAATCTTCTTGGCCACAGCCAAATATTACACAAAATGCCCTACTTATAAGGAGAAAATAAGAACAAGAAGCAGTAAGACTCATGGGGAATCTGTCTTCGTGTACATGACAGAAAGAACATCTGTCCTCAGTAGCAACTGAAATTTTGGGATGTGAGGTGTGGATTTGCAGCCTGTACATTCACTGTAGACCATCTTTAAGGTAACCAACCAGGACTTGATTAACGTATGACAGCCAAGACTGATTTCCCCAGGAAAGGACATATTTGTGGATAAACCCACATTTCCAAGTTTCATACCCACATCTTCTAATATTTCATGAGTGAGAAAGGAGAATGTTTATGACCCTTATTTTCTGTAAAATGACTTCTTCACATAATTGTCACCTTCTCATCACTGAAATCCAATGCACTGAAACATCGAAAGCAGATCCATTATTGTAGACCTATGTTTTCCAATCAATGGCCATACTGGCTGTGGAATTCTAGGAACTGAAATCCACATGTCTGGAAGTTGCCAAGTGTGAGAAACATGGTTATAAACTAACATAATATAGGCTATTCAATACTGGCAATGGAATTTGCAATTTTCAGCTTCACTAATATGAACTATCAATCTTAAAGGAAATCAACTCTGATTGCTCATTGGAAGGATTGATACTGAAGCTCAAGCTCAGATACTTTGGTCACCTAATGCGAAGAGAGGACTCTTTGGAAAAGACCCTGATGCTGGGAAAGATGGAAGGCAAAAGGAGAAGAGGACGGCAGAGGATGAGATGGCTAGATAGCATCACTGAAGCAATGAGCATGAAATTGAGCAAACTCAGGGAGGCAGTGAAAGATAGGAAGGCCTGGCGCAATATGGTTCATGGGATCACGAAGAGTCGGACACGACTTAACGACTGAACAACAACAAATATGAACTAAGTGTCAAAATTTGGAAAATAAGAGTGGGTGCAGGTGCTCAGGGAGGGAGACATAGACTATGAAAGCAAACCTGTGAAATCCACCTTTGTACAGTTTTTGTTTCTAAATCAGCAGAATAGATGGTGGGAATTACAGTTGTTATTTATTTCACAGAATGTTCTATTATGAGAGAGACACCCGAGATTGTACTATTTAAGCCTGGAAGCAACCATAAACAATATCTAAAAAAATCACAGAAGTGCTTTGACCAAGGACCTTTCTCCACTTATACCTAAAAATGTTCCCTGATGACCTTTTTATCCTGCCATGTCTCATGATGCTTTCATCTCATCCCTAGCCAATGAATGAGGCAGCTTAAAGTCGTCCTGAGCTGTGCAATGTTAACAGTACTGCTTTTTCCCTTAAGCCAACAATGTCCCAGGGCAGCTGTAAAAAGGCAGAACAACAAATCAGTAGCAGAGGAAATGGCAGGTCACGGAGAGCAAAAAAATATATGACTGAAACAAGGATTATTTGCTGTCTATAGGGAGGTGTGACATTTGTAAGGTTCTCTTGTACTAATGTGTAACCTGCTTAAATAAAGATTCATCAAAGAACATGAGTTCATTCTTTAAATTGTTTCCAGCACTATGTGCCACGGTGTGTTTGATCTCAAATTCTAATTCTTTGAACAAATTTCAGCACTGGGTTCCATGGTGTGTGGGGACTCACATTTTTGTGTTGGCTTTTTCCTACTTGCAGAATCGGGATTTGATCCCTAGCATTTCCAGGTAGAATTGGCAAAACTCTGAGCTGAAATCCTGGAGAATGGAAGTTAACCTGAATCTTATTCCTGATCCAAATTTGTACAAATATGCAGGGGAGTTTCCTAGAAGTATCTTAAGCCCAGAATTATAACTGTTCCCAATTGTTTGTGAAGCAGACAGAGAGACAACAAGGGAAGAGACCTTTCTCCAGCCACCAAGCAGCAGAAGAAAACCTGCCAGTTAAGCCAGAGATAAGCAAGGAATGAGGTTGTTGATTTGAGAAGTATAGAACAGCATTTCCTCTGAAATTTGACTCAACCCAACTTTGCTGGGATTTAGAAAGGCCTTTAAAATCTGGCTGTTTCATCAGGACTTGGGGACAATTATGATATGAATTTGTCTCCTTCTGCATTGAGATTGTCTGTTTATTTGACTCTTATTGTTCCCTGATGCATGAAATGGATTCAGGAGTGTATTATTCCATTATCTTAATTTTTAGTGTTTAATCCTGTTTACATGTTGAATATGTCCTGAGTTGCATTAACTGAAGCAGAATATAAACCTAGTAAAGCAAACACACCAAGAAGCCTTACCTCCCATCATCCTTTACTATTGGCTACAGCTGCTGGGACCTGGCATTCAAAAACATCTGGAGGGCCAGGCTTTGCCCTTCCCACTTTGTTCTTTGTTCCACAACCCCTTTTAAGCATTGCCTCAAAGAAGGTTCTCTAAGCAGGAAGAAACGTCCTTGAATTGCTAGTCTCCTTTGGGAAGGGAAGGGAAGGGAAGGGAAGGGACCTGCGTCAACTCAACCGATAAGATGCATCAACCTAAAGATAACAGTAAAGGAAATTTAAGCAGCGCCCCACCTTCTTTTCGCCAGCTGGCTTGGAAGGAGGGAAGGTTTCCTGCAGTGAAAGTGGAAAGCAGCAGCAGTTAAATTATCCTCGGCAGCCCCCTAAACTCAGCTGCTTTCTTTCAGAAATATCAGTTGCCTAAAAAATCTGCTTAGCCCGGAAGGAATATCTGTTGGTCCATGCCTCCGTTGTTTACATGGCAGGAAGAAAGACAGCATGCAAAAATACAAGGCATGTTGGATTTAGGAGTATCCACAAAGGGGTCCAAAAAAAAAAAAAAAGCACAGGCATGGCCACCAACTTGACTTTTTTTGACCCCCTCTGTGGATGCCCCTGATTGGGTGAATAACAATATGGCAGAAATGTGGCATATTATGTATCTATATGTAACCTCCAGGTTACTGGCTGACTGAGCTCCTTGGAGCATGTACATGACATAAATTTAACAATCACTTTGTAGGTCCCATCTCCATTTTTCAACTGAGTTCAGGGTGCTGTTTATTTTTAAAACCCAGATGAGTTAGACTACAATTTCTATGGTCCACAGCCTGTATATCCAGTGATGATTCTCTAGTTGAATGACCATTTTCTCCCAAATAAGCCTGTCTGTATATTTGGTTCTCATTGGACTACCTGCTTGGCACATCTGCTCTATTGTGCCTGAGATATGGGAGGAAGATTACCAGAGAAGTGAGTTCTTCGTGGCAGTGGCCTTTTTAACATGGATCCAATTTCTGCCCTGAAGTCTTTTTGAGCAGTTGTCAGAGTGGCTTTGTTCCAACAAGTTTTTATGCTGCATCAATTGCTTTGATTTAGATCTTTAAGTCCTGATATTTGAACTACTGCTGGTTTTGGAGAGAGGTTGGTATAGTGATTAAAGCAACACACTAGAAACCAGGACACTGTGAGTTCTAGTCCTGCCTTAGGCACAAAGCCAGCTGGGTGACCTTGGGCCAGTCACACTCTCTCAGCCCTGGGAAGGAGGAGGCAAGGGCCAACCACTTCTGAAGATCTTGCCAAAAAAACTGCAGGACTAGTCCAGGCAGTCGCTAGGAGTCAAGACTGAGTCAAAGGCACAAACACAAACACTGCTGATTTTATATAAGTGCTGAGGGTTGCACTTGGTCTTTGAATGGTTTGCTGGGATGATGAGTAAGAGAAGAGATAAGACAAAAATATATTTCATAATGAATATTTTTTTCACTGATCACATCAAAATTTACCCATTGGCAGCAAGTTCTGGAGAGGCTCTGGGGACCACAGGCAGACCCGGCACTGCAACTTGTGAGTCTTTCTAAAACATTTTGTACTGCATGCAAAGCCCTACATATGTCTTGACACAGGCAAAGCTCGGCCCCAAAATCTCTCCACCACAGTGTTAAAAGGAAACGTTACGGGGCAAGCCAGATTTTTGCACAGTCTTTGCTTCTAACTCTCCTTCAATGCAAACACATTGTTCCAGAATGCTAAGAGGGATAAGCTTTGTACCTCTGCAGAAACTTTTCTTGGCTGGCAAGTATCCTGGGCTGCTGCAGGGTGGGGACTATTTTTCCTCTGCTGTGGGAGAAAAGAGGCTTCAGCCAGATCTGTGGGTTATTGTAGAACACCAAGCAATAATAGAGTTCCGTTGCCTAGGTGGGTCCTGATGTCTGCTAGCCTCCTCTTCTACCCCATTGATGGGGGGGCGGGGCGGTGAGTTGTATATCTTTATAAGAGTTGCAAAGGGTGTGTGTGAACTACATTCATGATGAATTAGTACTTACAAAGCTCTTCTCGCTCAAGACTATTTCAGCTTTCAGGTGAGCATCTAGAGGATGTTAACCTAGATAGATAGCATCCCTGGTCTCCCTGCTATTTCTGCAGGAGAGGGAGAAGTATATGCATATTGGCTAGAACATGAGCATATACTCATTGTGACCTAGGACACTAATAAAGCATGGTCTTGAAACCAGATTGCATAGAGAGCTATCATCACATATAAGCATTTGGCATTCCAGCTGAATGCATGGAGTTCCAACAGGAGAAAAGAATGAAGTCAATTTTCATTTCGCATTCTCCAGTCAGCCCATCATATATTCAGCTGAACAACTAAATTGGGCTTCAGTCTCCTGTAGATCCAATGTGATATGTGGTGTCATGATCCCTACGTAAGTTAGTACAAACGTTTTTTATTTTTAATCCGTTCAATCGTGTCTGATTCTCAGAGACTGCCTGGACAAGTCCCTGCAATTTTCTTGGCAAGGTTTTTCCGAAGTGGTTTACCATTGCCTCCTTCCTAGGGCTAAGAGAAAGTGACTGGTCCAAGGTCCCCCAGCTAGCTCTATGCCTAAGGCGGGACTAGAACTCGCAGTTTCCCGGTTTCTAGCCTAATGCTTTAACCACTACACCAAACTGGCTCTGTAGTTCAATGTTAGTCATACCAAATTCAGCGGGTCTTAATCTATGTAACCTATATTTAGGATTGCGGTCTTTATGCTGATTATTCTCTTCTTTCCTCATCTTATAGCAAGGATGGGTAATATCTTGTGTGTAGGGCTCTCTGTATGGGTTTTGATCCTAGCTGCAGTAGAACTGTATTGGTGAGGAAACAGAGGGATGAATGGATCTCATCCATTTTTGTAAACACTTCAAGCATTACAGCTGTGATATCATAGTCATTTGACAGAAGTTCAACAGTGGTGTTGCCCCATGCAAAAATAGATATTTATTTTATGATTTATTTTTGTGATGCAAAGTGGTTTCTAGTGGTTTGATTAATATTCATGTTAACCATTCCAATAACCCAAGCACCTATGCTCTCAGTAAAAAGCAATTTCCCCCAATTCTGTAATTGAAATCAGCAGATTTGTGCAAGAAGCTACAGTACTCTGCTAAGCAGAACGGAGCCAGTATTCTAATGAATATGAGTGGAGTCCAAGAATGGATAATGTAAAACTATTTTACAGCTTGCACTGGATTCACACCAATCAGATGAACTAGATTAGCTTGAATGGTAATGTTTTGCTCCAATTTGCAGAAGACAGGGATTTGAAGATGGATTTTCTATCACCAACCCTACATCACTCTAGCCACTCTATGCATGTGGTGAAATGCATAGAAGGCAACTAACAAAAGTCATGACTTTTAATAAAACGTGTTAGTCAGAAAAAGTGCTATTGGATTCCTGATTTTTTGCTACCACAGAAGAACAATACTTTCCCCTTATAATACTCTGTTGCTGTGTCTCTTATCTGAGACATCCATGACATTCTTCAAGAAACCTACTCATATGCAAACAAGATAATGAAGAAACATTGATATGAGAATAAAGACAAAATATCACTCAAGATGAGCCTAATCCACAATCAAAAGGGCACAGCAGCAGCTGAGTTTCAAAAGCAAATTCAGAACAAAGCCACTGCATTTGAACGGATTAGAAATCTGCAGCTAGAACTGTTCTGTTAATGTCAACAAGGTAAAAGACTGAAATTCAATGAAGTCAGCAAGAACTCTATTGGATTGGCATGTTCACACTTGGGTACTAGTCTTTTGGACCAAGCTCCCGCACTATGGAAAAGCTAAGGAAACACAATAAACCAAATATACTGGCTGAGAAACTGAGTTTATTTATAAAGTATCAGAGTATCAAATTTCACGCTGCATGTGATTGATTCTGTGCCATCAAGTTGTTTTTGACTCCTAGCGCCCAGGTAGATAGATTTTCTCCATGACGATCTGTCCCTAGCCTATTCTTTCAAGTCTCCCAACGATGTACTCGTCACCACCGTAAACGAGTCCATCCACCTTGCTGCTGGTTGTCCTCTTCTTCTCTTTCCTTCCACCTTTCCTAGCATTAGAGCCTTTTCCAGAGAGCTGGGTGTCTACTTTGCATAATGGGTCCAAAGTAGGATGTTGCATGTACTTTACCATAATTTTATTAGTTGTTTCAAAGGATTTCCAATATTTCCCTTATATTATATTCCCTTATATTAGGAACACATTTGCATATTTATGTTATTGATTAATGATGCTTTTATAGCTGTTATCTTTTAAAGGCGTATTTGTTAGTATTTCAAGGATGGGAACTTTTTAGGTGCTGGTAAGTTAGGCTTGCTCCTGACAAACGCTATCTTCCTATTACTGTAATTCAGAGCTAAATAATGGGATATGCTAAGACATGCTTGGCAGGTGGGAGTTCTAATACGTTCCATACATACACACATGTGTTTATATACATACAATTGCTGCCTTTTTGCTTGGCTCCTGCCAAAGCTTCTGTGATGTTATAGAATGTTCATCAACATTCTTTTATGGAGGGAAAAGGGTTAATCACAAAAAGTTGGCATAAAAGTGAAGTTTTGGTATAAGAAATGAAACTTCAGGTTAGTTGTAGAAAAATTGCACACATCACTTTAGGAAAAGTGAAGGAGCCCAGGAGGATGGGAAGGATGATTGGAAAAAAGCCAAGGACTAAGGGGGATAGACACTCAGCAAATCGGGAATAGAGTAGATTGTGAATTAATACATGAAGATGCTAATTAATACATTAACAAGATATTAATTTGTCCCAGTGGTTAAAAAGTTTTGTGCCCAAAAGAGATCTTTCTCAAATTCTAAATCCTAGGAATAAAGATCATATAATATATGATTATACTAAAAGCCAGTTTATAATCACTCAGTTCAGAGAATACCTTTATCAAACCTAAAAGGCTCAGCTGCCTTAGGAATCAAATGGCACTTCTCACCAAAGTTCAGGATACAAAATGAGATTTTACACACCTGTAGTCACACTCTTTAGCACACTGGGTGTGGCAGCTCTGTAGGCATTTGCACCAACATTCTTCTGTGCAGCCCAGATTCTCATTGGTAGCTATGATTGACAGGACTAGACCTCCACCTTAACTCGTTCTCCTACATGAGCCTTGCAGGTTATTAATTTCTTCTTTGTTTAGGAAACTTTTCTCAAGTTGCTTTTTGCACTTGGTTTAAAATAGGAACGTCTTCTGGGAAGTTTGATTTGGGGAGGGAGTTGATTGAATAGCCAAGCATTTCTCTGCCTTGCTTGATCCTGCAAATTCTAGTTCTTCAGAAGTAACATGAAAAGTCTGTGCTTTTGAGCCATCCTTATGAGCTGGGGGTGGGGAAAAACAGAGAATTCTTCCTGGTCCCAAGTTTGGATTTCCTGAATTTGTTTCAAATTGAGCTCAGGACAGCATACTCATCACTGATTTGGAAAACAGTGTTATAAACCTGCATCAGACAGGGTGATGATGATGATGATGATAATAATAATAATGATAGTAATAATAATATTGGCTTGATTATAAAAAGTCGTTTGATTCATTACCACGTAGTTGGATCATCAAATGTTTGAAACATTAAAAAAAGAAACTGAAGGCTTGATTTTGGCTGCTCAAGAGCAAGCTATTCAAACTAATGCAATCAAGGCCAGAATTGAAAAATCATCAAATGATTCAAGTGCAGACTGTACAAAGAAGCAGAAGAAACAGTAGATCATATACTCAGCTTGCACAAGAAGATTGCACAAACTGGCTACAAATAACGACATAACACAGTCAACAAAATGATTCACTGGAACATCTGTAAAAATTATCATTTGCCAGTAATTAAAAATTGGTGGGAATGTATAGTTGAAAAAGTAATTGAAAATGAGCAAGTTAAAATGTGGGATTTCCAAATACAAAGTGATAAAGTCTTGGTGCATAACACACCAGATTTAACTGTCGCTAAAAAGAAGAAAGTGCGGATAACTGATGTGGCAATACCAGGGGATAGTAGAATAGAAGACAAAGTATTGGACAAGATTACAAAGTATCAAGATCTGAAAACTGAAGTTGAAAGATTATGGCATAAACCGGCAGTGGTGGTCCCAGTGGTTATCGGCACACTGGGTGCCATACCAAAAAGCCTTGGACAGCATTTAGAAAATCTGCACATTGACAACATTTCCATCTGTCAATTACAAAAGGCCACACTGCTTGGATCTGCACATATACTACGCCAATACATTACGACATCCTAGGTTCTTGGGAAGAACTCAGTGCGAATGAAGGCCAACCCCAGCCAAAGAACTGGGAACTGTGATTTTATGTTGTTGTGAATAATAATAACAATAACAATAATAATCCATTTCCTCTCACGTATTCTGCAGCTGCAGTTCTACCACCTTCCCATCAATCTTCCCTAAAAAGGGAAAGCTGGAGACAGGCTGATAATTGTCCAAAATTGCTGGATCCAAGGATGATCTCTTGAGGAGGGAGGACACCACTGTCTCCATCAAGGCCAAAGGCACCACCCTCTCTCTCCAAGCCAGGATAGTTGTCAGTATGCTTCCTCTAGAGTAGACAGTGATGTTTATGCCAATCCACCCATTTCCTCTTGCCCTGGGAATGATTTGACTTCTAGTTTCTAGAGCCTGGGAGCAGAAGAGATAAACAGAAATCCAAGTCTGTGCCCTAACCATAACTGTCTGTCCTCCTGCTCTTCTTTGGGAGTGATGATGTTGGCCCTATTTCCAGTACCTCCACCATGAATGCCATTCTTGTGCTAGTGTCTAATTCTGAAAGAGTGAATATCTCCAAGATTCATTCCCTTGAACCTGCAGAAAGGACAAAATATCCCACATGGATATTTAGAGCATTTGCGGGATGACCAGCAAGTTGGTGAGGCTGAGAAGCACTTTAATACTTTGGGGAAGAGAAACAATGGGACTATTTAAGGAAGGGGAACCAAGAGGTCTGCTGAGAATCATTGCAATCTAAGTAGAGGTAGTTGTGCCTTTGAATAATAGCCATATTACAGACTTGCAGTCTCCACAGCATGTTTACTCAGTTTCTCATTTTAAAGGACATTTGTGGCTGTTAGTGATCTTCCCCCCCTACCCCGCCTGAAGCTCTTCCTGGTAATGGTAAGTAATAGCAATACAGGATCTGATCTTATCATGTTCTAAATGTTCCCACCCCTGCAAGCTGCAGCCAATAACTTGGAGGAAGGGGAAAGAAAAAGAGAATAGAAGAGAATGCAAAATGTATCAGCAGCTACATGTACCTAAACTTCATGTGTAATTAGATTTGCTTGAACATTACTCCAAGTTTTCAATTTACAGAAACGTTATCCTCTAACCACAGCAATCCTTTACTGATGATGCATGCATGCTTTTTAAATGTGTCTGCGCAATTATTTTAGCTATTGCCTGTCTTAAAAACAAGGTATTACCATTCAGTTCCCGATAACATACCTCCATGTGGTTTCCTGCCAAGCTACAAAACCAAAATAAACCTTACTGTTTTTACTTTTTATTTTGTGCTGTCAGCTTACCAAAGACAAGAAAATGTTGCACTGTCACCAGTGATTGCTGAAACAAAAATAAAAGGGAGAAGTTCATTGGTGACATTTGGATGTCTGAAGTCACAAACAGATTTGTAGATATGAAACTAGAAACTCTTGATGCATAACAATAAGTTGTTGAAATTAATTTACTTAACAGCAATTCAGAATTAGAACCAGAGCATTTGTTGTTTATTTTTCTTTTGAAAGCCATTGAACTGGATCTCCTGTATAGTACGTAGTGATTGTATCTGGATTTGCTGTATTTTCTTAACACTGCAAATGATTAAATGTCATGCACATCCGTTACCACTCCCCCCGCCCCCAGCACCATACATACTTCCAAGCAGTGACCTTGAAGCCTGTGTGCATAACACACATCTAGTCTGAAATGGGACAAAAAAGGAGTTAAAGAACTGGATCTCTACTTGCAAAAAATTCTTGGGCATGGGCACTATAGGTGGCATCAAGGAATCTGATGAGCAGCAGGAATCCCCGGGAGCATTAACGCTGTGAAACTCCACACCGTAGTCACCAGAATGCCATTAGTCTCCAGTGACCTCTTTCTAAGAGAAGATAAGTCCAGATAGGTGCTGGCAGCTAGGGCACTTCTCACAAGGAGGACACCAGTGCTCACACTCTTTCTAAACTAGAAGCAAAATCTTTTCATCCAATGATCAACCCCAGCTCTTTCTTTCTGAAAGTCTAAGTATGCTGACTGTGCCTCACTATTTTCTCCCCTTTGGGATGCACCAGAAGTCTGAGTTTCATAGGACCAGCATTTTTTAACAGGTAAATGGAGGTGGGTTGTCAAGGTAGCAAACCATGTTTGTAGCATTCCCCACTTTCTTTTTAATTTCCTCTACTCTCCTGGAGGTGAGAGCAATAGAAATGTATTTAATCTGTCCCAGAAATGGGAGGAAGGGGAGTTTACAGGTCACTGCAGGTGCCTGTTTGGTATCTGCCCTGTGATGTTTGGCCTGTGGAAACTGCTGGATTCAGCAGGAACCTGCAGACCACATTGTCTTAGAATCAGAGGCTTTCTCTCATTAGCCCGAGCACGAGTGAAATATTAACCTGTTTGTCTGGTACAAAGCACTTCTGCCTCGGGAAGCAAAAAACATGTTTGTCTAGGCAGCTGCTTTAAGGGAAGTTAAGGTAACTGATGGTTTGTTCCCAGCTGCTGTATTGTAAAAAACCAGTGGAACAAGGAAACTGTAATGCTGGTCAGCACTGGGGGGAAAGATTCTCCCTTGAACCAGGGAGTGACAGGTCAGGTTTCTTGCAGCAAGATTGCAGTGGGAGATGGAGCTTGGCTCCCTGCCCTTGACCTCTCTCCTGGGGAGTTGGCTGGCTAGAAACTGCAGGGCCCACCTCCCACTCCTCCACCCTCTGAGCAGACAGGACCCAAGTGACAGCTTCATGGCCAGAAGTGGTGAATCCAGCTGGCTGGAAGCTGATGCCTTTGTGCTCTCTTTTTCTGCTTCTGCTAGATATTCAGAGCAATCTTAACTCAAAATAATGGCTGCACTCATTTAAGATGTTTAGGCCAGTTACTGGACAAATTAATGAATTAATTTACTCATGTTCTGGACTGACACATGCACTAACCATAAAGTAACCAAAAAGACTGTTTGCAGAACATGATGAGCCACCAGAAACCTAATTGTGGTTAACATTAACCAAATGTAAGTTAACATGTTGCATGAATGCAGATACATGTCTTTAGCTCTAGAGATTCAGTGTGTTGTGTGAAAATAACTAGTATGTGCTTAGACTGCAACCTGAATTTTAAAACAGGGAAACGACAAATACATAGAATTGTCAGCTATAAAAATAAGTGGTATTTTCAACAAGTTACAATGATCAAGATACTTTTAATTCAGTTTTGCTCAGGCCTACTGGGCATCCTAGACTAGTACTACCGGAATTCCCAAGAAGTCTGGGATATAAGTTCTGGAAGTTAGTCATATGGAAGGGAATCAAGTGGTAATAGGCTCCTTAAGTATTTATTCCCATGAAATGTATTCAGTTTATTTCCATTATGAGCTGGTCAAGGTATCACAGGTGAAATTGGGAGCACCCCTGTAGGAGTCTTATTCATATATCAAGGATCACTGTTCATTGTTCTCTGTCCTTGCCCAGCCCATATAATGACACCTAAGTGAAAGAATGTATTTGTACAACAAGTAACAGCCTATCTTTGCAGATTTGTAAGACAAAGAATGTTTGTTCTTTGAATTAAAGATATACAAGGAAAACACCATCATTGTCTATTTCGCCATCATTGTCTATTTTAAGAATTTGGAGTGTAGGAAATGGTAGTCTTTGCACTGTATGCTGCCTCGATGTACATGCATCAAAGGTCAAAGGAAACTGGCAACAAACATCCTACCATGGAATGCCTTGGTCAGGCTGCCAGCCTGCCAGCCTGCCATCAATTTTTATTTCTTGTATTGCAAATTCACCCAAAAACCAGACTTTTCAAGGCAGATCATAAAGTTAATAAAAACATTTTCAAAAGCCAATCGCAGAGCAAAACAATAAAACACCAATAATAAATACCACAGAAAAGATAGAAATCATTAAAAAAATCAGTATCCCAGTTTAGCTTGGGCATTTAAAATCAAACTGATGGCAAACCTATAGCAGTGCCCAGGAGCAGGGAGCCTAGTGCCAAAAGAATGCCCCTGTGAGTGCCACCTGGGTCTCACTGGGAGAGCATTTTCTACAACTGAGGTCCTTAGAGGTGCCCATTTTATTTCACTTGTTGAAGACACCTGGAAAGCCTCCAGAGATAGCTTTATATGATTTTCATCCATTTCATCTTGCTTCTCCTAAATATGCCAATACGCATATTTAATTCACAATAGACTTTGTTTTGATTCTTACCCCATGCCCTTGTGTGGTTATCATCACCATCCCACAAATATTTTGTTGTTGTTATTTATGCCAATGTTGGCAGAAATTCGAACCTGCTGATTCCACCCCTTTTGCTTAGATATTTCCATTTTGGCTGCATAAGAAGCATCACTTTGAGAATGAATTCAGCATTAGTCAATAGGAGAATAGGACATTGCTTTAAACTTCCTGGTTTATTAACTTAGCACTGTCACTGACTGGCAGCAGCAATCCAGGGTTTTAGAGAACAGTTTCCTAGATGTACCTGGAAACCTGAACGTGGAATTTTTGGCATCCAATCCAGCTGTATTACTTAGGATGGAGCCCTTTCTCGGTACTTCCAGACATCGTACAAAAGTTTGTACAAATGTTTTGCATTCAAAAGCTGGACCAACTCCTCCTCCAACTCTTTCTCCTCCTTCTTCAGAAGGGTCTCTGAAAATACGATGTCACCACCAGTGTGGGCAGAAGCCACCGGTGTGACTGGCTGGGAATTCTGGGAGCTGAATTCAAAAGATTTGGAAGGGAGCAGTTTGGGAATGGTAGATGGGCACAGTTATCTGGGAATACCTCCCATCATACTGAGTGTTGCCAAGTATGCATAGAATTCAATTACAGATTACTTATCTATTCTAAGGCTTGCAAGTAGAAAAATACCCATATAGCAAACTATCAGGTGGTCAACATGTTCCATTAATAGCCATGGATGCCAGTAGGCTCTTCCAAGCTGTTGGAATTTGTTACATTCCATGAACCCTGATCTAGGTCAAAAGGAACAGTTTTAACCGGGTGGGTGGGCAGGAAGGGCAAGAGAGCACAGTTTTAAGTTTGCAAAGTGGATTCTGACCGGTGGAATGAATTTTGAGAAATCTGTCTCAAAATTCTCCATATGTTGAGGTACCACTGTCTGCACTTTTCCCATCTATTTTGTGCCACGAGTCTTGCAGAAACCAGGTAAGCTTCAGATGCTTTCTCTCGCTCTCTCTCTCTGCCTCTCTGCCTCTCTCTCTCTCACACACACATACATTCTCTGCTCAAGGAAGTGGGAAGAATGAAATATGAAGCAATGCTTTGGATGTACTTATAACTGTTAAAAATAAGCTTCAGACTGGTTTCTTTTGGTTCTGTGTTTGCCGATGAAGGAACAAGAAGAAACCTAAGTTTTACTTCAGGGTAAAATGAAAGTGCCCATAAAACATGATCTCCAAATAGATAGCTGTGGTTCAACACCGAGGAAGGGAACATAAGAACCATACTTTCCTGTGGGGTGCTCATACCTTTTTTAAGATCACTTTTGGACTCAAAGAAGATTACAAGTTGACACAACCTTGGTGTCAACTAAGTGTACAGGCTGAGGTCCATACGGCTGAGGTATGATGGTCACGGATGGCCCAAAACTTTTCACTCCCTCCCTTCTGGAATCAGAATGGAACCACAAGTAGCTACCATTGAAAGGTAATAATGACCATCTTCTTTGCAAGGGTGGACTATCTTCCAAGACAGTGAAGGTGGGGGTGACCACGGGCTGCATTTAATATTTTGGAAGGTTCAAGGATTATACTGGGTACAGCAATTACACAAACAGAGGAAGTATTTTAGGTGCTTAGGGATTTTTTTTTTAGGCTTTGGAAGAGCTTGGAGGCTATTTTGAGGAGGTTGTTGTTATTGTTGTTGCTATCATCATCATCATCATCATCATCATCATTTTCATCCTTCTGAAGAATAAACAGTAAATGCTGGTCATTTAGGGTCAATTCAAGCTTTATCCCAAAACCTAAGAATTGTCCAAATACCACCATAATGTATACGCAGGTCCAAGCACAAATGGTTTTGTTTTTTTTGTTTTTTTTGTTTTTGTAAACTAAATGTTGTGAGGGCAAATAATTCTAATTTTAAGGATTTCTTGGGGAAAAAAATAATTTTGTCACCTGTTTTTACAAATCTATTGTTACAGCTCCTTATTCTACAATAATTGTGGGGGAAACTTTTGTGTTTTAGTTGTGAAGCCTCAGTATTTCCAATTCCTTTTGAGCTACTGTAGTGTCATTTGCTATTGTCACCACTTATAAGTAATTTTTTCCCCTTCAACTACTGTGATGTCTCACATGTTATATTCTAGATGCTAGTTGATCTGAATTCAGAAATTAGAACGATTATTGCAAAAGAAAGCAAAGATATTACCAATAGTAATAGGTGCCTTAGGTGCAATACCAAAACATCTGGAGCACCACTTGAACACCATCGGATGATGATGATGATGATGATGATGATGATGATGATGATGATTTTATTCTAGGGCAGTTAAAACACCATGGGAAATCATGGTACAGATTTATTGTAATTGTGCTCCAAGATACAATGGAGTAGTTGGAGAAAGCTCTGGGAAGCCTGGTGGATGGTCATATGTGGTCCTAGGATTACTTTTGTCCCCCAGCAGTAGGAGAAGTGAGGATGGGTACCAAGAATTCATCTGTTGCATCAGTTTTGCTGTTTTGAAACAAAAGCTTCCTAGACAAAGAATATGGAAAAGAAGGGGGAAAGAAGTTGTTTTATGGTAAGCAAGCAAGAATGATTCTTGGATCAGTTCTAGTCTAGACCCTCTTTCTCAGTTAAATTATTCTGACTCCAGAATAATAGACCATCAATGACAGGATGCTGGCAAATGATCAGACATAATTGGAAGATTGAATTGACAGAGTAACCCGCATTGGTAACGGCTGTTGAAGAAAAGTGCTGAAAGCCAAGACCATTCTTGGAATCAAGAATATTTTACTCAAATAGGAGCAGAGCAGACACTTGTGTGACTCAGGAGGTAGAGTCATAAAGAGCAGTTAATATGCTTTTCTTGTGAACTTTGCCAATGGGTGGTAAGTGAAGGTGGTGAGAACTTGTCCCAGGAGCTAGTCAGGGGTGTCAAAAAAGATCTTGCAAGTATCTCCGGAGGGTGGTCAGCCAAACAAAGCAGATTATTTTAGGTCATGGGCTTACCAAAGCGAATTGCAGAAGGGCAGCTTGGTCTATGACAACATTTGTACGAGTTCATGTTTAACACTGCTGAGCTGGAATGCCCTTTGGCTTCATATTGCTTACACAGTGTATTTAGATGAAACCATTTGCTTCCAAACCCAGTACGTTTTTTGCATATGTAGAACTGGCCACACTTTGACTTATTCTGAAGTATATAGATCACCACATACCTAAGTGGCAGCCACCAACCCTCCCAAGCTATTTTAAAAAACCTCTGGAGGAAACACAAAAGGGTTTGCGCTGTTACTTTGAAATAAAGGCTTCATGATCAATGCCCAGAGCAGATCTGCACAATGCCTAGCACACATATGCTTCTTTTGAAAAGTAGCTCCCCACATGGAAAACAGACTTGGTTGGTGTTCTCCTTAGTATCATTTCTAGAGAATGTGCCACATCTTTTATTCCTTGAGGGTCAAATATTTACATTGGCTTAATTTTGTTTCTTTGTCTTTCCCTCTTTGGTGACTTTCCAAACCTTCTTGAGGCTTTCTGTTTGGGCTTGCCACACATGGTGGACACAAGTGCATGCCACTTCCCTCCCTCCTCCCCCCCAAAAATGACTGAAGCTCTTTTTTTTAATAGTAATTTTATTACAACTACAAAGATAAAAAACTAATACAAACAAAAGAAAAAGAAAAAATAGGACAGAAAAGAAAAAGAAAATAGAAAAGCAATAGAAAAAGAAAAAGAAAAAAGCATAGAGTAAAGAAAAGGAAAGAAATATGTAAAGAAATGACTTCTCCCTTCATCACAAGTATAAACCATTTTAGTAACTTATCACCTTCTCTTAAAATACAGCAAATGATTTCTTCTTCCCATATCTCATCACTTATCTATAAACAAACCCTTAAAAACCTCGCCATTTCAGTCCTGATCAGCAAAAGTCTATAAGGTTACCAGAGATAACAACACATCTATTTTAACCTTGATCAAATAAGTGAACTTTATATACCTTCCTTTTACTTTTAACAATCTTGATCTTTAGTCCCTTCAAATAATGTCCTAGAACTTGATTTCTTTTCATTTTGTCTTTGTCCCTTCTCACAAAATTCTTCAAAACTTTAACAGTCCTCTTTTATAAAGCCAGTAAAGGAAAATTATCCAGGTCACTCTCTTGGTTTGTTATTTGTATATAACTTTTAATTATTAAGACATCAGCCAGTTTCTTTTGTATGTCAAGTGTACCATCTTTTTCCATATCATTCTTGTAGCTTGCTATTTTTAAATCCACTTTCAGATCAGTCTCATTCTTGTCCGGTAAAACTTGTTCCTCTTCCATTATGTCTTTTAAACACAGTCTATCTATAGAGGCAGACAATCTTAAATTTAACTTCTGGGTCCATTGTTCAAAGATATCCTTCAATATGTTGAATGTTAAAATATTTTGCTCCATTCTATATTAGTAAGTCAATTTTAAGTGTTCTTTTCCTTTAATTGTAATCTTTAGTTCCCACTAGTGTCCAACCTTCAAAGTCCCATCCTATCATTTTTTTTTTCAAAGAATTCAAAACAAAAGTATTTTCCCACTGGAAGGATTCTTACAATTAATTCCAAAATCTTATTTCAATTTTATCCCTTAGTCCATTTGTAACTTTCTAAAATCAAAATTTTAATCATTCTTTTGCTGTTTATTCCAGAAACATTTTTAAGTCATTAAAACTTGTATTTAAAACTTCTTTTGCTAAGGATTGAAGGAAACTCACCCAGTGTTTTCAGACTTGTCAATCCAAAGATTCCTAATAGCTGAAAAACAATTAACAAACAATTTCTGAAAGTGATTAGAAAAGGAAATATGTGAACCCAGTGTCCTTAAAGGTACCGACTGTGGGTTGAACCAGATGGCTATTCCCTTGTCTCCCAGAGCTCTAAACCCACCAGAAACTGCTGTCTTGCAGTGTCCCTGCAAGGAGCAACTGTACGAAGCACTTGTGAACAATCTCAAGTCCTCTTCTTGTATGGGGAGGAATTATGAAGAGCCGGTCTACTTGCCAGCTCTTCGTTTTGCTGCAGTTGTTGGCTCCGCTTTTAGAGGAGCCATCTTCACTTCAGCATTTCTTCCCCAGAAGTCCATCCAAAATGACTGAAACTCTAATAGATAGTGAGTTGGGGTCCTGCCCTGATGCACCTTTGCTTCTCTGTTTGCTGCAGCCCATGATCAGGATGCAACAAATACATGTTCATTTTTCTGAGATCCAAGCCAGCTGACTCAAGCCTGTTCAAAAGCATTAGGGCATTTTAATTAATAAAAAGGATCAAGGGTTTTTTTTGGCAATGAAAAGAACTTAATTAACCTCCTCCAGCGACATGCTGGTGACATGAAAGCACATAGCGTGCTTTGGATTATACAGCAGCAACTCAAGGAAGCAGGCATGGAAAATTCTTTTTAGCTTTGCCATTGATTTTCTCTGCTGCATCGGTCATGGCATCTTTGCTCTTCAGTAATAGCTCTAATGCTAGTTTGGAATTAAAACATATGATACAAAAGAAATATCCTGTTTTAACTAGGTTGACTTCTATTGCTCAGAAATGCACACATTTGGATCAATGTTCTTAAGTATATGCAGACAATGAGATAGACAATCCTTCTTAGTTAGCCATTGTCTTTACAGAAAATGTGCCACGTCCCCAGAAATAAAATATTGTCGCTGCAAGAGATCATCAAATGACATGATTGAGTCCACAGCTTCTCTGCATCCATTTCAAACCAAACTTCACGTTACTGTAAATTAATCAGGACAACCTGGTATTGTCATGTAACACCAATATAGTAAGAGAAGCTTTGGCTGCAGGCTTGTTTTCAGGTGCAAGTCCAGATGCTAGTGATGATCTTTAAAGTCCTACTTGATGTGGGACCTGGGGGCTCGCTGGTTCCAGGACCACCTGCTTCAAATAGAATTTGCCCACCTCATGAGAGTCTCCGCCCCACATGAAGTGCAGCGAAAGTGAGCCTTCTCTGCAGGAGCTCCCTTCTTGTAGAATGCCCTCCCACCAGACATAAGGTCTAAGCCCACACTTTTAATATTCAGGAAATGTCTGAAAACATGGCTTTCCCAGAGTATGTCTGGGGATCAAGGTATGAGAAGTTAAAGGTATTTGGGTGTGTGATCATTTTTTTTCCTGATGATATACAGAGCCATGCTTTATGATTACAGTATTATGATTATACTGATGATCATTGATTATTGTTGTATTTTTATTTTGCTGCTTGCGAGCTCCTTAGAATAAAATGATTGAAGTGGCATAAAAGCATTTGTAATAAGGAAAGAAAGAAAGAGGTGTAGAGCCAACAGAGTTTCCTTCTCACCAGCGCTAAAACGATTAGTGGATTTCCCCCATGTTACAGCATGGAAGTAGAAAAAGAAAATAAAGATCTTGAATTAGGTAGCCTTATATTGGTGAAGGCTCCTGGTTCAGTCACAGACCACACACCTACAGCTGAAGGATGCAGCTGCTATGCTGTTTAAGAGGGTGAAACCAATGCCTGTCAAAGCCAACACAACAACATAACTGAGACAATGTAGAGAGTCTGGTATATAGTCTGACACTTATAAACAGGAAAGTGGAAGCCAGACTCCTCAATCTGAGCATAAGAAATTATGCTTCAAAAAGACAACAAGGAACCTGGGAGTCCTTAGAGACTGGTGGAAATGAGTCCCAGAGATGTGAATGGCACTGAGCAAGCTTACACAACTGGCTAAGTCATGGTTAGCATTCATCATGATTAAGAATGTCACCCAGCAAGTATTCCCCAGATGAAACAACAGCAGACCACCATCAGATGCATTTGGACAATCTCCTTTCACCTGATATCTTAGCAAACTTCACAATTCAACTGGCACTTTGGAGTTTTTGTTCATTTCCTTTACATATCTGATTTAAAATAAAAAATAACGTGGTGGTCCAGTTGGGACTAGACCCACCGCAGGAAAAGTAGGAGATGGCTAAACTTTTCTCCTCCATCTATATCTCCACAATTCACTCCACTGTGTGTGTAAAAAAAAGTTAGGAGCAGCAGGGATACTATGACTACAATGATCCTGTTTCTCTATCTCTGGAGGCTTCCCTATAGAGGAACCATGCCACGAACTCAGATTGGAGTAACGTTTAGTAAGAGTGATACAAGCCATGGGTGCAAATTGTACTTAAGGCATGTGAACTGGATTATTGCCTTATGTTAAGTCAGGTAACTGGTTCGGCTAGTCCAATCATTGGCTGATAGAGACTTTCTGGGGGATTCCCCTCCTTCCCATCATTGGAGAGTCATGCTTAGGAAAGGAAGGCTGAACAGACCCCAGGATGATTTTATATTTTGCAATTCTCTTCTTTGAGGCCTGTCTGGACTGCCCTGTTGAGCTGTGTGTAATGTATATGTTAAATTATATCCTGTCTGTTTGTTTTTGTTTTGAATGGGCAAATGGTTAGTTCACTTAAATCCATATAATAGCAATGGACTCATGGAATTGTCAAGGAGAATTTGATTTTGGACTATAGCTCTGACTGTTGGCTATGTTGGATTGAAGTAATGGGTTTTGTAATTAAAAATATATGGAACATATCAGGTTGCTTGTCTGCTGTGGGTTGAAGTGCTCCTGCAGATGCACCACTGCTGAAGGAATCAATCAACTGTTATCAGGGACACAAACGCACATTATAATAAGACATGAAATGAACATTACCAAAGGTGCAACAATTTATTATTCTCAAGCTGATTTTAAAAAAATCAAGCTCCCAATGAGTGGTGAGCAAAGCCAGTATATCTGTTCAATTATCAAATCGTATGCATCTCAACAAGCACTAATTGTATTTATTTTATTCTAGTTTGTAGAGCAAGAAACCTTTACTTCTTTTTTATCTTGTTTTTTAAAATCAAAATGAAATATTTCCCATTTTCTGAAATCCCTTCCTATTACCATCTCTTCATGCTTATAAATGCACTAGTGTTGTTTGATTCATTCACTGTCCCATCTTTATTCCTGCTTAATACTTACTGCACTATGATCCACTGTCTGACAAATACATCTGGAGGACACGTTGGTAAAAGGTGACAGTGAACCTTCACATTTTTAAATTTTCACAGAATGCATTTTGAGTGTATTAACATTTACATAATTCCCCTCCTCTGAAATGTGTATATATGTGAATAGATACATACTATATATTCAATATTACCCACCTGGGCTTTCATTAAAGTTTAGAGTCTATAGCAGGTCAGCAGGAGTGGCATTTTGAGTCAAGCAGCAGGTATCTACATTTAGCAGGCCCACATTTCAGCTTCAGAACATCTTTGTTTATACCATTCAGCTCATCTGAAGTCAAACAAGTGGTTTGGTGGTTATAAAGACCTACTTCCTCTACAGTATTTTCTTTTGTTGCATAAGAGAAATTTGAAATATATGCCTTCTGAAACTAGAGGTGGTTTCTAGTAGGAGGACGATTCTAGGACATAAGATCTGTCCTATATACAGTATCTTGGCCTCAAATCAAGAGGCTGCTGAAGAATAGATACTTATGCATGGGTGGTGCAGTGGTGAGGATGCTTGTGAGTAGAGCAATTGGCCTGGTATTGTGAAATGAAGGGTTGATCAACAACACTACTGGAGTAGAAGGGAAAAGTTACCTAACAATTGTTTGGTTTTCAAGCCCTTTGTTCTCCAGGTGGCTTATGTCAGGATCTATCATTTGGGATCTTGGCCAAAACTCATTATTTTTTTCTTTGCTCTTCTTTCATTGTGTCCTAGATATGTTGTCTTCTCCCTCATACTTCCTTTATTGGGTAAACTGGTTGTTTCTCAATAAATCTGGAACAGGCCTCTGCTAAACCACCAGAGAATGCCTTTCAGGAGCTGGCTAAACATAAATCACTTTCCTGTGGTGTTTTTGCTGTTCTTGCACTCTTTCTCATGAACAGAGCTAGCTTTGATGACAACCTGCAGGCCGATGGCCATGGGCTCTCAGCCATGCTCCCTTGTGGCAGCAGCAAGGAGGATACAATGAACAGCTCCAGCTTTCAGGGCAAGTCTGAATCAGACAATTTGCATGGCATTTGGTTTGTATATATAGCTCTAATATTTTTCTCCATGCTGTAACTTATTTATGTGACTCAATAGCATTAAACCACTGGCAAAATAATCTGGACAAATATTCCATAGGTCACTTCTTCTCAGCCTTTGCCCAGGTCATGCTCACTCTTGAACAGGAATTATAATGAGAATCAGAATAGAGTGCCCAGCGACCATTTATACTGCTGGCCCAACTATCACACCTGGGTTTGATTTCCCCCTGCTTCTCTTTTTAAAATCGTTTGGAAAACTGGTAGCAATATCTCTGCATCCAGGAACAATACAGTGTGTATCCCATCCTTTTTACTTGGATATGAATGTAAATCAAACATTTGAATAAGAGATGCCACTTCTTTAGATGGGAAATTTACAGCTCTATGGGCCAAAACTGATCCACCAAGTCACCCCATTTAATCTGGGAGGAACCTGGGCTGGATTTTCCCATTTCTGCTTTAGAGTTGGTTTTGGAGATCAGACAACTGGGTGCTTTCCACTTCAGCTGGAAAATTAAGAAGAAAAATTCATAGTGGTAACAATCACTATGGAATGACATTTGAGAAATTTGAAATTGAATACTATCTAGCTTTCATTTTATATATCTATATGGACACACCCACACCTACACATATTATTTTGTCCTTAGGTTTAACCACTCAAATGCTTTTATTTCAGTTTCATGTACGCAGTGGTATCATATGCCATTTTTATGGGTGCGATCCCATTTTCAGTCGGTAGGATTTTGTGCACACATTGCTATGTTAGAAGGCCAAGTAGCAAATTACTATCTCTCCTGAAGGCTTGGACAGAGATATTTGCTAAAGTACATGTAGCCAGTCCTACATCCTTATTCCAAATGGAACTTTCAAAGCAGCTAACCTCCACGGGAGAAAAAAGCAAGCAGTAATGTCATTAGAACAAACTAAAAACAGCTTTAAAAATCTTCAGATAGCATTATCTTAAAAACCAGTATCAGAGAAGGCAAGAGATAAGATGCACAGATCATTCTAAGTCCAAGTCAGTTTTCCCTAAGTATAGTCTTGCAGTTTTATGGAGCTATAAATCCCATTCACCCCCTAGCATGCTGGCAGGGGATTATGGGAATTGGAGCTCATTAGATTTGGAGGCATTATTTTGGGAAGGCTGATCATAGGTGTATTTGAACAGCTCTTTTTAAACCTGCTTCTACAAGTTGGTTAATAAATATGGTGGGTCCTGTTTTGCATCAATTATCTTGGTTAACCAGGTGGATGCCCCAACAATGACAACATTTGGATACAGGTAGTCCTCACTTAACAACTGTCCTGTTTAGTGACCATTCAAAGTTACAACAGAGCTGAAAAAGTAACTTTACTTGAACGTATGACCACTGTGGCACCCCTGCAGTCATGTGATCTAGATTTGGGCACTTTGCAACAGGCAGGCATTTACCACCATCACAACATCCCACGGTCACATGATCACCATTTGTGTGCTTCACAGCTGGCTTCCAACAAGCACAGTCAATGGAAAAGCCAGCAGTAAAATCACAAGTTGTGATCATGTGATGCCTTCCTTAACAACTGTGGGTGGTTCGCTTAACAACCAAAGTGAATTATAAGCCTGTCACGGTTACATGATGTCTTGCTTAACAACCATGTTGCTTAGTGATGGAGTTGCCGCTCCCAATTGTGGTCATTGAGGACAACTTGTAGATCTATATGGGAAGAGGTCAACATTACTTAGGAAGACATTAAACTGTCTTAAATAAGCAGTAAGATAGAAATGTGTTAATCTATATACACAACTATTTATGCCAGTGGCCTGGTATTTCCATCTTGTTTCCTTAATATATGCTCTTTCACTGAATGTTTATAATGCATCCTCCCCTTTCTCACAATGCAATTTCTTACCTTCCAATTTATTCTTGGCTGAAATCACAATGGAGGATAGATGTAAACTGAAGTTTTTCAGATAACATGAAGGAGTAGGAAGAGAAGACATCTGCTCCTGCTCTGCTCCATTCCTTCCTCTTTCTAAACTGTAAAGCAGACATAATAAGAGCAGATCAGACCTTTTTACATGAACAGCTCTGAATGTGCTGGTATATTGGATCCCATGCCGCCATTATCAAAAGGTCCTTGTTCCACATCTACCCCTCAGATGACAGGGGAATTACAACAACTTCCCCCAGTCTAGGATCTTTCAGTTGTATTGGACACAATTCCACTTCTTCCCAGCCACTTGGCCTCTGAAGATATTTAGCCCAACATATCTGGGGAGAACAACCCGGGACAGGTTGACCCACACCATTTTATCTTAAAGGCTCTGGGAAAAGCAAAGCCAACACACTGAATAAGAAAAAAAAAAGTTCTTTCACTAAATGGGGACATTACAGGAGGAGGCAAGTTTAACATTCCCAGCTGTTTAGGACATCTTTGTATTCTTTGAAAATCAATAGAGTGAAGGACAGCCCAAATCCAGTTAAATGAAGAGAAAAGAGATACCAGCTCACAAATAATCATAGGCTCATAGACTGAATGAGGCTGTCCTGATCTTGCATGTGGCAACACATGATAAGCAAAGTGCTTGGTTGATTCCTCCACCAATCTCAGTGCTGCAGGAGAAATGATTGCTAAACTCCGTCCATCATCTCTAAGCTCCTTCCTGGGCTCCTCTTCTAAGAACAAGTTTTTTTTAAAAAAAAGATAAATTGGAGTCACATAATGAGCTGAGTCACAAGTAGAGCTGTTATTTAGATGTTCCCTCCCCTCCACTTCCTTTCCTTTCATTATATAGGCAACGGATGCTGACATTCAGATTCCTCTATGCTTGGGGGGGCAGGGGGTAAAGGGGAGTTTCCATCATTCTACTGCTTTCCTTTTTTAGCTTTGCTCTAAACAAGTAAAAATTATAGAGTTAAAGCACTTACAATAATGCTGACTGAGCAGTCTAGTGCTACTGTACAATTCTGCTGGACCACCAACATAGCTGTGATATATCACACTCTTTCAGGAAACAATAACAGAATGGCAACAGGGGAAGTTGTCCAAGAACCAAAGGAATGAGGACATGCATGCATTGGTCTGAAATGGCCAGTAAGTGCTATTCTGACCCCACCCACTAGTAATCACCTGACTTCACCTCTGAGGTAATGGATGGCAAACCATAACACATTGTATATGGCTTGTGGCTGCTATTGGAGGCTGTCAGTTAAGGGGAACACTGGTATAACTACAGAAGACATAAGGCTGTCTCAAGGCTTAGAATGACAAAGTCAAGGAGTTGCAGCAGAAAAAAGATGCTGTCATGGCATATTTGTATCTTGGTTAGTTACATAAATTGGATTATTGTTGTTACTGATTAAGCATAGCTGTGATAGTGTATTGTTGTTCAATTACTTTGGGCTGTCTGTAGATGTTGTAATTCTTGCAGACTCCTTGGTAACGGTATTCCGTGTGATACTCTATGGAAGTGAAAGTTGGACTTTGAAGAAGCAGGATAAGAAGAATATTGATGCTATTGAACTTTGGTGTTGGAGTATACTCCTGAGAATATCACAGACAGCCAAGAAAACAAACAAATGGATCATTGAACAAGTCAACTCAGAGTTCTTACTTGAGACACAAATTATTCTACTTCAGACACGTTATATAACAATCAAGCGCTTTGGAGAAGGCTCTAATGCTGGGAAAAGTAGAAGGAAAGAGAAGAAGAGGACAACTAGCAGCAAATTCTGTTGTACACTGCCCAGAGTCACTGGCTTTGTGAGATGGGTGGTTATATAAATTAGACAAATCAATCAATCAATCAATAAAAGTGGTTAGACTCAGCTACAGTAGCAATGGGTATACCATTGGAAGACCTGAAAGGCCAGGTTAGGGATAGATCATCATGGAGAAAATCTATCTGGTCCCTTAGAGCTAACACTGACTTGATGGCACATCATTGATTAATTAATCATTGGAGTTAGTTCTTTTAGAACCTTCCATAGAACAAGCTGCAGAAAAATCTTCTGACTCTATTGCCTTTTGTTTGATCAGGAAAAAAAGACAAAACTTAGACACAGAGTTATATATGGTGGGGGGGGAGGACAACAGGGGTCAGACTGATGAAAGCATTGTGGTAGAGCTTTTTTTTTTTTTTTTTACTGTTGGTTGAATGTTTGCTTTCTTTTAACTGAGCCCATGTCAAGCAGCTTGCCAACCTGGAGAATAGAGTTGGGGATTGCAGCCGGCAGAACTTGGGACACTATGGTGGTTTATGCTGCTTCTCTGAAAGGAGGTGGGCCTGGGACGCATAATATGGCAGGTAGCTCGTGCAGTTTTGGTGCAGCTGCTAATGAAGCTGCTGACCCTGATCAAACATTGCTGAGTTGAGTAGGAACAAAATAACAACTGGTTCGTGTAAACCAGACTGAACTGTCTAGAAAATACCTCTGGGCAATTTAGGCCATCAAATCCAACCCCCTGCTTAGTGCGAGCATTCAAATTAAACCATCCCAGACAGATGGCTGTCTAGCCTCTGCTTGAATGCATCCAATGAAGAGGAGCCCACCACTTTCCTGGGTAATGGATTTCACTTTCCATTGAAATCTGCCTTGCTGTAACTGAAACCCATTATATGGCATCCTGAAGAGAGAACATATCTTGACATCCTTTCAGATATGTGAAGAATGCTGATGTTTCCCTCCCCAAGGCATATTATCTCAAAGTTTATCTTCATAGGATTTCATTTCTCATCCCTTGATCATCCTCACTCTCCTTTTCTGAACCTGTTCCAGATTCTCTGAACCTTTCTTAAATGGTGGTGCCCAGAACTGGACACAGTACTCAGTGAGGTCTGTCTAAGCCAGGATAAAGGATTACTTCCCATGCTTTGAAAGTTGTTCGTTTATTGATGCAGCCTAAAATTGCATTGCCTTTTTGCAACAATAGCATACTGTTGACTCATATTCAATTTGCAATCAACTATTATTCCAATATAGTTTTCACAAATGCCATTTCTAACCCACATTTCTCCCAATGCTATCCTTGTTCCTTGGATTTTGTTTCCTAAATATTTTTGTACTTGCCTTTTAAATTCTATTACTTTTGAACAATCATTCCAATATATCAAGTTAAGTTTGAATTTTATTTCATATTCTAGAGCACCCAGTTTTGTGTAATCTGTAAATCTGATAAGCATTCTATCTGTTCCTCATCCAAGTCATTAATAACAATATTATAGAAACCCAGAAGTGAACTTTGTGGCACCTCACTTGATACCTCTCTCCAAACTAATGAGGAAATATTAATGTACATTCTTCAAGTATAATTTTTGAGCCAATTATGTATGTATGCATTCTTCTTCTGGCCCATATTTAACATACTTGCTAAATATTATCAAATGCTTTGTTGAAGTAAAAATATACTATATCTTCAACATTCCCACAATCTACTAAAAAAAAATACCTGATCAAAAAAATGAGATAAAGTTATTCCAGAAGGATTTGTTCCTGACAAATCCATGCTGAATTCTGGTACCTTTCACATTGTTTTTCTCTGACTGGCCATCTTTTCATGGTCTTTTATTTCCCATCAAGATAAGAGGTTTGGCTCAATGCCAATATTTCTGCTCCCCCCCCCCCACCACCTCCACTCCAAAAGGCGTGCTGTGCTTGCAATCTTTCAACCAGCAATGTTGAATAACAGGAAACACAATAGGTTTTGTGTAGGCTCTGGGTGGGGTGTATATTTCATGTCCTAACTTGAACTGTTCTTGCTACTAAAAGAACATATGTATTCCAGCCTGATATGAACATTCTGCTATGCTCATACAATTACTATTGTGTCCTTCTACCACATAACCCGCTTTGCACAGGCCTCTGCTCTATGGAAGAAGCAAGATTCTGTTTAAGATACTAATAGACTACTTGCACCAAATCTTGATCAGAAGTTCAGATCTCTCTAATGATTAACACTGCTGGAAACGTGTGATTTTTTTAAAAGACAGCTTGTGCCAACTGGTATTAAAACCCCAGTGTATCCAAGGGATACCTGATTGTGGAAGGCTGTCCTATGCCAATGCTGGCAACATACTGCTGCAGGGAAAAAACTGTAAGGAAAGCAGTTGCTATTCACATGTCCATCTCAGTGTCCATCTTTCAACATTCGTTCCAGTGGAAGGAGAGAGCATATCAATATGCCCTGGTAAGCAACTTTCTAATTAAGTATCAGAGTACATTTGCAATCTACTTTACTCCATTGCACCTTGCAACACTAAGCAAAGTGTGTGCTCATCACCACATTACATTGCCGTGGGGTGTTTTGCCCCCACTGATTGGCTGCTGGTTTGTTTGTTTATTCGAACTGCTAAACCATAATATCCTGGGGCAGGAGGAAATCTTGGCAAGCTCTTTCCTGAAGCTCAGTTGCTTCCAATATGATAGATTTCCCAAGCAAAGACTCAGCTTGTCCTGTCTGTTTGCCTCTCCCCACTTCACCTTGGCCAGGAGCCATTCTCCCCAGCTTCCTGGCTGCTGTGCTACCCTTTGCTGGGTTGGCAGAATGGCTCATTAGGCTTCTTACTCTGCAGGCAAAGAGGAAGAGAACAGCAGCATTCCTTTGAATTGGGTGGGTGGGTGGGTGGGTGGGAGCCTGAGCTCACCCATCTGCCAAGATGGTACAGCTCCTCCAGGTCACTTCTCACTGAGTGCCCACACCAATGACGCAAACTGAGCTGAGCTACAATGCTTGGATTTGTAAGCCACATAATAGGGAGGAGATGCAGCCAAAGGCAAGAAGGTTTCTGTGGAACAAGCAGATCTGGGACAAAGTCACTGAAGGAGACCAGGAGAATCATTGCTCTGTTTTCCTTTGTTCAATCTCTGCATTACCAAGAGTCTTGCATCACCTTAAAGAATAGCTCATTTATTATGACAGCATTTTTCACATATGCATGATGTATCTTTCTGAGTTGCAGCTAGTTAGGAGTAAGGTAAGTTATACTCAGTGAAATCAGAAGAAGGTGAAAGCACAGGGAATGGGTGAAGAATGACCTTTCACAACACAGTTGTTGTGAAAGTTAGATTATCATCTGACATCATAGCCCTGGTGAGCTGTCTAACATATCTAGTAAAATATCAGAAGGAGTTCTGATAGCAGTAGCACTGTTTCCAACTAACAATGTTAATTAACATTTAATAAATTTTTTAATAAAATGTGTTAGTAGAAAAAGTGCTACCAGACTCCTGATCTTTTGGTATCATAGATTAACCCAACTCTCCTTCTACAATAACATATCTAGTTACTTAAAATGATAAAAACAAAATGTCTTAAAGTCACATCAGTGCAAACTTTTTGGCACATTGTAGAATATCTGTTTGGGGGTATATTCATATTTTAGAAGTTCTTTGGATCAAGAGTGACCACGCAGAAGACAAAAACTAAGTACTTTGGGGAGGTAGATTTGTTCTCAAGCTGTTTTTTCAATGCTGCTTTTCTGGTCTCAGATTTTGATTTATTTGTTCTTTTGTGTGGAAACCACCCTCCTGGCTCTGCATAAAATCTCAATAGTCAGCTGGAGATGATGGAAGCTGCAACTCACCCACGTAGATGCCACCAGATTAAGGAAGACCAGTGAGGTCTGCAGGATCTTGCTGTTTTTATCATCCATCAAAATTCATTGGATAACTTTAGGCTACCCATTTATTCTCACTCAATCCAACCTACTTTATGGGCTTGTTGTGGGGGACAACATTAAAAGAGAGCCCCATGGAAACTGCCTGAGGTCCTGGAGAAAATAAATTATATTCTGTAATGGGGCAAACAGCATTTTCTCATGGACTTTTCAGGGGAAAACAGTATGAGGAAAGGGGAAGAGTGAACTTCCCTATATCAGTGCTATTGTCTTGCTTGACAGTCCTGCTTTTTGAGTTGCTTTTTAATACTAAAAGGAAAAAATATGGAAGCTCTGATCATTGTCAAACCTTCCTGTAAAACTTTGTAAAACCTTCCTTTAGAATGTTAAAAAAATAAATACTAATTCTAGCACACTACTGTTCATTTGGCAGGGACTTCAGTTGGAAGTCAGAGCTAAAAGCCATAGAGAGCGGGGCAAAAGAGATTACTTGTAGCTTGCAGGGATGGGAAAGACTTTTTTCTCAGAAAGTTGCTGCAGAGTGTTCCGAGATGGTCCTAAGTTAGATTTATTAGTAGCATAATGCAGCGTAAGGATCTTGTTGGCTGATCAGCTTTAGTGAAGGTGATATGGAAGAGGCATTATTGTATATGATACATATCACCCTTCTCAGTTTGATGCACTCCAACTGAACTGGGCTATAAATCTCACTATTCTCTAGCCAGCATGGCCACTAGCACTATGGGAGTTGCAGTCTAATGCCTACTGGTACAGGCCCATCAGTTTAGATGCCAGCTGCAGCAGAACACGAGGGATTAAATGAGTTATACAGACACACATTCACACACACATAACACTTGGGGTCCCAATCTGGTAGTTTGTGGAAAAAATAGTATACTAAAGGCATGATAAGCCAACAGTTAGAATCATACAAAATTAGGCTCAGAGGTTGATGCTCCCAGTAGCAGTTAGTTTCTCGCCCTTTGTTCCTAGTAGATTTCTATTGGAAAGCATTGTAAGTTTAGTAGACAAAACATTTTTTCTCAAGAGCATCATCTAGGCTGTAATACTAGTCAGTCCACCCCAAAAGTTGATCATGCAACTGTCTTTTTCTTTTCTTTTCCAGACTACGTATGTTCACTTTATTCCATTGTTCTTTGTTGGACATGGATTCAGGAGCTTTCACCATCTTGGTCAGCCTATTGATCTCACAGGGCTCAACAAACTCTCTCCCTTAAGCAGAAGATCACAAAGAATTGGACTATATTAGCCAATTCATGCATTTGGATAGCTGACCTGCAGAAAACAATTTCACTGGGAATAATTGAAATGCAGCATCTCATCTACAGTTGCCAGACATCTGGCAAAAGGAGGACATGTCCTCCTTTTTGTCCTCATGTCCTCTATCTGGTAGGCATAGCCTTAAAATCAAATATTGTCTGGCTTTTTGAATATCTTGGGTTTTTTTTTTTACTGTTTTCACAACAGCAGTCATTCAAACTTTCAAGTATCGTGACCTTGTAAATTGCTTCTTTGTTTCTCTCATCCATTGACAGACTCAACAACCAAGATTTACATTATTTATTTCCAGATTCCAGCAATCAGGTTCAATCCAGCCCCTTCAAATCTATGATTACTGTAGTCTGTAGATCACATGGCTCATCACATGTTTCTACGGTGAAATTTGAAAAGTGCACCATTGTCAATTCTATATTATTGCTAGCATCTGTTCCTGAAAATAAAGTTTTGTTGCAAAAATATTGTGATTGAAAAACCAATCTTTCTGATGCTAGAAAAAGTAATTTCATATACATGTAGGTCTAATTATTATTATTATTTGCAGTTTTTTGCTGTAATTTCTGTTGTGGATGCCAAGAAAATGAAACAGTAAGTGTGTCCTCCTTTCCCCCCATTTGTCCTCCTTTCCAACTGTCCGTGTCCTCTTTGCCTGTTCAGATATCTGGCAACCATAATCTCATCAGACTTCATACAAAACCGAGAGTTTTTCCAGACTTGCTATTGAAGACTGAATCTGTACTTTATACTCAGAAAAGAAATGATATATTATGTGTACTAACTGTGTATTCATTCTTTGGGTACCAATTCTTATAATCTATTTATTCTATTCAATTTGGTGCTGCCTGAATCCAAATGACTCCAGACTATATAATAGTGAAAAGAATACTCACAAAAGGGAGGCATCTCCAGATTGGAAGGAAGTACAGGAAAGTGTGTGCGTTAATGTGTATGTGTGTACATGTGCAAAGCCTAATGAGGAGTAAACCTGCCCATTGGCTACAAAATTCTGAATGTCTGTTGGGTGGGGAACAGAAATATTATTGGGGGAAGAGTAAAATGGAGCATCCTGCAGAAAGGTGAGGATGGCTGACTGGCGAGGTGAAATTCTGAACAAGAGTTTTCTGTCCTCCAATGTTATGTGGCAGGGTGCATGTCTTTCTTCTCTGTAGGATACCACGGGATATTGAAAGAGAAGCTACTTATTTTATAGGTGAACCCACCAACAAGGAATGCCTGGTTTAATATCAAGGACACTGCATTGTATCGATACAGTTGCCTTAGGGGTATCCTAGCTATTTAGAGGACATATATATCATCAACAAACAAGCTTGAGTTTTTATTTCAGAAATACAATGCTATTTTGTGAAGAAATACTGCTAGCAGGAAATAAATCCCTAGCGTTCTTTGTTTCTGTTTTTTTAGTGGATGTCCTCTGACTGTTCTGAACAGTTTCTTTCTTCCAGATCCTACTTTTGCTAGAGACAGCAAAGCTCACAGTAGTGTTTTGGGACTCAGCGTCCAAATTATGGGCAGGATAAAGTGCCTCCTTTCAGCAGCCTTTCCATCACAATGCCCTTCAGATATGCCAGAACCACAACTCCCAGAATTCTCTGCCTTTACAGTTGAAGAAAATCCCACCTGTGAGTTTTGGGAGTGATAGTTCCAATACATTCCAAGTATGCCAGATTCAGGTAAAAGTAGCCAATAACAGAACAAGGAGGAAGCAGAAGGTCGACTTAGAAGCTGTGATGCAGTTAGTCATTTTTTACTCTGGCGGACCAGGATGGTGCTGGTGCTTTTGAAAAAAAAAAGTTTTTCGTTTGCTTCCTTCAATACGTGAAAAGCTACCCCTGTTACATCTGGGATCCTTTGTTCTTTTGACTCCAAAGTCCTACTCTGACAGCACGACCTTTTCTGCTTGCACTGCATATTCCCTCTGCTCAGTGCTTAAATGCAGCCATTACAAAAGATGCATTGAATTCTCTGAGATACTTTCAATGGCTCTGGGCTGGGTTAGTCGTGATGTAAAGATAAAGCCTGAGGAGGAGAATTGTATCATACAGCCCACAAGGGCCATGGGAAACTAAAGCTGCCTTGTGAAATTTTCTGAGGGAACACTGTGAGGAAATGTTTGTCCCACTCCTTGTCACTAAGATGGATGACGTACCCGAGAAATCCCACAATTCGGCTTGAGGATCTGATCTTTTAAAACCAGCTGGTTGGGAAATATCCTAACATAGCCTCACTGCTCATGTTTCTGCAGATACATTGGTGGCCATGATAATCTGTTCTTAAGTGGCTTCTTACTCTAAATCCATACCCAGGCCTCTCCATGTGGTGCCATATACGGCTCCCATTTTTTGCAGACTCCAGCTCCATGTCCCATTGCCAAAATTTGACATCAAAGCATTGAAAACTTGGGCTCTATTTTCACATTGTTTCAGCAAACTAAGGAGTAAATTACTGCAGATACCAGGGGTCTCTGCAGAGTGGTCATAAAAGTCAAGATGGTGGCTATAGCAGTGCCCTCAAAGCTGTGACTGCTTTTTACGTGTGTCACAGCTTCAATCATACCATCATGGCCACCATCTTGACTTTTTTGACTATGTACACCTCTGATAGATCCATTACGCCTCAGCTGAACATGCTGATTCACAACGAACCTCCCCCAAAGCTGGCACATGCAAGCTACACTTCCCTTGCCCCCCTCATAATATTTATATATCTCTCTAATTTGGTTTGAGGAAAGGTGGGGGGGGGGGGGGTTGACTGCCACCTTTGTCTTCACAGTACTTTCCTCAAGGAGTGTTCACTGCAGGCCTAGGCAGGTACTGGGAAAAGCAAGAAGAGATTTGGATGTTTCACACAACAGACATACAATAAGGTTGCCCACAGAAGAGGCTTTTAAGCAGTTTACCCCAATTGAGCATCCTCTGGATGTGCTGCCTGGAAACTTTGGAAGTTAAACTTTAGGGAGGGAACAAGGGAGGCAGGCTGGGGACAGTCATTCCTTGGAACAGAATGGAAAACATAAATGGGCATAGCAAAGGTGAGATCAGGGTCAGTAATCAGTAATAATCTGGCCTGGTATTAATGCCAGCAGCCCCAAATGGGTAAGTAAAGAGCCTTATGTAATTGTATTCCTATAATCTACTTCTCAGAGGATTTTGTCTTGGACAGTTTGTGAAGCTCAGGGAGCAAATCTTGAAAATCTTAAAGTGCCTGGCAGAAATATATATCAGCAGAACCTTGTGTCCAGCCACATGACAGAGGCTATGCCCCATTTACATCTGATCATGAAACAAACGTGTCCTGGCAACATCATTTTTGTACTGTGTCCCCAAAATATTGCCTTCATCTCATCTCTAGCCCAAGAGTGAGGCAGCCTTAGGTCATTCTTAGTTGTACCAGCTTTCAAGTAAGACTTTCACCTTATTCTGACATTCTCCAGGGGCCACCTCAGGGTGTCTAAAATCTGTTAGACACTTACTATCTTGGGAAGAAGTCATGTGTCTGTAGTGACTGGGCACAGAGGCAGCAATGGTGGGATTAAGATTGTAAATGGGATAGTGGTGGGAAATTTCATGCCAGGGTAAATTTCTGCTGACTCGGAAGGATGGGTGGTGGATAATTTTTGCAACTCAGTAGTTAGGAAAAGCTGAGAGGTAGCCCTGGACAGAGATTTGTTGTTGTTCAGTCGTTAAGTCGTGCCTGACTCTTTGTGACCCCATGAACCGTATCGCGCCAGGCCTCCCTGAGTTTGTTCAGTTTCATGCTCATTGCTTCAGTGATGCTATCTAAACATCTCATCCTCTGTTGTCCCCTTCTCCTTTTGCCTTCAATCTTTCCCAGCATCAGGGTCTTTTCCAAAGAGTCCTCTCTTCGCATTAGGTGACCAAAGTATCTGAGCTTGAGCTTCATTATCAATGGACAGAGATATCACTTGTTAAACAAGCCCAAGGATAATACTGTATGGGGGTAGAGGGTTAGCCATTAGTTTAATTCATACCAAGCAGCTTGTGCTTGTCTTAGTCCTTTGAAGGCTCAGGTTCTTGCCTGAAAATCATGAACTTCATAACTTCTGTCCTCAAGGCTCTCTTAAATGCAGAGATCTTAAAATTGTGAATTGCCAAATGGGTGCCATACTTTTCAGATGACTGCTGAAGAAAGCAAGCAATAGCAGAGAAGGAATCACACAAAGATAGAGGGCAAGGTAAGAAGGTTAATGACCATATAACAGATCCGAAAAGACATTTCTTATTCACACGGTTCAATGGCTGCTTAAAATGATAGGGTACCACTAAAGTTAACAGGGCTACATGAGTGTTCACAGATCAGTTATCCTTCCAACATCTTACCTTGGCTTCTTAGCTGCAAATTGAGGTTACCTGGGTACCAGAATTTTCTCTGAGGATTGATATAATATTAAAGAGAGGATTTTGATTTAGCAGTGAGATGTAAGTATACAGGATTAACATTTAGGATAGGTGTGGACTACTCTTTTGAGTTAGGGAGCTGCATTAAACACTAAAGTTGGGTGGGAGACAGGCTTGAATCTCACTCACCCAGTGTATCACTTCGATGCAGTGATTTTTTAAAATATTTATTTATTTATTATTAAATTTGTATACTGCCCATCTCCCCCAACAGGTGACTCTTATTGAAGGAAGGTGAAGTTAAGGTCTCACCCAGGTATCCTTGATCAAATTTATTAAATCTTTGTTTATTATTACTATTATTTAAATTTATTGGCCACCCAGCTCCAGTGGACTCTGGAGGAAGATCATTGTTTTTACGGCTGCTGTCAATCATATCAGAGGAAGCAATGGGCTGGGCGTTGACTATATGTTATTTATATCCTAATGTTCTCAGTGGTGAGACTGAATATCAATGTTTATATACAATAGGTATTTCCTCTGGAAGATTTCTTTTTCATTTAGAAATACACAGGTTGATCATAGCAAATAATTTAACCTGAAACAGAGACCCAAATCCATTGCCCACATCAATTTACATGAGGATGTGGAGGATGTGAAACTTGGAGTGCAATTCTGAGGAGGAAGATCACCCTTTATTAAAACAATAATCATTGGGTTCCAGCTTACAGAGGACAATAGAGAACAATAGAGAGGAAGATCCTTTATAAGGATTTTGAACTGTGGGGTGGGAAATTCTAAGGCTCTGATTTGCTGCCAGAATCTTAAGACCAACTTTAAGATCTGTGGGCTTCAACTCCCAGAATTCCCCAGCCAGCACACTGGCTAGGGAATTCTGGAAGTTGAAGTCCACACATCTTAAAATTGTTGTAGTTGAGAAACATTGCCATATAGTGTAAATTGGATAAGTTTGATTGTATAAGGAGAGACATTTTATTGTTAAGAAACACTGATTTTTAGAAGTAGCAGGAGTGCTGGAAATAACCATTGTTTCTTGTTAGCAAGTAAGAAACATTGATGGGATTAGGTGCTTATCACTCAGTTACTTTGATGCAATTCGTTTTTAGGTATTCCTTAGTCCAACGTTTCTTAAATTATGGTCCAAGGACCCCTGGGTATCCCTCAAGACCCTCTCAGCGGTCCGCAAAATCAACGTTATTTGCCAGCTATTGAAGATATTTACAAAAATTTAAAACAATGTCACTCTTCTTATTATTTTTTATTTGTTAAAAGAGGGTTTTTTTCATGAAAAATATTTTATTTATGTTGATATCTAACAGGTTTAGTACTGTTATTTTTACATGAGTCAATAATCTATGTTCTACGAATGTGTCAATTTTAATTTTTAATACAGTACGGTAAATATAAATAAATATAACCGACACAAACAAAAGCTCTTTTGGGATCCTCCATAATTCTTAGAAGCGGGAAGGGGTCCTGTGAGGAAAAAGTTTATGAAACACTGCCTATTCTTTCAAGTCTCCCAATGATGTACTCGTCACCACCGTAAACGAGTCCATCCACCTTGCTGCTGGTTGTCTTCTTCTTCTCTTTCCTTCCACCTTCCACAGCATTATAGCCTTCTCCAGAGAGCTAGGCGTTCACATAATGTGTCTGGAGTATGATAATTTGAATCCGGTCATTTGCACCTCAAGTGAGAACTCTGGATTGATTTGTTCAATAATCCATTTGTTTGATTTCTTGGCTATGCATGGTATTCTCAGGAGTCTTCTCCAACACAAAGTTCAAAAGCATTGATATTCTTTCTATCTTGCTTTTTCAAACTCCAACCTATGGAAGCAGTTCCATAGTATATTGTAGGGGAGATGGGCGGGGACAAATCAAATAAATAAATAAATAAATAAATATCACAGGAAAAACCATTCCTTGCACAATTCTGATCTTTGTAGCTATAGATACGTCATGTCATCTGAATATCTTTTCTAAGGCCTTCATTGCTACTGTACTAAGTGCTAATTTGTGGTGTATTTCCTGACAGCTAGTTCCTTTACTGTTGATATTTGATCCTAAACAGCAGAAGCTATCCATCACTTCAATATCTTCGTTATCTATTCTAAGGCTTGTTGCTGTATCCATTGTAATTAGTTTAGTCTTCTTTATATTTTATTTTAGTTCCATCTTTTCACTGTGCTCCTTAACTGTCATTACTAGAGTTTGCAGATCATTTGTATTTTCCCCTATCAGAGTATCATCATCAATATAGTGCAGGTTATTGATATTTCTTCCTCCAGTTTTAAAACCATGCTCATCTTCTTCCAGTTCAGCTTCCCTTAATATATATTCAGCATACAGGTTGAATAAATAAGTATACAGCCTTTACCAACCTGGGGCCAATCTGTTTTGCCATGTTCTGGCTGTACTGTAGCTTCCTGACCTGTGTAGATTTTGCATGAGGACTATGAGATGTTCTGCGATTCCCATTTTTCTAAGCACACCCCATCGCTTGACATGATCAACATCATCAAAGGTCTTTCTATAATCAATGAAGCACATGTTTACTTCCTTTGGTATTTTTGGGCTTTCTCAATTATCCTGCATACATCAATAATAATGTCTCATCCTCCTCAGCCTTTTTAAAAGCCAGCTGAAGATCTGGCATCTCCCTTTCCATGTAGGTCTCCCTAATCTGCATCATTTTGCAAGCGTGTGAAGCTATCGCATATTGTATGATATTTTGCCTTTTCTTTGGTATTGGCATATTGATTGACCTCTTCCTTGATTTTCTGGCATCGCTTGGTTAGAATCTTTACTGTTTCTTCTTCTGTTGCTTGCTGGGCAGTGTTGGGTAGACCTCAGTATACCCATATGACATTTTTGCTCTGCAAACAGCACTGGTTGCCAGTTTGCTTCCAGGTGCAATTCAGTGTGCTCGTTCTGATCTATAAAGCCTTACATGGCCTAGGGGCTGGTTATTTGAGGGACTGCTTGTCTTCCATGGTATCTGATAGGGTTGGCATGCTCTAGGTCCCTTGATTAGACAGTGTCGTATTTTGTGACGTGGGAAACATTCCTGCTCTATCACGGCACCTGCCCTCTGGAATGAGGGTCCCTCTGAAATCCATGTGGCTCCCACCCTGATGGCATTCTGGAAGGCCTTAAAGATCTGGCTGTTCTCTCAGGCCTTGGGGTAGGGTGGATGGAGCCCCTTGTGGGATTTTGGGTGTCTGTTTGGCTGGACCACCATCTTGTTCTTGTTCTTTTATTATTCATATTGTATTTTATTGTTGTTATATTTTGAACTGCCCAGAATCTGGAGTTGGGCAGTGCCTAAATTAAGTTAAATTAAGTGATCCTGCTGGGAGTATATACTTTTGGCACATGCTCCTGGCATTCTTCCCTCATTTCCATCTCCCCCCACCATGATGAGGCTGCCCAGGAGGACTTGTGTGTGCGTGCACGTGTGTCAAACAAGTAAGGAAGAAGATGGCAACCAATTTGAACATTTAAGGTAATTTATATAATAAATTGTCTATGGGACCTGACTTTTGGTACACCCTGTGTGTGTGTGTGTGTGTGTGTGTGTGTCTAATTTAATCTCACATCTTCTGATCATAATATCCTTGTATATTATCAGATAATGCATGATCTTAGGATAGAATTATATTTTGAATGTTACACTATGTCTGTTTAAAACCAGAAAGAAAGAAAGAAATTGAACTGTCTGAAATGTTCCTAAAAGGAGGGGCGGGAGGGAGAGAACACTAGCACTTTCACTTGAAAATGCAAACTGTCACCTGCCAAGTTAAATCAGGGAATAAAAAGTCACAAAAACTTCTAAAATGAGTTGATCTGAACATGTTTTAGGATATTTTTCCAACATTGTATGATTTGTTGACTAGCTTCCTAAAAAAATCCTTAGAACTGATTTGGTAGGCTGCCGTTTCTAGAATTATAGCTTTTGTTTACTTCTTATATTTGATGTAAGCTTTGCTCCCTTCATAATCTGTTTTTGCTGTGCCTGTGAGCAAACGGATGAGCCAGTCCTTATTCTCCCTTGGTCTGACGTAGTATCTGAGACTAAGTGGAGCCCCCTCCATCATAGTCTCTGGGTTGGTGATGCCATTACATTTCTGGGGAAACCATCTCTGGGAAACGATGACCATCTCTAAGCTGGCTGTTCACATAAAATTGCAAAGTAGTAACCTACCATGGGAGACTCCTGGACCTTCGTTAATGGAAATGTGGTAAGCTAATATGACTTGAGGTTTTCAAGGAGGAAACTCCCAGTTTTGTAACCAGAACTATTACGCTTCACTTCATAGGTCATTCTAGGCTGTTTGTGCCAAAGAGCAGCCAAGAAAAGGAGTGAGTCTTTGGGGATTAATGCAAAAGGACATGATATATCCCAGTGATTTCAAAATCAGAATATTAGAATAAATATGTGTACAGCTGAGGTTTCAGACAGGCTTGCAAACTGATAAAGAGATTTTTAAAATATAAGCATACAACAATTAACCAACTGATGGACCTCAAGAAGCAGCCCACCCTTTCTGGCTCATAGCAATAACTTCAAGCTAAACTCATAAGTATTCACTTTTTTAAAAAAAAAGAAAGGAAAAAACAACTAACATTCTGCTTCTAAAACTGGATTTCTAAAATACTTTACAAAGCATATAACCGTGAAAAATGAGTGAAAGGTAAATACACCCTTCTGATTAGTACCTATCTCTTATATTTAAAGTTTGTTCCAGACTGTAACTGCTGTTTGGATATAAACATAAATCAAGCATCCAGAAGTACCCAGAGTTGAAAGGGAGGGAATGAAAAGAAACAAACAATCAATAATACTCATTAAAAGCATTAGACTTTTCTGGGGAGTAGTGGGAGTGCATTTTGTGTTTGTTTCATGCCCTCAGTAATGGCAATAATGGCTGCGTTTAGAGCGCATCTGTTGGATGCAGTCCACAAAAGCTTAAGCTATAATAAACTTGACTTTAATGGATCATGAGACTCTTCGTTGTTTTTGCTGCAGTCATCATATATAACTACTCCTCTGAAAACTGCTTTATGTGAAATCATGCATTCCTTCCCACCTATTTTGATGCATGTAAGCACAGAAACAAAAACAGCCTCTCAACAAGGAGAAAAATAAGCATGATGTGCAGAAGGCTAAAATGTAGAAAGTGGGTTAGACAGGGGACCTTAAGATGTGATCCTACATTTGCATATTCTACATGTTTTTAGATGTCAAAAATAGTGCAGTAATATCAGGAAACAAACAAGGAACTGTCCATTCGGGGGTGAGTAATGATAGTATTTACTAGAAAGTAGAAAAGAAAAGTTAGCAGTCATTATTTTCTGACATTCACACTGTAAGTATTACACTAAGGTCAGTCTGGTTTTATTGGCAATAGTAGTTTCTCCATATGATTTTATTTAAAGGATGTTAAAATTTCTCTATGAGTATAGAATTCCTAGCTCTAGTGTAGAGCCATTTCTAGAGTTCCCTAGGGAGAAAAGTATGAAAGTTAAACTATTTTACAGATGGAATCTTGCAGTTGGATGTGCAGATCACTTAAAGAGAAAGGTCCAGACCTACTCCACATTTCACTGGATTCTGATGCTTTCCAGAGTATAGGGTCACACTGACCAGTCTTCTCCAATTTAATTTTCTTGGACTACAGCTCCCAGACTGGCTATCTATGACCCACAGAATGTAACTGTAACAAACTGCCACCTGTTGATCTCAAATCCAGTAACTTTCCTTGCAACCAATATTGATTCAAAAGAAAGTTCATTTATTAAGAATAAGTGTACAGATCCAAAGCATTGCTGAGACTGAGCAAAAGCGCGCCAAAAACTGCTTTTCTTACTTCCCCCCCCCCCCCTTACATCGCCCTTAGTTCTTGGTCTTCTGATTCCCTCGCTGGCATGGCCTTGAACATTCCAGAGCCTGTGATAAGGAGCCATCTGCTTCAAACGGTTTCTCCTTCCTACTCCCCCTCCCCTTTTACAATGGCAAAACCGCAGCATGTAAAAAAGCCATTTTTTAAACTAGCCATATAATAATCTAATATAAAATCTTGCGAGGATTCTGACAGTAACTAGGCATTCTGGAAGTTACAACCCCAGCATATTGGAAGGGCATCAGAATGATGAAAGGTATACTTAACAGAATAAAAGCATATATTGATAAAATATTGATCAGCAAGGATTTCACCAATCAACAAGCAACACATGTGCACTATTTTTATTTTTTTTTACTCATGTGGGAGTGGGGGTGACTCTTTCCAATGTTTGGCATGCAAAATCTTCAGCAATCCCTTATTAATGATTAACCATTTATGGATTCCCCTTATCCCCAAGAGCTGTTGACGTAAGCTGGAGTCATTCGTAGACTAAACAATTAAAAGTAACTTTTATTGACCTATAAAGGGTACACTTTATGGGTTTTGTCAGTAAGATGTGAGCAAGCAAAAGTATTTGGATCCTAGTATAAGTAGTCTTAATTTTTTATGTATCAGATTATGGATACATTCACTTTAGAAGATCACAGCCATTCTGAATTCTCAAATATTGCAGCACCAGTTAGTGATTGTAGGCTGTCACCTGTCCTGATGAGAATGACAAATAGAAAGTGATAATCTTTTTGCAATCTGTAGAGGATCTGGGTGCCATCTTCTGTAATCCAGGAATCATGATCCTATGGCCTTCTAAACGTTGCTCAACTTGCTGGAGTTGAGAGATCTCTCACCATTGTCCATGCTGTCTAAGACTGGTTGCAGTGGTAGCTCAATGACATCTAAAGAGTTGCAATTCCTTATCTTTATTTGACTCTACTCTACACAAAATTTGGGCTTTGTTTATGCTCTTTTTGTTTATGTTTTGTAGTACCAAGTCCCCAAGATCTTAAGAATGTTTTAAACATCAATGATACAAAAGTTTTCTTGTCAGAGCACTGATCCGGAATTGTGGGAGCTCTTGGTGTCTCCTCTGTCATGGTCAGTTCATGCCCTGGTAACCATGAGATTTTCTGGCACTGCCCCATGCTGCAGGGAGGTGACTAATTAGATCGGTCTACTCCTGGTGACTAATGGATCCTGATGGGTTCCAGTTATCTGAGATCAGTTTGATCCTGTTGGGCCTGAGGAAATGGACAGGGTCTGTATGACTGTGAGCTCAGCCACATGCTTCTTAGATCCATGCCCCTCCTGGCTAGTTAAAGGAATGTGTCATGTGGTTGGATCCTAGTGGTGGTTAATTTTTCCTTGAGAGAGGGGGTTGTTTCTAAAGAGGCATTGGTTCGCCCCTCCTCAAGAAGCCATCACTGGATCCCACCATACTGGACAATTTTCATCCAGTGTCAAACTTCCCTTTTTTAGGGAAGGTTGTGGAAAAGGTGGTTGTGCAACAGCTTCAGCAGGCCGTGAATGAAGCGGATTATCTGGATCCATTTCAGTCAGGATTCAGACCTGGGCATGGGATGGAGAAAGCATTGGTTGCATTTTTAGATGATCTTTGGCAGGAGCAGGACAGGGGTAGTGCATGTGTGCTTGCTGTTCTTGGGCTCTCAACAGTCTTTGGTACCATTGACCACAGTATCCTTCTGGATCAGCTCCATGGGCTGGGAGTAGGCAGCACAGTGTTGCACAGGTTCACTTCCTTTCTACAGGCCGGTACCAGTCAGTGTTAATTGGGAGTGAGAGGTTCTGCCCTTGATCCTTGTTATGTGGGGTTCTGTAGGACTCAGTTCTCTCTCCACTCCTATTTAACATCTACATGAAGCTGCTGGGTGAGATCATTTGTCACCATGGGGTGAAGTATCACCAGTATGCTGATGATACTCAGTTGTATATTTCCACCCCTGGCAAACTAAGTGATGTGACTGATGTCTTGTCCAGGTGCCTGGAGGCTGTAGGGGTCTGGGTGGGGAATAATAGGCTTTAGCAGAAATGAAGTGGCTCTGACAGCCAAGACTGAATGGCTCTGGGTTTTGAGGCCTTCTGGATCTCGGAATTTACCATCTTTGGTACTGGTTGGGGTGGCACTACCCCAGACAGACCCAGTGTGCAATCTGGGGGTCCTTCTAGACTCATAACTGCTGCTCGAGGAGCACGTGGCAGTCATGGCTAAGAGGGCCTTTGCACAGCTTCATGTTGTGCACCAGTTGCACCTTTTTCTGGACCATGAGACTCTACTTACAGTCACTCACACCCTGGTCATCTTCAGAATGGATTACTGTAAAGTGGCCTACATGGGGCTGCCCTTGAAGAGCAACCAGAAGCTTTAGCTGGTGCAGAGTGTGGCTGTACAGACAGTTACGTGTGCCCCTAGGAGGGCACATGTTACACCTCTGTTCTGTGAGCTGTATTGACTGCCAGTTTCCTTCCAGGTGCAATTCAAGGTGCTGGTTTTGACCTTTAAAGCCCTCCAAGGCATGGAACCAGCTTATTTGAGGGGCCGCCTCTTCCCGATCAGATCTACCCATTCTACCAGGTTCAGCAGGGGGGTTATGCTGTGGGTCCCATCTCCAAAGGAGCTCCAGCTGGTGGGACCCAGGCAGCGTGCTTTTTCTGCTGTGGCCCCCGCCCTCTGGAACAACATTCCCCCCCCCCCCAAAGTGAAGTTGTTTTGTTGTTCAGTTGTTAAGTCGTGTCTGACTCTTCATGACCCCATGAACCATATCGCTCCAGGCCTTCCCGTCCTTCACTGCCTCCCTGAGTTTGCTCAGTTTCATGCACTCAACACTGGCAATATCACTACAGCTGAAGAAATGTAGTTCACTTCACGGTGTTTACACAGTTATTTCACAGCAACTATTTTATTGAAGGAAATAAAAATAAAGGTGCATCTCTATTTTTATTTATTTCTAAAGCTATGTATGGGAATGGGTGGGAAGATGCTCTTGACTGAATCTGCAGTGTGGGGAGAGAAGTGGGCATCTATTCCCTCCCTAGACTATAGCTACAATGAAAACAGACCCACCACTTATGTTGTTGTTGTTCAGTCATTAAGTCGTGTCTGACTCTTCATGACCCCATGAACCATATCGCTCCAGGCCTTCCCGTCCTTCACTGCCTCCCTGAGTTTGCTCAGTTTCATGCTCATTGCTTCAGTGATGCTATCTAACCATCTCATCCTTTGCCTTCCTCTTCTCCTTTTGCCTTCAATCTTTCCCAGCATCAGGGTCCTCACTTTGCATTAGGTGACCAAAGTATCTAAGCTTGAGCTTCATTATCAATCCTTCCAATGAGCAGTCAGGGTTGATTTCCTTTAAGATTGACTGGTTTGACCTCCTAGAAGTCCAGGGGACTCTTAAGAGTCTTCTCCAGCACCACAGTTCAAAGGCATCAATTCTTCGGCACTCACCCTTCCTTATGGTCCAGCTCTCACAGCAATACGTTACTACTGGAAAAACCATAGCTTTGATTATGCGGATCTTTGTCAGCAAGGTGATGTCTCTCCTTTTTAATATGCTGTCTAGGTTTGTCATAGCTTTCCTCCCAAGGAGCAAGCATCTTTTAATTTCATGGCCGCAGTCTCTGTCTTGGAGCCCAAATAAATGAATTCTGTTACTGCTTCCATTTCTACCCCTTCTGTTTGCCAGGAATTAATGGGTCCAGATGCCATGATCTTACTTTTTTTAATGTTGATTTTCAAACCAGCTTTTGCACTCTCCTCTTTCACCCTCATCAAGAGGCTCTTTAGTTCTTCTTCACTTTCTGCCATTAGGGTGGTATCGTCTGCATATCTGAGGTTGTTGATGTTTCTCCCTGCAATCTTAATTCCAGCTTGTGATTCTTCCAGCCTGGCATTTCTCATGATGTACTCTGCATATAAGTGAAATAGGCAGGGTGACAATATACAGCCTTGTCGTACTCCTTTCCCTATTTTGAACCAATCGGTTGTTCCATGACCGGTTCCAACTGTTGCTTCTTTGCCCACATACAGATTTCTCAGGAGACAGGTAAGGTGGTCTGGTACCCCCATCTCTTTAAGAATTTGCCACAGTCTGTTGTGATCCACACAATCAAAGGCTTTTGCATAGTCAATGAAGCAGAAGTAGATGTTTTTCTGGAACTCTCATGCTTTCTCCATGATCCAGTGAATGTTGGCAATTTGATCTCTAGTTCCTCTGCCTCTTCAAAACCCAGCTTGTACAACTGGTAGTTCTCGGTTCACATACTGTTGAAGCCTAGCTTGTACGATTTTGAGCATAACCTTGCTAGCATGTGAAATGAACACAATTGTGCAATAGTTTGAGCATTCTTTGGCATTCCCGTTCTTTGGAATTGGAACATAAACTGACCTTTTCCAATCCTGTGGCCACTGTTGTGTTTTCCAAACTTGCTGGCATATTTAGTGCTGCACTTTAACAGCATCATCTTTTAGTATTTTAAATAACTCAGCTGGAATACTGTCGTCTCTGCTAGCTTTGTTGTTAGTAATGCTTCCTAAGGCCCACTTGACTTCACTCTCTAGGATGTCTGGCTCAAGGTCAGTGACCACACCAGCATGGACATCAGGGACATTAAGATCTTTCTTGTATAGTTCTTCTGTGTATTCTTGCCACCTCTTCTTAATCTCTTCTGCTTCTGTTAGGTCCCTGCCTTTTTTGTCCTTTATCATGCCCATCTTTGCACTAAATGTTCCTTTGATATCTCCAATTTTCTTGAAGAGATCTCTATTCTTCCCTATTCTATTGTTTTCCTCAATTTCTTTGCATTGTTCATTTAAGAAGGCCGCCTTATCTCTCCTTGCTATTGTCTGGAAATCTGCATTCAGTGGTTATATCTTTCCCTTTCACCCTTGCTTTTCGCATTCCTTCTTTCCACAGCTATTTGTAAAGCCTCATCAGACAGCCATTTTGCTTTTGTGCATTTCTTTTTCTTTGGGATAGTTTTAGTTGCTGCCTCCTTCCATATTTCTTCAGGCACTCTGTCTACCAAATCTAATCCTCTAAATCTATTCATCACCTTCGCTGTGTACTCACAAGGAATATGATCTGAGTCATACCTGAGTGGTCTAGTGGTTTGCCCTACATTCTTCAATTTAAGCCTAAATTTTGCAGTAAGAAGCTCATGATCTGAGCCACAGTCAGCTCCTGGTCTTGTTTTTGCTGTCTGTATAGAGCTTCTCCATCTTTGGCTGCAAAGTTTATAATCAATCTGGTTTCGGTATTGACCATCTGGTGATGTCCATGTGTAGAGTCGTCTGTTGTGTTGTTAGAAAAGAGTGTTTGCTATGATTAGCTTGTTCTCTTGACCAAACTCTATTAGCCTTTGCCCTGCTTCATTTTGTACTCCAAGGCCAAACTTGCCTGTTATTCCAATTCTTCCTTGACTTCCTACTTTAGCATTCCAATCCCCTATGATGAAAAGGACATCTTTTTTTGGTGCTAGTTCTAGAAGGTGTTCTAGGTCTTCATAGAACTGGTCAACTTCAGCTTCCTTGGCATCAGTGGTTGGGGCATAGACTTGGATTACTGTGATGTTGAATGGTTTGCCTTGGATTCGCACTGAGATCATTCTGTCGTTTTTGAGGTTGTACCCCATTACTGCCTTTCCCACTCTCTTATTGACTATGAGTGCAACTCCATTTCTTCTAAGGGTTTCTTGCCCACAGTAGTAGATATAATGGTCACCTGAATTAAATTCACCCATTCCCATCCATTTTAATTCGCTGATTCCCAAGATGTCGATGTTCAATCTTGTCATCTCATGTTTGACCACATCCAGCTTGCCTTGGTTCATAGATCTTACATTCCAGGTTCCTATACAATATTGCTCTTTACAGCATTGGACCTTCTTTTTGCTTCCAGATACATCCACAGCTGAATGTCCTTTCGGCTTTGGCCCAGCCGCTTCACTCTTTCTGGAGCTACTTGGAATTGCCCTCCGCTCTTCCCCAGTGGCATATTGGACACCTTCCTACCTGAGGGGCTCATCTTCTAGCATCATATTCTTTAGCCTTTTGACATTGTCCATTGGGGTTTTCTTGGAAGGATACTGGAATGGGTTGCCATTTCCTTCTCCAGTGGACCACCTTTTGTCAGAACTCTCTATCATGACTGTCCATCTTGGGTGGCCCTACACGGCATAGCTCATGGCTTCACTGAGTTACGCAAGCCCCTTCACCACGACAAGGCAGTGATCCATGAAGGGGAAAGTGAGGTTAGCTCCATATTTGTTAGCCTTCTGGAAAGCCCTTAAAATATGTCTTTTCCATCAACCTTGGGGATCTCATGGGGAGATTTCAAGGTGGCTGTATGAGATCAAGTGACTGTTGTTCTCCCGCATTCTTGGGTTTTATGTTTATTTATTTTATTTATGTTTGATTATTTTTAGATTGTTATGTAGCTTTAACTGTTGCTTTGTATGCCACCCAGAATCATGTTTTTGTGAGATGGGTGGTTATATAAATATGCTAAATAAGTAAAGAAACAAACAAATAAAGAGCCAAACCTGAGTGAAAACAAACTGGCTAAATAATGAGTATTTCTTGTATTCCTGTTACTATGACAGCAAATATTGGATCAGTTCCCCCAATTATGTTTTCTAAAGTGAAAGCAGATCTGCAGAAATTGCTGCAAGGATTGGGCTAGCTTGCTTCCAGCAGAGAGATTTGAGCCCCACTTTCTGATGGGAACTATGTCTGTGGAAGCCTGAAGAACATCCCATAATTTGAAGGGAGATATTTATTTATTTATTTATTTATTTATTTATTTATTTATTTATTCGATTTGTCCCCGCCCATCCCAATGGGGGACTCTGGGCGGCTTACAATCACTAAAATCACAATTAAATTAAAAAAAGTTTTAAAATTATACACATTATAAAACTAGAAATTTACAGAGATAAAAAGCTAAAAACTCCAAGAGGGCAATAGGGCCCCACCAGGCCGCTAAGGGGCCAGCCAACCCCATTTCTGATATCCTCCCTCCCCGCCCCAGGCCATATGGCAGAGCCAGGTCTTCAACTCCCTCCGAAAGGCCTGGAGTGAGGGGGCCTGTCTCACCCCCGGGGGCAAGATATGTATTTTCTGCATGCAGAATTAAGGAAACAAGTTTCTGATGTCATTCTATGAAAATTGCTGGGTTAGTCTTGGCTGAGTCTCTTGTTTGTCATCTGAACTTTATTAAATCCCTCTGTTTATTAAATCCTTCTGATTTAGGAGATGCTGTTGTGTCATTTGTTGCTGTTTCCAGCACACTGCCCCTCAGCCACTCCTACTTTCATTTTTACAAACAAGGAATTGCGAGTTGCATTCTCCTCCTCCTCCTCCTCCTCCTGGCCTTAGCCTTTCAAAGTACTTATGCAAAGAACGTTTTAAAAAATGCTTGGGACATTTCAGCCTTCTTTCACTCTTAGATGTCTATGGAGAGCCTGGCATTCTGAGGGACACTATATTGTTAGAACGTTGCCCATCTTGACTTCTTAATGCCAATTCAATGGAGGTGAAACACACACAGAAAACTAGATGGCAATAGAAATGCTCTGGTGTTTATTTCATGTCCAGAACAGGGGGAAAAAGGGGGATTGTTCGACTTTTTTTAACTCTAGCACAGTAAAAATATTTTTTATGTATTACAGTATTTGAAGGATAAAAATACAGGGCTCTGTGGCCCTGTGTTTATACAACCTTTTCCAGCACCCTCCAATTAGCTCCCCCATCTCTCTTATGCTGATGTATAATTTATACTCCTGCAGTGAAAGGTTTTGAAGTGGAATGTCAGGTCTTGTGAGCTATGAGGGTAAAACCTTAAAATTACCCTCTTGGACCCCATAGGATATCATTATAGAACCCTTAGAATAGTCTGCAAAGTCTTGGCTCATCTTTATTTTATTTACCTTAATTTTTGAACCAGACAACCTAGCCCCCTTAAGGAACTGGTGGTCAGAGAAGAATCCCTTGGAAAAACTGTGAAGAACATTTTGGCTGGGAGAAAGTGATAGTCTTACAGGGCAATGGACAGCTAGGGTGTAATTTTCACAGTATTTTTATGCACTTGGGCAGCCTTGCATGTGCTTTTCTGGCTGAAGCAATTATTGAAGGAGAAAGAAAAGAGAGGAAGATTGACAGAGGTGTGGAGATTGGACAGAGTAGAGTGAAGTTTCAAAATTTCACCTGATATTTTGGAAAACAACATTCCTGAAAGGCTCTGGAGTATTTTGTGCTGATGGCAGAGAAAAGAAGAGGATAGAGACCTGGTTCCCTTCTGCATCCAAATACAGTAGTCCTGTCTCCCCAGTCCTGCCATGGCCAGTAAATGAAACTTAAACAAAAGAATAGGGTATTGGAGGAGTTAAAGGGTTGGTTAGGCGGGATGAAATCAAATGGGATTTTAATCTGAACCAGAGTGAATGAACTGCCCCCAAAGCCTACTATTTACAAGTCTCTAAAACTCAGATCTGAACCCTGAGTAATTTGTATTAGCATCTCTAATAAAGGCTACTTGGTATCCTTTAGTTCCCCCATTATTAACTCAACCTTTCAACACCCCAAGCAAACGTCGTCCTTTTGGGATATCACAGCACAGCTGTGAAGTGCATGACAGAAGCAACTCCTTTTACAGGAAAGAAAGAATTTGACCACTGCACAAATGTATACACTTCCAATGGTGACCATACATCTTTTATTATAAAGGACAGTCCTTTATTGCAGAAAACTGTCCTTTAGATTCATTTTTCAAAAACTCGCTTTTTCCCTTTATTTGGCCATTTAACTTCTACCATACAAATGGTACCACTTAATGCACAGTCTTTCACATTCATGTGAAAAACATGGAAATTGAATTGTCTTTTTAAAATAAATTTACATATGCTGTTGGATTTTAGATATTTTTATTAGAATATGTGTTCTTCTAAAGTTTTTCTTGGTTTTGTTCTTGAATTTTCCTTTGTAAAGAAAAGTTATAAACATAAACAATTAATTTTTTATCCTTATGAGCCTCTTTCAGATTTGCCCCTTTTTCAGGTCTGTCCTTTATTTTTCCCAAGAAAATATGGTCACCGTATCTATAGCATATTCCAGAACGTACTGTGTATATTACTTACTTACTTACTTTTATTTTTAAAACATATATGCTGCCCTTAAAAGTGCTGTTCATTCTCCTGTGATAGAAGCACACCTGGCCTTTGAAAGCTTGTGCCACAATATATTAATTTGTCTTTAAAATGCCACTGTGATTGTTCCATAGAATCTAATTAGATTAATTTCTGTATAGGATCTGATTGCAACTCTTTATTCATGATCTTCTTGTTGGCAAAGCAAGAAGAAACCAGAACCCAAACAAAAGAACTACCATCCAAAGTTTCTCAACCACAAACCAATCCTAAGCCCATCCTACTAGTCTTAACTATCTCACCCTTGTAAGCAGAGAACCGCAGAGAGGTGAGGGGACATGGCAGAGATATATAAAATCATGCATGGTGTGGAAAATGTGGGAAAGAGTTTTTCTCCATCTCCTGCAAGGTTACAACCTGGAGTCAACTATTCAAACTAAACACAGGGTGATCTTGGAGAAATAAAGGAAAGTGCTTACAATATTTGCACATAATCTCAGCACAATCGTGCCCTGACAGCACTTATTTTCCCCTTTGACCCCATGGCATTGCCCTCAACTCATCGCTAGCCCATGAATGAGGGCCTTTTCCCACTGCTGAGTTAAGTGCTATCTACCTGTTGTTGAGTTGGCAGAAAATAATGCCAGTGTGAAATTTGCTGCCCACATTGCTGATCGCTATCCTGCCCGATCTATTGCATCTGTTTTGACTGAATGGTGATGTTTTTATGTGTGCGGCTTGTAATAAGCAATAAGATTGTTTGTTGCCCCCTTGCTTTGCTGTCTTCTTTCTTCTGCACATCACCAGTAGTTGGAGAAAACATCCACCATCACAGCACTGCAGGAGAAGTGGGATATGTGTGCTCCAGGATTTTTCTGTCACATCGAAGCCGTTTTCTTTGTCTCTCTGCCTCCATCCTAATACAACATGATAATGATGATGGTGATGATATAATGTCAGAGTCAAGTAGGAAGCTCAGTCACAAGTAATACTTTTTTTAAAGGATTTCTCTCCCTTCCTTTCCTTATATGCTGATATATATGTATTTCTTCATGCTCTGTTTTGGAGGCAGTAGGGGAGAGGAATGAATCCCATCATTCCACTCTTGTGCTATTTCAGTCTTTTGCTCGATTGGTAAGGTTCATAGGGTGATGCACTTACAGTACTGCTGGCTGAGCAGTCCAGTGTTACACTGTACAGTTCTGATAGACCAGCTGCACAGAGTTGCCGTATCTAGTTCTTATGGGGAAGAAGAACCAAATGGCATGAGCCAGGGCTGAGCAGGAACTAAACGGGAGGAACCAAGCCTGTATCAACCTGAAAGGTCCAATAAAAGATCCTGCCCACTACTGGTCACTTGATCATGCCTGCCACAATGGTGGTAAGCAGAGACCAACTGATGGACACCCTTGGTGAGTATTGTTGGATGCTATTGACTTAGGGGGGAAATTATATTTCAACATTAATGCAGCTAAGGATGATTTAAACTTATCTCATTCGTGGACTGGGGAGAAGATGAAGGCAACATCACAGGAACACCAGAGAAAAAGGATATTGCCAAGATATTTTTATGTTGCGGTTAGATGCAACTGGAGAAAGGCCCTAAAACATCCTTAAATCAGTGTTAGCTGAATTTTATAAAAGTAGTATTTTCCATCTTATTCCAACATGTCCAACAATGGCCTCATGGTGTGTAAAATGTTTTAGGCTCTACCATCCATTGTTTTGAAGAGAAGTCATGACTAGGAATCGAGGGAATGGAGCAGTGTTTCTCAACTTTGACAACTTTAAGTTGTGTGGACTTCAACTCCCAACAAGATGGCTGGAGAATTCTGGGAAGTGAAGTCCATGCATCTTAAAGTTGTCAAGGTTGAGAAACACTGGAATAGAGACAGGATAGAGATTGGCAGTAAGGACAACAAATGTTATTGTAGAGAGTAAAGAGGATGACCTTTGAAAGAGGGAAGATCCATTACCAAGGCAATGCGCACATACACATTGCAGAAGACCAGACGTGGAGGGAGGGTTACAAGAATGTCTCAGACAGGCACCCCCCTAATTCACAGGAATATAAAAGAGGGAGGAAGATTTTCACATTCAGATTTGCAAGATTCTGTTGCTATAGCCAATCTTAATAAAAATAGCTTTAGTCTTCCCTGGAGTCTGTTTCTTGGTCTGGTCTACCTTGTAGGGTAGACAGTTATGCAGTATTGTTTTCTGTTGTCTCAAAAATAGGTGGAGAACATTTAAACTCAGTAGTAGGAAAGGATTCTAACTGTGGCCTTTGCTGCCACAAAATTGTCTGGTGGCCAAAAAGTTAGATGGTTTGGAAAGGGACTGGAGAGATGGAGGAGCTGATGACTAGGATTACAGGCAGCATTCCTTAAATACCTACTGCTAGGGACCATCTACTATGTTGTCCCATCCATGTCTGCAAGCTTTCTGAATACATCATGCCATCCACTGTGGACCACAGAATACTGGACTAGATGGGCTTGGTCCAACAGGACTCTTAATACCTCAATATATTCCTATTCTTGAGTACTGATGGATGCTCTACCTGATTCACCAGTATTGCCTTTGAAGAGAAAGGTAACTTCTCTACCCTGAATTGCACAGTCACGTGGGAAGGGCTCTTCCTTTCAGCCCTGAAAGTACCATCTCTGCTTTAAGAATAACATGGTAAGAGGAGAAAGGGAAAAAAAAATTGGGGGAGGAAGAATTCCTTTAGGAAGGGAAAATATCAAATGGTGCGTGCTTAGTCAGCAAGCCATGGCAGTCGCTGAATCCTTTGGAAAGTTTCTCTTGAGAAGAAAAAGTCAAGACTGGATAAATTTATGGTTTGCAGCCCTTGGCCTTGAAGTCCCTCTGTGTGCTCCTTTGCAGACAGAGGGTCCCTTTACGTTTCTAACTCCCACCCTGACTCCACCATCATTTCTAAGAGACTGGCTCCTCTTATTTATTTATTTATTTATTTATTTATTTTTAATGCTGTTGCTTGTCTTGTTTCCCGGTCCTTGTGCGGCCTTTCTGTCTTTTCTTTTTTTCACTTCTAGGAATTCCAGCTGTTGACAGCAGCAAAATGTTCTTTCTTTGCAACCTCAAGGGAGAGGCACTGGGGCCCAGCCAGGAGGCTATAGAATAGATTTGCTCTGCACAACAGCTTATGTAACTGGCCCTTTCGAAAAAGGGGAAGCAAGCAAGCAGCAGCAACAACACCCCATTGTATCTGCAAAGACCAACAATTCCAGCAAGCCACCCAGATGCAGACTGCCCTTTGCCTTGGGTTTTGTTTACTTCTCACTCGCTGGATAGAAACGCAGGCCTGTTTTCTGTTTGCGGGCTCTCCTTCTTGGCAGCCGGCTGGCCTTGCATTAGCAGCGCCTTGCTAAATGGAGCCTGGTGTCCTCAGTCAGAGGGAGGGGCGGGGATTTATTCTTACCGAGCCAGAATTGTCTTTCCTGGCTGTTGGCTGGAGCTGTTTCTTTTTGTGCGGCTCTAAAGGCATTGGAGTGTGCCAGCTGCATTCCAAGAGGGAAAAGGAAGCAACAGGCAGAGACTGAGCACAAGGAAACATGCCCGAACTGTAAGATGAGAAAGGAAAAGGAGGGGCGACTGGGGGAAATGCAAAGTAATCTCCTTTCCCCGCAACCTCCTTGTTTACATTAAGTTATTTACGTTGGATGGTTTCTAAAAAGGAATGCTACATTTTCAGTCAGTGCGGTCACTGGGGTGAAATGGAGTGGTGGGGGAGTCTTTATAACTCAGTAACAGAGCACCTGCCTGGCATGTAGGAGGTCCCAGCCTCAAGCCATTTAAAAGGATCAGGTGAGAGAGAGAGTCTGCTAGGCAGAGAAGCCCAACTTTCCCTCAACCTGCACACTCAGTTCTGTTGGGCTACAAGTTTCATAATCCTAGGCTAGGGACAACTGGAATAATCCTAAAGGAGTGAACAAATCCTCTGATTTGCTATGAGACAGTTTCTTCATGCCCATCCAAGTCAGTCACGTCATAGAATTATCTATTGATCTGACTATAATTGGCCTCAAGCAGTTGGCGTTGGAAGGAAACATCCAGGAACTGGTCTGGAAAGCAGGTCCAGCTGGTACAGAATGGTGCAAATAGTTATGGTACACCCTTGATACACCCATGTAACACCTCACCGTCATGAACTGCACTGGTGACGAGAGGGTTTCTGGGTGCGATTAAGATGCTGGTAATCACCTTTAACGCCCTTCATAGCACAAGGCCAGGTTGTTTGTGGGACCATCTGTCTTTCAGCTCTGCCCACCTGATAAGTTCTGACAGTCAGCATGCTTTGGGTCCCATCTCTTATATAATGTAATTTGATGGTACGCAGGCAACGTGCCTTCTCTGTCACTACACTTGCCCTATGGAAGAGCATTCTCACCAAGATACAGATGGCCTTGTCACTACCTACATTTCATAAACCTTAAAGACCAGGCTTTCCCCCCAGGCAGGTAGGAGAATTTGGGCTTCCATTCAATGTGATTTTCTCTTAAATAGCCAATAGATTTTTTGTTTAATATAGTTTATACATTATAATAATTTTCTGTTTATTGCTTTATCTGTATACCATTTTGAGAAGTAAACTACATAAATAACCTAAATTAGCAAACAAACTGCATCTTCTCTTTTTATGTTTTTGAAATAACATGGTGCAAAAAGGGAACTTTGGTCTCCAACTAGATTAGAAATTGCTCTACTACTTTCTACATCTTCCCTTTTGGGGAAAGTTGTTGATAAGGCAGTGTGGCTGCAGTCACAGAGTTCTGGAGGAAACAGAGTATCTGGACCGATTACAGTCCAGTTTCAGGCCTGGTTATAGCACCGACACCACATTGATCACATTTGTGGATGATCTCTGGCAAGACATTCTGGGGGGATGAGACTTTCCTACTGTTGCTTATACTCTCAGAGGCCTTGGATACCATTGATCACAATATCTTCTAGGCTGCCTCTGACAGGAGTGGGTAGCTCTGTCTTGCAGGAGTTCTCATTCAGAAAGAGTAGTTCCAGTCAGTGAGGACATGACTGAGCCCAAGGCTCCTCTGCTCCTATTTAATATCTCCATGAACCTGCAAGGTGAGGCTATCTGTCATTGGGGAGTCAGATACAATCAGACTATATATCTCAACTCTTGGCTGGACAGGTGATGTTGCTGAAGTGCTGTCCTGGTGCCTGGAGGCTGCTAGGGTCTCAATGGTCAGGAAAAGGCTTAGGTTCAATTCCACAAGATGTAACGGTTCTGAGTTTGGAAGCCATCTGGTTCCAGGGACAGTCCATCTTTAGACACTGGACAGAACCACTTTGTAATCTGGAAACCAAACTGGTGTACAGCTTCTGCTCAAAGAGCTGGTGACAGGTGTGGCTAGGAGGGCCTTTGTATAGCATGGGTTAGAACCCTGCTGGAGCAGGAGGCTCTCCTCACAGTCCTCATGCCTTAGTTCCCTCTCTGACTGGCAAAGTATGTGTGATACTTTGGGCTGCCCTTGAAACCACTTGGAAGCTATAACTGGCCCAGAATGCTGTGGCTTGATCAATTCAATTCAGTTCAATTATTTAATTGATAGGCAATCCATTTCCATTGTGACTTTGGGCAGTGTACAATATAAAACAGTTTAAAACAATACAATAGAAGCAAGACAAAAAGGAAACATCTGGGAAAAATAACAACAGAATCTAACAAATCAATCATCTAGCAAAGGGTCCATCACCTACTCTAGCCCAAGGTCTGGGGGAACAACCAGATTTTAAGGGCTCGTTTAAATAAGGTCAGGTAGGACCATATAGATCTCTGGGGAAATATCATTCCAGAGGGCAGGCATTGTGACAGGAAGGGCCACTTCCTAGATCCCATCAAGTAATACTGTATAATCAATGGGACCTGAAGCATGCTAACTCTGCCAGGACAAACAGAAACTATGGAAGACAGTCTCTCTGGTAACCAGGTCCTATGCCATGATAAGTACATCTCAATTTATATGACAGAATAAAACACCACTACTTTGAGAACTGCATTGGCTACTGACTGGCTGCCAAGTGCAATTCAAGCCGTTATTTGTCATCTTTACAGCCCTACATAGCTCAGGGCTTAAGTATCTCCAGGAACACATACTCCCACTTGTAGAATGGGAGAATGATATTCCTCTGTATCTCTTCTCTCAGGAAATGTTACCAACAAGGAGTTTGGAGGTGGCCCTTTTCAAACACTGCCCCACTTCTGTGAAACAGCATTCCCTTGAAGATTCAAATGACATCAGTCCTATTTAAATTCAGGAAAGTCCCAAAAAACTGGCTGTTCCAGCAGGACTTGGGGGATGAGATGCTCTAATGTTGTTCCCTATTGTGGCAGGGCATCTGCTTGGTTAATGTGATTTATGTTCTTCAGTGTATAAGTGTATAAGCATCAGAGTTCATAATGACTGGAGTGCATAGAAGCCAAATGAGTAAATAAGTTAGAAGTACCTAAGTAAACATCACATGGAAAATAAGAATAAAAGAAAGATGAAAGTTCCCTCTAATTCAGGATTCTTTTTCCCACAGGAGAAGTTCACAAGAAAGGCTGCAGTGCAGTAATTTCCCCAGATTTCAGCAAGGAATTTGGGCCTGAGGACTTTCTTTTGTCTTATAACTAACTGACTTGTGCTGACTTGTTAATTAAAGTGGTCACACTGACAGGACAGTGACCTGTCTTGCTTGCTGTGGTTGTGCTGTCTTCACCAGGCAGTTATGCCTAATGTTTGTCTAGCCATTTGAATGTAAGGAGACATTGATGATTTTCTCATTTACTGGTGTTGTGATACTGGTGCAGAGGTGGTTCTTGAAAGCACTGGAAAAAGGGGATGGCATGGCCCCACCTGCTTTGCCTTCTTCCCAAAACAAACCATTAGACGCTAGGCCAAGCAAAGGCTAGAGAAACCATGGGCACATCTGTGGCCCTGCAGGATGCAAGAAAGTGTCTTCTGTTTTCCTGGTGGCCTTTTTTGCACTGCTGACTTCATGGAAATGTGGCGTAATGGCCTGGAGCGTAAACAGCAGCTGAACATAGTTCAGAGAACAAAAGGAGTTCCAGGCACACCTGGCAGCCATGGTCTCTTGTTGTTGTAGTTTTGGAAACAGAGAATACAGGCCAAACGTGATGTGAAACAGCCAAGGAAATTGGAACAGTGATTGCAGGATGGAGAGGAACCTGGGAGGACCAGAGAGAGAAGTCCTCCATGCTGCTGGGGCAGACCTATCTGTTGAGTTCTCTAACATACTCAGTCTGAAACACACAGGGTTACCAATGTCATTTGAATAGGAGGCCATTTTCCCCCTAGTGACTTACAGCACCTTCTCATGTCACCTGGCCATCACTGAGGTGCTACAAAGCCTGTCTGTATTATTATTAGCTCAGCACAATGATGGCTGCGTAACTTGAGAAGTTGCTGTAATCATCATTAATGGTGATCCTGTTGGAGTCAAAAATAGGGCTGACCATATCAGCTGAGACTAGTCTTCTCTGAACTGGTGCTTTACTGAAGTAGATCTAGGAATAGATGGCCTTTCAATATTTTTGCCAATGTGATTGGGTGAACATTTTTTTCCAGGGAAAGGAGAAATTCTACAATAATTTCTCCCAGGAGTCTCCAACAGCAGTAGCAATTGTAGTGGCATGGGACAAGCCTCGTAGAAGGAATTACCTCCTAATGTCTTCCCTTGGGGTGTAATGGTAGTGTGAGTAGCCAGGGAGATTTCAGATTGCCAGAGATAACTATTCAATGAAAGGCGAGAGATTCCCACACACCCTGAAACTTAAATGAGGGTAAGAACAACATCATACTCGAGCCACAAGAATTTTTCTGAAATTCTCTTCTCCTTTGAAATAATTTTTAAAGCATATTCTGCCTCATCAAATTCTGGGAGAATTGGTAGCAAAATGTGCAGGACAATTTTTCTGCACTATTGAGATGGATAATAACTTGCCCAATTCCCTAACTAGAAAGACCAAACCTGCTTGGTCGGACACATCCAGCTATGGGGAAGACTTGGCTAGATAAGACAGACAATTTTGTAGGTTTAAGGAAGAAAGAGAATACCCCAATCAAAGAATTCTAGAGAGATTGGTGTTAGTCCTGAAGCCCAGGCCAGAGAATGGAAATAAGTGGCAGGAGACCAGTTTTATTCTTGGAATGAACCAAACAAGAACAAGCATTGAATATAGATGACAGTGAGGCATGGCTATGAATGATGCGAGTTGCAATACAGTTCATCTAAAGAACATCAGTTTGGTGAAAGCTGCTGTAAACTTAGACCTAAAAGAAGAAAAGGTATTTGGGGAGGCAAAGCCTGTCTGAACACTATCTGTGGCTCCAAACACCTTTTCTTTCTGCACGCATATATTCTGTAGCAGAAGAGATGTGTTTGAAAAACAAAGTTTAGGAATTTAGTTTCTGTGCCACACTACAGATGCAATGTAGCCTCAATGCCAGCTGCAGAGAACGGAGGCAAGAGTGTGTAATTGCACTCTAATCCTGATTGTAGGTATCCTGTTTGGCTAGTATGAGAACAGAATGCTGGACTATTTCAGGTTTTGGTCTGATCCAGCAGAGCTCTTCATTTGTTCTCTAGTTTTTATTGTCTGAATAGAGCTTCTCCATCTTTGCTTGTGAAAAAGAAAGTACACCCTCTTTGAGTTCTATGGTTTTACGTATCAGGACATAATAAAAATCATCTGGTGCTTAGCAGTTCTCAAAAGTAGGTAAATACAACCTCAGATGAACAACAACACATGACATATTACACCATGTCATCGTTTATTTTACAAAAAGAAAGCCAAAATGGAGAAGCCATGTGTGAAAAACTAAGTACACCTTATGATTCAATAGCTTGTAGAACCACCTTTAGCAGCAATAACTTGAAGTAATTGTTTTCTGTATGACTTTATCAACCTCTCACATCGTTGTGGAGGAATTTGGCCCACTGTTTTTTACAACATTGTTTCAGTGCATTGAGGTTTGCGGGCATTTGTTTATGCACAGCTCTCTTGAAGTCCCGCCACAGCATTTCAATCGGGTTGAGGTCTGGACTTTGACTGGGCCATTGCAACACCTTGATTCTTTTCTTTTTCAGCCATTCTGTTGTAGATTTGCTGGTGTGCTTGGGATCATTGTCCTGTTGCATGACCCAATGTTGGCCAAGCTTTAGCTGTCGGACAGATGGCCTCACATTTGTCTCTAGAATACTTTGGTATACAGAGGAGCTCATGGTCGACTCAATGACTGCAAGGTGCCCAGGTCCTGTGGCTGCAAAACAAGCCCAAATCATCACCCCTCCACCACCGTGCTTGACGGTTGGTATGAGATGTTTGTGCTGATATGCTGTGTTTGGTTTTCGCCAAATGTGGCGCTCTGCATTATGGCCAAACATCTCCAGTTTGGTCTCATCTGTCCAAAGGACAGTGTTCCAGAAGTCTTGTGATTTGTTCAGATGCAACTTTGCAAACCTAAGCCATGCTGCCATGTACTTTTTAGAGAGAAGAAGCTTTCTCCTGGCAACCCTTCCAAGCAAACCATACTTGTTCAGTCTTTTTCTAATTGTACTGTCATGAACTTTAACATTTAACATGCTGAGGCCTGTACAGTCTGAGATGTAACTCTTGGATTTTTTGCAATTTCTCTGAGCCTCACACGATCTGACCTTGGGGTGAATTTGCTGGGACATCCACTCCTGGGAAGATTGGCAGCTGTCCTGAATGTTTTCCACTTGTGAATAATCTTCCTCACTGTAGAATGATGGACTTTAAATTGTTTGGAAATGGCCTATAACCCTTCCCAGATTGATGGGCAGCAACAATTGCTTCTCTAAGATCATTGCTGATGTCTTTACTCTTTGGCATTGTGTAAACACACACCTCAGTACTCGAGACCAGCAAACTCCTAAAACTTCAGCTGTTATCGAGGTAATCACACTTGCTAATGATCAATTGATCAAGGGCATTTGATCAGCAGCACCTGGCTGCTACTTAGCCTCTTCATACCTATGGAAGCAGTAAGGCTGTATTTAGTTTTTCATACATGGCTTCTCCATTTTGGCTTTCTTTTTGTAAAATAAATGATGACATGGTGTAATATGTCATGTGTTGTTGTTCATCTGAGGTTGTATTTACCTACTTTTGAGAACTGCTAAGCACCAGATGATTTTTATTATGTCCTGATACATAAAACCATAGAACTCAAAGAGGGTGTACTTTCTTTTTCACACGACTGTATAGTCAATCTGATTTTGGTGTTCATCTGTTGATATCAATGTGTAAAATTATTTTTTAGGTTATTGGAAGAATATTTACTATACAAAACAGTATTTTTTATAAATACTAAATTTTCTTGGCAGGACTCATTAGTCTATCTCATGCTTTATTTTGTACCACTAAGCCAAATATTCCAATTATTCCAGATGCTATTTACTTCCAGCTTTAACATTTCAGTCTCCTATAATTAATTTGATCTCTTTTGTTGGTGTTATGAAAACAAGATGTTGCATATCCCCGGAATAATTCAATTCTGCTTTCTGTGCAGAAATGGTCTGCTTCTGAGGCTGGAACATAGATCTAGATCACTATAGTACTGATTTCCTTGTGTTGGATTCAAATTGACACAATCTTTCATTTTGGGGATTGTACCTGACCATTGTTAATAAAGACACCCCCTTGTTAATAGAGATGTATACTTCATTTCTACTTTGACTTTCTTATCTAAGGTAGAAGATCTGATGCTCCTCTGATATGAAGTGACTTGTTTCAGTCCATTTCAATTAGCTGTTTCCCAGAATGTCAAGGTGAGAGCAGAGATGTCAGTCTGATAACATCAAGCCTGTCTTGGTTCATGGTTTTGACATTTTGACTATTTGAAATTGTATTTTGCAGCCTGCTGCTTAGTCTGGATGAAAGAGTGGGTTTTGCTGACAAATAAGAGAATTTTAGAATTAGAAGGGCATGATCTGAGGTTCAGATGACATGGTTTTCTATGGTATGATAAAGTTAAGGTTAATGTAGATTTTAAGAATCATTGTATTAGAAGTGCCATATTGAGAATATGGAACAGATATAAATCCAGACTGTGCCCAAAAATGCCTTTATGGATCTCAGCGCAAGAAGCATTTTACAGGAAAGGAACAGTAGGTAAAGAAGAATGGTTAACATATCGAGAGTTGTTAGAACAGGAACATGGGGAATATAAGATGAAATCAAAAGAGCAATTGGCTGCAGAGGGATTTAGTTTTCAATGGTTTTTGTATGCACAGTTAAGAGGCATATTTAAGGTAGATAATAAAACATTTGGAATTGAGCAGCAGAAGACAGACGTTGAAGTTAAACTATGTACAAATGATGAACATGTAATTGCTAAAATGTATAAACTTTTATTGAAATTTGAAATAGAAGAAGGATAGGTGAAAGACTGTAAAATGGGCTAAGAACTTTGGATGCAATATACTGATGGAACAGTGGGAAAATATGTGGTAAAAGGATTGAAATTTACATTATGTTATAACCTAAAAGAGATATTTTTTATAAAACGATGTACTGTTGATATATGACTCCAGAAAAATTGTCTAAAATGTATAAAGGTATTGAACTTCAAATTTATGTTGGAAATGTGGACAACATGAAGGGTCATTTTGTCATGCCTGGTGAACTTGTAAAAAAGCCAGAAATTTCTGGATTCAAAGATAGATAGATAGATGATAGATAGATAGATAGATAGATAGATAGATAGATAGATAGATAGGGATAATGATACAAAGAATTATAAAGATCAACATTTGACTGAAACCAGGATTTTTCTTGCTGGGATTAATGGACAGTCAATTAGAAAAGAGCCATGGAAGATTATTCTTATATATGATTACTGCTGCGAGACTATTACATGCACAAAAATGGAAAGACTCTGAAATATCCACAATGGAGGAATAGTTGGTGAAGATGACAGAACTAGCAGAGGTGGCAAAATTAAGTTATTTGATTAGAGAAAGATCAACAACTTTATTTATCAGTGATTGGAAATCCCTTATGGACTTTTTGCTGAAAAAAAGAGAAAAATTAACGTGATTTATGAAGATTAGAAAGGATTGAAGATTAGAAAGTATAGCTCATGGAAAGAAGGAAATTATGATGTAACTTTAGAGAGAGAGGGTAAAATATAAATGCATTTATAACCGCTGTCAAAAAGATTGGAAGCTGCTTGTGTATATATTTTTTCTTTTTTCTTTTCTTTTCTTTTCTTTTCTTTCTTTCTTTCTTTCTTTCTTTCTTTCTTTCTTTCTTTCTTTCTTTCTTTCTTTCTCCTTCTTTTCTATCTCTTTTTCTATTTTCTTTCTTACCTATTCACTATTCTTATTTTCTTTGTTACTTTTTAAATATTTGTATTGTTTTTGTCTGGTTAAAAATTTCTTCAGTAAAAATTATATTTAAAAAAACAAAATGTGGTTTTCCTGTGCACCAGAGCGACCTCATTTCTCTACTACAATAGGAAGCTACTTTTTATCTGGTTGAGCTCTTTGTCCATTTTGTCCATCCTGCCTATTCTGACTGGCAGCAGCTTTTCAGGGTGGAGGATACTCTTTCATACTAAAGACTATTTAAACTAGATGTGCTCCTATTTTCCTCTACAGTATTATCTCCTTTGCAAATTCCTAGAGAACAATTATTAGGAAGCTTTTCTTAATATTGAGCTGAAATCTTCCTTGTAACGTTCACCAACTGGTTCTAGTTCTGACCTTGGATACATCAAAGACCAAATCATTTATTTGAAGACCCTTTAATTTTATTTTATCCAGCTAAGTATCTCTTTCCTCTTTTCCTTATAGGACTTTGTATAGATCCTCCTCTGATTATCAGTGTTCTTCTTAAAATGTGGCTCTTTGCATGGTATGGAAAAGAACAGCAAGGTGAGCGTCTGGTTCATTTCTCTGTGGTAAGCATTCCATAACTAGATGCATCCCTGAGGAGACTCTCATTACTCTGGACGATGGAAGCATCTACAGTACATAAAGGCTCCAACAGAACAGGACTGCACACAGTGCTGTGCAGGGTCAAAACGTTCTAGGTGCCTAACAGATGTATTTTGGTCCTCTAAGCAAACCCTAGGCTTTACAAGATAACGAAGGGGCTGCTACAATGCTGCTTTAAAGAAATGTTTGTTAAATTTAGGCACCTCCTTTATGGTTTGAATATTATGCATGATCAGTAAGTCCTTGAAATCTTCATTTGTTTCTAATATCCCTCTCATCTGGGTATTAGTTAAGCATCTTTTAACAGGAGTTGAAACAGAAAAGCAAACACATATACAGATCTTCAGAGGCTCCTCTTTTATTCCTGCCTGATGAACGGGATACCTGCTCTTCACAATATTTCATTTCCCTCAGGAGGCAAAGTAGAGCTGATGTGATGTGTCCCTCAGGCTATTATTTCATCATTAGCCTTTTAGCTCCTTTGAGAAACAGTGGGGGGGAAAGATGGCTATGGGACAAGATTAAAATAACATTTTGCTAGTTATTTATGTGTCTTGCTGAGAATATTCACCCTGGCTAAACCTGATGCTCAAAGTCACCCTGAGTTCTGTTCACATATTACAGGAACCTGACTACACACTCGCTCAGCACACTAGCTTTTCCTGTGACCCAACACGGGTATCTTCATCCATGGTTTGTTAAATTTGCTGCCTGAACAAAGGAATATGGTTTATTCCTCTTAGAACAAGTCATGGAAAAAAATCCATGATTTGCCACTAAGTGGAACAATCTGGTGCCCAAGAGATGAAACAATGCTCTCAGCTTCCGCTAGGCTTAAGTCACCAATTTTAATTATTTCTATACACATCCCCAAATGAAAACAAAACAAAACCCAAGGCAAATATTTTGCCCCTGTACTGGGGAGGGGGGCAAAAGAGGGTGCTGGCTGGCAGTACTTGACCCACTTGCACTAAACTCTGGAAAGAGCTGAGTCACTGCAGTAAACAAACCACCGTCTCATGGGAGGAGCCATGCTGCTGGGAAGCCAGAATGTGTCTTCTGATGACATGGAAACATGCACATTAAGAGACTTTGGACAATGATTTCTTGGCTTCAAGCCATTGCTGACAGACTGGCTTGCTCTGGAGCTGTTAATCATAATTTCCCAATTCAGACTGAAAAAGGAACTACTGTTAATAGAACTACTTAGTTTTTTCTCATGTGAAGGGAAGAGCAAAAAGGTCACATGGGTAGCCAGAACCTTCTTCATATCCCAGTTTATTAAACTGAGATATGATCATTGAAATGTGGTCAATGAGAAGAGATGTGCGTCCTTAGCAGAAGTTCTAAAATTAACTTAGAAAAGACCCAGAATTGCCTTCAGTGTCAGAACTGGTCCACTTTTTCTATATTATCTTATTTCATTTCCACCCCTCCATTCACCTAATAGGATAATTTTCTGCTGGATCTCATTCATTCAGAGTGTTGCACAATTCTTCCCCAAACTCATTGCTGGTTCTATCATCATCATCATCATCATCATCACCACATAACGTGCACTATCACCAATCTATGACACCAATTCATACTTTCTGTCATACCCATTAAACCTTTCATTCATAATTAACCTTACATTTTCAATTCCTTGCATGTATTTATTAACTCCATTCCATGAGATCAAACTACTTCCATTCATTGCATTACATCTTTCACTTTTTTTCTAGTTTCACAAATCCATAAGATACCTTTCCCCTCTTCCTCTCATTTTGTTTATTCTTCCTTTTACCATTTATTCCTCTTACATTCCAAGTCACAATTTTACATATGCTGTGGTCATAACCAGATGGACCATTGGGATTGACTTCAGCTGCCCATTATGGTTTTAGTCCATCAAAACGTTCACATCGCTTTTTAGTAAGGTAGAAAAGTGGTAGGCTGGGATACCAACCTCAGTTGCATCTGTATCACATGCAGCATTCCCTGTTAATAGTAAGAATGGTAAAAGTTAGTATTGGCACCTTTTAGTCAAGACACCCCTTCATGGATCACTGCCTTGTCGTGGCGAAGGGGCTTGTGTAACTCAGTGAAGCCATGAGCTATACCATGCAGGGCCACCCAAGACGGACAGGTCATGACAGAGAGTTCTGACAAAATGTGGTCCACTGGAGAAGGAAATGGCAATCCACTCCAGTATCCTTGCCAAGAAAACCCCATGGACAATGTTAAAAGGCTAAAAGATATGACGCCGGAAGATGAGCCCCTCAGGTCGGAAGGTGTCCAATATGCTACTGGGGAAGAGCGGAGGGCAATTCCAAGTAGCTCCAGAAAGAGTGAAGCGGCTGGGCCAAAGCCGAAAGGACGTTCAGCTGTGGATGTATCTGGAAGCGAAAAGAAGGTCCGATGCTGTAAAGAACAATATTGTATAGGTACCTGGAATGTAAGATCCATGAACCAAGGCAAGCTGGATGTGGTCAAACATGAGATGACAAGATTGAACGTCGACATCTTGGGAATCAGCGAATTGAAATGGACGGGAATGGGTGAATTTAATTCAGGTGACCACTATATCTACTACTGTGGGCAAGAAACCCTTAGAAGAAATGGAGTTGCACTCATAGTCAATAAGAGAGTGGGAAAAGCAGTAATGGGGTACAACCTCAAAAACGACAGAATGATCTCAGTGCGTATCCAAGGAAAACCATTCAACATCACGGTAATCCAAGTCTATGCCCCAACCACTGATGCCGAAGAAGCTGAAGTTGACCAGTTCGATGAAGACCTACAACACCTTCTAGAACTAGCACCAAAAAAAGATGTCCTTTTCATCATAGGGGATTGGAATGCTAAAGTAGGAAGTCAAGGAGTAATCGGAATAACAGGCAAGTTTGGCCTTGGAGTACAAAATGAAGCAGGGCAAAGGCTAATAGAGTTCTGTCAAGAGAACAAGCTAGTCATAGCAAACACTCTTTTCCAACAACACAAGAGACGACTCTACACATGGACATCACCAGATGGTCAATACCGAAACCAGATTGATTACATACTTTGCAGCCAAAGATGGAGAAGCTCTATACAGACGGCAAAAACAAGACCAGGAGCTGACTGTGGCTCAGATCATGAGCTTCTTACTGCAAAATTTAGGCTTAAATTGAAGAATGTAGGGCAAACCACTAGACCACTCAGGTATGACTTAGATCATATTCCATGTGAGTACACAGTGAAGGTGATGAATAGATTTAGAGGATTAGATTTGGTAGACAGAGTGCCTGAAGAACTATGGACGGAGGTCTGTAACATTGTACAAGAGGCAGCAACTAAAACCATCCCAAAGAAAAAGAAATGCAAGAAAGCAAAATGGCTGTCTGATGAGGCTTTACAAATAGCTGTGGAAAGAAGGAATGCGAAAAGCAAGGGTGAAAGGGAAAGATATAAGCAACTGAATGCAGATTTCCAGAGAATAGCAAGGAGAGATAAGAAGGCCTTCTTAAATGAACAATGCAAAGAAATTGAAGAAAACAATAGAATGGGGAAGACTAGAGATCTCTTCAAGACAATTGGAGATATCGAAGGAACGTTTAGTGCAAAGATGGGCACGATAAAGGACAAAAAAGGCAGGGACCTAACAGAAGCAGAAGAGATTAAGAAGAGGTGGCAAGAATACACAGAAGAACTATACAAGAAAGATCTTAATGTCCCTGATGTCCATGCTGGTGTGGTCACTGACCCTGAGCCAGACATCCTAGAGAGTGAAGTCAAGTGGGCCTTAGGAAGCATTGCTAACAACAAAGCTAGTGGAGATGACAGTATTCCAGCTGAGTTATTTAAAATACTAAAAGACGATGCTGTTCAAGTGCTGCACTCAATATGCCAGCAAGTTTGGAAAACGCAACAGTGGCCACGGGATTGGAAAAGGTCAGTTTACGTTCCAATTCCAAAGAAGGGCAATGCCAAAGAATGCTCAAACTATCGCACAATTGCACTCATTTCACATGCTAGCAAGGTTATGCTCAAAATCCTACAAGCTAGGCTTCAGCAGTACGTGAACCGAGAACTACCAGATGTACAAGCTGGGTTTCGAAGAGGCAGAGGAACTAGAGATCAAATTGCCAACATTCGCTGGATCATGGAGAAAGCACGAGAGTTCCAGAAAAGCATCTACTTCTGCTTTATTGACTATGCAAAAGCCTTTGATTGTGTGGATCACAACAAACTGTGGCAAATTCTTAAAGAGATGGGGATACCAGACCACCTTACCTGTCTCCTGAGAAATCTGTATGCGGGCCAAGAAGCAACAGTTAGAACCGGTCATGGAACAACCGATTGGTTCAAAATAGGGAAAGGAGTACGACAAGGCTGTATCCTGTCACCCTGCTTATTTAACCTATATGCAGAGTACATCATGAGAAATGCCAGGCTGGAAGAATCACAAGCCGGAATTAAGATTGCAGGGAGAAACATCAATAACCTCAGATATGCAGATGATACCACCCTAATGGCAGAAAGTGAAGAAGAACTAAAGAGCCTCTTGATAAGGGTGAAAGAGGAGAATGCAAAAGCTGGTTTGAAAATCAACATTAAAAAAACTAAGATCATGGCATCTGGACCCATCAATTCCTGGCAAATAGAAGGGGTAGAAATGGAAGCAGTAACAGACTTCATTTATTTGGGCTCCAAGATCACCGCAGACGGAGACTGCAGCCATGAAATTAAAAGACGCTTGCTCCTTGGGAGGAAAGCTATGGCAAACCTAGATAGCATATTAAAAAGCAGAGACGTCACCTTGCCCACAAAGATCCGCATAGTCAAAGCTATGGTTTTTCCAGTAGTAATGTATGGCTGTGAGAGCTGGACCATAAAGAAGGCTGAACGCTGAAGAATTGATGCCTTTGAACTGTGGTGCTGGAGAAGACTCTTAAGAGTCCCCTGGACTGCTAGGAGGTCAAACCAGTCAATCTTAAAGGAAATCAACTCTGATTGCTCATTGGAAGGATTGATAATGAAGCTCAAGCTCAGATACTTTGGTCACCTAATGTGAAGAGAGGACTCTTTGGAAAAGACCCTGATGCTGGGAAAGATGGAAGGCAAAAGGAGAAGAGGACGGCAGAGGATGAGATGGCTAGATAGCATCACTGAAGCAATGAGCGTGAAATTGAGCAAACTCAGGGAGGCAGTGAAAGATAGGAAGGCCTGGCGCAATATGGTTCATGGGGTCACGAAGAGTCGGACACGACTTAACAACTAAACAAAACAACAAAGTCAAGACAACAAAAGTACAACCAAAGTCCAGTTTTATCCCAAGCATGCTCATCCTATTCTTTGTCGGCTAGGATATACTGTAGAAATTAATTCACAAGTCAACATACTGTTGCCTTTATTCTACTAACCAGGAGGTACATGGGATACACTAATACATACTCAGGATATTTGATTAAATGAAAGAATAGAATGCAGTGGAATGGACCTGATTTGAATAATGAGATTGTGCAAAAAAAAATAATTTGAAAACGTTATTGCTTAAAAAATTCATCTTGGTGTTTTTTCTTCATGAAAAACAAAATAATTAATGTTGACATATTTCTGTCTCTTTGTTTTATGTATACAATATGCATATGCTTAGGGTATGTGTGCATGCATGTATTGTCAGAAGAGATCTTTGTAACAATTTACGTTTTTTAGGCTCTTGGATAATATGGCTCTCTTATACTCCCTGCCAGCGGAGAACCTGGCATTTGAGTTGGTCTTAAACTTCAAAAATTCCCCGGCCAGCTTGTCTTCACACCCAGCTTTGGACTCAGTCAATCTCATAATGCCTGGCAAGAAAATGAGGACATTTTTGTCATTTTTGCCAGCCAGGTAGACATAGGAGGATCACAAAAACAGAAGAAATGGGAAGGGCTTGTGCTGTATCCTACAATATCCTTATGGCCATCATTCAGTAATTTTCCATTAACATTTCTACAACCTGATCCTAGAGCAAAAATGCAGGGAATTGTTGCATTTGATAGTTTGGGAACCTCTGTGTAATTCAGTAACTGCAGATACCCAAATAGACGAATGCTTGCACCAAGGGTATTTTCTAAGCATAAGAAATAATGCTACCTACAGTATGTATCCTTGCTAGAACAGACTATTTTTGAAAAGTTTCTAAGATTTCTAAGAAATAAATTGCATCATTCAAACTTGGATGTAATCTGGAAAGTGCTATGACATCCCAGAGGAAATAAAGAATATGCAGTATTCTAAGAAAATAGTGCGCTATTCATCTGAATTGCATACATTTATTTTAACTTTTTGACTGTTTTGTGCCTGTTACTTGTTTACAAATCATTAAAAAAAATAATTATGCATTTTATATTTTCAAGTTATTTTTCTCTTTAATTATTACCTTGGGCTCAGCCAAGTTGTTTTACTGATGTTGTTGTAAATTACAATCCTGCCCTTTCCATATCCCGAACCTGTATTTTATATTTACAGAGCTGCAAAGTAGTAGCGTGTAAAAGTTACAGTCCGGTATACACATATTTGGGATTTACTGTCACACCATCAATAGAACTTATTTTTACGGTAGAACATAGTTGAATGATAAATCTACTGTCCTGAATTCCCTTCTGTGGAACAAAATATTGAATTTAATTCTAAGCAGGATTGAACTGTCAATGGTAACATTCATTGTGCCTTTTGCATATGTACATAGGTTCTGTGCAGTAGATCTGTTCCACATACAGAGATTGGCAGCAGGATATATTCTTGAATCTGCTCTTTCCCCATGAGTATCCCCACATTTTGGTCTGTTGTGCAGGACTCAGCTGTGAAGATATATAATTACACACCCTATGAACAATTATTTCACATTCAAAATTGCCTTCTATTTTTTCTTGCCCTTTCAAGGCAAGTCCGTATTTGCTTAGAATGGGACTCTTCTGGCAACGTAGCAACATTGCAGGTATAACACAAATGTACAGGCAACTGGAGGAGCTCCATGGGAAAAGACTTTTATGTCATCTAAAAGGTGTGCTATAAGGCCAGGGTCAAAGAGAACGATATGTTTTGCTCAGATGATATACATAATTAGGAAAAAGTGTTTTTCATGTAGGATTCTAGAGTATTCCTTCTTGGCAACAACATGTCATAAACCAGCTTTCTCCACATGATGTCAACACAGATCATAAATGGAATATTGCACACCTTGCACAGATTCTATAAATAATCCTCCATACAGGGTTTAATTTACTTTTAAAATGAAAGATAATTAGATTTCAGATTTAATCACAGACATGAAGAACTGCCAAGTAGCTGCCTTGAATTTCCATTCCTCAACAGGACACAACATGATAGACCTTCAGCCTCTTGTTTTGTTCTTTGTTTTTTTCCCTTGTATTTAGTCCTAGACATTCTTTGCCCTTCTTGTCCACCTATGGTAGCAAGCAGGATTCCAGGTCTGCAGCACAAAAGCAAAGAAAGGGGCATGCAAAGGATGGGTCTAAGGGAGAATTCCTAGCTACCTCATCTTCTATTCCAACTACACTGAGGAAATGTCTGGACTGTGATCTGGCAACAGCTTTAATGGGATTTGCTCTTGTTTTACAAAATAATGTCACCTGATTAAATCAGTTCTTTGGAATACATTGGAATACTTGCATTTGGACTACTGTCTTACGATGATAATTTCTCTCTGCAAATAGAGTATGCTTGAGTGTTCTAGAGCATCTCTTTCCGTCTGCATTGGGTCATTTGCTATGTGTTTTTTGTAGAACTCGGAACTCCCAGTAGGAGAAAGAATGCTGCTGAAATTCCCTTTATTACACATAATATACTATGGAGAAGTTGTCCTCTGTTGCACTGACAACTTCACAGGATGGAAAAGGGAGGGGTGGTAAGAGAGGAGCATCTGATTTTGCCAAGGGCTGTTGTTTCTCATTCAGTGTCCTTCAACTCTGAATTTGTGAAACAAATCTGATTTGCTAGTTCACTGACTCTTGTTTTGCAGCACCTATCAGAGTGGCTGTCTTCTACATAAAATGGGCTTGAAAAACTTCTATGTGGTACTTGTGTTCCATTTTGGGAAGATAAAAAACAAAAACCTATAAAATAACAGCTGCCTATACACATTCCCAAGTTGGATCAAGACTATAACATTACTATGGAGTTTTCTCTTGACCCTTTTCTTGGATATGGTCTCATCAGGAGGCAATACAATCAGGAAGCTACAGAGCAGATCAGAGTACATGTAGATTCAGATTTCTACTTATATACAAGAAAGTTCATTGGGTTATCATGGGCCAGTCTCTATTTCTTAGCTTAATCTATTTCACAGGTTGATTATGAGAATGAAACAGGGCTCTTGCAAGCCACCTTAGCTCCTTTAAAAAAATAATAATAATAATAATTAAAGATTTTAAATACAATAGTAAAAGCAAAAACAAATTAAACTCAGAAAAAAGAGATAGAGAGAAAGAATAAAAAGTGCAAAGAAAGAAAAAGAAAAACAGAAAAAAGGAAAGAAGTAGAATAAAGAAAAATCACAACAAGTAAAAACAAATCTGATAATTCATCACCACCTATAAAGTTACAAACAAATATTTCTTCTTCCCATAACCCATCCCTTCTACATGTAAAACCATAAAATCATCAACTTTTCAGTCCTGGTATCAGCAAAAAGTCCATAAAGTGTTACCAGAGCTTTATGAAAACGTCCTGTTTTAACCTTGATCAAACCAACCAACTTTATATTCCTTTCTTTTACTTCTAACAATCTTGATCTTTAATTCATTCAGATATTGTCTTTCCCATCCCAAAAACTTTTTTGAGGTTTTAACAGACTTCTTTTGTAAATCCAGTGTAAAGTCATTATCCAGGTCACTGTCTTGGTTTGTCTTTTGTATTTCCCCTTTCATTTTCAAAGCTTTATCCAACCTCGTTTGTGTGTCCAGTAAAAAGCCCTTATCAGGGTCATTCCTTTGACTCTTCTCCATCTTGTAATCCACACTTTTTCCTGTCATTCGTATTTCCAATTTGAATGCCTTGTCTATTTTGTAATCCACACTTCTTTTTATTTAATATTTCTGATTCTACTATTTCTGCATCAAGCAAAATTTGTTTCACATCCATCATTCCTTCATTAACATCTTTTAGACATAGTCTATCCGTAGAAGCAGGTAATTACTGATATTGTTGATATTGTAGCTACTAATTTCCAGCCCCATTCTTTGAAGATCTCCTTTAATATTTCAAATGTTATAGTATTTTGTGTCATTTTGTAAATCCCAATCCTAAAGGGAAGTGTGTGTTTTTTCTTCTTCTTTGCCTGGACCCTCCAGGGTCCAATTTAAATCATAAGGTCTCTTATCTCTGTTATGACGTGCAGTAGTCAAAATAATTCTGGTTCTAATGAAAAGCTGTTTATTTTATATAGTTAATTTCAAAATCTTATAGTAAAAGTTTCAATATTCCAAATTTGTCTGGACCCTTAATTCACGTATAACTTTCTTAGTTCAAAATCTTGTTTAGCTTTTTGCTATTTATTTCAAGTTTTTAAACTTATAGTTAATTTTTCTTTTGTTCAGGAATAAAGATACACTCATCAGGTGACTTTTCAGACTTGTCATTTCAAAGACCTCTAATAGACTTAAGGTATTTAAATAAGGAATTTTCAAAAGTGATTAGAAGTGAGGTTAGTGAACTTAGTGTCCTTTAAAAGGTGCTGGGCCAGTTGTGAGCTTGATGATTAATCCCTTCATCTCCCAGCACTCAGACCCACTAGAGACCACTATCCTAAGGTCTTGCAAGGAGCAGCTGTCTGGAGCAAATGTGGGTAATCTCCCATCCTCTCCTTCTCTGGAGAGGTTCTGAACAACTGGTCTATAGGTAGTCCCCAGTTTAAGAACAAGTTCCATTCACAAGGTCTGTCCTTAAGTCAAATTTGTATGTAAGCCGGAATAGTATTATTGTATAATGCTGTAAAAGTAGTATTGTGTAATGAACTTGAACCATTGTGTATTTAACTTGAATCACTGTATATTTAATTCAAATTTTGCTACAATAGGCTCCGTTCTTAACTATGGGTTGTCTGTAACCCAGGCATTCTTAATCCGGGGACTACCTATACATACTGGTTCTTTAGTCTTTGCTGTAGTCGTCGTCTCCACTCTCCACAGAGATGTGTTTAGCTGCCATGCCTCCACCAGAAGTCCCACAAGCCACCTAAGCTTCTGAGAAGGGCTGGATCCAATGTCATAAATAAGTAAATCCTGAATGAACATCTATCAAATTGAATTTTGTCTCAAAATATCAAAGTGAATTTTGAGTTTTCTCATGCCAAAAAACAAAGAGTGAAATTTAAAAAACTGTACTTAAGTCCCCTGAACTCTGTCAAAATTTCACACATTCCCCATGTGATCCATTAAGCTAGCTTCCCCAAGCTAGTGTCTCTGAATGTATTGGAATGCAGTTTTTATCATATTCTGAATTTTGCTCAGAGGAAATTTTAAGGAAAATGGAGTGGGATCCTGAGGGAAACATCTGACTATCTGTTTGTCTATGTGTCTATTAAATAAGAATCTATCACAAGAACTATGCACAGATTCCTAACTAGATGGCGTAGGAATATTTTGTATAGCATGATGGAACTGTTCAATTTTCCTGGGCAACTGCAGGGTCTTGTTTGCTGGATCCCATAGATTTAGTTCTGCTTCAGGGCCAACTAAATTTAACCCAGTACTGATGCCAAGCTGATGAGAATTATCCAACAGTCCTGCTTCCAAAGATCAGCTCTCTGCTTTGGCACACTGACAGGTAAATGTTATGTAATGGAGCAAAATGTTTCATGTTTTGTAATGAGTTTGAGCACAGATTTCCTCAGTTTCTAAAGGCCTTGGGAGGGTATGTTTTATTATGTTTTCCTCTGGAAAAACTATCCTTTTTCACACAGCACAACAGAGGACAAGAAACATTCAGGTAGACTTTGCCTTCCACCATCCTGGGCCAATATACACAGGATTTTAAACTAACTGATGTCCTTCAGATGGATTCAGACTAGAACTTCCAAGAATTTCCAGCCAGCACCAAAGCTCTGGGAATGATATTCCCAACATATCTGGAGGACTTCAGGTTGGGGAAGGGTCTTTGAAAATATAGATTCAATAATGACCTCCAAAGGTATTCTTGCATCCCTGTTCCATTTATCAATTCTTTCTCTAATTCTATCCACTATGGTATCTCCAATCCCAACTGTCAAAACAAAAAGAAAACTCTGGGGGTGCTTTGGGTGCCACAGAAGGGTGCTGGAGTCCCATGTGGCTCCGGGTATCCACTTATGCCTTAGGTTATCCATAATCCCCCTTTGTTTCAGTTCTGGAGGACTATATCACCTCTAGTCCTTTTTTACTTTATGCAAGTCACTGTAGTTTTGCAGCCTGTTCCCTACAGGAGTTCATGTCACAGCACATCAGGGCTTTTCTAGATGTGCCTTTCCAATTTTTTGTGTTAAGCTGGAATCATACCACCTCTGCCCCCAAGTTTCTGTTAAACACAGAGTACAGAATGGAAAACTAGGCTGCCTTATGTAACAGCATTTATTGATATACAAAGCTCTATTTTATGTGTTAGGATTGCCCTCTGCTGACCATTAATTAAACCAGAGAATGGCTTGCGGACATTAAATTATGCTGGAGTTTGTTTGTTTTCTGGTTATGAATCATTAGATATTGCTGAAGTATTGGGACCATTGTGAAAACGAGTTTGAGATGTGATACCTCATGAGGCAAAATGTCAAGCTAGTCATTAGCAGTATTGCCAAGCCATATATTTCTTGCTATAATATTATATCTACTTGCTACACTGACAAAGTACAGTATCTGAATGTGTCTTTTGTTTATACTACAGAAAAATAGATGATTGAGGGGATTAGTCTGAATAATCTCTCATGAGTTTATTCTTACTCCTTAACACCAGAGAGCTAAAAATTGTGCCTCTAAAGACCTGACAAAGGAAGAGTTCAAATTGTGATGGTACTTCAGTGGCCTGAGAAGACCAGTTTATGACCAATAGGCTGTTGATCAGTAGAGATGACCCATCACTCTTCCACCCTAATGGCCAAAGGAAGAAGGCTAGTAAGACTTGCATGTGAAGGAGGAAGCCGGTTTATGTTGGGTTAAGAGAAAAGAGGACAGAATGATGAAGAATGAAGAAATCCCATAGCGCTCTGGATACCCTTATCAATCTGATGAGGATGAACAAGAACTAATGCTGTTAACCCCATATTATACTCAGCAACTAGGATCAGATATTTTATTGTAACTCACCTTACCCAAATTCAAAGTCTTCTGCAAAGTTCTTCCCTAATGTTCCAGAGCAATGTTATGCTGCAAATGATAGCCTTGTGGTGTGGTTTAATGTTTAAAATTTTTTGGCATTTTGTTGCCTAAACATCTTGATTTATGTTTATGCAATAAACATAACAAAATGCAAAGAGAGGAAGAAGAATGGCATATTTAAGGGTGGGAAGTCATGCAGGCTGAAAAAGCAACATAACTTTTAAAGGGTTTGGGGAAAAAAACCTTCAATTAGGAATTGTGTTACTCAGATTTGACCTCCAATTTTTTAGTTATTTTTGCTGTGTCCTAATAGGTTATCTTCACTTGTAACTTATGCCATGTATTCTGGCATAGATTTATTTAAAATATGTACTTCAAAATGTTTTGTTCTCTGTAAATTTACACGCAGACATGCATATTAGTATTCCCAAACTTTATTTCTTTTGTTCCATTTGTTTCTTTTTCTTACCCCCTTATTTTTCCTATAGTTTTTCTTATTACTGATATTAATCACCTAAAAAAAAAGGAAAGAAATGTGGTATGATGGATCACGCTGGGTAAGAACTGCACTGTTGCCTGGGGAGATCCTCTGATTGCTATTACCTAAAAGGAAAGCAGGGAGATTGACCATTCAGACACTTGGGAAAATGAGGTCAGCCTGTCTCTGACCTCTTTCTAGGGATTTAGAGCAAAGTCTGCATGAAAGCATGGTGGAGGCAACTTTGGTAGTCTAAGGCTCGAGCTGCTATATGGTGATCTTCTAGAGAAATTTTGAACAGCTGGCTGGTCAAGGATGGGTATGGTAGAATAGCTGGGCTGTGATTACTTTCTCGGGTAAAGAATAGAAGAGAGAAACATCCTGGAAATTATCCAATTTTTTAACACTACAGAGAGAATACTTCCAGTGAAAATGGAGCTGTTTTCCCATATCAAGGTCTGGATCTAGGAAAGGGTTAGATTGGATTGCTCCTATACCAGGTTAGGGCAGTTCAGGCTGTTTCTGGAACCTGGATCTGGATCACAAAATGAATGGCTGGTCTGTGCTGTCCTTAAATGATGGCATAGATGACATTCATTCATTCATTCATTCATTCATTCATTCATTCATTCATTCATTTATTTATTGTTAAATTTATATATTGCCCATCTCCCCCAATGGGTGACATTATTGCATACTGTCTTCATAATAACCTTATAAGATAGTCTAAGCTAAGAGACATTGACTGGCCAAATATTGACTGGTGGAGAGGACATCTGAATTTGTTTTTGCTGTTGTTCTGGTTCCTTTTGGTTGATTTTAAGCCCCTTTCGTGTTTCATTTTTCAGGCTCATAGCATGAACTGTTGTTCTTTTCTCAAACTGCATTAGGAGTCATACAGGAGGAAAGAAAGCATGAGGAGACATATGTTGTATGCAACCATTTTTGTTGGAATTGAGTATCAAATTGGGGCTATCTCAAATGATTCTATCACTGGATTTATACTGGTCAATTGATTAATTAGTTATGTCTTTTATACATTTACGTAGTATGGTAGCTTAATCAGGGTGCTCCTTGTGAAGCTGCAGCGAAGCTGACAGTTTTCCCAAGAATAAATGAACATTTACATAACTCAATGCTGGCATGTTATTCATTTTTTTAAAAAATGATTTTTATTAAAAGTTTCAACTACAATAATAAAAGATAATACAAGCTAAAAAGAAAAAGAAAAATAGGAAGAGAGAGTAAAAAGTGCAAGAAAGAAAAAAAGAAAGAAAAAATAGAAAAAAAGAAAAAAGTGAAGAAAGTGATTTCCCACCCTCATCACAAGTATAAACAATGTCATTATCTCTTGACCTCCTCTTAATTGACAAATATAAAACTCTTCATCCCATAACTCAACTCTTACCTATAGGCAAGCCCAATAAGCAAAACACTTTTTCCAATCCAGGTGCCAGCACAAAGTCCAAACGGAGCCCTAAAATAATAACATCATTTAACAAACATAAAACTTATAATTCCATATCTCATCTCTTAACTGTAAGCAAATCCAATACCTGTTTTTCCAGCCAGATGTCAGCAAGTCAGAAAGAACCACCCAAAATAACATGACTCATTTTAACCATGATCAAATAAGCCAACTTTATGTTCCTTCCTTTTGTGTAAAACAATCTTGTTCTTTAATACATTCAAATGATTATTGATCCTTGTCTTGAATTTCTTCAAAACTTTAACTTTTTGTAAGTCCAGCAAGAAGAAATTATTCCAATTGCTCTCTGGGACTGGCATTTTTATTTCCTTCTTAATTTTTAAGGCTTCATCCAATTTTTTTTTGTGTATTCAATGACAAAGTCTTGTTCATGTTGTTCTCCACAATCAGTTGCAAATCTTTTTCTGTAAGAGCTTCTTCTGGGAACAGACTGTTCATATAACACAGCTGACATTGTTGATTCAAGGTCCTGGTACAATTCCTCAAAAATATCTCTGAACACCATTATAAGTTACTTATCTTGTTACATCTCCAGTATCGAAAATAATTTTTCTTTCCCACAAAAATACATTTATTCTTTAAAATTGATTTCAAAGTCTTAATATTCAAAATCAAATATTCCAATGTTTTCTAAGCCTTTAATCCATGTAGAACTTTCTACAGCCAAAACCTTGTCTTGCTTTTTGTTATTTATTTTAAATTCTTAAAGCTTATAAAGATACAGTTTCATTTTCTTATATTAAGAATTGAAGACACTCACCCAGTGTTTCAAGCCTTGTCATTTTGAAGGTGTCTTCAATTTTTTTTAAAGCAGTTAATAGGCAATTTCCTAAATTGGTTAGCAAAGGTTAGTGTCCTTTGAAGGCTCTGACAGTGGCTGGAGCAAGAATGGCAAATTCCCTCATCTCCTGGTTCTCCCACCTTCCAGAGACAGTCTCCTCATGAGGAACAGCCAACAACAACTTGGGCAATCTCACATCCTCTCTTTCTCCAGAGAGGGTCAAAGGAACCAATCTACTTATCTGCTCCTTGTTCTTAGCCACAATCATTGGCTTCACTTTCATGGAGCTGTTTTCAGTCCATCATGTTTCTGGGGAAGTCTGCTGGCAAGTTATTCAAGATAGAAATGCATGGAGGCTACTTCCTCTGCTATTGTTTCTGTTCACAGCATACATACATCCCTAGCTAAGGAATGGAGCACGGCTCCCTCTTGAGCTGCTACGGCTCAGGCTAGCATCATTCCCCAATGAATTTTTTTGAGAAACATGGTGCAACCTTCCCATAATATCCTCCTATGTGACTAGATTATTATTCTTGTTCTTGAGTTAGAAATACAGGATATCACAATTTAGCAAACATAAATTTAAGCACATAGAATAAGAAAAATTAACTGAATTGTTCAGAAATCAAACCACCATCCTTGTCCAAAAGAGTTATGCAGCTCTTTCTACTGTGTGGTTGGACAGGCCAAATGTTCCTCTGATTCTTTAAAAGGCAGACAACTGTGACTCAGGCTCATGAGGGACAGTACGGTATGCTTTCAAGCAATATAGGAGCCCCATTGAGATGACTGGAAGCAAATGACTTTATTGGGACTTGCAGTGCACCTCTCCTGGTCCTCTTAGACTTAGCATTTTTAATATATTTCTGGATCACCTGCTGGGATTGCAATTGTGCTGTTCTGCAGTGGTTCCACCCCTTCCTCAGTGGGCAGTTTGAGTCAGTTTTGCTGGGGGAAGAGAGGTCAGCTTGGTGGTCCTCATTGTGTGCGGTGCTGCAGGGATCAGTCCTCTCTCCCCTACTTCTTAGCATCTCTATTAAGCCACCATCATGCTATTGATGCAACATCATATCCCAGTGCCCGGAGGTTGTAAGGGTCTGGATGGGACAGAACAGGAACCCATGCAAGATGGAAGTCCTGTTTGTACACCAAGGCTCTCTACTGACACCAGTGTTATCTCTGGACAGGCAAGCACTATCTCCAAAGGAGCAGGTTCCCAATTTTGGGGTCCTTCTGGACTCACAGCTCCTGTTCAAGGAAGTTGTGGCTTGAATGACCTTTGTCCAGTTCTGGCTGGTGCTCCAACTGCAACCTTACTTGGGGCAAGAGGACCAGGCTATAGTAACTCTCACCTCAATAACACCGGATTAGACTACTGCAATCCACTGTACATGGGGCTGCCTTTAAAGACTACTTGGAAACTACCATTAGTCCAGAATGCAGCAGCCTCCTTGCTAATGCTGGGAGCACGTTACCCAGATTACAGCCTTGCACTGGCTACCATTTGGTTTCTGGCTACAATTTAAAGTGCTGGTTTTGACCTATAAAGCTGTAATGTTATGTGGGAATGACCTTGGGAGACAGGAGGAAGAGCTGCAGTGAAGGGGCTTGAACTCGCATCTCTGTTTGCCCAATGCTGCTTTTGTGTTACTGTCATCATTATATGACCGAGGCTTGGACAGTGTCAGCTCTAAAGGGGAAGGAATGTTTAAGAGATGTTTCCTTTGATGCCCACAAGGATTTTGACAATGTCCATCACCAAAGACTCCTGAAGGGAGCATTCGTGGGACAAGAGAAGAGTGCCTCTTCTTAATCCATCATTAGTTACGGGATGAAAAACAGCAGTTGGAAATAAATAGATCTCACAACACAGGGAACTGAAAATGATTCAGGGGAGCAACTCACCAATGAAAAAAAAGCTTTCATTTATAACGGAGACAAGGGACAAGTGAGAAGGCACGCAGTCATCTGACAGCGTTGTATAAACTTATGCAGGGCGTGACGAAGGGTCAGCTTTACTTCCGCTTGCACGCTTCTAGCTTTACGTGCTAGAACCGAGAATCTCCCCTGAGCTAAATGCCTCCAGAATCAAGGACAATAAGCCTCTGGCTTGCAGGAGCGGAGAATGCAGCCTTGCCCCCACGACTTGCTTGCGGGTTTCCCACGGGCCTCCAGCTCGTTCCTCCCGCGACGGAAAGTTGAACCCGGCGCGCTTCTTGCGGAAGGGCGCCGCAGCAGATGGCGCCAGAGGATCGCAGTCCGGAAGGGGGCGAGGCTGCGTCCTGGTGCCACGGGAGGGTGACGCAGGCCCGGGGTAGGGCGGAGCGCTCGGAGCGGCGTTTACAGCAGGAGCCGCCGCCGGCGCCGCCACTTGGTTGGAGGTTCTCTGACCGGAGTTCGCCGGCTAGTTTCTTCTCCGCCGGCCCTCCTCCTCCTCCTCCGTCCCCTCCAGCGCCATGTACCGGGCCCTGTACGGCTTCCGGTCGGCCGAGCCTAACTCTCTGGCCTTCGCCGTTGGCGAGACCTTCCTGCTGCTGGAGCGGAGCAACCAGCACTGGTGGCTGGTGACCCGGGCGGGCTCCGGGGAGACGGGCTACGTGCCGGCCTCTTACCTGCAGCGCCTACAGGTCAGGCAGGGGCAAAAGACGGGCGAGGGCAGCAGCGGGGTCGGTCGCCTCCGGCTTGGCCGAGGACGACTCGGAGGTTCTGCTGCTTTTCTGGAGGTGCAGCGCGCGCGCCCCTCTCCCAGAAGTGCGGGGCAATGCCCGCAGGTCCGAGGCCGAGCTTGGCGCCGGTGCTGGGACCTGGCTCAAGATCAGCCAGGCTGGCGGGGTCTGCTTCACGCGTCGTTTTTGGAAAAACCCTGTTCCGAGGGGACAGACAGTTCTGTGTATGGAAAACGGCACCAAGGCCGGTCATCCGTGCCCATTGCCCCTTTCCATGTCGATGGAAGGTACAGCTAGCCAGTGGCACACGAACTGTGTTTGTGTGGCTGACACAGATGGTAATCAATGGGAAGGTTTGTGCAACTTTTCGCATAGATGCCAGAAATATAGAGGACAAGTATAGGTACTTGCTGTCTTTACAGATGCATCTTCCAAAAGTCAGACACGCTATAATGGAAAAGGGTTAGCCTGCACGTGAAGCAGCACAGTATGTGCATTGTTGGGGGATGCATTAACTGGAACAGGCCTTTTCATGGGAGATGAATTACTTGTATTATTACTTGAAATATTTACACTGTAGGCTCAAGTAACAAGGAGGCATGAAGGTGATTTTGAGAGAGAAAGAGACTGCTTTGTATTCCATTTCCTTGGGAAGGAAATTCTCCATGATCCTCTGCTACTGGTGCCTGTTACAGATTTTTGGAGGTTATAGTAGTGCTCTGGGGATGTACTTTTCCTAGATATGCTTTCCTGGAACAGTGAGCTTCTCTTTGGGTTAAGCAAATGTTTTAAAGTGTAACAAATGTTTTGTGGAAGATCCTCCCCACAGTAGTTTTGGAGGGCCGATACAAAAAACTCCCCTATGAGCTGAGGCTGTGCCCCTGTGGACAAGGGGCTGTTGAAACTGCAACTCATGTCCTGCTATACCGTACCCTCCATAAGGACTGAAGGACCCGCCTTATAACACTCTATCTGGTAAAACACCCAGGAAATTCTGATCTTTTTATGTACAGTTGTTATCAGATCAGTATGATTCAGTCTCCTTGAACGTAGCTAAATTTTGTTATACTGACTGTAAAATTAGACAGACGTTTATTATCTACTGACAAACCCACCACTGACTGTAATATTCTATCTTGTTTAGTTTTTACTTTATTTTTATTGTTTGTTTGCAATTCTGGTTAGTGACTGTAATACACGTGCGTGCGCACACACACACACACACACACATATATATATACAGGTGAAACTCGAAAAATTAGAATATCGTGCAAATGTTCATTTATGTCAGTATGGCAACTCAAAAGGTGAAATCAATATATGAGATAGACGCATTACATGCAAAGTGAGGTATGTCAAGCCTTACTTTGGTATAATTGTGATGATTATGGCGTACAGCTTATGAAAACCCCAAATTCACAATCTCAGAAAATTAGAATAGTGTGAAAAGGTTCAATATTCTAGGCTCAAAGTGTCCCACTCTAATCAGCTAATGAATCCATAACACCTGCAAAGGGTTCCTGAGCCTTTCAATGGTCTCTCAGGCTGGTTCAGTAGGAATCACAAGCATGGGAAAGACTGCTGACCTGACAGAAAACCATCATTGACACCCTCCATAAGGAGGGAAAGCCCCAAAAGGTAATTGCAAAAGAAGTTGGATGTTCCCAAAGTGCTGTATCAAAGCACATCAATAGAAGGTTATGTGGAAGGGAAAAGTGTGGTAGAAAAAGGTGCACAAGCAGCAGGGATGACCGCAGCCTGGAGAGGATTGTCAGGAAAAGGTCATTCAAAAGTGTTGGGGACTTTCACAAGGAGTGGACTGAGGCTGGAGTTAGTGCATCAAGAGCCGCCACACACAGACGGATCCTGGACATGGGCTTCAAATGTCGTATTCCTCTTGTCAAGCCGCTCCTGAACAACAAACAACATCAGAAGCATCTTACCTGGGCTACAGAAAAAAAGAACTGGTCTGTTGCCCAGTGGTCCAAAGTCCTCTTTTCTGATGAGAGCAACTTTTGCATCTCATTTGGGAACCAAGGACCCAGAGTCTGGAGGAAGAATGGAGAGGCACACAATGCACGATGCTTGAAGTCCAGTGTGAAGTTTCCACAGTCTGTGTTGATTTGGGGAGCCATGTCATCTGCTGGTGTTGGTCCACTGTGCTTCATTAAGGCCAGGGTCAACGCAGCCGTCTACCAGGAGATTTTGGAGCACTTCATGCTTCCTTCCGCAGACGAGCTTTATGAGGATGCTGACTTCATTTTCCAGCAGGACGTGGCACCTGCCCACACTGCCAAAAGTACCAAAACCTGGTTCAGTGACCATGGGATTACTGTGCTTGATTGGCCAGCAAACTCACCTGACCTGAACCCCATAGAGAATCTATGGGGCATTGCCAAGAGAAAGATGAGGGACATGAGACCGAACAATGCAGCGGAGCTGAAGGCCACTATTGAAGCATCCTGGTCTTCCATAACACCTCAGCAGTGCCAAAAGGCTGATAGCATCCATGCCTCGCCGCATTGCGGCAGTCATTGCTGCAAAAGGGGCCCAAACCAAGTACTGAGTACATATGCATACTTATACTTTGCAGAGGCCCAATATTGTTCTATTTCCAATCCTTGTGTTATTGATGTCATGTAATATTCTAATTTTCTGAGATTGTGAATTTGGGGTTTTCATAAGCTGTACGCCATAATCATCACAATTATACCAAAGTAAGGCTTGACATATCTCGCTTTGCATGTAATGCGTCTATCTCATATATTGGTTTCACTTTTGAGTTGCCATACTGACATAAATGAACATTTGCACGATATTCTAATTTTTCGAGTTTCACCTGTATAATATTTCTAGAGGATGTTGCACAACCTTATTTTGATAACTGCATTGGTATCCAAAAGAAGTAGAGGGAGATGGGAACATCTCTAGTCATTTCTACAAATTGTAATGGGAAGTGAAACTTGATGAAATTTTTGTGATAGTGCTGGGAAGATAAGGAAGAAAAAGTAAATGTAATGGATAACAGATTGATTTTGATTGCTTATGTGCCATCAAGTTATTTTCAACTATTAGCAACCACATAGAGAGATTTTCTTCATGACAACCTATCCCTAACCTGTTCTTTCAGGTCTCCCAATGGTGCACTTATTGCGACCATAACAGAGTCCATCCACCTTGCTGCTGGTCATCCTCTTCTCTTTCCTTCTACTTATCCCAGCATTAGAGCCTTTTCCAGAGAGCTGGGTCTCCACACAATGTGCCCAAAATAGGATAACTTGAGCCTGGTCATTTGTGCCTCAAGTGAGAACTCTGGGTTGATTTGTTCAGTGATCCATTTGTTTGTTTTCTTGGCTATCCATAGCATTCTCCAACACCAAAGTTCAATGTGTCAATATTCTTCCTATTCTGCTTCTTTGAAGTCCAACTTTCACTTCCATAGAGTGCATGGTTCTGATCTTTGTACGTATAGACACATCGTGGCATTTGAATACCTTTCCCAAGGCCCTCATGGCTATTCTGTGTTAGTCTGTGGCCTATTTCTTGACTGCTTGTTCCTTTACTGTTGATAGTTGATCCTAAAACGCAGAAGCTGTCCATCACTTCAGTATCTTCATTGCCAATTCTAAGGCTGGTGGTTCTACCTGTTGTCATTAGTTTGGTCTTCTTTATATTTAATTTTAGCCCCTTTTTTTCACTGTGATCTTTGACTTTTAGTACTTTGAATAAATAAGGGGAGAGTATGCAGCCGTGTGGCACTCCTCTGCCAACTGGCAGCCAGACTTTTTTGCCATGTTCTGTCCATACTGTGGCTTCCTGACCTGTATATAGGTTTCTCATGAGGACAATGAGATGTTCTGGGATTCCCATTTTACTGAGCACTTTCCACAGCTTGGCATGGTCAACACCATCAAAGGCTGTTCTGTTGCATTAGTATGGAATAGAATTGGTTAATGAAGCACATACTGACATCTTTTTGGTATTCTTTGGCTTTCTCAATTATATAGCGTGCATCAGCAATAATACCTTGCATTTCTCGGCCTTTTCTAAAGCCAGCTTGTACATCTGGCATCTCTTTTTCCATAAGATAAGGACTCTTATCTGTGTTGGATGATCCTAAGCATTATTTTGCTGGCATGTGAAATTAAGGATATAGGGCTCACTCCAGCATCTCACTGCGCAAGGGGAATCAGAGAGATACTGTAATGGATGGCATGAGCGGGGAAGATTCTGGCATGAAATTTCGAGGTTGTCAGGAGGGGGGAGAGACATTCCAGGGCAAGCGCCTCCTCAGCCTGCAACAAGAGTGTGGGAAGATTATGAGGTTGAGACTGGCCCCTCCCTAGAGTCTCACGGGGTTTATCCACTAGTTGCTTTAGCATAGGTTTAGTCTGGCGAGATTCTTTCTATTAGGTGCGAGCTAATAAAGGAACTGAACTGGACTGGATTGCCTCGTTGTTGTTCTTGGGCTGAACCTGACAGATATTAACTTTAATATCATAAAAGTAGAACTTACATATGGGTGAAACAAAACCATATATTATTTATGCCACAGACTACCAAGATGTCTTGGTGATTTACAAAAAATGAGTGATGTCATTTATTCTTGATGTATTCAAAAATTAAAATTAAAAGCTTGCACTAGCTTCCCATCGCCAATCTCCAAAATACTGTGACTCCAGTGATACATCTTGCACACCTGTTTGCCATGTGAAGAATACATGTAGGGCATTGAAGTTGAAGTTATACTGTCAAGGGTAAAATGGGGAGGCATTTGTAAGGTTGAGAGACAAGAGAAGGATCTATATTGCAATTATTCCCAGGCATTATCTGTCTGGATGATAGCCCTCACAAAGGGTGAGCTTGAGTGTTGCCTGTGTTACTTGATTATGTTGCTGAATATACATGCTTATATATGTATGCCAGTATGTACACATAATTAGGCATTTGTCTGGGAAAGATTTCTGAAGCAGTCTTTTTGCATCTGTGGAAAACAGTGCAACTTAATAAATGCATGGGAGAGCAGCCCTGGTTGTTGCAAGCCTTTTTCTCTGATGTGAAATATAATAGAGAGCGGCTAATAACAGGCCTGCTCAACTGCTGATGAGGGGGCCAGCCGGCTAAGCCTCAGCAAATGTTGTAACAACAGTGGCAGTAATTATAGCCAAGTCAGACAAGTTTGCAATTATGGAAAGCGCAAGAACAGATTGCTTCAGCCCAAATAGGAATCAGAGTGATGAGTGATAACACCCTCCTTGCTAATGTGAGGGTGTATTTAGTGAAGAAGTCCTAGGGAAAGCATAAACATGGAAATGAGCGTTTCCTTTGCAGCAGGCGCACTTTGGGCTGAAGCGTTTTGTCCTGTTGCTGGAAATTGGACGTGCTTGATGGGTCTTAATTGAAGAGCACAGTTTGCCCTTGTGCAGATGATCCTCCTCCCAAACAAATAACCGGCAGGGGCTGTGCAAAGCTACATCAGGACCATGGGAGGGGGTATGAAGGAGTACTGCCCTTCCATTCCCCATCGCTGCTATTTACAATGGCAGGGTGCGTAAAGAGATGACTTTGGACCATTGTGGGGGAAAGAGTTAAGCCCCTTCCCTCTGCTCTAGTGCTGATCCAGTCCACTGCCTCCCACACAGCAGATGTTTGAGAAAGGAAAATCATGCATGCATGGGCAAACTACATGATGAGCATCATTGTTAGTTTAGCCTTGAAATATGTAAACAACTGTATCCTTGTTTTAGGCTTCATATAGATGAACATGAACGTTCATTATCGGAGAAGAGAAAACAAAGTATGATTGTGCATTATGCCCCTCAGTATCTGTTGGTTTTTAAGAGCCCCTAACTCAATAGTAGAGTATTGGTTTGGAAAATTGAAGAGCAAGTGGGACCTCTGCACTGGGCCACTTAAATTGTTCCATAAAGCATTTACATATCTTGTCTAGAAAGAAAAGCGATATATGTGTTTGCTGTTCTTCTCAAAGGAAAGAACAGTCTTTGCCCCCAATTCCGTTTTTTGTTTGTCATTCCTTGAGCCCTTCTAAGTTTGTTGCTGGGGCAAATGTTAGTTTCCTGCAATTTTGAAGCTGGAATAATCAGAAAACCAACCCAAAGCTAGGACTGAGAACTGATATCAGCTCAAGAGCCATGCTTGGTAGGTGGGCTGTGACCCATTTGAGAGTTTCAGCAGTTTTAAGGGGTGTGAGACCAGGTTTGCCCCTTAAAATCCCCAGTCCTTCAGCAGTGCAAAAAAAAAAAAAAAATCTAAATTTTTGGTGGATACATACAGAACGTTCCATTCTGCCTTGGACTGCAATGATCTGGCAATTTACTTAGTCCAAAGAGGGCTTTTCTCAGTCTGTGCTTATTACATTTTGGATGACAATTTATCCTAGATGTGAGCTTGTGTACCTTCTCCTCTGAACAACTATTCCTAACGGTTGGCGTTCTTCCTCATTCTGTTGTCTTCAAGCTTTGAATTTTAGAGCTTTGCTTCAGATACATTCTTCGTATTTGCCCATCGCCATTTAATACCATCTGCCATAGTTGATAGCTTTTGCATATATGGAAGTACTATTCCCAAATTTATATATATCTTTGGAGTTTATTTACATTTAATCCCAAATAAATTTTATAAACACTGCTGGCTATAGCTACCTATTGACCAATTTGTAAGGTTGGGCTTAGGTATCTCCCCAAGCTGCTTCAATTAAATATTGTAAATAAATAAGTAATGCATTGTATTTAGGAATTCCTTTGGTCTGAGCCTTACTATTAGATGCTTAAAAGGCAGCTATGTCTAAGGGAACTTCTACCAGTCTTAGAATGATATCTTTTTCAATATAGTTCAGTCTGGCTATGATTGCACATACATTAGATACATGAGTATTGAGCTATACTATTATGCACAATGAAGAACTGCCTTTAAAAGTGTTCAACGTCAGTTGGCATAACATGCTTCAGCTGCTGCTATTATTATTATTATTATTATTATTTATTATTATTTATTATTATTATTATTATTATTAGGTTCCCCTTTTAAGCTGTTAACTGCACTGGATGTCATTCATTATGGGATGCAATGCAAGACATATTGATATTCCTAAATATAATCCTTAGTTTGCCTCACTCTGTGTAAATCTGAGTGTTCCTCAAGATTAGCTGATAATATTCCAAGATTTTCAGAGCACTGATTGGTGGCAGTGTGGGAGAAGACTTCTTTTGTAGCAGCTTTCTCAACATAAACATTCGGGTCCCCCAAACTTGATGTAAGGAGTTCAGAGATGGCCTTGAAGAAAATATACGGCAACCATTAGTGAAACACGAGCTTAGCCCAGGAAAACAGAAAAACATGAGAAAGAAACTGAACATTGCCTCACCTTGCCTCTCTTTGGTATACAAGGGAGGGAAGGGGAATGCTGTCAGGCTTTCAAGATTTGGTGATTCTGGTATTTCTTGTGGAGGGTTCTAGTATTTCTAGTGGAGACTGTTTCCTGGCCAGGCTTATCTTAGGTTTACCTTGACCCTTAGGTTTCTGTTTTCTCTACTAGCATTTTACTAGTTGCTTGAAGAATGCTCTCATTACGCTTTCATTTCTGTTTTTACTGGTTTTGTGCTACTCGTTAGCGGGCTTTCTTTTTCCTTCACATTCTATTTGTAGTTATTGTTGCCTGGACCCACTTCTGCAAGATGTGCAAAATGTTTTGAATGCAAAGCATTTTGAGCTAGAAATTTCCTGTTTCAAACTAAAAATTGCTGCTTTGACTTCATAGGAAGCGTCCTGATCCTGTTGTCATCTCAGAACACATTCCTTGTTTCACATTTGAAATGGAGGCCTTTTGAGTGTGGAACACTTCTGTAAGGCAGGCAAAAACATGATGATGTTTAAATAGAAAAATAAATGGAGTATGGACACTCTGAAAAAAGGCCATTACTGTATACCGTATGTCCTTGCTTGGAGATCATTATCATCAGTTCAGAGAAACAAAAGATAAGGTTGTGTAAGCACTGAATGTTGTATGCACATCAAATCTAGTAGCACAGAGATAAATTTAGAAATATACATTCTAGAGATTTAAAGCCGTTGTGAAAAATGCACAGTTGGTGCCTCCTTATGGGAGAAGAGGTCTTAGATGCTCCTAGAAGCTTTTTATAATTCCAAGTAGTGTAAGTGATGATGAACACTTTTGTCACTGTATTGTCTGTGCAGCTTTGATTGATAAGAAATGGAAAAATAATAGCTAGCCCTGTGGTGGGAAGAGTAAAACTAAAATAAAAAAAATTCTGGTTTACTTTCCTTGAAATTATTCTGTGCCAAATCCAACAAAGGAGGGTTGCATTATAGTCAAGGGGTTGGTTGAAATTTACCCAATAACCATACAGAATACAGATCTTTTGATTTCCCCCCACACCCCTCTAGACTCAGGCTTACCTGTTTGAAAATTTGTTAAAAATAAAATGTCCTGTTTTTTTAAAAACAAGTTAGGTAACCTATTGCCATGAACCACAGCCAGGCAGTGGGCAGGAATTATGGAACCTGAAGTCCAAAAGCTCTGGTAGGCAGCAGGTTTAAAACTATGCTTTTGCTTTTTGACCTAGAGAAAGTTCTCTCCTATACCGTAGTCATTAGGAACTCATTTTGATAAGTGTGGCATCTGGTGAATGGTTTTATAATTTTAGAAATAATTGTGCATAGGAAAATGGGTGCGCTAAGCAGGCACAGAGTTTCTGAGGCATCATTTATTTTTATGTATAAGTAAAAAGGAAGCATATCTCAAAATTGGTCTAGATTTTGATCTGAGCATCAGGTTTGTTTTTAGCTTTCTTTCCCTGTCCAGCTTCAATGCCATTTTGGGTGCATCTCTTATCTGTTTTCCTGCAGACAGAAGATGACCTTCCAGAAGGTTAGTTTCTAACACTTTTCTTTCTGAATGGAATATCCAGTATTGTGTTTTAAAGGGATGAGCTCTTTCGAGAGCCACAATAATACATTTTCAAGTAATTAGTTGTGCTTGTACGACTAGATTCTCTCTAAATTGAAAAAATTAATAGAGCTTCATTGTAGAAGAGAACATAACATTATGAGGTTCAAGCTCCAGAAATACAACCATTCTGGCTTACTTTATATTAAAGTATGGTTTAATCCTTTAACAATTAGCGGGAGCTAGCTGCAGTACTTGGTTAATTTAGTCATAACTATCTTATTTACCATCTAGAAAATATTTCTCCCAAGAATCCACTGTAATAAGTACTTACAGTGGAATGTTAATTGTAACGTTCTGTGTTGTATGACAATTGGCTTCAAGGATATGTGACATTTTTTTTAGATTTTTTGACCTGCCTTTATAATTTTTATAAAAAGCTCAAGGTGGTGAACATACCTAATACTTTTCCTCTTCCTGTTTTTTATTTATTAAATTATTAATAATTATTAATAATTAATAATATATAAATAATATATTTATATTTTATATATATATTATATAATATATAATTTATAATAAATTATAAATTAAATTAAATAATCCATCTACTGACTTTAAATCAAAACAGGATGTATTTGTTAAAAATTTCTCTGGCACATCTGAAATTCTTGACCCTGAGATGTCAGTTGCTAGGAGGCAGTGTCTCGGTTGCTGAAATTTGACATTGCTTTCTTGAATGAGTGTTTACATTCTCTCCAACTTTTAAAGCTCCAGCTGTTGTGATCATATGTTAATTATAGTAAATAAATATAGTAAACATTAAGATAAGCCTCTTAAATGTGTTTTTGTTGGTGCATCAAGTTTGACTGTAGTTTTGTTTTTTGGTAAATTGAAAGGTTTGGGGACAGACACTTGATACGTCAAAATCAAAATTATAGTCTGGAAACGGCTGTGAATTGTACAAGCAGAGTAGGGTAGAATTAAACTAACATCTCTGTGGTTACTTAATGGAATAGATAAGTTACTGTTTCTTAAAAGTAGAACCAAATACTTTACTTTCAGAAAACCTAACCCCTCCAGAAGGGGAAGGAGTGCCGTAAAGGGGCACATGCTGTCTCTTTCCGTGAGCCTTTCCATCCAAAGTGAAACAAACACAAGTAGGGGGGAAAAGTGTTTCTTTTCGGCATGAGGCGAGACTCTTCCTTTCACTTGGCTTTTAATTCATTCTTATCTGCTTCTAAGAATTGTCTCTTGTCCTCATAAGTTCTTTGTGTTTTTAATCTTGAACCACACTGAAGTCAGTTTTTGGCTTGATTTTGGTTATAGCAAAAGGAGGAGGAGGAGGGAGGGGTTTTTGACATTTAAGAAAATGGTGTGAGTCGGTGGGCAGATAAAAATAGTGGCTAGGGAAGAGACTGAAAGGACTGTTTAAACCTGCCTTCCCCAACCTGGAGCTCCCCAGTATGTTCAAACAACTTCTAGACTTGCAACTCCATGTTAGGAGAGAATTCAGGATATTGTAGGCCCAAACACTTTTGGAGGGCACTGGATTGGAAAGGCTGGTTTGAGTCATGAGTAATATAGCTCGGAGTCACTTATGTTGAAGTGATGACATCCATGAAGCATCAGCAAGCAAACCAGGTATTTTAGAAAGCCTGTGTGCTGTTGATCAAAGTAATGCTTAAAGTTTCACAAGCAGTTTTTGCATCATATTCAATAAAACATTAATATTAGCCAGTGGCTAAACACTGAACGATAACTTAAATTGCTGTGCCACTGGTGGGAACACAGTACACTGTACTTTGCATCTAATATCAGTGACAGCATCATGGGAGATAGAGTTCCCACGGAGGGATAAAGAACATTAAAACTGCAACTCGTAACAATTCCAATAGAAGAGGATATATGTAGCTCAGGGTTGAACTGTGGAGTCCTTGGTGCTCTCTGAGCTTAGTTGTTTGCTTGCAGACATTTCATTACCTGACTCGGTAACATCACCAGTGCTAGAGAGTGTGAGGTTTGCTTCCTGTTTATATACAAGGCAAATTAGAAATGTAAATCTATCAAAAAACAACCCACACTAACCAAGTACTGCGTTACCAAAGTAACAACCCAACCTCCCAGAGGAGGAGCTGTATAAGAACATTATTCAGATGAGTACACACACACTGCAGCAACCCAGAACACCAGAAAAAGGAAACAGACTGCCTATACAACACCTTCCAACAAAATGGATACCCACGCAACTTTATTAAAAAGTGCCTGACCACTCAACCCACTATAACACAACCATCACAAGCTATGAAAAAGATAGCGCTGCCATACAACAAAAACATCTGAGAAACAACCAACAGACTATTACAACCACATGGCATCACAGTAGCATGCAAACCAACTAAAGCCCTCCAAAACATCTTAAGTAATCCAAAAGACCCAGTAGCCAAGAAGAAAAAACAGGAGTCAACTACAACATACAATCTAAGGACTATAACAGCCACTATGTAGGACAGACAGGCAGAAGACTAGCAGAGCACATCCATGAACACCAACTAGCAATCAGAAGACATTGAAAACTTCTTAATCTCACAATGCACGGATAGACTCAACCATAGATTCAACTGGGAAACTATGAGCATCCTAGACCAGTGATGGCGAACCTATGACATGCATGTCAAAGGTGACATGCCACAATGTTTTGAGTGACATGCCACCGTTCACCAACACCCAACAACTATTCTCCCTGTTTGAGTTACCAAAGAAACTGAGTTTGTTTTACTCATATTTCATTTTTTGTAATTATTTGACATTTCTATATATAGTACATAGCACCACACATAATTGGACTGTATTTTTTAAAAAATAAATGAATATGTAAAGAATTGTTTCTCTTTTGTTCATGTGTGTGTGTGTGTGTGTGACATGCCAGCAAAGTCAAGTTAGGCATTTTCTGAATTTTTGACATGCCGAGCCCAAAAGGTTCACCATCACTGTACTAGACCAAGCTAAATCCAAAAATACTAGGGAATTCCTGGAAGCTTGACATTCAGACAAATCAGCCATCAATAGACACATAGAGATAAACCACGTTTACACACCATTCAAAAGAGACAATAAAAAAGCTAAGAAAGAAACGGACCAGAACACATCCTCTCCAGCAACCAACACCCAGATAAGCAGGGATTAACAACAGACAAACAATCAAGCAGAAAACAATACCCTGATCAAGGAACTACCAAGGAGAAAACCACCCCCACCAACACTGGCAGGGCAAACTAATGTATATAAATGGGACAAACCCCAAACTCACTAGCACTGATGATGTTACCTAGCTGGGTAATGAAACATCTGCAAGCAAACAGCCAAAGCTCAGAGAGCACCAAGGACTCCATTCTTAACAATGCAGTCAGATTACAGGTAAAAGCCACATGCTGTAAGAAAGAGAATCAAAAGCTGAATGTCCTGGTTGGAGTGATGAACTGAGATCACAGCAGGCCGGTTGGCATTTCAAATAAAATCCTACCACATTCCAGTGGTGCATCATTTAAACGGGGATTTCTAGTGCACCTGCTCATCTGTAGTTTCCTAGTTCCTCTTCTACTTCTTGGTTTCAAGCAAAAAGAGGTGTATCATCTTTTGTCAATATATGCAATTAGACAGTGAGTGCATCCGTATGTCACAATGTATGCAAGCAGGAAGGAGCATAATAAACCTTGGACTCCTGTTTCACCCTCGTTCCTCTTGCATTTGCTTGTGGTCTGCAGCCTCCAACTATAATTAGGGCTAGCCATGATTCATTTTAAAAAGCCACTTTTAACCATAGTTATTAAGTCTGTCTTTTTAAAAACAACTATAGGTTATCTTAACTGCATTTCCAGGTCCAGAGGATATGGTAACATGTGGTTTACAGAAAGCAAAATAATCTGAATGTCTCCTTCCTTAGTGAGAAGGAGTGTGAGGCTTGTTGCAACTTGTTCTTGCTCATGCATTTTATAATTAGCTATGGTTTAGTGTAATATGTGAAATACAGCATTGTGATCTAGCATGGGGTAGATCCTGTATTCCATCAGGCATTTGAGGTCTATATATTTGTTTTTCAGGGCAAAATTGGGCACACTAGCATTTTGCTGTTGACTTGGTTGCAAAAGACATCTTAAGAAACTGTGGTAGTATCTCGTTAAATACTGTGAATTAAAATTAGCTGAATAAAGTGATTCAGTTCCCTAGAATGATTGCTTTCCCTTACACTGCAATTTCTTTTGAGAGGGAAAGCATTAGCAGCTTTCCCCGTGGGGCAGATGCCAGTTTCACCGGTCAATCAATCAATCAATTTTATTACAGCCCTAAGGCCAGATACCGTCAAAATATCTAATAATAGCAGTATTACACCCTTCTACATATATGTGACAGAAAAACAGTAAATATAATAGGGTCTAAAATAATTAAGAATAAAAATACTAAAATAAATCAAAATAAAATACTTTTGTAAGAAATTCCAAACCTAGGTAATGATGCGGCATATCGTATAGATGTTAGCACAAAGCTGGGCAACTTGGGCAGATATTTTTGAGTCCTTGTCCAAAAGAAGTAACATTAAATAAAAATCACATTTCCTACCTGTAAATTTCTTCAAGATTGGATACATAAGAGTCTGTCTAGGGTCCTTGTATAGGGAACAGTAAAGTAGCATGTGGCTTAGAGTTTCTGCTGAGCCATCACCATATGGACACAACTGAAGGGGCATAGGAGTGCCCATAAAATGTCCAAAAAGGTAAAGTGTCCATCTTGGCTAAGGTGAAGGCCTTACAAAATTTCAGAATTGAAATGGATGATAAATAGGAGGCTGCAATGAACCATTCTGGGAGAAAATGAGAAATATTGGGATATAGCATCTTACTTAAATTTGTTTGGAGATCTATATCCCAAATTCATTGTTTAAGGGCAGCTCTAGCATTATCAAAACCTAATGAGCACAGTCTTTCCATGGAGAAGCCCAGCAATTGAATTTTGTCTAAAGCTTTTTAAAGCCATGATGATTTAAAGTGATCTCTAAATACTAATGGGGCTAGACTTATAGGAAGTAGAATTAACTTTAACCAGAAGGTAAGAAGAAGAAACCATATCTGTTTCTACACATAGGATGGTATTTTTGACACTTTTTGGAACCATCATATAACTCCAATAAACTTATTTTGAATGGTTTCAGTTGGAAGGATTGATAATGAAGCTCAAGCTCAGATACTTTGGTCACCTAATGCGAAGAGAGGACTCTTTGGAAAAGACCCTGATGCTGGGAAAGATTGAAGGCAAAAGGAGAAGAGGACAACAGAGGATGAGATGGTTAGATAGCATCACTGAAGCAATGAGCATGAAACTGAGCAAAGTCAGGGAGGCAGTGAAGGACAGGAAGGCCTGGCACAATATGGTTCATGGGGTCACGAAGAGTCGGACACGACTTAACGACTGAACAACAACAACACAAGTGGTGGGTCTGTTTTCATCGTAGCTATAGTCTAGGGAGGGAATAGATGCCCACTTCTCTCCCCACACTGCAGATTCAGTCAAGACCATCTTCCCACCCATTCCCATACATAGCTTTAGAAATAAATAAAAATAGAGATGCACCTTTATTTTTATTTCCTTCAATAAAATAGTTGCTGTGAAATAATTGTGTAAACACCGTGAAGTGAACTACATTTCTTCAGCTGTAGTGATATTGCCAGTGTTTAATGTTTAAAGCCAGCCCTTTGTATCTGAAGTGTTAGCCAGAGTTTTGGATACAGGATTTGAGGTAACCGGCATTGGAAGGAACAGTGGGGCTAACAGGTGCTACTGCTGAGACCTTGAAGTGTGCCCTTGGCTGTAGCATCTAGTTGATTGCCTAGAGTCATTAAAGGTGCACCAATAAATGCTTCTAGTTCTTTTAACACAAGGCAGATGTTGTGGTAGCAAAACCAGCCTAAGAACTTCACAGCTTCTGATTAAATGGGAAGGTGCCAGTTGCTGGAAGTTCTTAATGTGGAGAGTGATACTTAAATAGATTGTGAACAGCTAAAAGTTTACTGACATCAATGGAAGCGTTTTTTTAAGGTATATAATTTTTTATTAAGAATTTTGATTATAATAGTAAAATCAAATACAAACTAAACTTAAATAGAATAGAAAAAAAAGTAAAAGGTACAAGGAAAAGGGGGAAAAAGAGAAGATACAAAAAAGAATATAATAAAGAGAATATATATATGTATGTATGTATGTATGTAGACTTTTAACCTTCATCACAATAAGTATAAAAAAACTTAGTGACTCTTCACCCCCTCAAAGGTTACAAACAATTATTTCTTCATCCCATATACCATCCCTTCTCTATAGACAAATCCATAAAATATCATCTTTTCAATCTTGGTATCAGCAGTAAATCCATAAAGGGTTGCCAGAAGTAACAACATATCTTGTTTTAGCCTTGATCAGATAAACCAACTTTATATTCCTTCTTTTTACTTCTAACAGTCTTAATCTTTAGTTCATTCAAATATTGTCATAGGATTTTATTTCTCTTCATTTCTTCTTTGTCCTATCACACAGAGTTCTTCAAGGCTTTAACAAGCCTCTTTTGTTAATCCAGTAGGAAAAAATTGTCACTCTCTTGCTTTATCATTTGTATTTCCCTTTTGTCACTCTCTTGCTTTATCATTTGTATTTCCTTTTTGAATTTTAAAACCTAGCCAATTTCTTTTGTACATCCAGTGAAATATCCTTTTCCAAGTCATTCTCTTGGCTTATCAGTTGTAAATCTCCTTTCGATGCCATCTCTACTTTATCAGATAAAATTTGTTCTACATCTGTCATTTCTTCAATAACATCTTTTGGACATAGTCTGTCCATAGAAGCAGACATCATTATTCACATTGTTGATATTATGGCTACTAATTTCTGACTCCATTCTTTAAAAGTCTCCTCAGTATTTTCATTTTATAGGCTTGTATTTTTTTTCCTCTACCTAAAATCTTTAGTCCCTTCTAGTGTCCAGTTTATAAATCATGTAATTACTTATCTCTGTTATGTCTTCCAAACATCAAAACAGATCTATTTCCCATGAGAAGCTGTTTGTTCTTTGTAATTAATTCCAAAGTCTTATTGTAAAAGTTTTAATATTCCAAATTTATCTGGACCCTTAGTCTGTTTATAACTTTCTAAGATCAAAATCTTATTTAGCATTTTGCTGTTTATTTCAGATCCTTAAAGTTCTTAAGCTTATAATTATTTTTTCTTTTGTTCAGAGTTGAAGACAAACTCACACGATGAAGACTTTTAAAACTTGTCATTCTGAAGGTGTAATAGCTTTAAAATGGTCAGGCAATTTCTGAAAGTGATTAGAAAGAGGTTTGCGAACTTAGTGTCCTTTCAAAGGCTTCATCGCTGTTGCAAGCAAGATGGCTAATCTTTTTGTCTCCCAGTGCTCAGACCTGTGGAAAACTACTGTCCTGCAGTGTCCTCGCGAGGAGCAGCCGTCCGGAGCCCTTGTGAGCGATCTTCCATCCTCTCCTTATCTTGAAAGGTTCCAAGGAACCAGTCTATACCAGGTTCTTTGGTCTTTCACGGAGCTGTCTTCAGTTCGCCATATCTCCCCCGGAAGTCGATTGCAGTGGAAGCTTTTATCTGAGACAGAATAATTTATTGTAGGAGACTAAAGTTTTATATGAAGTAATAACAAAATCAATTTAAAAGCTTCCTTGGGAGAAGGGGATTTATTTTTTGTGTCAAGAAAGGGAATAGTTGCTGAATAAGAAAGAAAATCTGATGTAACAAATGAGGGTCTTATGGTTAGGTTAAACAGCTCATATGTTATCTTAATAATAAAGCATGTAATTACTAAATGGAAAATTGGATCCGTTCCAAGTTTCATATTTTAAGCTAATCTTTGGCAATCTTGTGCCCTCCAAAAATGTTGGCAACCCAGATTCCAGCTTGCTGGTTGGGAGTTTTGTTTTTGTTTCCATTGTTCATATATCCACCCACCCATCCATCCATCCCACTTTCTGGTGCTCATGTAGAACTCAATTGGAAAGTGCCCGGTTGGGGAAGACTATTGTAAGATGTGGAGATTTATTTTACCATCACCACACAGAATCTGTTTGCAAGATGGTCGTGAAAACATTTTTATGCTGCCCTATTCATAGACCCTTAATATATTCTTTCTGCTGTTTAGAGGAAGATAAGAAATTGTACTTTTGCCTGCCATGGTTTGTAAGGCTGTTGACATCAAGAATGAAATGAAGATTAGGCTGATACAGCTCTCAAAAAAGCTTCTTTTGTTCAGTCAGGAGAAATGGACAGTGAAATATTCATTTGCTTTGAAAGTCTCTGATGCATCACATATGTGCAAACAGTGACATAAGGCAGTTGCATCATAGTTGTATGGGCGAAGCTTCATATGGAAGAACATTCATGTGAAAGCAATTGATTTGATAATTTTGTCACTGCGAGACAATGAAAGTTTGTCAGATATCGTTCATGCATGTCAACTCTGTGGAGACTTTGGCTCTCAGGTGGCTCGTTATAGGTGACTCTGTCATTGCAGCTTCTTTTGAAATCAAGATCTAGGTGGCTACAACATCTGTTGGATCTGTGTGTTCTGAGCAGTTCCAATTCTCTTTGCAGCAGGTCCAGGCATTTATTTTCATGCCACACTCTGATGTTTTGTGCAACTGGTGTAGAAAGAGTCTTTGAAAGATGAATGCTTTCAGATACTCTATATAGCCTGGTTTCAGAGGTTACGAAACGAAGAGAAATCTTTGGTTGCAAATGAGGTTTGGGTTAGGGGAATGCTGTGGTTTAAAAGTAGGACAGAATTTTAAATAATATTGAAGTGCCATATAGATGTAGTACTGAAACAGTATTATTTATAGTTTCAGTGCAAGAGAAAACCCTTGCGAAATGAGGGATTGGATTATATAGTTTGACTTAAGGATGAGGAAAGTTTCTTCTGACGTGTTGGAAGTTGGAGATTGGTTGTCAGCAGGATCATACCCCTTTCATCAAGTGACAAAAGCGTGTATTGTGTGGCAAGCTTTGCCCCTTTCATACTTGCATGTGACATCCCAATGCATATACAAAAGGGGCAAGGCTTGCATCACTCTGACCCCGCCACCCCTTATTCCCCCTGCTAGAGACTCCCAAGTCTGGTAGTTTCAAGGCATTATGAGCTGAGCTTTCTTCACCACTCTCCCCCAGCATATTTTGCATTTGCTTACAATGGTTCAATACCAGAGCGATGTTGGCTGCAATCTGTCCTCCTTAGCATTCCCATTCTTTCAGAAACATAAACATTGCCAAATAATCTAAGGAAGAAAAACAGTAGTGAAAGATCAATTGAGGATGCTTCTGGGCTGTTACTACTGGCAGGAACCAAACACTTTTCACCAGCTAAAGGAATTTCAGGAGGGCTTCACAAGTGGCAAGAATCTGTCGCGTCTGAGAGCACAAGGTTTGAAGAAAGGTCTCTGTAAGCCAGCCTCATCTTTTTTATCTTTAAAGTTGCTCATGTTGGGTTAAGGCTGGGAGATGCTTTGAAGCACCAAGCATTTGTCTGCCTCTCTGAGGTTGATCACTGCATTTGTCTCCACCCACTATTAGGACTGTCCCTCTCTTTGGTGAAGGGACAGATGATGGTAAGCATAGTTTTGGTCTGAATGGGAAGCCAGTCAACATTTGTAGATTGGTTGCCCTAACTAGCATTATTTTATGCTAGTGCATTCTCATTTAAGCAGTAGATATGCCAGTGTTTTCAAGCCAGTTGAGGAACTGTGCGTATTCATCTCAGTGTTGAGTATATCAAGGAATGTAGAGCAGTGTGTCTTCTTTGCTTTCCTGGGCATATCAGATCTGGCCAACACTGCTCAGTTCTGAATGCAATAAAAGGAAGCTTAGAGACCTACAAAGTGTACCATCTGTTTTGATTGTCACCTTTTTTCAGAGAGAGGGTATTTTTTTTTTTCTTTCATACAGCATAAGTGAATGTATTGATGTCCCAGATGTATATCATTGTTATGCAAGTAGGACTGTAATTTTTCCTCTAATATAAATTCTGCTTAGGTGGCACATAATCAATCAATCAATCAATCCTTCTCCATTATGATTTGCTCATTTGGTCAAGAAGGAACCTGATTAGAAGGCAGTGAGACTAAGGTCAAGGTATATATTACTTGTCTGCAATGCAGTGGCAGTAGATAACTGACCTTGCTTGAGCCTAAAGAAAAGTCGTGAGCAGGATTGGGCCTGGTTGTTAATGCTTAGATGGGAATCACTAAGGGACTCCAGGGAAGTTGAAAAACATCTCAGAAGAAGGCAATATAGTAGCAAACTACTTTCCTGTTGTGGCCAAGTAAATTTGAAGGAGGAGCTCTTGCAGTTAGTGGTGCAATTTGAGGGAGACTTTTTAAAATATATATTACTTATGCTTTGCCCCAGAGTGATTTCTAACAAGGTCACAGAACTGATTTATGAACAAATATGTAAAAATGCTAGTTAAACGATGAAAGGGAGGTGTATTTAGTGGTGAAAACAGCAGAGTTATGAGAGGGACCACTCAGTCCTGTGGCTCATTTCCAATATCTTAATCAGCTTGCAAGTGACAGTATTTTTGAAGTGAGAGATTGGCCTGCTAGCTTTTGATTGGAGATGCTCAGACTGGAGATCTGATTTTTAATTAGCCTAGTTCACAGTCTTGTGTGATTAAATTTAAGCTGTGAACATTCTGGCTTATTATACTCCAGACCCTAGTCTTCCCTGAAAAGAATAGAGGATTTTTGTGATAGAGGAGAAAGAGTGCAGTGCAGTGAAATGGTGTTGTTCCTTATAGTTTATTAATCTAATTTCAAGGCTTCATTCTCTTACCTCTCTCTCCTTACCTTCATCAGAGCCTCTGAAGATCCAGTTTGGCTCTGACAGCTCTATTAAACTGGCAGTTAAAACCTAGGTGGAGTTATTAAATTTGTTTATACTTGTTTTGATGAAGGTTGGAAGTCATTTCTTTATATATTTTTCTTTTTCTTTATTATATTCTCTTTCTTCTTTTTCTTCTTTCTTTTTCTTCTTTCTTGCACTTTTTCTTCTTTCTTTTCATTATCTATTTTTTATTTTTTATCCTTTATTCTTAATAAAATTATATTTAAAAAAAAAATCTAGATGGCTTTTCAGTGCAAAAAGAAAACCAAGACATTTTAGTTAAGGTTGGATAGGCAGGCAGTTAGCATTCTTGGATCAGATGAAGTTGAATGAGACCCTTTTCCCGTCAGGAAACTTCTCCCTTTCTTGTTGTTCCCATGAGGACTCTAAGAGATACCAGAATAATTGGCTGGTCTTCTACAGGACAATCATATGCAAGGTTGTTCTAAAAGTCAATAAACTAATTGTGATTTCAGTGTTCTAGAAAAAAATAACTGAAGATTTTCTTTTCTCAGCATCATTATTCATTTTTGGTCATGGACCTACATTTTAGATTGTATAACTTATTGTTGAATATCAGCACAATATTTTCCTCATTGTTTTTTAAATTACAGAGCCATAAAATGTTCTTTATTGTTAAAATATCTTGTGTGCCTTCTCTTGTTGTATCCCTGAAGAAGATAGGGGCATACTGCTTCCATATTGCAGTATGGATTTGTTCTTGTAATCACCAGGAATTAATCTCAGCTCAATTTTTGTAACTCTGGACAGTATACAACAGAGTAATAATAAGAAAATATTATAAGAATAATAAGAGTACTCTAAGAAAAAACAAGAGCCAGTTTGGTGTAGTGGTTAAAGGCACTGGATTAGAAGCTGGGAGACGGTGAGATCTAGCCCCACTTTAGACATGAAGCCAGCTGGACGACTTTGGGTCAGACACACTCTCAGCCCTAGGAAGAAGGCAGTGGTAAACCACTTCTGGAAATCTTGCTAAGAAAACTGCAGGAACTGGAGATTGCCAAGAGTCATGACTGACTTAAAGGCACACAAAAAGAAAAGAAAGGGAAAACCACCCCCAAGATGCGCACTCTAAAAAAGATCAGCTCAGTTTGAAGGCACAGCAGTACAGAATTGTTCTGCCTGCCTTGTAGAATGCCAAGAGAGCATGGGAACTTTCTTTACCTTCCCTGTCTTTCTTGAGGCAGCTTCTGGTATAGTTGTAGATGGGTGGAGAAGGGAGCATGGGAGGTGAGGTTATGTGAGTGCTACCACTTTGTACATATGAGGTGGGAGAAGTGAGAGGGATTTGTGGGAGAGGACAGGGCCCTCTGTATGGATATGAGAATATTCACACAGATCAGTAAATCTCCTCCCTCATACATAAACATGTTTTCCGTGTGCTTTTTTCCTTTTTTACTGCATCGTGACCTGTTATCATCTAGATTCATTATCCAAGCTCTACCTTTTCCCATGATTTCACATGATATGTAGTCTGTGATCAGAATGGCTTGCATTTAAGGACTGATCTAAAAAAACTCTGTTGCAGCTTAATCCCTTTCTCCCTTTGTGGGGATAATTAGCAGCATTGCATTACTGGCTAATATACTTCTTGAACTATTGTCAACCTAAGGAGATAATAAAGAAGAGTTAATATTGAGCTAGTAAAAATAATCTAGCTTTACAGGACTGGTATAAAGAGATTTCAAAACATGAAAGTTCAACATAGAAGTGGTAATTATTATAGAGATTAATATAAATAATACCAACCAAAAAGGGTTTGTTTGATTGAGTGTATTTTCAGAAAATAAATTTTAGGATTAAAATAAGCACTTCAGTTTAGCAGAAGGCTTTCAAATTCAGTTGTACACACACACACACACACACACACACAGACACCAAAAAAGGGGTGTCAGAGATAAAGTTCTTGCCTTAATTTCAAAGGAATAAATGATTTCTAGGTCGGGAATGTGGAGATCTGCAACCTTCCAAATGTTGCCACATGTCATCTCCGAAATCCTTTGGCTTTGAAATGTAGGGCCACTGGGAGTTGTAGTCCGGTAACATCTGGAAAACCAGAAGCTCTGAAGTCAGTATTGACGTACAGTTGGCCTTTTTTTGTTACTTGATCTTCATCTTCTTCCCTTGCCTATCTCGCATGGCATCTCAGCACAGATGCCCCAAGATGGCTGCTGTTTGCCAAAATGTGTAGCAGAAGGAAGTCTTATTGTGAATCTGTTATCTTACCTACTTTGGCCCTGGCTTTGTGTTTAAAATATAAAGTTGCCTTTCCCTTCTTGTAGCTCTGCAGAGTTGCCCCCAAGAACCCACTCCTCCCTGTATATTATATATAGATGAAATATGGTTATATGTAGCATTGGTTTCCTATTACTAGAATGATAAAACCCTCAGGCTGAAGTGGAGGGGGCATTCCTCCAAGTAATACCATTATCCTATTTTATCTTTGATATATAAATGGTTACTTGGGAAGACTGAAGAACTGGAGAATGATCACTGAAAATATGATGACCTGGCTGATCAGTAAGAGTAGTAACATAAAAATGAAGGAACAAATGTAGAAAAGATGTTGACAGAGATTTGAACAGTTGGGGTGGCATAGCAGGAAAGGAGATCTGAACAGAGGAGCTAAAATATTCTGTGCCAGAATAGCTGAAGCTCTCTTTCCCAGCCTGCTTGTTCATATAAGAATAACCTGGCATGCAATGAATTGAGAGTAAATAGTCTGCCAACAAGCAGTCTGTGAAATTCACACCCACAGCATACTGTACCGTTGTGGATATATATAGGAATAACTCTGTTGCTCCAGTGAGATTGCAAAATAAAGTGATCATTTTTGGCTTATGTGCCTGTTGTAACTTTTCTTTAAAATAGAGCTTCTCTAAAATGCCACTACTTTGTTGCTATTGGACACATCCCAACCAAAAATGGCACCATTACTAAAGAGCATTCAGAAGCCTCAACTGGTACAGAATGTGGCTGCACGGATAATAAATGGGGTCAGATATGCGACACCCGTAACACCACTACTGCGTGAGCTGCATTGGTTGCCGGGATGTTTCTGAATGCAATTCAGGGTGTTGGTTGTCACCTTTAAAGCCCCTCATGGCTTGGGACCGGGTTACCTGAGGGACTGTCTTTTCCCAGTAGTTTCTACCCGACTGATTCGGTCCGGCAGGTTGGGCATGCTGCAGGTCCCATCAGCCAAGGAATGTCGGCGGGTGGGGACCAGGAGATGTGCCTTCTCTGTCGTAGCCCCCGCCCTTTGGAACATCCTCCCTTCGGAGATTAAGATGGCCCCGATCCTGTTGGCCTTTCATAAGGCTTTAAAGACCTGGCTATGTGCCCGGGCCTGGGCCCCCGAATGTGTTATTGGCCCCATCTCCTGGCTATACTGATAATTATTATATTAATTTTCTCAGCTGCCATATATATTTATTTTTGTATTGTTTTTAATTGTTTTTATTGTTTTAGAACTGTTCGCCACGCAGAGTCACTTGGTTGAGATGGTCTGCTATAGAAATTAAATAAATAACGTAAAGTAAAATAAAATAAAATAAAATAAAATAAAAAAGTCATCACCAGGGATAGGGCCATGCAGTGCTTTGCATTCAACAGCAAAAGGCTGCTTTGGAGTATGTGGCACTCACATAATGCCTCTCTGCCACTCCTTAAAGCAGCCCTGCCTTCCCAGCTGTAGCACAGTCCCAGGAAGATGCACATTTGGCTTAAATATGCGCATCCCTTTGCATTCCCAAACATCTTGCTGGATTAGGCCAAGGATCCATCTAACCTAGTTCATAAAAACATCTACCCTGGTGTTGCCTTGGAGGCTCATAAGCAGCTCCATCCCCTTCAGTAATTGGTATTTAGAGCCTTTCAATCTGGAAGTTTTGCTCACCCATCATGACCTCATGAATTTCTATAAAGCCTTTCAAGTTTAAAAGGCTTTTCAGTAGATACATAGCTGGCACTCTTATAAAGAGTGTTCATTATAGGAAAAAAGTATCCACAAGGATCAATCCTGGGTCCTCAGCTCTTCAGTATTTTCATTAATGATTCGGATGAAGAGGTAAGGGAATGATTATCAAATGTGACTGGATAACTAATACCGTAGAAGACAGATTAGAATTCTAAACAATCTTGCTGGGATAAATGGTCTGAAAATAACAGAATGAGATGAAATAGGGACAAGTATCAGGTTTGTCATTTAGGAAATGAAAATTGCTATAATTTAGCTTACATGAGACTTGCCTTAAAGACCACCAGGAAACTTCTGATGCAAAATGCAGCTGCTGGAATGCTTACAGGACAGTCTCAGGTGTAACATCTCTGCTGTGATAACAGCACTGATTACCTATTTTATTGGTTGCTCACAGTCACTCACGTCTTAATCACCTCCCATTGGATTACTGCAACACGCTTTACATGGGGCTGCCCTTGAAGACCATCAGGAAGCTGCAACTGGTTTGGAATGCAGCAGCCCATGCAATTTTGGGTGCCATGTGGTTCACCTGAGTAACACCACTGCTGTGTGAGCTGCACTGGCTCCCAGTTGCTTTCCAGGAGCAATTCAAGGTGCCAGTTATCACCTTTAAAGCCCTACATGGTAGAGGGCCAGGTTATTTGCAGGACTGCCTGTCCCTGAGGGTATCTACCCATCCTACTAGGTTAGTTAGGGTGGGCATGCTCCAGATCCCCTCCCTTAAATGTTGCCACTTGATGAGACCTCGTAGACACGACTTCTTGGTGGCCTCCCCAGCATTTTGGAATAGCCTCCCACTGAGAACTGAGGGATCCTTACCCTTTTAGCTTTCCAGAGGGCTGTGAAGACCTGGCTGTTCCCCCAGGAGTTGTCTAGGATGGGAGTTGAGCTGGGAGGCTGTTTGGTCTGACACCTGGGGGGAAGGGTACTTCTGTTTTTATCTTTGTTTTTATGGATTGTTGTGAGCTGCCTAGAATCATTATATAAGAAAGGTGACCATATAAGTCCTGTAAATAAATAATAAATAAATAACAATATTGAGTGTAATTCAAGATGCTGGTAATTACCTATGAAGGCCTATAGGGCTCAGGGCCTAGGTATCTGTTAGACTGCTTATTCTAAACAGATTCTCCCTTCTCAGTCTTGAGTGAACAGAGAATGCCTACTGAAGGTCGCCACCTACAAAGAAGTAAGGTCGATGGAGCCCAGAAGTAGACATCCTCTGTGGCAGCTCCTGGCCTCTTAAACAGCTTGCCCCTCAAGGCAGTGGGTGGCTCCCATTCTCATAGCTTTCTGGATGCTTGTAAAAACATGATTGTTCCAGAAGGCTTGGTAATAGTACATGCACAAAGAAAAGAAAAGAAAAAAGATCTTGGTGGTATAGTTGGTTGCAAATTGAATATGAGCCAATAGTATGGATGTACCTGCAAAAGAAGGTGAAGGCCCTTTTAGGTTGCATCAGCAAAAGTATAATTTCCAAATGGTGGGAGGTAATTGTTCCACTCTATTCTGGTTTGGTCAGTCTCTGCCTTAAGTTTTGGGCCCAGTTCTTCAAGAGGATTCAGAGAAATTGGAAATGTTCAGAGAAGGGCAATGCCATTGATCAGGGAACTGGAAACAAAATTCTGTGAAAAAAGCCGGGATATGTTTAGACTTGAAAAAAGACAACTGAGGGAGGATAGGATGACAGTCTTCAAATACCTGAAAGGATGTGGCCCAGAAGAGGGTCAGGACTTTTCCTCTCTTGTTCACAGAATAATGGATTTAAGTTACTGTATAGAAGAAAGGTTCCCACTGAAAGTTAGGAGGAAAAATCCTAACAGTAAGAGCAGTTTGACAGTAGAACCAGTTACCCAGAGAGATGGTGGGTCACCTATCACTGGGTGTGTTCAAGCAGAGGCTCAACAGCCCCCTGTCTGGAATACTTTAATTTGGATTCCTGCACTGAGCAGGGAGTTGGACTTACTGGTCTAAATGGCCCCTTCCATCTCTACGATTCTATAGCTGACTAAACCACCAGACATCACCATTTGCTGTGGCTCTGTGTTCCATCAGTTGCCTCTCATTAAATCTACTGAACCCCATCTGTGATGATGATTCTGCTTGAAGATACCTAGTGATAGGATTCTGCCTCTGTTTGAAGACCTCCAGTGAAGGGAAACATATTGCTTACACTGCTTGACAGCCCTTAATATCAGGGAATTCCTCATACTATCTAACCTAAATCTACTTTCCATAGTTTTAACCTATTGGTTCTGACCTTGATTTCTGGAGCAACAGCTTGACTCCAGATTTTAGATATCTGAAGACTGTTACCATATTTCTGCTCAGCCTTCTCTTTTGCAGGCTAAACATACTCAGTTCCATTAACCATAGCTCATAGGAAGGTTTCCAGTCACCTCACCATCTTAGCAGCCTTCCTTGGAATTTGCTTCAGTTTGTCAATCTCCTTTTTAGATTGTAATGCCAGCACAATATTTGGAATACTATAAGTGAGGCATGCCCAAGAGAGTAGAGTGGGAGAATTACTTGCCATGATCTGGACTCTGTGCTTCTATTAATATATTACAAAACATTTGCCTTTTAGCAGCTGTATCACACTGTTGGCTCACGTTCAATTTGTGATCTACTAGAATGCCCAGATCCTTTTCACTTTTAATGCTATCAAACCAAGTCTCCCCCATCCTATACTTTTTTTTTTCCTCCCCAGATGCAAGACTTTTTCAATTATCTTTTTCTAGATCTTTTAAAATCTTATCTTTCTCTTCTAAAAGAGAATGTTAGAATTTTGTGTCATCTGCAAATAGATAGTCATTCCATCATTCCCTTCTTCTTCATCATTAACAGCACAGCGTCCAGGTCAAAGCTGTATGGTCCTCCACTTGATACAAGCTGATGTAGAGCCATTTATGAATACTCCCTGGGTGCTGTCATTCAGCCCATTATTAAACGATTTAACAAATGGTACCATTGAGCCAATATTTTAGTGTTTTATTATTAGTGTTTTATTAATATTATGAGTGCTTTGCTAAAGTCAAGGTATACTATATCCATATAATTTCCCCAATCTATTAAGCTAGCAACTCTGTCAGATATGGAATAAATGGCTGATAAACCCATGCTGGCTCTTGATAATTATTCTATTCCTGTCTAAGGATTCACAAACGTGCTGTTCAATAATGAGTTGAAGGACTTGGCTCACTTATAGACATTAAGCTGACATATCTGTAATTTCCTGAGTCCTTTCTTTGTTGAAGATTGGGACAACTTTCTTCCCTAGATCTACATTAGGTAAGAAGAAAAGTAAACAAACCAGGAATTGACCAGACAAATCATGACTACTTTGTTCATTAATCAAACTGATTCTGGTTTGTCCAATAAATCATATTTAAAACATAATATTTTAGCATAATGTGAGGTATGCAGACACGGATTGGGTAGGGTTTTTTTATTGAGCTGTTAGTCCTTTGAGTTTGTTTTTCTGTTTAATCTTGTCCATCAGCAAGAGAAAAATCCCCTAAGAGAATGGCAGAGTGATAGAAACAAAGAACCCAGCAAGAGAAAGTTACAGTGATACGCAGTCATGAGAGAAATATAAGGATAAGGAGATTGTGCTCAATAAGAAGATAAGAGATCCGCTGGATCAGACTAATGGACCATTTGGTAAAGCAAGGATCCCCAATCTTTAGGGGCCAGTTGATACAAGTAGGATGTTGACATTATGTTGTGGGAACTTTCATAAAATGGCTGCTATGGAAGGTTTGACCAGTCACAAAAGTTCAATTTACCTACTGGATCTCTGGCAAACAAAGCATATTATTTCCTAATCATATCTTTGGGGCATGTTCAGGATCAGGAAGCATTCTTGGAAATAAAGAGTATGCTTGAGGCTATTGCTTTCCTTTGCGGCATGCTCACTTCCCATTCATTTTTTTTAATTAAAAGAAACTAAAAAAATAAAATCAATGGGGCAGGCATTGTTCAGTTGGTATAATTATCTCTCCCTAACTACAGTGCTAAATGAATATAGCTTAACCAAAAAACCCTAGCATTTCATAATTCATAAGGTTTATAAGCATATATCAAGCAATCCTAAATATAGGTTGGTATGTTCCAACTTGTTCTGTGTTCCTCTGACTACTGTAGAAATGAGAATATTCATGCTTCTTCATTCTCTTTGTTTTTTCCAAAAAAGTACAGTATGCCTAAGAAGTATGCCTAAGTTGCAATAATGGGAGGGAAATGGTTTAGATCAAGTGACTGGTTTTTGGATTCTGAACTTTTCCCAACATGACACTCGTGACCCAACCCCCAGCAAGCTTTCCAAAGTCAAGATTTCATGGCCTTACTAATGGGTGCAGACTCAGGGAAGGAGGGAAATTTGAAGTTGGATTTTTTTTCATTTAAGCAAGAATGGCACATACACACACATATATATCTCAAACATTATACAGTAGGCCAAATTTATATATTTGGAGTATAGTTTTTTGAAAGAAAGCGATGAGACCAATTAAAATTTATAGGTAGAAAAGGATTTAAGTAGGTATGAGCAATAATTTTTAACATTTAATGTAAAGTATAAATATCTAAGTTGTAGTCAGAGGTTGGGGAAATAAACAGAAGAGGAAAGTGTGTCCCATAATGTTCTTATTTATATTTTATTTATACTTAGTGGTTGTTTCTACTGCTACTATCCAATCTAGACCTTCTTTCCCTTTTTGTTTATATTCTATTATTTTGTTTATATTCTATTATTCTAAGTTTGGTGTAGTGGTTAAGGCATCAGTCTAGAAACTGGGAGACCGTGAGTTCTAGTCCTCCCTAGGCACAAAGCCAACTGGATGACTTGGGCCAGTCCCTCTCTCCCAGCCCTTAGAAGAAGGCAAGCGCAAACCGCTTCCGAAAATCTTGCCAAGAAAACTGCAGGGACTAGTCCAGACAGTCATCAGGAGTCAACACTGACTCGAAGGCACCAAAAAAAAAAAAAATGTGCGTATATGCTGCATGTATGTATGCATGTATGCTGTCCTCATTTACAGAGTAGAATAAAACATGGCCTCTGTGCTTGGTGTTCCAAAGCAAGGATATACAAGGACACACTTTGTGAGCCATTTGATGTGTCAACAGTTTATCAACCCAAACAGTGTTCATATGGAGTAAAAAACACATGAATAGTATAACATCAGAGCAGAATATGGATGTGTACCAAAGCAATTGGGGCAACCACTATGAAAAAAAATTCATCTAATTTAGTCCTTCTCACAAGAGTTGATCCTGTTCTTGAGCAGTTACACATGTACAACATGTGTTTTAATGACACATTATTCCCTCCAGTCCTTCATTCTTTTAGAGAATAAAGACAAGTATAATATTGGGGAGTGAAGTTTTCTACATCTCACAGAAACAACACACAGCACTATTTGGTTGTCAATATCTCCCATCCCCAGAAAGTTTTGTACTTAACAATACTTTTTTTTTAGAGATAATATATGCATTCACAGCTTTGAAACATAAGGGAGCAGGCCATGTGAAGCATGGAGGAGAAGAGTAAGAATCATAGCTAAGACGGCAGTTGATTTGCAAGTATGCAAGTCTAGTTCAAACTGCAGCAGCAGCCAGAAACCAGGCTGGCCTGCAGCAGAGGGCTGTAAACTCTCTTTAATGTCTTTGTCAACCAGAGTAATGTAATAGTGCTTGTACATTTTGAAATGCTATTGCCATACATTATTAGCAGAATTTAGCAGTAGCCTGATACTCAATTATTGCAAGAAGATCCAAGCAGTAGTTTCAAGCATCAGTGGAAGCTAGTAGACTAGTAAGGAAACCATTATAAAAGTAAGTAGTTTCAGAAGTCTGTGAAGCAACCATGCTTAGAATTTAACCCATAGCTCTGTACACTGTATTTCAGAAACTATATTGTGCCTTTTCTAGAAAAAGGCAATTAGAGTGATCAAGGCCCTAGAGTAACACCCAGTGAAGAAATAGTAACAATATTTGGGACTCTTTGCATGGGGGGGGGGGAGCAGGATGGGGGGGCAGGGGAGGTATGTATCAAAAGAAAATGAATGTGCCATTCTCATATACAGTGAAGCTTATGGATTCAGGTCAGGTGAAAAAAAGTGCATCATTCAGTAGTAGATGAACTTTCCATTCTCAAAAACTGAAACAGTTATTGTGTCCCAAACTAAAAAAAAAGTGGTTAGATATTGGAGCCTGTATACTCATCTGCAAACAAAATTATCTGTATGGCTCCCACCCTGTTGATGTTCTGACAGGCATTGGAAATCTCATTATTTTCCTAGGCCTTGGGGTAGGGTGGTGTGAACCCTTGTAAGATTTGGTTTTGTTTCATGTGTTTTTTCTGTCTTCTGGATATTCCCTCCCTCCCTCCCTCCCTCCTTCTCTCTCTCTCTCTCTCTCTCTTTCTCACACACACACACACACACACTTACTTTATTGTACTAGCTTTCTGTAATGTAAAGTACTCAGAGTCGTTGGATTTTGGGTGTTCTTAAAATCTGTGTTAATAAATAGGTCAATGGAGGAAGAATTGAAGCAAACTGCTAAGAGGGAGAGGAATGAGACTTCTCTTCCCTTCCCTGATCTTGTTGTGTATTGCTGACTTCTTTGTGCTGTTAGCAGACAAATGATGTGTTCCCTGCCAGCCAACTGAGCTTTGGAAAGTCTGTGGGGCAGCCAGTGGTTGCACATGCCACCGTGTGTGCAGCTGAGGGCTACAGCAATTGCATTTGCTACTAGAATGTAATGATGGCCATCATCTTCGACAGTCATAAATGAAGCCTGTACTAATTTAATCTTGATGGTTGTGTTTCAGCTCTGTTATCAAAAGCAATATGTTTCTAAATATTAGTTTGGAGAGCAAGACTGGGAAGGTACTATTGTGCTCATAGCTGGCGTATTCTTTCTTAAGAAATAGTGTTGGATTGAATAGGTCTTTGAGCTGGTCTAGCATGACTCTTAACTACTTAAGATTTTTCTTTATTTCTTTATCGATTTATTCAATTTATGCCTTATACACAATTAGTATTCATACACTCTCATTTTGGTGCAAGAAACATGGGGTAAGTGTGGCTCTCTTCTTGACTATGTTGATAAAGCAAACAGTGGGCTGATTCTTATATTCTGTTTGCTACAGCTTGAAGACAATTTAGTAGTAGTTTTTGAGGGACAAGTCTTCATGATGTTGCTTCCATCTCATCCCCAGCCTGCAGTCTAGAGTCATATTTAGTCATTCCAGTTTGGAATTGGTGTTTTGCTTCTTCACCCAACAAAAAACTTCCCATGTGGTTAATCTGGGAATGAGACAGTCAGGGGCAGCGATTGGCTGAGCTCCAGTTGGACTAGCAAGTCAGCTGTGAAAACATCCCCTCCCCATCCCATTGCAGAGCACTGCGTTTCTGTGGCCATTTTGGCTTCGGCTGCAAGAAAGACCAGACACCTGGTATATTTCTCTTTATGTTGGAATATTGAATTCGAATGAGCTGTCAGCCAGGAATTCTGCCGTTGGTGTGTATGTGTGCTGGATGCAGGAGGAAGAAAGGAAAAAAATATCCTTCAGCAGAAAAGCTCTGAGAGCTTCTTGTTTGGCCTTCTCTGCTTTGTATTCGGGTCAACTTTTCCAATCCCTCAGGCAGATTTTGAGGGGTTGGCATCGGTATCCTGATCTTCTCTTTCTCTGAGAGGACTATGGAATCATGCAGTACTTTATAAAAATTAAAGCTAAATAAATAAATAAAGGCTTTGACTCTGTCCCACTGCTTGTTCAAGAGAACAATTGGTAATCCATTTTCTTGTTGACAGGTGTCAAGCTCTGCGAGGTTGACAAATTCAGGAAACAAGAACCACTTGGATTTCTGGAAAGTTCTTCATTGCTAGTAGGGTAATGCAACAGAATCTTGAAAGCCTGCCAGTGCAATTCTCCCACTGTACTTACACCTAATACAGTGGTACCTCGGTTCACGAACGCTTCTGTTCACGAACAATTCAGTTCACGAACAGCTCCGGTTGCAAAATTTTGCCTCCGTTCGCGAACTCCGCATCGGGTTACAAACAGGATCCGCGGCCATTTTCCCTCCCGTGACACGTCGCGGCTTCCTGTAGGGAGGGGGACTCTCCCTCCAAGCAGTAACCACCTCCCCACCCGCCTTCCTGTCCTCCATGCCAGAAGTCGCGTCGAGCAAGGTTAGCTCTCTCTCTTCGTACTGTACTTCGTGTCATATTTTTGCGGTTTAAAAAAACAACAACATATGGTTCAGAACGGATTAACCGTAATTACATTGAACCTTATAGGGAAATTTGATTCGGGACACGATCAAAAATCAGTTGGCGACCAAATTCGTAGGGGTCAGAACGGATTAACTGTATTTACATTGAACCTTATGGGAAAATTTGATTCGGTTCACGACCAATTTGGTTTGCGACCGGAGTCGCGGAACGAATTAAGTTCGTGAACCGAGGTACCACTGTATAATTAAGGCGGAATTGCTCTGAGCCTCTTTCTCATGCTTCCCCCTCCCCTGGGTTGAGGTGTTTCTTTTGCTACAGTCCTATTCCCTCTTCCACTTTCTTAGGAGATGCTGGACATCCCATCACAGAAAGTGACTCTAGATGGGAAGGAAAAGAAAGACAGGAAGTCAACTAACTGTTGCTCTGAAACTATCTTGCAGTAAATTTTGCAAAGGCAGAAACACTATCTGGCCCTGAGGCTGAGGTCTAGTAAAGGTAGGCTGTGGGGGTAGCACAACTGATGTTATTTTATTTTTCTGCTATCTCAAAGATGGGAAGGAGAGCACATTAATGCAGCACTGGGGAAGAACTAGTGTCAGGATAATTTATTTCATACTGCAAAGACAGTGCAGATCATTCAGAAATTGAGTACTTTTTTCTGCTGAAATTCCTGTAAACTTGACTAATATTCATAAAGATGAATACATATAAGTTAAATCCTGGCTCCCTTGGGTCCTCTCCTAAAAATCTTTGGAATGAAGATTTACAAGTTAGTTAACGCTTCAATATCTCAGTTTCATTGTTTTACCAAAATTCTATAAACGTTTCAATTCTATCATGACATTGGGAATTGCAAAAGCACAATATGCTCAGTTGCAACGGAAGGCATTAAAAGGAATATGATTGCCGTAGTGTGTGTTGAAATGGTTAGTATTTACTGACATGTGGTCTTCCAGGAGAAGTAATAAAACTGTTCTGGGGGAGGCTCCTACATTGTGAGAATAAGGGGTGCCTGCAAGAGATGCTGATAGCAATGGAGGCGAATATGTGTAGCTCAGGGTTGAACTGTGGAGTCCTTGGGGTTCTCTGAGCTTGGTTCTTTTCTTGCAAACGTTTCATTACCCGGCTGGGTAACATCTGAAGATGTTACCCAGCCGGGTAATGAAACGTTTGCAAGAAAAGAACCAAGCTCAGAGAACCCCAAGGACTCCAGAGATGCTGATATATATTTTTCCCTACTCTGAACACAGGATCTACTGCTCAATATCCATTCAAGGAGTATTAAGTAAAACTGTTGTCCAGTATCTTGAGGCACCCAGCCAGCCTGGAGACAGCAGACGTGGCTGGTGCTTACCTGCCCTGTTCTCCTGATTAAGTAGTTGCAGAGGCCCGACTGATCCTAGCACTTTCTTACCTTCCAAGTCCATGTGATTCCCTTTCCCTTTTCAGACATCATCAGATGATATTGGTGAATTATGTTCGCACCAGACTTGTTACTACCACTTATTACACAGCTGTGAGGAGGACGTCCTTTTATATAGCAATGTGCTAAACATCTTTTGACTTGCTTCCATGCTTTAATGGGCTCTGCTGCCAAACAAATGCAAGAAAGGCTTTTGGAAGGGGGGGGGGGGAGTCGATTTGAGAGGAAGCAAAATCAACTCCTTCTTAAAACGGTTCCAACTCATGCAGTGTTTTTCACCTGGCACATTGCCACTAAAATAAGTACATTTCACTGTAAGATTGAGGGAGACTTGAACATGGTTAAGAAATGTTGGTTTTTCTTTTTCTTTTTTCTTTCAACCCTTGTGTTTCTTTCTTTCTTTTTCTTTTTTGCTTTTGTTTGAGTTGTAGGTGGAGCTGAATGTTGAGATGTGAAACAATTTCTAAAAGAACTGAAGGTGGTATTGTTCACGATGCAAACATTCCTTTTTGCTCCCTGTTTAAAAAAGTGGCTGTAGGGTTGTGAAGCACCATGAAATGTTTATCAGGGAAGACACAAAAGCAACATTATGTTTGATACCACGTTTCAGTGAGTGGAACATATTACATTTATCCTTTTGGCTATGTTCTTTGTGAAAAGTTTCTTTTTTCCATACAGGCTAACATTTTTCTTTATCTGTCACTGGAGTAAATAGCCTTTGCTCTCTCTGTCTGGAAGTGCTGAGAGCTCTGTTTCTCCATTATGTGTCTTTCATGGAGATTATCACAGAAGCAACAGCGTCAATAGTTGTTGTCGGCTAGACTATATTTACCTCTTCTCTCAATTACCTACATCCTTGTCTTCTTCCCCTCTCCTTCCCTACCAGTGCAGATGTGACATGTGTCTGTAGTGCAGCCTTCACACACATATGGATTGCTACAAATTAGAGGGGCTGCAATAATGGCTCAGCACTCTAAGGATTTGTATTTATTTATTGTGAATATGTATCTGAGAGCTATTTTACTTGTTTAGAACCAAAATCTGCAGATACAGAACCTAAAGTATGCTACAAGGTTGAAATACAAATGCTTAGTTCTTGTGAAATTTTTGCATGAACAAATGTACCTAGATGCTGTAAAAGACTGACACAATGTTTTGATTGGTCAAGCATCCTTACCTGTGTTTTGAATATATCCTAAGTTACTGGTTGCTATATTTCTATCAGTGTAACATAACCATTAAGTTAATCACAAATAATTATGAGTTGAGATCATAAACGAAGAAACATGGGTTCATTTTGTTAAATGCACTAACCATTCCTCTAATTAATTGCACTAACCATTCCTCTAATTAATGTTATAGTCCCTCAGTCGCTAGTTTTATAAGTCTGAAAAAAATGAATTTTAAAAGACCTATGCCCTAATAGTTTGGTGAATTTGATTCTGAGGTTGCACAATTATATTTTGGTTGTTCATATATAACATCTTGCGCATTTTATGAATAAATTCACTGTGAAACATTCCATTTGGGGAAGCCACTTATCATATACAACATATGTTGAGAAACAGTAATGTTTCATGTATTATTCATCTCATGTACTTCTTCCACGTTTATTTCTATTACAGGTAGTTCTTGCTTAATGACCACAATTGGGACTGTAATTTCCATCACTAAACAATGTGGTCATTAAGCAAGACCTCACATGACTGCTTGCCTTAGCGACTGCAATCCCAGCACTCCTGGTTGCCGTCGTTAACCGAGAATCATGGGTCATTAAGTGGAGGTAAGGAGCGTGGAGGTTCCCCAGGGGGGTGGGGGAGGCCCGGTGCGGCCCGGTGCAAACTGCATGCAAGTTGCAGGGGTGCTGCAGTGCAGTGCAAAGCCTCAGCCACCCAGCCTGGCCCAGCAGTGCTTATGACTGCAGGGGTGCTGTAACTCCCCCCTGCCTATCTCCCCCTTTTGGCTGCCCTGCACAGCAGCATTCGGCAGCAGCTCTGGGGCTGAAGTAGAGGCCCGGGACCTTCAGTAGTCTCAGCCAGCTGCCACCGCTCCCAGGCTTCTACTTCAGCCCCAGCACCGCCGCTGTCACTGAGAAATCCCACCTCAAGCTCCACACTGTGGCCAGCCACCCCAGCACCACTGTACAAAGCCCCAGGTGCCCCTGCCGCCCTGTGCTCCACAGGCTCTGCTGTGCCCAGCTGACCTTCCCCATTTTCCTTCTGCTGCTGATGAGGCATGCCTGGCCTGACCCTACCACTCACGCTATTCCTTCTCCAAATGGCGCATCCGTTTTCGTAAGACCTGGGGAAGACCAGCAGCATACAGTATTTGTCCACAACGATATATATATATATATATTTTTTATCTGCGCTCAGTCGTTACCGACTCTGCAGTGACTGCTTGGACGAGTCCTTGCAGTTTTCAAGGCGAGGTGTTTCGGAAGTGGTTTGCCAGTGCCTCCTTCCTAGAGCAGAGCCCAGCTGGCGAGTGCAGGAGGCGGGGTTTCCGTTGCTTCGCGCCCTTTTTCGGGCAAGCGCGGTTTCGTGAGTTTTCAATCTGTTGGGTTGACAGGAACTGGGGAGGAAACAGGAGCTCACCCTGTTAACGCAAAGGCTGAACTCGAACCGCTGAAGCGTCGACCATTTCTGGCCGGCAACTTTCAGCGTCATTAAGCTGCTGCGCCACCACGTCCCCTCTACAAAGATATTAGTATAGTATTAAAATGCTCCCGAACTCTCCCTTTGATTTTTGAATCTGTAATATACTGATAGAATTTGCAAGCATCTTTTGGGGGGATGGGAAAGCTTTGCACAGCAGCTTAATCAACAGTACAAAGAACGGCAGTAATAATTGCTCTCAGGTTTCAAATGAAGCAAATATCTTTTATCTTTCTCTAAGCTGACCTTCCCCAACCTAGTGCCAAAGGCCATGCTAGCTTGGAATCACAGGAGTTGATTGACTCTTTACACAACTGTTGGCCACCAGGGTGGGAAGGCTACAGATAGTTCATTAACAATTTGGAAGTGAGGTAGATGCAGTGCCTGCCTCTCCCAAGTAGATCAGCTCAGCAGTAACCGCTGCAATTTGTAATTCTATCCTAGTCTCACCTTTTTCTTTCAACATTTCACAGATACTGCTCAATATTGTTTGATGGGGAATTAGATGGAAGGGTTCAACCATCACAATTAACAATATGGTTTGAAAAAGTGGTAGAAGTATCTCACATTTCCTGAGAATAGACAGCAAAATTAACACATAGAGCATATTGGGGGGGAAAGGAATATTTCATAAAACAGATCCAGAATAAACTGTGACCCCAAAGGACTTTGTGCCATTCAACAGATCTGTACAGTCTTCCCTGACCTTTGTCTTGGTCCTTAGCTATGAAGGAAGTCAATATCACCTCAACTTTTAAATGGCAGTTGTAAATTTAATTTGAAACTTGAGAAAATGAAATGATCCAAATGCATTATAGGAGGAATCCCACGTTAATCTATAGTATCCAAAAGAAGCAAATATGTGTAGCTCAGGATTGAACTGTGGAGTCCTTGGGGTTCTCTGAGCTTGGTTGTTTTCTTGCAAACGTTTTGTTACCCGGCTGGGTAACATCTTCAGTGCTAGAATGGGATGGGGTTTTATAAACAGAGCAAACCCCATTCCATTCTAGCACTGAAGATGTTACCTAGCTGGGTAACAAAACGTGTGCAAGAAAACAACCAAGCTTAGAGAACCCCAAGGACACCATAGTATCCAAAAATCAGGAGGAGTCTGGTAGCACCTTTTCAGACTACAGAAACACACTTTACTGAAAGGCATAAACATCTGTGAGCTCATGAATAAAATGTGTTAGTCTGGAAAGGTGCTACCAGACTCCTCCTGATTTTTAAATCATCCAAAGTAAGCACAGTTTCATGTGACAGTGTTTTAAGAACTCCTAACTTTCACCAGCAAAAACAATCCTAGAAAGCATTCCAAATAGATAATTTTTTTTTATTTCTCTAGTGACTTTACAGTAAGATTCTGTTGCTTTGGGACAGGCAGTAAGATGAATATGCTGCGTACTTTGTTGCCAGAATCTTGGATGGGTAGCACGTGTAGACTGGCTGTAAGGATCAGTGCACATTTCTTCATCATCTGAAATAATGATTGCACCAGGACCATCTATTTCTGTGTTTAGTGCTATGAAGATCTATAAGCTATTCAGCAGATAACCAGTTATTTTTACTGAGCTATGCAAAAATAGTAGAACAAGTAGCATTTTCAATTTTCCTTAAGAAAGCACTGTTGATCATCCAGACTATACTTTAAGTAGTAAAACTTATCTCTGCCCCAGACTTTCCTACACTGATTTTTTTTTAAATAGGCTTTTTAATCTGATGACAGAATTGATTTCTCAACTCTGGTGAAATTACTATTATGACAAAAGATGGCAGTCTTACCATAAATAGCCATGTTACTGATAGCAAAATAACATTGTGTAACTAGTAAGTAGTGATCCAGAGAGATTGCTTTCAGTAATAAAGATAGCAATGTGATTGATACCAATCAGTGCTTTGAGTGATGGTTCCTTCAGATTGAAGCTTAATGGAGACTGCTTTGTACGGGGAAATATTTGTATGAAGGTACAACTCTGGGTGCATTATTTGCCATCTTCATTCTTCCATTACCTGCTGTTTTCTGGTGGTATTTTGGTGTGGTTGAGAAATATATTATTTGGAAGCTGTAGATTATGAGGTGCATCATATGGAAGAGCTTCTGGGCAGGAGAAAACATTTGCTAGAACCTGGACAAAGAAAAACAAAATTTCTGATAATATTATTCTGAGTTAGGTTACAACTAAAACAGCAAATCTCCTGAAAGCCCATTCACTCCATTTAGGGAAATAAGTTTTTGCATGTCTTCTGCTGTAGATCTTTCCCTGACTAAGTTCAGAGTAATGCACGTCCAATTTAATTCCCGTGTGTGGAATTCCAAAGCTCTCTTTTCAAAGTAGAGTTTCAGCTATAGGAATATCTGTTTTTTTTCCCCTCTCTCTAAATGCTAATAGTCACTGAGAAATATGATCTGTGTCTGTTACAGTTTTGTGCAGATGTCCAAGTATAACAGGACACCTATATTTTTGATAACTTCTCAAGAGATGCCCATCAGAAACAGTGATGCGTGTCATGAAAAAACAACGAACTAATAATCTATTATTATTACTATTATTTTGCTTTTTACTATTAGGGAAGAGGGGAAGTGGAGCTTGTGAGTCTTTCTGCAGAAAGAGAGCAAAGTCATTTAGTGGGTGCAAGGCAGAGGACAAATGATTCCACATCTGTGCTGCACTAGATTGCATTTTTCTTAACTTCAGATGACTTGAAGCTGCCCACCCCACCCCAGCCCTCCTTACACAATTGCTCTAGGAGAGCCTTCTTTTCCAGTCCTGTGGGAAATAAACTGCCTTCTATTCAATACCTTTTTAAATACCTATGTCTCCATTTCATATATTTAGGGACAATTTTTTTGTCTCACCTGCTTAGCAGAGGTAACATGCTTTCACTCAGTTTTTACGGAAGATATATCTGTCCAATCTGCAAAGAGAAAAAGGTCTACTTGAAGCATTTTCCAGCGCACAAAAGCCTTCTGTCACGTATGAAATTGAATTGATTTAGAGGTATGTCCTTAAAAGGATGAGGCAGGTGAATCATATGTGTTTTCAAATATGACTAACTGCAAAGAAATACAAAGTGGCCTATCTGAGAAATATGGGGTTCAGAACATCATGTCAGACTTCCAGGGAAGAAATGGCGAACTATTTAGTGGAGCTGATAACCGCAGCGGAATGAAGAGCTGGCAAGTAGACTGGCTTTTTGTAATTCCTCTTTGGACAAGGAGAGGACTTGAGACCCCCACAAGTGCTCCAGACAGTAGCTCCTCATGAGGAGACCGCAAGACAGTGGTCTCTGGCAGGTTTAGCGCTCTGGGAGAGAATGGAATAACCATCTTGCTGAAACTGCAGTCAACGCCTTCAGAAAGGACACTGGGTTCGCATACATCCTTTTCTAATTACTTTTGAAAATTGTTAACTGCATTTCAGCTATTAGGAACCTTTGGATTGACAAGTCTGAAAACACCCGGTGAGTTTCCTTCAATTCTTAGTGAAAGAAGTTTTAAATACAAGTTTAAGGACTTAAAAAAAAAATTTTTTTTTAATACATGGCAAAAGGGTGATTAGAACTTTGATTTTGGAAAGTTACAAATGGACGAAAGGTGCAGATGGATTTGAAATAAGATATTTTAACATTGGACATATTGAAGGATATTTGTGAACAGTAGACCCAGAAGTTAATTTTAAGAGTGTCTGCCTGTATAGATATTGTGTTTAAAAGATGCATTAAAGAGGAACAAGTTACAGGTGAAACTCGAAAAATTAGAATATCGTGCAAATGTTCATTTATGTCAGTATGGCAACTCAAAAGGTGAAACCAATATATGAGATAGACGCATTACATGCAAAGCAAGATATGTCAAGCCTTACTTTGGTATAATTGTGATGATTATGGCGTATAGCTTATGAAAATCCCAAATTCACAATCTCAGAAAATTAGAATAGTGTGAAAAGGTTCAATATTCTAGGCTCAAAGTGTCCCACTCTAATCAGCTAATGAATCCATAACACCTGCAAAGGGTTCCTGAGCCTTTAAATGGTCTCTCAGGCTGGTTCAGTAGGAATCACAAGCATGGGAAAGACTGCTGACCTGACAGTTGCGCAGAAAACCGTCATTGACGCCCTCCATAAGGAGGGAAAGCCCCAAAAGGTAATTGCAAAAGAAGTTGGATGTTCCCAAAGTGCTGTATCAAAGCACATCAATAGAAGGTTATGTGGAAGGGAAAAGTGTGGTAGAAAAAGGTGCACAAGCAGCAGGGATGATCGCAGCCTGGAGAGGATTGTCAGGAAAAGGCCATTCAAAAGTGTTGGGCACTTTCACAAGGAGTGGACTGAGGCTGGAGTTAGTGCATCAAGAGCCACCACACACAGATGGATCCTGGACATGGGCTTCAGATTCCTCTTGTCAAGCCGCTCCTGAACAACAAACAACATCAGAAGCATCTTACCTGGGCTACAGAAAAAAAGAACTGGTCTGTTGCCCAGTGGTCCAAAGTCCTCTTTTCTGATGAGAGCAACTTTTGCATCTCATTTGGGAACCAAGGACCCAGAGTCTGGAGGAAGAATGGAGAGGCACACAATGCACGATGCTTGAAGTCCAGTGTGAAGTTTCCACAGTCTGTGTTGATTTGGGGAGCCATGTCATCTGCTGGTGTTGGTCCACTGTGCTTCATTAAGTCCAGGGTCAACGCAGCCGTCTACCAGGAGAGTTTGGAGCACTTCATGCTTCCTTCCACAGACGAGCTTTATGGGGATGCTGACTTCATTTTCCAGCAGGACGTGGCACCTGCCCACACTGCCAAAAGTACCAAAACCTGGTTCAGTGACCATGGGATTACTGTGCTTGATTGGCCAGCAAACTCGCCTGACCTGAACCCCATAGAGAATCTATGGGGCATTGCCAAGAGAAAGATGAGAGACATGAGACCGAACAATGCAGCGGAGCTGAAGGCCGCTCTTGAAGCATCCTGGTCTTCCATAACACCTCAGCAGTGCCACAGGCTGATAGCATCCATGCCATGCCGCATTGCGGCAGTCATTGCTGCAAAAGGGGCCCAAACCAAGTACTGAGTACATATGCATGCTTATACTTTGCAGAGGTCCGATATTGTTCTATTTCCAATCCTTGTGTTATTGATGTCATGTAACATTCTAATTTTCTGAGATTGTGAATTTGGGGTTTTCATAAGCTGTACGCCATAATCATCACAATTATACCAAAGTAAGGCTTGACATATCTCGCTTTGCATGTAATGCATCTGTCTCATATATTGGTTTCACCTTTTGAGTTGCCATACTGACATAAATGAACATTTGCACGATATTCTAATTTTTCAAGTTTCACCTGTATATCTGACAAGATTGATACTGAACTGAAAGTGGATTTAAAAATGACAGGCTACAAGAATGATATGGAAAAAGATGCTACACTGGACATACAAAAGAGACTTGTTAAAGCTTTAAAGAATTTTGTGAGAAGGGACAAGGAAAAAATGAAAAGAAATCAAGTTCTCAGACATTATTTGAAGGGACTAAAGATCAAGATTGTTAAAAGTAAAAGGAAGGAATATTAAGTTTGTTTGTTTGATCAGGGTTAAAAGAGATATGTTGTTATCTCTGATTACCCTTAATGGACTTTTGCTGACCAGGACTGAAATGATGAGGCTGTATGGATTTGTTTATAGATAAGAGATGGTATATGGGAAGAAGAAATAATTTGTTGTATTTTAAGAGAAGGTGATAAGTTACTAAAATTGTTTATACTTGTGATGAAGGGAGAAATAATTTCTTTACATATTTCTTCTTTTTTTCTTTACTATATTCTTTTCTTTCTTTTCTATTTTTCTTTCTATTTTTTTGTTTTCTGCACTTTCTGTTTTTTCTTTTTCTTTTCTTTTATATATTCTTTTCTTTTATCTTATTTCTTTTATTTATTATAGTAATAAAATTAGTATAAAAAAGAAATATGGGGCTGAGTAAGATAGATTAAAGAAATCAATAATGTAATAAATGGAATGAGAAAATGGATGGGAAGAAAATTACTTTTCAAGCTTTTAAAAAAGCACGCAGATTTGCTAGCTTGATATATTTAATAAAAGGAAGTGCTTCTGTCTTAAACTGAGTTGTGGAACTAGCTTCTGTGTCTGATTTTTCTGCAAAAGGGCATACCTACTTTTTGAGGCTTATTCATGTGTTCCAGAGATAGACATTTAAAATTATCCCATATCCAAGTTACCCCTTTTCGCTGTAACCATTTTAGCTCCAGTTCTATCTATAGTGCATGCTTATACTTGTATGCATATGCGGGTCTTGACAGAGAGACAAATAAATGCAGGGTGCTGGTTTATAAGAAAAAAAACTTTCAGGCAATGCCAATCTCCAATATCTTGGAAATCGCCTTCCACGTTATGATTGTATATGGTGTATGTTTTATTCTTGATTGCTAATTGTAAACTGCTGCAAATCTGGAGCTGATTATATTCAGAAGAGATAGATTGGTAGGTAGGTTGACAGACAGACAGACAGACAGACAGGCATAAGGTAACAGGATGACCAGTCTTTCCTATTATACCAGCCAGATAGGAAAGCTCAAAAGTTAAGACTCCTCCTGTAATAGAAGACCATTTCCAGTCAAAACAACCAAAACACAACATTTTGAACTACCTAGAACAATTACATTTCCATCTGTACTTGGAATACTCCATTTTGGCCTATGTCTGGAATAAAGCATCCCAAATATGCATATTTAAGTTTTTGCAGACCCCCCCCCCCCCAACAACTGTTCTGTGTGGAGAACAGCTTGTACATGCATTTAGGGCAAAAAAATGATACCCCAGATCTCTTGCTAGGGACACATGATAATTGTGACTTAAGATTCACTTGTTCATGCACTTTGAAATCATTTTTAAGAACAATTTGTTTGCGTACATTTTTGTCAAAAGGTGATAGTCCCAAAGTAATATCTGTTTTAGGGAATAGCGCCATGAATTTCCTTAGTTAACATAGTCATGTCTTATAGGAGAAGGCAAAGCTGTGTCCTTTAGATCAGAATGAAATGCATTCAGAGAACATCTCAAGGTTTCTTTAAAGTTTGCGCTGATGTCTTTAAATTTTACAATGACCGCTTTGTAAGGAGACTGCAAACAGTTCTGTTGAGCCCTTCAGTTCTCTTCTGCTTGCTGTTAAGAGAATCCTTGGGATTTGGATCTCTAGTTTGCCATTCTCTTTGTAAAAATTTTTCTCACATCTATCTAAGAAAAAAGCATAACTGGTGGCGCTTTCTTTTGTGTTTGTCCCTTGAGTGTCAAAGAAGTGCCTTTCCCTCATTAGTGCTTTATTAAAATATACATCAATTTACTTATGTACCTCATAACTTGCAAATGGTATTTTGCTGCTTTCTTCATGTGGGAGTCTTCATAAGTACACAGTTTCGCCACTGGTTTCACTGATCACGCCTGCTTTCTCTTCCTCTTTGCAGCTGGCCATTTTGGTTGCTGATAGGGGGTTGTGTGATGGCAGGCAGCTTTTCTTTCATAACTATGTGTTGATGTTGGCTATCGATCAAGCAGTGAGCCAAGCTTCAGCTTGGGAGTGAGGTCATTTTATTCTTCCTCTCATTTCCTTTCCTGTCAAGTCCATACAAGTCTTTAAGAACATAGGGCCAATACCACAGTTCTGCAAAGAAATGTTTCCTGCCAGTGTGGTCTTTTGCATCCTCCCCCTCTCTGCTAAAAATGAAAAATAATATATCCTGCTGCATACTGTGTATCCATCCATACTCTTAATTTGCATGCAATGGATTTTTGGGTGATGGAGTAGGAAAAGAAGATGGGGCTTTGTAAGGAAGCTGGAAGGAGCTTTGTATGTCATCTGACTTAATCTAAGGGCGGAATACTACAGTAGTTTTTAATAAGCTTCATGGAAGCTTTTCCATTACATGAAACGGTAGGCTGTATTGTAGATGTGAAAGCATTTCTGTGTTTGAATGGAGATAGTATTACTCATTTCTTTGAGCTTCAGTTTAATGAACCAGTCCAAATAAGATACAGTATGTATAATCTGTTGGAAAGTGAATTTCCAACTAAAATCTCATTCTTGCTATTGGTAGTATGGTTCTGTTTACCACCAATCATGATTAGCAGGGTAAAATATCTGACTATACTAAGGGGTTATGCATGTATAGCTCCCATAAGTGTAGACCCAATAAGTCTACTACATAAATGAACCATCAACCCATCAAAGGAAAAGTCAAATATATTTAATTGAGTTTATTGGAAAAGTGGTATGTTCAGTTGTCCTTTGTGAGTTAGCACCATGCACTTTGTACCTCCAGTTTATCACAGCAGTGACTAAGGACAGTTTAGTATTTTAATCTAATATATTCTAATTAATTTTAATTAATGTATAATAATTATTCACTGCAGTGTATATTTTCCCCATAAGGGAAGAAGCTTGAGTGCATTAGTCTTTGCAAGATTGAGTTCCTTCTGCCTCCTTTTTGGTTTCCAGCTATTAATTTTGAAATGCTTAATAACCACTTTTATTTGGGAATGAAGGAAGAAGAAATATAAGAGAAGAAAGTTTAAAACTGTTCAGGACAACTTATTTGAGGGACTGCCTCTTCCCAGTTACATCTGCTTGTCCCATCCGGTCTGGCAGAAGAAGTATGTTGAGGATCCTGTCTGCTCAGGAGCTACACTTGGCAGGACCTCCTGTTCTTGGTAGGTGTGATCAAAACAGCTGGAAGAAGCTGTTGTCCTAAGAGCCAAGGGATTAGACCAGGAGTCCCCAAACTCTGCAGCTCATCGACCCCTTCATGAAGTTTCAGATTGTTCATTGAGTCCCAAACATTTATTAGGTGACAATAATTTAATAAATACTACTTCAACTAATAGTATAAAGACCTCCAGCCATTTATCGACCTCTTGGATAGCCCCATCGACCCTTGGGGGTCGATATTGACCACTTTGGAGAATCTTGGATTAGGTAGGCAAGTCCTCCACCCAAATAATAGAACTTTTCTATGGGCAGACTGTGGTTGCTCTCCTCATCCTTCTCTTGCCAGGGTCTCTTCGCGGCATTCAGGAGCAGTTGGGGACTATTGCAGGAACTATTGCTGTGAGCATAAAACCTGTTAAAGGACAGCCCCACTGCATGCACAGTCTGCTCCAGCACCAGCAGAATGGCCAAAGTTCCCTGTGTCCAGGTAGCGAGAGAGCAGATGCAACCCCCAAAAGCTTGTGACCCACAATTGGACAACCCTGGCCTAATCCAGTTGTGTAATTTCCATATAATTAATTGCTCCAAACAGTTTGACAGTGTCTGTGGATGTACCTGTATGCATCTTGCCTATCAAATGTAATTGCATCAACTCTGAGGGAACATTTGAAGCTTCCAATATTGAATTTCACTAACTTTCTTCTCATACAGACTCATATTCTGAATACATATCCTTATGGGCCAAAGTGACTGTGACTCTGCACTGACTGTTGAGGTGATGGCTACAGGAAAAAAGTAGAATTTCATGCATGAACCTAAGTGCTGGCTCCCGCTGCGTACCACTAGATTCTCATCAGCCTTTTCCCAGACAAGTTAGGAGTACGAAAAGCCTTTTTGTTTCAAAAACCTACTGCAGTAAGCCGGTTGTGATATTTTAACTGTGATTAGTTTCCTTAGTTTTAAATGTTGTAATATGCTTAAGTATTAGTCATAAAAAAGGATTCCCTTTGGTTCTTTGGTTATTACTTCTACACTAGCTTTCTGTTTGAATCATTAAAATGTTGCACATCAAGTCAAACAGAATATGAAGTCATGGTTTCAAGTGACCATGTTTTGCATTAACAAGAAAGAAGGATGAAACTTGTACCAAGCCACTGTGATTTTAGCAAATTTCCTCATCTTTTGGTCTGCTGTGGTGATGATCTAATTCTGGAACCTTTTAATTGGAAGCGCTGAAGGAAGTGGCATTTTATAACTAGGATAAAGCACCATTTTTGTGATCTTGTGGAATAAATGGGATGTTTCATTTAATCTTTGCCACCTATGATTTAAATTTTAATTGGGGTTAAGACAACAAAGCAGGTTTAGAACAGGTAATGGTTAAATATTATGCCTGCACAGGACTACATGATAAAAAAAATCACCTGAATGTTTGCTTGCTGTTTCTTGTTTCTTAGCTAGCCAGGGAAGACATTCAAATTGTTCTTGACATGTGTGGCACGTTACTGCAAAAGCCTTGCCTGAATATAAGAAGCATCTTGCTTTTAATTCATTACGTGACCTTTGAAACAAAATGGCTTTGGGTCTGTGCTGTTTCCCCTAAATTGGGAGAGACAAGGAAGAAGCAGAATATTATTATGCTTTACCTAGCCTTCCCAAAGGAAAGGAAAAGCTTGGTTGGAAAGGTAAATTTTTCAGGGATTTGTCATATCTGTAATAAGCCCATTGCCTTAAATATGTAAATTGCATGCACAGCGCATGGCTGCAGCCCGTCTTTGGTTCTGTCAGCACAGCCCATAAGATCCCATTTGTCTAGAAGAATGCTTTTCTGAAAGGTATGATTATTCTAGACTGCTGAACAAGTTCTTTGATGTGACTGGCATTTAAACAACCATGGTGTTTTGAAGAATGACGAGAAGTACTCTGCAGGAGTGATTTTTTTTATATACGTGTATTGACAGGAGGGAGGAAATGGAAAAGAGAAAAATGGTTGGGGGGCTGGGTTGTAGAAAGGATTATGCTGTTGCTAAATATCATATGTGTACAGAAGCAAGACAGCCCTAATTTAAGTTGAGTTGCCCCTGCATCCCTTACCATATTGTCAGCAAATCTGGGACAATTTTTCCATTTAAAAAGTAATATTGGGGTGGGGGAAATAATCTTCCCTTCAGGAAAATATGGTGTTTTCCTGAACAGTATCAAAATCTGAATCATCTGTAGTCTGAAGACTATGAGCAATGATTGCAAGAGGAAGGGGAATTATATGTGGAAGGGATGAAGATAGCTGCTTCAAAAATGCTGAGGAGCATCTTGAATGCTTGAGTATACATTCTGTGAGTTTTATTGGAAATGTATCAATGTTATAAAATAAACTCTCCTTCTAGGTACCAGAAAATGAACATGATCTTCTCAGTGATGGTCTAAAGCAAAAGTCTAGGTGAAGAGATTTAGAGACAAAACAACTTAGTTTGCTCATATTTTGTAAAGGAAGTTCAAAATTGATTCAGTTCTGCAATTTCACCTATGCTGGCTTATAAAACAAAAGATAACTTCTGTATAATAAGTGCTTGGTGAGTGGGCATCTTTGAATTCAGTGAAACTCATATCAACTCATATTATCAACCAGTGACTGCTTGGACCTCTGATAGTATTATGAAAACGTTCTGTGAGAATGATTCCATGATAAGAATCATGGTTACACATTATGGCCATAATGGGGAGAAACTTTAGCTGCCGTATAGAAGATCTGTTGGGAAAGGCTGTTCTAGAGCTATTTATAGCTGTTTTCAGAAAGGTGACTTTCTAAAGAAGTAGTCATGTTAATATATTACAGGAAAAACAACCTTGTTTTGTGGCCACTTAAAGGCTAAGGGTATTAAGGGCGTGATAGCATGATAAGAATGAGCATGAAATTGAGCAAACTCAGGGAGGCAGTGAAAGATAGGAAGGCCTGGCGCAATATGGTTCATGGGGTCACGAAGAGTCGGACACGACTTAACGACTAAACAACAACAACAAAAAGCATGATAGGAAATTTATTACAGGGAGGAATCAATTCCCCGACTAAAGGCATGCAGTATAGAGGAGCTTCTGCACCCAGTATTGATGGTCTGAGAATTAGAGGCCATTAATAGATTCTTTAAATAGTGTATTTCTGTCTAAAATAACATCACTAATTCAGTCTAACAGGGCATAGTCTCTTGCAGAATGCAATGCTCATCCTCTATTTCTGTTTTCATCCTTAATCATTTCTGAATAGGTTGAAGTTGGCTTGAAAAACAGTCATTTCAGACCATTTTGATGAATTGGGAGGAAGATTAGGAATGGGAAAGCTAATTGGATTTCAAATTCCCATTTCCACCTGTAATTTTTTTGGGGGAAAAGGGTGTGTGTAAAGAATCACACTGCCAAGATCTGATTGCTTTACCACTGAATCTCAGGATGGTTGGAGCCATATATAGGTGCTTGTGGTGCATTCTTCATAGTTTGCTTACTAATATATCTCTTGAGTATGTATGTGGTAAACCTGTTCTCCTTTTGGGTTCCTTACTCAGATATACCAATTTAAAAGAAGAAAGAACTACCATGAAATGGAGCATGGCCTTCTCAGTAGAACATCTTTTGCCAGCCTGCTGCCTCCAAATATATTGAGCCAACTCCCATAGTTAGGCTATGCTGGCTAAAAATTTGGGATTTTATATCCAATATATTTGGAGGATACTTGGATGAGGAGGGCTGCTATAAAACACGTTCTGAAAATGATAAAATTTAAAAAGCATTTGTTTTAGAAAGTGGACAAACTTATACATGTTCCTTCTTGTTGCTAGGGTTAGCATTGATGTTTTTGTGGGTGTAGTAGATAAATTAGATAACATTTATTTTTTCCATATTTTAAGAGTAATATGTTAGTTAAGTTTTAAGAGAAAGGATAATACCTTTTTAAAAGATGCACTGTGCTAATGTGCTAAAAGTAGCTTTGGAAGTACTGTGTGTCAGAATCCTCGCAAGATTTTATAGTAGATTATTATATGGCTAGTTTAAAAAAAATGATTTTTTCTACATGCTGCGGTTCTGCCATTGGAAAAGGGGAGGGGGAGTAGGAAGGAGAGACCGTTTGATGCAGATGGTTTCTTATCACAAGCCCTGGAATGTTCAAGGCCATGCCAGCAAGGGAATCAGAAGACAAGAACTAAGGGCGAAGAAAGGGGGGGAAAAGAAAGAAAAGCAGTTTTTGGCGCGCTTTTATTCAGTCTCAGCAATGCTTTGGATCTGTACACTTATTCTTAATAAATGAACTTTCTTTTGAATCAATATTGGTTGCAAGGAGAGTTACTGGTTTTAAGATCAACAAGTGGCAGTTCGTTACATTTTGCTGAGACTGAGAGACGCTGGTTGGTGTGGGAAAAGGAAGCGTTCGCAGTACGCTGGGCATTAGTTTGTTGGAGGCATTTGTTAGAGGGGTCACCCCATCCATTTGAAATTTGGACTGATCACAAGAATCTAGAGGCTTTGACTGCACCGAGGAAACTGTCACCAAAGCAAATGAGATGGGCACAATATTTTCATCGATTTAACTTCTCCCTGAAGTATATTCCTGGGGGAAAAAATTTTCTGGCAGATGCTCTGTCTCGGTTGCCTCAACACAATAGCAAACGGGAGGAAGTAGTCGCTCCAGTAATTCCATGTACCCAAGCAGCCCTAAGAGTGGTCACTAGAGCTCAGAAAAAAAAGGGTGAAGGACAACCAGAAGGAGAGTTATTGGTAAAATTAAATGCCCAGATTGCTCAGGATGAGTGGTTCAAAAGCAACAGCCAGTTGCTAGTAAACAAACAAGGGGCATGGTGGTGGCAAGACAAGCTATATGTCCCTGCAGATGCTAGAAAGTGGGTTTTGCAAAGAAGTCACGACAGCAAAACAGCTGGGCACTTTGGTTTTGTGAAAACATTACATCTGATCAGACGTCAATTTTGGTGGCCAACAATGAGAAAAGATGTAGGGGAATATGTAGCCACATGCCCCACGTGTGCTATGGCCAAAAAGAGAGGGGGCAAACCAATGGGGCTTCTACAGACAGTAGCAAACCCTGTAGCTCCTTGGAAGCAAATAAGCATGGATTTTATTGTAAACCTTCCAGAAAGCTCGCTCCAAGATTCATAGGGCCTTTTGTCATCGATAAAGTAATTAATCCAGTTTCACTACGATTACAGATGCCTGCCACCTTTAAAAAAATCCATCCAGTATTCCACTGCGACCTGCTTAAACCATATAAGGAGTCTTCTCAGTGGCATCCCTCTCCAGTACCTCCTAAACCATTGATGGTTGAAGGAGAACAACATTTTGAAGTTAAAGAAATACTGGACAGCAGAAAGCACAGGGGGGGGGTTCAATTTTTAATTCAGTGGAAACATTTTCCCAAGTCAATGGCTGAATGGGTTGACAAGAAACATGTAAAGGCCCCACGTTTAGTTAAAAAATTTTATGATGCTTATCCTACAAAGCCTTAACAATTAGATTGGTTATTGTATTATGTGTATCTTTGCTTTTCCTTTTAGAGTGAAGAAGAGGAATCATCTGACTGACATCCTTTTCTGTGGAGGGGCAGTATGTCAGAATCCTCGCAAGATTTTATAGTAGATTATTATATGGCTAGTTTAAAAAAAATGATTTTTTCTACATGCTGCGGTTCTGCCATTGGAAAAGGGGAGGGGGAGTAGGAAGGAGAGACCGTTTGATGCAGATGGTTTCTTATCACAAGCCCTGGAATGTTCAAGGCCATGCCAGCAAGGGAATCAGAAGACAAGAACTAAGGGCGAAGAAAGGGGGGGAAAAGAAAGAAAAGCAGTTTTTGGCGCGCTTTTATTCAGTCTCAGCAATGCTTTGGATCTGTACACTTATTCTTAATAAATGAACTTTCTTTTGAATCAATATTGGTTGCAAGGAGAGTTACTGGTTTTAAGATCAACAAGTGGCAGTTCGTTACACTGTGTGCATATTATTTTGCAATGTGTTATAACAGTCCTTGCTCAAGGAAACTTCAGTTGAAGTATTTAATGAATGAATCACTGCAATAGAGATAGTGGGAGAACCAAGGGAAACCTAGATGAGACAATCACTAACACAAATATTTTGAATATCTTAATTGTTCATTTTAGCTGATATCCCTGAGCTGAAATCAGGAATAAAACATATATACATATTATTCTGGAGAATGGTGTATATAATTTGATCTTGGTCTTCATGGAACAGTTATAATATCTCATTGTAGTGTAGAATGATGATGTATAGCAGCATGAGAAGTTTTGTTTAGATAAAAGACATATCAATCAAAACCATGTTTTATTTTTATATTTTGCATTATCTTAGATAATTTCTTGCAAATAGGAGAAATGATGTTACATTAGTATTGCATAATGCTTTCCAAATTTTGTTTACTGTTCATTGTTTCCTTTCAACCTTATCTTTGAGTTCAAAGCAGAAACATTTACAGGTAGCCTAAGAAAGAGTGTACAGTACTGTCATTAATTCAGTTCAAGATATATTGAACTGTAACTCTCATAAAACCCTCTGTCTAGAAATGATGGGGGTTGAACATATCCAGGTGAAACCAAATTGGAGAAGGCTGATGGTAAGCCATAGCTGGAGGATCATAGGAACTTCAGTGATCTACAGTGATGTACAATATTACTTGAAGGCAATATGAAGAATAATTACTGTTCATTGTTTCAGTATAAATTTGGGGTATAAAGAATCATTTGGTATAAAACATATTCCACAAGCATTACAATAGCTGAATGGCTTACTTTGGAGAATAGTTATTATACCCTCCAGTTGCCCAAAAGTATATACAAGATGTACAAGTCTAGCAGCTAGATTTTTTTCATGGCTAGGATAGGGATGGAATCTAGCCCTTTGGTTTTTCCAAAAGTGAGCAGTGATAGCGAAGAAAGATAAATGTAAAATTATCCCTTATCTTACAATGAAGGTGGAAGAGTCACTATGGCAATTTGAATGTGAAATTGATCTGAAGAGCTGTTTTGTACTTCTGAAGTTTTGGTATTGATCTTCATGTAATGAATTGCAGGGGCTCCAGGGCCTAGGGTGCGTGAGTGGAACTGTGATATATATTCCACTGCTGTCAGAACAAATGTTTTTTCTGTTCTACCAATAAATCTTACACAGACAAAATCCATTTTGTATACTGAAAGAAAAAAAAAAACATTCATCCTGTTTATTTCAGAAGAATGTCTAACAAATACCTTTATCAAGTAGTAAATGGAAATAGATTTTGTTATAAATGAATACTGTGGGTTATGACTATAAAAAGAGTGCACATATTTCAGGGGCTACCTGTGAGACAGAATTAAGATGGCTCCATTTGTCAATCCCATATTGTTATTTATAAACTTTGATGGGAAGATGAATATGCTTAATGTGGCATATGTTGTGTTCCGTAGGTGCTAGAACAAGATGTGGTTCTGCAATCTATTGACAGAGCTATTGAAGCCATTCATAATGAGGCAATGAAGAATGGAGGAAAATACAACTTGGAACAGAGGGATGTCCTCCAGTAAGTAGAACAAGGACATTCAGGACAGTATGAAAATACTTTTATCTGAAAGCAAATGCAACTAAGCCTTGCAGTTACTACTTAGAATCATCTTAGGTATTATAAGAGACATTGAGCTGGCGCTCTCTTTCTTTCATTCATCTTTTCTCCATGTAGTACTTTATTCAAGTAATGTGGTATGGCGATGTTTCCAAAGGGTTGAATATTGATTTGCAGACCATTATCAGGGTTTGTGAAGGAATAGCATAATTCTCATAATTTGGAAGAGTGGAAGAGCAGAAGAGGATGCTGTTTTAAATTGAAGGACATCATAGTTGAATGAATGAATGAATGAATGAATGAATGAATACAAAGTAACAAGCTAAAGATCAAATGTGATTTCTGATTACTTTGGGAAAACAACTGTATTAGTGAGTTGCTATAAGTAGAGCATTTCTGTCATGAATTGTCATATCATCAGATAATTTCGCTGGATTAGACATTGGAACGAGGAAGAGTTTTTATCCTGATGTGAATTATTTTGTCCTGATGTGAATTATTTTGTGAAATAAAGGAATCAGGGAGTTGTCATAGAGTGTATATATAATCAACATAGAGAAGAACAAAGACAGTGAAGATGTTTGGCATCCAAGAGAACAGAGATTTGTAAGCAATTAATTCCAGCATCAAACTACCTGATGTTTAAGAAAGTCTTCATTTATTCCTGGCATTCCAAACTAGGAACTGTTATGTCTCAGTGCTTGACATGGGCAAAATATATATTTTTTCTTGAGAAGTTATTTTTAATTACCAAAAAAAGGGGGGGGGGGGAGAGAGAGAGAGAGAAACATAACAACAATAATAATGGTCCAAATCATTCCCTTCCTATTCCATCCAATTAAATACAATGTAAGAAAGAAAGCAGTAGTTCCCTGAAAATGCAACCAAAGAGAGTAAGAGGTAAGGGAGATAAAAAGCCTTAGTGTGGAACAAAAAGGAAAAACAGAATACAGGAAAGCTCTTAAGCTATACAGAGGACTGTGTATTGTTGAAATGGATTGATTCTATTACCTTTTTGAATGTTAGATTAAAAATTATTTTTTTCTATGTAAATCTTTAGATATTAGAGGAAGAGGTGAACATATTCTGCATTTATACCTGACCTTTTTGAATGTTAGATTAAAAATTATTTTTTTACTATGTAAATCTTTAGATATTGGAATAAGAGGTGAATGTATTCTACATTTATACCCGTACCAAAGAAAGTCAGAAGTTACTTTTCTTTTTCTATGCTTTTTCTTTTCTGATGTTTCTTTTCTTTTCTTTTTGACTTTTGTTGTACTTTAATCTTTCTGAAATTTAATAACATTAATATAAAAAAAGATTATACAGAGGATTCATTGATTAGAGCAGAAGAATGTGAAGTTATTGGAGTATCACATTTGCTGTAAAGAACTTTTCAGCATGACTATTAAGATTATGATATCACTCATTCAAAAGTCCCCTTACCTGAGAACACAGTGACTTCCTCTGGAGCTAGATGCTCTGTAATCTAAAATTTATATTGTTTAGGGAGTGTTCAAATAGCTTTATATCCCAGATTAAATAATTATAATTAGTGGAAAAGATAAAGCCAAAATAGCCTTTAATATCAATATATCAGAACACTGTAATGGTGAAATTGTTTAGGGAACCTCTATTTTAAAAGTGGTACCCTAAAGCTGAAAAGAATCTGTGATCCTTAGATATTTTTAAAGCCAGTTTTCCTCAACCCTGACCATTAGCCATGCTGCTTGGGACTGAATCCACCAGATCCTCTCCATCTCTGTTGCCTTCACCCTTTGTAGTTGGATTTCCTCAACAGGCAGTAAGGAGCTTCTTAGTTTTCTTTGTATAGATGTGATTTATTCTTTAATTGAAAAAAGATTATGTGTACAGATTTCAAGTCATTGTATAGCTGAAATGTTGGACATTCCTGAAAACCTATCTTCTCAATGTGATTCTTTTGCTATGTTGTCAGAAAGTTGATCCATCATCGGAAGGAAACAGTTTCCCGCAAAGGACACTCACCATCCACTCAAGGAATGACCCCATCCACAAGTGATCACCATCTGGACCTAGCCAGGCAACCCAATGGTGTCTGCAGGACTGGATATGAACGACACCACAGTTTGCCTAACAAAGACACCCAAGAGGGTGAAGGTGGCCTTTACCAGGTAGTGCTTTTGCCATATTTATAAATTCTCTCCTGCTTGCTCTAGGCATGCAGAACTTATGCCTTGGCTGGTATTAAGATGTACCATTTTCTTGTTGAAAATTTATCAACAGATGTTCACTCCAGTAAAATACAGCTTCTAAAAAGCTGTATTTTACTGGAGTGAAAATCTATTGATAAATTTTGTAAACCTTGAGACTCCATGGATTCTTTTTGGGTATAGCAGTTCACCTGCTAGCTACCTGTTTTGAGAGTTAATGGAAAGTAGTGTTTTTATTAGTCTTACAGTCTAAGACCAGTCAAGGATGAATGACAGCAATGATGAGTTCTTATGTTGTGATTATTGCAGCTGATAAGTCTTGCAGAGTAGCTGTTCTATGTTAGACCAGGCTGATGTGGTCTAGAATTTCATTTACAGATTTTTAAGTATCTCTAGGAACAGGAATTTGTCAATGCTGATTAGGATATCCAACAGTCTCACAATATACTTGTAAAGAGTTGAAAATTTATTGCAGGGAGAAATGTTTTAGTATGCTGCTGCTTATTATCTTACCTCTCTTCTTCCACCAATACTCTCCAAGCCTTAGTTAAATATGGAGAATTTAACTGATTTATATTCTTCATTAGGATAACTGTATGGCTGACTGGGTGGGAATTCTGAGTGTAGCAATTCCAGTGCATCTGAGAGCACCTGATTTTTCCCAATCAGGTGCTCTCAGATGCACTGGAATTGCTACACTCAGAATTCCCACCCAGTCAGCCATACTGCCTTACATATTTTTTGTTACTAATGTTAAACTAAAAACTGAACACAGAAAATGTGAGATATAGACAAAGCTTCACCTGAGCATAATCCTTTTCCAGATATGTATTTTTAGGTTCTGAAGTTAATGATAGAGCAGGGGAATCAATCCCCCGAAAGGACAAGGGTATGTCTTAGTTAAATGAAGGCAATCTCTTGTGATTAGAGATGTAAGGTGTGGGGAAATTAATGTTGATGGAAATCGATGGAACAGGGCCTGTCACCTTCTAAAATAACTTTTCTTTTGAGGGTTGACATCTGCACCTAAGAGGAATAAACTCATTTAGCCTTTGGGGTTTTTTGGAAAAGAAGAGAAAAACCAGAAATATTTCTCTATGGACAGCAAAATGAATAACAGAACTCCTCTGCCCATCTCTATTCCCCATCATGATCCTTTTGTATCAGTGAAGCTCTAGCAAAGCATAAGTGCATTGACAAATAATGGGAAGACAATTTCCCGTAATCCAGTTTGTAAAGGATTTATGGCCAATCTCTTTTGAGTGTATTCCAAATAGAATGTGCTTTGCACTATGATACACAGATGATGCACTCAGAATCATGGTGAAGATGGGAAAAATACACCTTTTGAAGTGTGTGTGTGTGTGTGTATTGATGATATAATATAATGATTTTTAAGCTTCAGTTTCTTCCCTCTAATTTGAAGTCATTTCCTGGCTTTAGGCTTAGTCTTCATGGTTGTTTCCTAAATAGCCTGTTTCTGATTAAATTGATTAAGTACTAATTGCTTCTGAGAAAAAGAATATGAAGGACAACAAATCCCCTCTTTCTGTTAAAATAATTGAGACAGGGTAGTAAGATTTGAAGAATTCTGAATCCTTAGCGAGTGTGTAGCCTTTGGGGCAAATGCTTGTTTCCAGATGTTTTGACAACACAGAGAAGTCTTCTCAGGTAAGAGAGGGCTGCTGTGGAACTAGGTTTAAAATGCATATACTTTTGGGCCAGCATGCATTTAGGCTTCAGCAAAATACAGTTTGGATATCTGGGTACATTTCGGCACTCCCCCCCGCCTCCCCCCAAAAAGGCCTTTCTGGCTCACTTTCTGATAAGACTGAAATTACACATTCTTAGGATTGCAGCAATTTGAGAGTATGACTGCTGATCTGGTCTCATAGATGAAAGCCGCTGGGATGACAAAAGGAGAAGGCAGATGGGCAGGGGGAAATGCAGTCCTACTCCAGTGTTCCTCTTTTTATTAGTTTATTAATTTATTTCATTAAATTTAAATTTAGATTCCAAAAGGTTCTGGGCAGCTTACACTTTAAAAAGCAAAAACAATAAAATAGAAAAAAAGAATCATATAGAACTGGAAAAAAACATACAAGCAAGCAAAAAACAACCAACATAAACTCAATAACCACTCTACCTCAAGGCATGGGAGAACAGCCAGGTTTTCAAGGACATTTCAAATATCAGCAGGATGAGAGCCATAAGGATCTCTGGGGGAGGCTGATTCAGAGGGCAGGTGCTGCAACAGAAAAGGTGTCTGATGATTGACACTATTTAATCAAAGTATATCAGGTCCGTTCTGCCCAATGTTACTGGGCAGGCAGAGACTACTGGAGATAGTTGGCCCCTCAAATAACTAGGCCCTATGCCATGAAGGCCTTTAGGGGTAATGACCAGCACTTTGAATTGTACTTGGAAGCCAGCCATTAACCAGTGTGGTTCATAAAGCTGTGGCAGGCTCATGGCTGCATGCACCACTGCGTTCTGGACCAGCTGCAGCTTCCAAGTGATGAGGGTTAAAAGCAGTCAAAGTCCAACATTAAAAGATCACCTTGCTGAGGAAGAACTACATCTACACCCACCACACCTCCCAATAATTAGTGGGGTCACACATCGTCTTTTTCTAGGTAGAGAATCCATTTGTAGGAAAGAATTAAGCTGAACGCTCCCACCCTAAATATATATAATTATAAATAAACATTGCATTAATATATATTTATGACCTGATATACTGCTTCTGGGTAAGCAATTCCAAGTCACTAAATCCAAATGGCTCAAGAAGAGAAGGCCCCAGCTGGCACACTGGGCATAGTTCTGTAGATATGCTTCTTGTCCCAGCCATCATTTGCAAATCATGACAACTGTGGTCAAGGAAAACTCCTCTGTCCACATCTTCAAGATGTACAAGCCAAACAAACAAACAAATCCAGATGAACAGGACCTATATCTGCCCCAATACTGGAGTCTGAGGCAAATCCAGCCTTTTCTACAAAGAGTGATAGAAATTTGCTCACTGTGAGCTTCTAACTGTTCTGACTCCCCTCCCTCAACATCTTAATGGAAGAAATGCTATGCAGTATTGAAAAGCATTTGCTGAACTGTTCAGCGCAGATGCATCAGAGGAAGAGAAGTAAGCCCTCCCTGCTACATCCATTGCCACAGAACAGGATTGCAAGCAGGCCTTGAGGAGGACTGAATTCCAGGTCAAAACCAAATTCTACCCAGAGTTTCTGCAACAGTAATCCTGCCTATTATCAGTCTGCTTCATCTCTCTCAACAGCCTGGTGAACCAAGATGTCTGATGTCTGTTGAAGGGAAGAGGGCATTTAGGAACAATATGGTTCACCACCCTGGCTAGCTCTGTGTTCCACAGTTGGCCAGGTTTAAGCAGTACTGATGACAAACTAGGCTGGGAATAGTGCAAATGCATTCAGAAAACCATCCAGATCCATCAACCACCTGGGTTAGACCATCTTAATTACTTCTGTATCCCAGCAGAGGTTTATAGCAGCTGCCAGTATAAAATTGACCAAAGATCTGTTCATGAAAACAGAATTACAGCCAGCAACCCCACTTTCAGGGCACCAACTCCAGGCAAACAGCACTAAAATCCTGTGTATAATCTGCTTTATGCATGGGACCAGGATTTCTGGTCCCCAAAGAAAGATCCAACATAAGATGATACGTGTGCATGTGTGCACACATACACTTTTTCAGAAGTAATTGTAACATTGGAGAGTGTAGTAACTCAAAGGAGGGTACCCCAGGAGGGATCTAGATTTGGGGGTAAAAAACAAAATTCTGGTTTACTCTCTGGGTGCTGAGAGATTAAAGGATTAACTGAAGGAGATGCAGGAATAAGCATCACGTTTGGCTGTAGGATATAAGGATGGAACCAAGAAGGGGAGTAAAAAAAGAGGCATAGAGGTTTGAAAAAGGGAGGAAGGTAAGTAGAAAAGTTCAGCAGAAGGGACTCAGGTCAAAATGCAGGATTCATTGAAAAGAAAACCCACAGCCAAAGACTGGAATTCTTGTTCAGCTGGAATCCAGCAAAATGCCATCAGTGTCAAAGAAACTTACAGGTAGTCCTCGGGTTATGGCAGCAAGTGGGACCGGAACTGCCATCGCTAAGTAATGCGGCCATAAAGGCTGACATCATGTGACTGTGCCGCTTAGCGACAGCAGTTCCGGCAGTCCTGGTTGCAGTCGTTAAGTGAGGACTACATAGGTTGTTAAGTGAGGATCTCACCTGACCATGACTTCCTGCCAGCTTCCCCATTGGCTTTGCTTGTGGGAAGCCAGCAGAGAACGTCAGAAATCGCAATCACATGACCACAGCTCACTGCAGTGCCAGGCGCCAGGTCATGATCAAGTGATTGTGGAGACACTGCGACTGCTAGAACTCCGAGGACTGGTCATAAGTCCCCCTCATTCAGCACTGTCATAAGTTTGAATGAGTGGTGGTAACCTGAGGACCACCTGTACTTCCTGAATGAGGCTCAGTGGGCTGAGATTTTAAATGCATCCCAGTGGGGATGCAGGCATTTGGTATGTCCTCTGAGAGAAACAGATTGTGCTGCGCTGTCACATAAGGACTTAGATCATTATAGGGTTAGGGTTCATGTTGTGTTGTTTCTGTACTCCTGAGACAAAGGAAATCAAGTGTTATGATGTTGGTGAAAAAAGAGAGAACGCCCTGAAGTCAGTATTTCCAGCCCTCTCTGCTTCCAGGAGAAGTGTGAGACTTGGGAAGTGGACTAGCTAGAGGAAGCATTGCACACCACTTGATGCTTTTCTCATCATGAGCCTCTGCAGGGAATGACTGCCATTGTGAATGGCCTTGTCTACTCTGAGACACTTTTTCTAGTCTAAGTAAAAAATTGCTCTGAATGCATTAACGTGAAGGAAGCCTGCATGGGCTGAGCTTTTGTCTTTATCCTTTCACAAGGATAATTTGTTGCATGGATCGCTCCCAGTGCCTCTAATGTGCACATGGCTTGCTGCCTCTGCAAAGGGGCTGAGAGCAACAGAGAGTGTGTGTGCTTGACAGGCCGGTGCAACATGAACGCTGCACTTTGGTGAACATAGCAATTAAACATCCTGCTTTTCTTGTCTAAAAGGAGGGAGGGAAGCGACACACATTCCGAGGTTCTGCTTGGCTCATAGAGGAAGCTGATTATTAATGCTATCCTCTAGAGGCATCTTTAAGAAAGGAAAAGAGCAGTCTTAGGACAAATTTGCTGTTGCCTAGAAAAGAATGTTTTTGACACGTTACCATTGCTGTTGCTGATGCCTTGGATTGTTCTAAAATGTTTTCTTCTAGACTCCTGCACAGTCGTGCCGTGCCACTCCTCTTATTCCCCCACCACCAGAGAAACGCAAGAATGTTCAGACAACTGCGCCCGTTAAAAGTAAGAAATTATCTTGCAGGTTGGTGATACTGAGGATCAAAGAATACTAAATAATCAGCTTTACTGGCTTGGCAGTAGGTAGCTCCTTGCGCTCTTGAGGACGAAAAAGGAAATACTAGATGTTCGATAATATTTACTTTGTGTTTTTATACCATGAGTTAATGAACTGTGGCAGGAAGTGGATCTTCATCTGAGATGGGCAACCTGTGGTCTTCCAGATGTTAATGAACTCCAGCAGAAAAGTCCATAGTTCTTTAAATGAATATGTTTCAAAATAAGACATGTAGAGCACGAGTGGGATTATTTGGAATTAGAGAATTAAAATTGCAATCTGATCAAGAATATCTGCTCAGGAATAAATTTTACTGTATTTAGTAGAACTTGCTTCCAAGTAAACATGCATAAATTGAGGCTGTTGCTTACATTTTACTTTGCGGATTTTCTCTTCGAGTGAAAAGACTAAATTTTTCTTCTGGAGATGGAAATTCCTATTCACATGCACAACTTGAAAACACAGCCCTGAAATCTGTTTTCATGAACCAAAACTAGCCACGGCATATCTAGGAGCAAGTATCTGAGAAGCAACGTCATTAAAAAAAACATTTTTCTGTTTCCTCTTCAAAGATAAATGATAGAAGGAACCGCTGCCCCTTCAACTTCCAGTTGATGTAGCCTTCTGGCACAAAGGAGAAAGTAAACAGAAGAAAAGCCCACAAAATCGGACTACCACCAATGAGGAACCTGACTCAGATGCTTGTAGGATTTCATCTGAGGTGGAAGATGATACAAAAAACATCCATACTCTTGTATGGAAGGCAGAAGTACTTGCAAATTTGGCCAAACGATTCTAGGCAGGTCATGGCTCAACTGGACTGAAACTCAGAACATTTTGATTATTCTGGATTTCAGCCAAAGCAGAGTCCAGACCAATCTTGCAGGGACAGTGGGGCAAATATGATATGCCTTGCCACTCTCTCTCCCCTATGCATCCACCTGCCCACCCAGCATCTTTCTTCCTCTTACCTCCCCTTTGTCACACCTGAATTCAAACTCAGTATGCCCAGGCAATCTACCCACCCAATCTTCTCTGTGCAATCACTCTGCTAACTGTCCCTTATGTACCACTCTTGCCTTTTCCCCACTGTCTCCAACCCTGGAACACCTCTGCCAAAACATGCAGGTTTTGGTCTATGCCTGGAGAAAGCACATCTGGCTTGTTGTGGGTAGAGACCACTCAAAATTGTCTGTTCCATGGATACAGTGGTTGGGGCACGGAGAGTTTTGTTCATCCCTAGTCTAGAGCACGTGCGATGGCTTTCTTTTTAAAATAAAACAGGTTAGATTTTATGCTGGAGAGAATTAAAAAAGGAGATATGCTGGACAAGCATTGGTCAACCTCCCAGTGTCACTGGGAGCTGGGCAGCATATCAATTTATTTATTTTTTATTATTTATTTATTTTCTGGGGACAAGGTCAGTCACCCACAATGATGAATATATGATTTGCAGACCTACATTAAGAAAAATAGATCATGATTACCCCTGTATTTTGGGGCTGGAAAAAAAAAATAAAGTAGGAGAAGAAAGTTCCACGATAAACGTTTATTTTTTCAGTCCTTCCATGTAGAAAAACAGATTACAGGTAGAGATTTCCAGTGCTCCCTTTAAAAAGGAGAGGAAAATGAAAAGGCAGTTTTCTGAAGCTCAGAAGCTGCTATCTTTTTACTTTGAGCACAAAGGAATAAGAGAGGTCTAGTGAGGCATAGGCAGTCATTTGGAGCTGATCAGTACATTTAGAGTTTTGAGAACATGTACCTGGCACCCTTGCAAATGGCTGCTGGGAGGGAGGAGTTCCTGTTTAGAAAAGGGTTGCCTTGGTGTACAGGGACACAAAACATCCTTTTATCAATAGGTAAAATGCTCCCAGCCACCACTTTCCCTCTATCTTGCCCTCCTCATAATCTATGTCCAGCTATTTTTTGGGGAGGGGGAGGACTATAGAGGTCCTGGGGCAGTTTGAGTAAATAAAGATTATGCCAGAGGCTGGTGTTTTGATTTTCAGCAGCCAATTTCCCATTTAACTTTTCTTATTAAAAATAAAAATTACGTGGACAGGGAGCCCAGGAAAGGGACAAGGAAAATCTCCAGGGATTGCTATTCATCTCTGCCCTAGAGGCCTCATTGCAGATGGCTCTGTTAAAATGCTTTCCTCCAGTCCAGCAGCTGGCAGAAAAGCATGCTGGTATACATTGCACTGCCCTGATTACTGAGCCCTGTTCTCTCTCAGTGACACAATCAGTAAGCAGAGCTATCATTGCAATTTTAATGCAAGGCAAGTTAAGGAAAGCCATCAATGGATTACTCTAGTTTCATTTCCCTCCCTTTAGCCCCTGTTCTGAACATCTGGTGGGATGGATATAGATAGCTGTCAAGTTGCTGCACTAACAGAAGGGGTCCACACCTGTGACCTGTTAGTCAGGCTATTTCTCAACATGTGTCCAGTTTTTTTTTTTTTTTTTTTTTTGAAGGAGTGTTAAGTCTGTGTTCAAAAAGTAGCCCAGCTGAGAGGCCACAGGCACGGAGGAGGGAAACAGGAAGAATCTGGAGGGGTTTCCTGCTCAATCCATTTGGAGTGTTTCCTGCTGCTTCATTCCACCTTCCCTCTTATGTGTGACCTATCAGTTAGGTTAATAGGCACAGAGGAGAAGTATGGGATGAAGCAGGAGGAAATGTTTGATAATGAGCGGGCTCCAACCTCAGCTAATGCTGCAAGCCAATGCCAGTGCCAGTAAGTGAGTTGGCAAAATTAAGACATCCCACTCAACCAAAGAAATAAAAATAGTGGATGGCCATGTGAAACCCTTTTTTGATAGAAACAGTGGAACACTTGCAATTCACCCATTGGTGGGAGAATCCATCTCTGTTTCCAGCTTAAATTGATCTGCAAAGCTTAGAAATAGTACATGCTCAGAGTTCTAGTCCTTTTTCAAAAAACACAGGTGAAGTGCTCTTTCAAAAGTGTGCTAAATCCATGTATATTAGACACCTGTAAGACCTGGCATGTGTTTCAGAATGGGCTGGTAAGGTCGTGCATGAGCAGAAGCCAAGTGTTGAGCCCCTCCTACAGCCCAAGCCACAAAGGCCATGGAGTACAGTGTCTACCATGTGGAGAGCAGGAGATGTTTCTGCATCAGCCAAAAGTAGACAATAGAAACTGAGCAGGTCCCAGTCCCTGTCACATCATCAACCACCTTGTTGACAAGCTGACCTGGGTCATGTTTACAGGAAAAACTGCATTGGGAGAAGATGGAAGACACTAACATTGGAACAGCTAAATATAACTTTAAGCAGCCTCAGTTCTGGTTTAGGATGAGACACCGACAATGTCTTGAGGACATGTCATATAAACGTTACAGGGGCGCGTTCATGTTGCAGGCCGGGGAACATGAGGATCAGTCCAAAGTTAATCAAGTGTTAGAATCAGTATTGTTGGCATTTGAATGAACAGTTTTTTTCTTCTTCTTCTGCAGATAAACTGTATCTTTTCTGCTGCCTTAAATAATCTCCCTTGCAACTATGAAAGGCTGGCTGAGAGGAACTGAGTATTTGGTGGGATGGGGAGATAAGGAATAAAACTCCATGAAGGAAACACAGACAGAATATTAAATAAGGCAGTTCAGCATTTAGATTGTGTGCAGAAATAAGCACTGCTTACTTGGAGTTTGGCAAGTATGAATTTATTGTTACAAAATACACAGTAAGAAAACTGCATTCTTCAGGTTGGCTGAAGGGAATAGGTTGTAGAAGTCTACTTCATTAACTTTTGATTTATTAGGCACATTTCCCATTATCTACAAAAGTTCTAACTGATTAATTCCACTCCTTAACATTGCTGGCCATGTAAATGCAGGCATTTAGAGCTCAATGCAATGCAATGCAATGCATCCCTCAGGGAAAGAGAAGAATGGGCTCAGTGCAGGATTGGCAGTTGTGGCTCCATAATAATGGAGAAGGAGCTGGGAAAACTGGAAAAAGTCATTCCCCCAGCGTAACGGTAAGTGGGAATGGCCTTGGGAGACAAGGCAAAGAGACGCAGCCAAGGGAACGGTCAGACTTGCCAAGTTCTGTTAATGTAGCTTTAAAATGAAGTAGAATTAGCTCATCTGGCCGTGTTTCCTGTCTGGTTTACCTGGGAGGGCTGACACCCAGATCTCAGTAAAGCTCTTCCCAGATGTATTCTGTTATTAGTCTTTGCAGCAATCATTGTTGTAGCCAAAGTTCACTTTTCTGCAAACTTGTTGAAAGTGCATTGGTTGCCTAACTGGGCTGTGTAATCAAAACAATGCAACAAGCCAGCATGAGTTTATGTTCCTGTTGTGTTCACAAAAAAATCTAATCTGAACGTGATTGCCTAGTGCCTAGTGCTGAAGAACTGGAGCTACCATTTGTCTCTCACCTAACTACATTCCCCCCCCCCCTTACTACATTGGCGCCAAAATCCTTTCTCACAGAATGGTGGCCTTGTGCATTCCTCCCATTGATAACACAGTTCTTCCCAGCCTTCAGACTACCACCGGTTTTGTCTGCATTCAGGTCTTGCTGTAAATTCCCATATCAGTTTGAGCGCCTCTCCATCTCATAGCAATAACCCAAACACAACTATAAACTACCATCCCCCCCAGATACAAATGGCAGAATCAAATCAAGCAAACACCCATTGACTGCTATAACTTTTTAAATTGACATTTGATTGATGCAGGTTCTGACAGAATAATGGGTCAGCAGCATCTGAGCAGCAGCAGTCAGGGGACATGAGGGTTTCAAGTCTTAAGGCCACATGGGTGAGGAAGAGTAGTCAGTTGCTTTTAGCCAAATGTGAACCCTGCCTTCAGACAGGCTCTGTATTATTCTCTTCCTTGCTCCATGAAAACAGTTGCATAAAGAATCAAGGTATTATTTAGCAATAGTCCTCTTTTGTCTCTTTTAATGTCAAATAAAAGATGCATTCTTCAAAAACAATACCTGTTTGCATAAAATGAAAAGTATTGCCTAAAAGTATCCATTTCTCTCCTATAACATAAAAACTTTCCTATAAAAATACTTTCCTATAAAAACATGAAAAACCCCTCTCTGTAGAACAGACTTCTCCCTTGTTGTAAAGAGATTGGCGATCAGGAATACTCAAGAGACAGTTAATACAGTTTTGCTTTGAGATAAGTGAACCAAGAAAAGTAGTTAAACTGCTCTGAAAGCATCCACAATAAAATTCTTAATGGGCTCTGCTGCAGGTTTTTTTTTTAACCACCCTCTTTTCTTTTGATTTTGTTGCTAAGACATGTTAATTGTTTCCTTTCAGATGCAACTGGAATCACCTCTGGGTCAGTTTCTAGCACCTCTACTGAAAGCACAACTTCACTGGATACCTTGTACACAGGTTCAACAGAGTCAGGTCTCCCTACTGCTACATCCAGCCCCAACAATACTCCTCCCCCTGTTCCTAGCAGAAGTGCCCTCACCATGGCATCATCCAGCTTAGATATTAGTCCTGTAGTGCAAAGGAAACACGGGAGTGCAAGCAAATCCCCCCAGACCAAAAGGGCTGCTCCACAACCTCCTGCCGAGATGGAGGTGTCAGATGCAGGTGGCAAGAAGACCTCACAAGCAAAGGAGACCACACCAGCCGCATCTACAGGGATAGAAAAATTTGATTCTCTTTGCCTGGAAGATGAGAAGGTGGCCCATGTAGAGGAGGTGGAGCAGGAGTCCTCTGGCCCAGTAACCACCGTGCCAAAGACAATAGGGGCTGAACTGATTGAGCTGATCCGCAGGAACACAAATCTCAGCTATGAGCTCTCCAGGGTTGCTATAGGTGTAGTAATTGGCCACATTCAGACTTCTGTTCCAGCCCTTAATAGCATCATGGAGCAGATTCTCATCTCTCTGGTGGAAAGCAAGGTAGGAGACATATTTCTTTTTACCTCCATGGTATGTATATATGTTAAAACTGTACTAAATTGGATGGTTTAGGAATTGCTCTGCAACCTGGAAAGATAAACAAATGTGCTGCTTAGAAAAATTGGAAGATGACATTGTAGACTTAGAAAATGTGATTCCTGATATAAGTTGTTTTCTGCTTTATTTGTATGATTAAGATTATCCTGAAGAAAGAAATGAGGCACTACCTAGCATAGAGAAAGTTCAGGTGACCTTAAGAGTGACATATGTAATTCCACAGTATATTCTAGAGAAAGCTCCTGCTTTGTTTCGCTTTCCTCGGCTGATGTGAAATGAGCCGAAAAAGATTTTCCATGCCTTTCCTCTTGATGGATTCTTTGTTTTTTGGAAGACGTGTTTTGCAGGAAGAGGAGGAGGAAGTGATAATAGAATAAGATCTTCAGTGTTTTAGGGCACTGTGGAGGCTGTTAGTTCAGTGTAAGAAGTTATAAGGTGCCTGTGATCTCTGTGAAGCTCTATATGTCAGGGTTGTATCAGAAATGGAAATGCTTCTTTCTTCAGCCAACACTTTGCGTCCCATCTGACCAAGTCAATTGAAACGGAAGGGCCTTGGTGGCTTTACTTGCTATGGGTATCATTTGTATTGGAATAAAAATGTTACTCTAGATTACATTTAATCAGACTTAATTCATGTGCTGTATATCGTGCTCTTTGTAGATTACCCATAGCAGCACAGTAGTTACCATGCCATGAGGTATCCCTCATAATGGCATCATTGAGATGCTGCCTCCAGCCACATGGAACAGCCTCCCAGTGCTGTGCTTAACAGTGTTGTATGATCACAAAGGGTCCATTGGTGCCAGTTCTCTGTCATGAAGATCCTCTGATTTTTAGATTGCAAACTGGAAACTTATGGAAAGGGACCCCGAAGTGGTCTTCAGTCAAGTTTTGAATAAAGCAAACTTCTGAGATTGGCCAGAGGAGGGATTTTTTTCCTTTTTCTTTTTACAAATTCATGCAATGTGTGGATAGTCATCCTGGAATACTTCTTTTCTTACAGGTAAGTTAAGTCTGCCCCTGGGCAGAATGAGAGCCAAAACATTTCTAAGCCTTTTTTTCCAAGTGAAATAAGAGATCATCATTGATTAAAGCTTTTCTCTGCTGTGAACTAAATCTCTCACCCTTTGTTCGAGAATCATATTATTTTCTTTAATTACTTGTATCCCTTTATTCTGTCCTCCTCCTTTAAATTAAAAGTCAAAGCACTACTTTACTAAATCAATTTTAAAATCCATTACCACAGACTTATTCCCAGTGTGCTCTTTTGAAGGATAAATTGCTCATGATTTGCCTGGTAGTTCTGTGCATGCATTAGAAAGATAAAGGGGGACAAAATATATTCCGATCTCTAATGTTGTGTGTAGTCTGCCAGGGTACCCTAACACACATTCTGTAGTGGAATTATTTTTTTTTAAAGTAGAAACTTGTACTTCTGTAATGTACACACATAACCCTAAATGCAGCAGGGATGGAGAGGAGCTAGCCAAGGTAGTTCAGAATCACTCTGATGTATGGCAAGGCTGCTTAGGAACAAAATGCCAGCATGCCAGCTTTCCCATGTGCTTTGGGCTTCTATTTATCTCCTTCGTTGCTTTTTACAGTAACATTTTGGTTCAAGTGGCTGATGTAAGGAGAATGTTGTTCCACATCATGACAAGCAGCTGAAGGCCTAATAACACAGGGAATAAACTCTTGGCACGGTAGCCATGGGGGGAGTGTCATTGTGTCCTCCTGCCTCCACACTTTTCATTTTAATATAGAAATATGGCAGATAGGTAAGCAGACATCCACCCATCAACCCATAGCTAAATATGCCAGGCCTAAACATCCATCCCTCACTTAATAAATACCCTTTTAAATTGTACCTTTTAAAGCTGCATGCAATGCTTAGGATTCTGTGTGTACATTCACCACATCTAATATATATATGGAAGCAGGATGGAGATGTCCCTATGGAATCTAGTAGTTATTGAATGTTTGAATGGAGTTTGACATATTTACCTCTCCGATTTCATGTTAGTCCTTTTGCCTCCTCTTCCCTGTTTTCTAAGTTTGATCATTCTTCCTCTGTACAATCCCAACAGTCCCTTTGCTTGCAATGTCTCTTGCCTGCTTCATCTCAGAAAAATTTGCTTGCTATCCAGACTGGCATGGAGGACAGAGCCAAGCCTTGACCTAAGCTCAGTAGACTTTGCTATCCTTTAAAATTTGGAATTCGCCTGCTATGAACAGGAGTCTCAACTGTGGAATAAATTATGCAGAAGTTGCATTAAATACTCTGTTTTCAGAAAGACTTTAATTTTCTACTTCTGTGCAGTGTTTAGATTTATGAGTTCTGTGTTGGGCTGAATGGAAAGTTCTGATAATACAGTATGGGCTTTCCATATTGCAGTTCAGGCACTATTCAGTTCATATGAAATATTCCTGTTAGAAGACTTCTGAGCATTGCTGCCTGCATGGAAGGAAAACAAACAGATCTGGAACTGAACAAGTACCATGTTAAGAGGTACCTGTTACAGGTTGCCACTCTAAGCAAGGGTGATTGTTATTGCTAATCTATGCTCAGGGCTACCACATTTGAAGCAAAAGCAATATGCATTTGGGGTTTGCACTTGTTGATACCCAGTTGGTATTTGTAATGCTAAATTGGACTGCTCTTATCTGCAGATACTTTGCAGGTCAGAGAAGGAGAAAAATTGTATGTGCTTATAAGTCATTGATAAAGGATTGCAATCAGCCAAGGTTGATTATTGCCCAATTAATCTGGGAAAGAGTTCAATTGCTAATCCTAAAGATGGCAGGAATGCTTGAAAATCAGGAAAGCATAGTAGCATAGCAAAATGGTGGAAGACAAGGAGGGTCTCATTCTCTCAGACTCCGCTGTTTTCTGTAAGCATTTGCCACGTTTTTCTGTATGTCATGTCTGCCGCTCAGTAACGAGTTATAATTCCAGAGGAAAAAGAAAAAGATCCTGTAATTGCTCTGTCCTGCTTGCATTAAATTTTCAAAGAAATGACCCTAGAGAGATACTCAGTAAATTGAATTAAGTGTCTGTCTGTCTGTCTGTCTGTCTGTCTTGGCATTGTTAAGCTGTGCTACAGACTTGAGATGAAGGCCCCTTTTCTTGCTTCAATCATACACCCTGGTGATGTGGTTGTCAGCAGAGAGGGAGAAAGAAAGAAACCCCACATTGCCCACTCTCAATTCCTCTTGTTTGAGGTGTCTCTAGTTGTACGTACCTTCCTGAAGAAATCTAAAAGGATGCTTGTGTTTAGAATGCTCCTGGCATTCTGGAACAGCAAGGCAGGAGATTGAGAAAAAGATGTAGAGCAGCTTCTGCAGGAATGCAGCCAGCTTTGCACAGTGGAAGAAGCATGCCATCTGTTAGCACTGAAGGCGAAAAGAGAGAGCTTTCCCTAAATAATCATACTTTCAGGGGGAAAGATAAGATGGGTTGTTTCCAGCATATTGTTTTGCCCTTCAAATGAAGAATGGCATACCCAAAGGTGCTCAAGACAGATCTTTGTTTTACCTGTTATTATTATTTCAGCCTTTTCTCTAGGTAGCTCCTTATTACAAAGAATCGCAAAACAGATCTTTCAGATTCTGATTCCTGGGATCCTCCATAGTGGGTGGCTCTGCAGCTGTAAAGAGCTGCCAGCTGCTTGATCTGACCCCAACTGGCTGGGGAATTCTGGGAGTCGAAGTCCAGACCTCTTAAAGTTGCTAACGTTGAGAAACCCTGCTTTAAGGCATAATATGGCCAGTGGTTAGGCAGAATAGAGAGAATTGCTAATAGAATGATATTGGTGAAGGCTAAACTGGGTGGCTTTGTCTTGGAAAACTGGCGGATGGGGGATAACAAGGAAATAGATTTGAATGAGAATGATCATCCCAAAACTAGCAAACCAACCAACCCTACTTATAATGTTTGATTCTAGGTTTTATTTCATTTGATAAGAAACACAGTGATTACACCCAAATTCTCTTCAGTTAGTTTTTCCTAATGTGCTAAAAATATTGAGGGAGAGAGTGGCTAGGCCCTGAATTGGATCCTGAAGTAGTTTTACAGGTTGGGGGATTGCTATGTTTTTAAAACTCTGTGGCTCCCCCCCCCCGCTTCTTCCTTAATTCCCCCTAAATAATCATATTCAGAGCCATACATGAACTAGTCTTGATGCTGAAAGTTTGATGACCATTTAAGGTTTATACATATTAATAAAGGATTTGAGGTTGATTTTAAAAGGCCAACATGTTTCTTTTAAAATATTCTAGTTTCCTAATTTTTAAGCATTGCTGCTGACTGATATTTTTCGAATATCCTTTGTTAGATTCCTAAAATCACTTGCAGGGATGTGTAAGATTGTACTTTTCTGCTGTACTCCTGAAGAATAATGGCTTTATAATCTCTTGGGCTTCATATAGAGGTGAAGCATTTTCAGTGTATCTTTAAGCCATCCTTCATGCTTTTCCTGCTCTGACATATATATTCTTTTTCCCCGAGAATTCCCGCAATATAGAGACAGCACAGAAAGATACTGCAATTTTTCCCCTAGAAATGTGATCAGAGAAAACTAACTCATAGTGAGAAATTAAACATTCCAATTACATAATCTTCTATGTGGGTTCACAATTGACTCCTTCATTTTTATGAATATTACCAGTGTTTGAAAAGTGGTATATATTTGCTTAATTTAAAGTTGGAGGAATATCTGCAAACACAATAGAAGGTTCTCATATTAAATATCACAGGCTGTTTTGAAAGGCTGAAAAATATGGGAAGAACATTGCTTGTGCCCCATTTTGGGGAGGTCCAGGGGCTGAAGTTTGGAGGCATCATTCTCTATCCTTGGGCAGACCCTGTGGAACTGCTTCCTGCAGGAAATGCCCAATTCTAGTCTCCTACCAGAAGTTGATGAAAACAGAGCTTTTCTGGAGGGCATTTGGGAGCTGATATCAAATGCTGTTGTAGGATATCAGTTTTTGTCTTTGTAAGTTTCTGTACTTTTGATTGTTATTATTTTGTCATATGTTGTAAGCCGCTGAGAGTCTGCTTACAAATGCAGCAGAATATAAATTAAATATTTTAATCAATGTAAAAGATTTGTATGACCACCCCTCTTATATAACTTAACCTTAAGTGGCTTACAACGCCAATGGACAAAAATACCAAAAGTCAAGAAAATTAAAACCATTGTATACAACCAAGGCACCATAAGAGTACTACCCCAAATATAGGTGGGCTGGGCTCAACTCTCATCCTGGCCCAATGCCTGGGGGAAGAGCCTTCCAGAAGACCAAGATGATAGGGTCCTCCAGATCTTGGGGGAGTCTGTTTAAAAAAATGCAGTTAAAATCAAGGAAATCTCTAATAATATATAAAAATCTTCCATTAAGAGAGCCCCTGAAAATCTTAAAAAAACTCTGGGAGGAGGATTTGGGATTGAATCAAACACATCTCATATGGCATGGAATTCCTTTGAAAATCTGCCACAGCAAATCCTCAAGAATTGGCTGTGAAGATAAACCATGAGCAGCGCTCTCTTCCACTAAACCTACAGTACATGAAATTGCAACTTTTTGAGATAGTGAAGTTGTAAGCAAATTGGCACATGTTACCATTTTTGGTGGCAGTGCCCAAATACTCATTCCTTTCAGTCCAAACATGTAAAGAAACTGAGAAGCGGAAATCATCCAGCAGTCCTTCACAATGAGTCCTGCAGTTAGCTTATTGTTCATATTTCCTAATGCATATAAATTGGTGGAGTTAGAGAAATAAATTCAATTCCTGTTGCAAAAATGTCAGTGGATCAGTATTATTTAAAATGCTTTGGCTGAAAAATTGCTACAAGGCAGTGTGAAAAACTAATGTCTGACCATCATTCCTTAGCTATATATAAGTGTTTGTGTAGATGAATGTATAAATAAAACATCATCCTAGGTTTAAAAAATGAATATGGATACTTTAAATGGTATCAGATTGAATCTTTGTGGTGTAAAATTCCATTTAGGTCTCTTTCAACAAGCCATGAAAGGTCAATCATAAAAATCAACAAGGTTTTGACAAAGTCCAAGTATCTGACAGGTGTTTTTATTTATAAATCAGGCTTCATTTAAATCTTGGAATCAGTAGCAAGTGAGAAATGGAGTGTAAAGGAAACAAGCTGATATGATTATTAAGACTGTGAGCAGCAGGGTTTTTTCATAACAAATCTTATTTTTATTCTCTAATTAATCCACAGTACATCTAAAGTAAATCAAAAATAGGCTGATTTCAGGCTTATAGGACATCCTATGCTTTGTACTAGAACTCTGAAATCCATTATTTGAAGTATAGGGCAACAATTGGCAGAAAATTCTCATTTTTAGAAAAGAATTATGAGCCAATTATTTGAGGATTGGAATTAAATGGAACTCACTGCCCTTCTGTGCAAAAAACATCATCAAGGCACCCCTAAACTGATTGCATTGAATCCAGAAGTTTCTTCGTTGCAGCAATATAACTTAGGATAATGGGTTTGCTCCTTTCATTGCTGCTATCAGAATACTGTAATCTTAACTGATGCTTAAAAACTAAGCAGGCTTGGCCCTTGTTAATATTTGGATTGCAGACTACCGGGAAATCCTGGATCTGTATGCTAGATTGGGAAACACCTCAGAAAGTGGTAACTTCCATGTTGTTTCCAAGAAAGTTACCTGGATGCCTCCGTGAAGCCACCAGAAGTCAAACTCACTTTTACTTTATTATTCTGACTCTCAAAACAGAGAGTCAGAAAGGCTAGCAGATGGACCACGAGTCAGTCAGAGATATCCTCTGCCCATCGTAGACAAAGCCGTTAAGAATCATAACTTGTCGCCTGTTCTTTATTAGAGTACAGGCTTCGTTCTTTGAGTGACTGATTTCCAAGTCATTCACGGAAAACAGCAAGAATGTGTTGCTCTGTCTGCTTAAAGATCATATTTTATTAGCACAGGGTTTGTTAGCATCAGGAGCTCAAGGTGGCACACGTAGCACTTCCTCCTCCCATTTTCCTCCACAACAACCCTGTGAGGTAGGGAGAAAGCGACTGGCCCAAAGTCACCCAGCTTCCGCAGCTGGAGTAGATCTGAAGCTGAATCTCCCTGCTGCCAGAGTTCGGACCCCAGTAGCTTTAGGTTGGATTAACGAAGACCCTTGTCTGAAATTCTGGAAGCTGCTGGTGTTACGCAGTGCATAGATATACTAGAACTAGATTCAGCTGTATTCTAGTGGCAGATTACAGCAGTTTCTCTGTTCCTATTACAAATATTTCCCATTGTCTGTTACCTTCTGGCAGGTTCTAATCTAGGACCTGTTGTTTAGAAATCTGTCTGCAGAGGAATTATCTTAGTTTATATATGAGGCCGTGATTCATTCTAACAGGAGATATTATTTGTTATCAAGAAACAAAACCAGTATCTTCTCTTTACGTAGAGAAGAGAATGCTAGTTCTATTCCCAATTCAGCATCAGGAATATGTCTCTTTTCTCGCAAATAGAGGAGATGGGAAAGAAATATAGAGATAACCGTGTTTTGTTTACAATGCATATGAAAATGACTAGAGTGACAAGAGTGATAGGAAGAGGGGATTCTTATTGTCTTTAAATCTAAAAGAACACAAAATGCTTCCACCTCTTTCTAGTTAGATTTCTAGGGACTGTGTTATCACATTGTGCGAGCCGAGAATGGCCAGTCTAGTGTTTCAGGCTTTATGGAAAAACAGGAGTTTGTTTGTTATTTGTCACATTTGCTATATAAATATACATCGCCCATCTCACACAAAGCGACTCTGGGCAGAGTTGCACAAACTGGGGAAAAAGAGATCCCAGGGTGTCCTAATCACAAGAAATTAATAATGAGTTCACAATTCTTCTGCAGTTGTGAAATTCATTTGATTAATCATGTTACAAACATAGCTGGCAGGTGCAAAACCCCATCAGTTTTAAAGTTTTTGAATGGCCTTTTTTCTTACAGGAATTACTATGCAAAAAGCTATGCTGATATTTTAACTGCCCTGGATATACAGATCTTCAAGGAATATGCTTTTATGTGTAATAACTTAATGAACTAATTGTTAAACCTGTTTGCCTTCTGTTTCCCAGGGCTCTGAATAGAATAGGCATTGTTGTTTTTAGAGTACTAATTGATGCTTCTTGTGGTGTTCTGTAAGTGATACTAGCCTCATTCAGCCTCCAGTGATATGTATGAATGACGATAAGCAAAAAAAAATCAGCTACTTTGATTGTTATATCCTGCAGAAAGGCAAGATATATACAGTAGTTGTCATCATCATCATCACCATCATCATACAATAATCCAGGTGGATTTGCCGTAGCCCTTTACAATTCATAATGCAGTTCTGATTCCCTGTGTTCTGAATTAACATATTTGCAGATTTTTTTAAAAAGAAAGTATTTGGATTCTTTGTAAGTCTGAAAGGGATGCTTAAAAGGTAGGTAGGTTTGTAAAGCAGGTACTGTATCTGAACTTTATTTCCATCATTTGAGTTGGTTCTGCCTGAAATATCATGCAACTGCAGATAATTCCAGAAAAGATTTAGTTGATCATAAGTATTCTCAGAAGGCAAATGCAAAGTATTTTTGCAAGGTAAATTAATTGGAGTGCAAAACATGATCCCCCCAACTAATTACACTTATTGAAAAGCAAATATAAGGGGAAAAGACAATAGCTGCTATGTGAAATATGCCAATCACAAAATAAGGTAACTACTTCTCTAATTCAGTAATAGCTTTCATCTGAAGAAACTCCAAAGCAGAACACTGGTTACAATACAGGTAGTCCTTGTTTAGTGACTACAATGACAACCAGCAACTCAGTTGTTAAGCAAAGCAGTCACTAAGTGAAACCATGGCTGAAGACCTTGCATATTTTCTTCAGTTTGCTTGTACAAGTAGTCCTTGCTTAGTGACTGCCTCGTTTAGCGACCATTTGCAGTTTTCGCAATGATGAAAAAGTAATTTTATGACCAGCGCTCACATTTGCAGTCTTTGCAGGTCTGTAAAGCAAAGGAAAGCTGAAGAAAGATCATAAGCACAGTCGCAGTTTCACTTAGTGACCGCTTCACTTAACAACCAAGTTGCTGGTCCCAATTGCAGTTGCTAAATGAGGACTACCTGTAATTGTTTAATTTCTTGTAAACAATTTCACAGTCCATTTGGCTTGAAAGCAGGACTAACTCTGAACATTGGAAGTCCCACTCCTTGCTGCTATTTAATAGCCTTTGATAAACTTAAACTCCATGAAACTTAATAATTGCATTGTATGCTTAGAAGTCAGATATTGTGACAAACCCAGCATTTCCTTCACACTTGGTAGAACATGTATCTGAACTCAGAATTCGTTCGGATCTTAATTGTAACGTGACTCCCCGTCTGACGTATCCTTATGCTTAATTTATGGAGAAATCAACTGGAATACCCAGGATCAGGATATGCCAGATATTAAATAATCAGTTTGAATTTTTCTCTGTGGAAGTTACATAACTTCCATAGAAATCAAATTATTTTTTAAAATCTTCCTTTCTGTTTAAGCAGCTAGCAAACTGCTGTTGAAAGGTATATTAAGCTTTCCTGGTGATTAAGAACATAAGAACAAATGCAGTGCCCTGCTGGACTGAACCTTGGCCCTTCTAGTCCAGCAGTCTGTTTTCCCAGTTTTGACAGATTACCCTTGCCTATAATGGTTTTAGAAGCACGTGAGCATTTCCAAACCTTGTTTTGCTTAAGTCTTTAATAAAAATATTTAATTGGAAACTGAAATTTGATTTAGTTCTTGGCTTAGCCTTGAGTTGGTAGACTTTTAGGCCTGCATGTTACTTGGTTTAAGGAGATGGACATAGAAACTGGAACAAGGAGCCTATATATATAAGCCCAAGTCATTCCCTAGTATACAGGATAAGTGTTATTAATAATCAAATAGATGATTGAAGTAACAATTTTAAGGGTATCTGTTGTAAGGGTAGAAATTCAGATGTCTGTTTCTCCTAGCAACAGTAGCAATGGGACATGTTTCAAAGAGGTGTATTTAGGATTTCCATATAAGGCTTTGTCCTTTTCAGCAATCATCTCAGTATTTCAGAAAACCTGTAAATCTAGAAGTCTACTTATTGTTCAAGAGAGATTTGCTTCCAGAAAGAAAGAAAAAAATGATGCACCATATTGCTTGGCAGTATACAACATAATGTCAGATATTAGTAACTACTTGAAAACTATTTGAAAGCTAGAGCTTTTGCAATACTTCCTGTTAAAGTGGTTATTTCTTATTCTTGCAGGATCTATGCTCAGGTTTGCCATCTGGCCAGATTTGCCATGATGAAGAGAGACTGAAGGTGATATTTACAGATCTGGCCCGGCACAAAGATGATGCCCAGCAACGCAGTTGGGCCCTCTATGAAGATGAAAGTGTCATTTGCTGTTATTTGGAGGAACTGCTTCAGATTCTGGTAATTCCTTGCCTTGGCAGAGTCTTTATAAAGTTTATTTGCTCAGGACTTTGATTATTACAAATGCAAAATCAATGGTAAGAGCTTAATTCATGACTGGGCAGTCCACAAAATAGTGGCCCATGGAGCCAAGAGAAGCTCAATTTCTTTTGCTGCCAACCAGGTGATGAAAACTCTCAAATGGAACAATAAGGCTTGGAGCTCACCTTCTAGCTAAGATAATAGTAAAATTCCTAATGTCATAGTCAAGTTAAATGATATCCTAAATAATGTATTGTTGCCTCTTAGGCTAACACATCTCAGGCATAGTCAGAATAAATGTCCTAATAATTGTCAAGCTCATTAGACAATTTTTAATTCCCTCCAGGTGAATAATAATGTTCATCTTTCAACTGGGTTTGGCTCTTTTTCAAATAAGTTATTCATATGGTTACAGATAGTTCCCAGGTTAAGAATGCCCAGTTTAAGCATGACCCATAGTTAAGAACGGAGCCTATTGCAGCAAAATTCGAGTTGAATACACAGTGATTCGAGGTAAATACCCAATGGTTCGAGTTCATTACACAATACTACTTATACAGTATTATACTTATATTATACACAAAGAGAAGTGTTACCCATTAATCATTTATGGCTTTATTTTGCCTTTCAATGCTTTTGGAGAGGGAGAGAGGGAGAGGGAGAGAAACATGTGTGAAACCTTTGCCTTTGCTAGTCTATTCTGAATGTTGATTTTTTTTTTCCATTTGTTTTTACAGACAGATGCAGATCCAGAAGTCTGCAAGAAGATGTGCAGGAAGAATGAGTTTGAATCAGTATTATCCCTTGTGGCGTATTACCAGATGGTATGACACTGCTTTGAGTGTGTATAAATTTGGTTGAACCTTGAATAGTTTAATTCTTACTTGTATATCAATAAATTTTAACATACAAGTAAGACAACTTTGCTATAAGGATGCTCTTCCTTCCCCTCACAATCTCCAGCTTTCTTATTTTAAGCATCTCTCCAATCAATCTGACTAATTAGTAAAACTGGCAGGCAAGGCAGCCCTACTCTAAAGTATGAACCAGTGGCCAAAGTCTAAGAGCAGTGGCTGAAGTAGGAAGTCTGAAATCAGCATACTAAAACAAAAGAGTATTCTCAAAGTTTGCTTTGGACTCACTATATCAGGAAAAAAATGGATGGAAACACCAATAACATTTGGGGTCATATGCATGCTTTGTTTTTCCCCAAAAGTAGAAATAATTAATATCTGAATATGAAAGATTTAGCTGCCCTGTTTTAAAAAGCACCACTAAGGAAGAGAAGCAGCAGCCTTGTTGTTGTTGTATTGGAAGGAGGTATTTCCACAGATGCCTTGGGAACATTGGCAGGTTGTTCCTATTCCTTGCTTAATTGAGGCACATCTGTGCATTGGTAAACAGCATTGGATTGGAAATGGGTTATGAAACTTTCCTGGGACAAAGGAAGGAAATCAAGTGTGCAAAGGAACATGATGGAGTTTGCCTTTGAGCCCCCCTCCCCAAATCCTTTCCTGTCATATTCCACTCTGAATGAGTACTGCTAGTTTAGCCTGACCTAAATACTCCAGTTTGGTGTAGTGGTTAAAGTACCAAGCTAGAAACTGGGAGACCAGGAGTTCTAGTCCCACCTTAGGCACGAAGCCAGCTAGGTGACCTTGGGCCAGTCACTCTCTCTCAGCCCTAGGAAGGAGGCAAGGGCCAACCACTTCCGAAAAATGTTGTGAAGAAAACTGCAGGGACTTGTCCAGGCAGTTAGTTTCCAGAAGTCAAGGCTGACTCAAAGGCACATGCAGATACTCTCTTTAGCTCACCATATTTGGGATCAAAGCTACTTTGCCTCTTTTTCTTTAACCTGGAGTCCCCCAGCCTGGCACCTTCTGAATTTGTTTAGACTGCAACTTCTACAGTTCCCAAGACTATGCTGTCCTTGGAATTGCAGTCACAACGTAACAGTTGGTGGAGGGAATCCAGAACATGAACTGCCATAAAAGATAGCAGTATGATTAATAGCTTATATTTCTAGATCAACAAATAGCAGGCTTACCAAATCTAAAATACCTGATCAGTCCTAATATTTCTTCAAAGACAGTTGGCCTGCAGATGGATAATTCTGAAGGAATTAACTTGCTAGTATAAAGTAAGAAGCTCTCCTTTGAGGAATAGTCTTTCTTTGGACCTATATACTTTGGTCTTGGAGATGAAGATTCACTGGCAGGATCTACATAAAGCAGGAGAGAAGCTTCCAGCACAGTGTTCCAGGGCTCACTATAGGTTTCAACAGTGTTTCCAATAGTGACTTGGATTCACAGAAATTGAAGGATCCTAGGCTTGTTGAGCTAATAACAATTCTACAGGGGCAAGTTCAAAGTTTTATGCATAAGAAAGAACCACATTTGGGAATGATTGACAATTGTGTTCTGTGTTGTGACTTAGGCTATTTTGGGTAACAGACTGGAATATAGACTAAGCTGTAAGTATGATATAAAGGGTACTAGTTTAGACTGAATGCAGAGGAATTCTGTTGAATTTCAGGAATACTGGAAAATTCACAAAAACTAGTGTAAGCCAGGTTAACTGTGATAAGATCCTTAGAAGTACTTTACTTTTACCTAGGCAGCAAAATTCAAGAAAAACAAGATGAGCTATTAAATGGATTTTAATAATACTTTGATTACTATTGATTAATATTACTTTGATTAAAAGCAGATTCTAAGTGAAACTTACATAAACCACTTTGTATTGCCAATTGACAGGCTGATGGCCAAGAGATCTAATAGTTCTTTGATATTGAACGTTATGTCAAGAAGAGAGAACAGCAGAATTTATGAAAAATAGGACAAAAAATATGCAGGGATCAAATGTTGGTATCTTTACAATTTCTGATGTTCCGAATGGCCACATAAGGATGTGCTTACTGAAACTATTGCAATCAGCATAGAGGAATTGTTTTCTGAGTTTACATGGACTGCTTCACTTTCTGAATAACAAGTGAAAGAAACATGCATTATTTATAGCTGGGTATTTTGTTAATTAATTTAATTAAATTATTGTTAATAATTTTTAATTATTTAATTGTTAATTAAAAACAATTTTCTTCTTAAGGAGCACAGAGTTCCATTACGCCTGCTGCTTCTGAAATGTTTTGGAGCAATGTGCAATTTGGATGCTGCTATTATTTCTGCTCTGGTTAATTCTGTTCTGCCAATGGAGCTAGCCCGAGATATGCAGACTCATACCCAAGGTGAGGCATATGTTATACAGTAAATCTTCCTATAACTCAGAAAGAATTCAGATTTTTCGGCTACTGGTGATATGTCACATTATTGTAAGGCTTTTAAGGAATATATTCCCAAACTGTATTGCAGTAATTGAAGGGATGGTCTGTGTGGAACACTGTTTGGTGTAAAATCTGGATATAGATTTAACTAATGCATAGTAGTAAAGCTTTCGATTATAATCTCTTCCTTTTCTTCAAGAAACTCTGATACAGGTAGCAAGGGAAAAAATGAGATTAAAGAGTATGATGGTAACTTCTTTAATAGATTATAGGAATGCTGTAGACATACTTTTTTTCCTAGAAGGCAGAAATAAAAATCAAAACAATCTTGGTGGGTTAGAGAAATGGGCAGAAAGTAACAGAATGAAATTTAACAGAGACAAATGCAGAATTCACTTAAGAAATAAAAACCAAATGTGTGGGTAAAAGACAAATGCAATTTTCGGCTGCATCAACAGAAGTACAATTCCAAATTATAAGAAGTAATTGTCTCATTTTTCTGGTTTGGTCAGATCCTACCTTGAGGACTGTGTCTAGTTCTGGACACCTCGCCTTAAAAAAGATACAGAAAAACTTGCATAGGATCAGAGAAATGCAGTGAGGATAATTGGGAACTACAAACTAAGAATATTGGTGGTATGTTTAATCTTTTAAAAAAGAGGGAGGGAGGAAGAAATGATAGCACTGTCTAAATATCTGGAAAGATATCTCATAGAAGGTCAAGATCTATTCTCATGTTTGAGAGTGCAGGAGACTGAATAATGGATTAAGTTAAAAGAAGATAGATTCTGATAGAAAGTTAGAAAAAAACCTTCATAATATTAAGAGCAGTTTAACAATGGAAGCAATTACCGAGAGATTGGGGGGCGGGGTTTCCCTTCATTGGGTCTGTTCAGACAGAGTCATCTGTTGGCGATGCCTTGTTCTGGATCCCTGAACTAGGCAGCAGGTTTGATTTAATGCCCTAAATGGCCCCTTCCAACTCCATGACTCTATGAATTTTTTGGTGGCAATCAGTTTTAGCAGTAATTTTCCAAGGGGATCATCTTTGTTCCTGATGGCCCACCAACAATTATGTACTATTATGAAGAAAAGAAGATGAAGGCATGGATGTAGCTGGAACACAACTTTTTTTCCAGATTGGGGGAGTTAAAAAAAGAAGGGAAACTATTTTGGAGTAGGAAGACATAAAGAAGCCATAAGGGTTGTTTTAAGGTGGGATTCTGAAACTCTTGAGTAATTTTATGTGGGACTTTAGCTTTGAAAGCAAGCTTCTGAAAGATACCATCATTAGCATTTGATAGACAGATCATAGGTGTCCAGCACTTGGGGGAACATCATACAGCATTGCTGAACATACATTTATTGGCAGTTAACAAAAACATGGAAAATTAGTCATAACTGTCTTTTTAATACATTGGTTACAGATTCAGCAGGTAGCAGCAGAAGCTAAGCAGGGTCAGCTCCGGTTAGTACTTGAATAGGAGACCAGCTTGGAACTCCATGGCTGATGGCTGGATGGAGAGGTTGAAAAAACATCCTGGAAGAAGGCAGAGGCAAGCCACTTCATAGCACTGCCAAGGAAACCTCATGCATGGAGTTGCCAAGAGTTCAGCTTGACTGAGGACATCGTTGTCTTGTTGCCAGGACCAAAAAAACCCACAATCTTTTAATTAGATATGTTATTTTTATTTTAAATGACATATCGCTAAAAAATCTGGTTTAATAGGAATGACACTTCCGTCTAGGATATAAATAGAACGTTTTAATAAACATGATCAGCTGCGTTAGTGTACTTTCCTTTTAAGAAAAAACTTTCAGATGAAAACCTTTTAAGAGGATCCGTTAGCATGCATTTGCCCGAAATATCAAAGATCGGATTGATAAGACAGTAAAATGATCTTTCTCCATTGCAAGCAGAAAAATATGACAGAAGCAGAGGCTGAGCTAGGGCATGAGAACATTTTACATTTGATCAAACCCCAGCTCTATCTGGTTCTGATTCTGGCCATCAAGACTGTTCTTCCCTGCAAGTAGAAATATCTGGTGGACAGCCTTACCAAAATGAAAAGGGAAAGCCTGAAGAAGTGGCAGGATGGTGTAGGGCTATGCAGTGCTTCATATTCAAAGACACACAGGTGCTTTGGGGTACGGGAGCATGAATGTAGCACCTGTGTGCAACTCCTTGAAGCAGCCACACCTTTCTCTGGAGAAGATGTGTTGGGTTGAAGAAGTCATAGACAGATGAGATGCATTCTAACGCATTCTTTGAATACAAAGCCCTGCGTGGCTGCAGGATCTAGGTTTTCACACACCCGTATCACTGCTCTGTAATACATTCTGATCCCAGTACTGGATACAGAATCTTTTATGCACGTCCTTTGAGATTCGCTGTGTGGGGGGGTGTGCACACTTACACACGAATACACACTAGTTTTCTTTCTATCACAGGAGTGTATTGATTGTCTGCCATGTGGGAAGAGCGAGTATTTCTACGTTTGTTTGCAGAACTCTTGGGAGGCTATTTCTCTCTGCTGATTGATAGTGGTGCTTAAAAATGATGCTGTGACACTTCATTTTAGCAGGACGTTTGCCTCTGCTTTGAGAAGCGTCCTGGCTTGCTGCCATCTAAAAGGCGGGGTTCAGTTGCATCCCTCACTGACGCCAGGCCGTGGCATTCTGCTGTGTTCAGTCTTTTCCTCCAAGAAATTCCTACCATCACCCATTCAGTGTTTATATTCTTTTACACATCTGTATTTGGCTGTTGGGCAGCCAGATGAGTGGAGTCCTCATTGTGTCTTTATCTTCCCCCTTTTCCTTTCTTTCCAAGTCCCACCTGCATATCCAGTTAAGCTCACACAAAATTGTGTTGTTTTTGCATTTGTACTGGACTCTTGGTACTTTCTTGTGGGTAGAACCTTCCATCTGTTTGGTGTCAGGCTCTGGCTATGTGGTTGGTGTTTGCTTCCTCGATGGCATGAATTTATAGCAGCATTATAATCACCCCCATCTTACTCCTGTTACTACTTTTACATTTTAATCCTGCTTTTCAGTACCCAGCAGTTCAAGTCTGTTAACAGAGGGGCACACAAGGCTGGAATATGAATCCCACACATGTCCTGTGTCTGAGGTATCAGTTTCAGAAAATGTATCTCTCTGTTTGCTCCTTGCCATATTCATTTTCTAATCAAAGCTTGTCTTTTTCATGGTTATGAGTTACATCTACCTTGCATGCATGTCACTGCTAATGTGCTAGAGAGCCTTACCTTGATTGGCACATGTTCTTTGATGGCCAAAATGATCATGTCTCTTTCATTGATGTTCAAATGGCAGTTCAATTGAAATAACAATTTGCAAAGAAAGAGGACTGCGAACGCTATAGCAATGAATAAGTGGGAAAAGATGGCAAGTGCTTTGTGCCGCTTTCATTCCTTTCTAAGAGCTATTTTGTAACTCAGTGCTTGGATGGTTTTTTTGTTCCTGATGCTGTCAAAGAACTGTAAACAAAATTTCTCATGAAAAATGGCTTTGCGTGTTGTAGTGATAGAAACTTACTTTGGTGCTAGCAACTTGGGAATCGAGGCCGATCCATCTTCTGATAGACTGCAGTGTCTAATCCCTTTTGTAGCTAGCAGAGACCCAGATAATCCTTGCTGACTCTCAAGCAACTAAGATTGGTGCCAAGTCAGCAGTAGCTATTCCGTAGGACCCTTCCCAATTTTAAAGAGAAACATAGGATGCTAAAACACTAGATCCTAGATGATTTTGATGACACTTCTGCCGACACAGGCAATATGGCTGCTGCCCAGTTTTCCTGCTGGAGTTAATTTGCCCCAGAGAGTTTCTTTGCTGTTCACTGCTGGCTGCACAGCTTTAAAGTATCCTTCTGGAAAGCTTTCTGTAAGATACAGCAAGGCCCAGTTAACTAGAACAGTTGTAATCCAGTCCCTACATCAGCCGGTCCAGGTCACTGTGGAATGCACACATAGCTTTAGTGTTAGTCTTGCTTTCTTGACCTTCACCCATCCTCTCCTTGCTGTAAAACAAACTCCTCTTGTGACACTTAAAGTAATGTAAGATGTACTGTATAGTTAAGTTCAGAAATCATTAATGTTGACTCAAAACTGTCGGAAATGCATTTTTTAGGCACTTCTGAAAACTGGCTCAGCTGTGTGCATTTTGTCTGATATCGGCAGCAGGGTCCCGTGGTGATTTGCAGTATTATAACTTCAAAATGAATACAGTTGATTTCTCCCTAGAATTGTTTGTAACCTCCCTCTTTTTTAATACACCCGTGGTGCCACAAGCAGCCTTGACTTTTGCAGAGAGGTGTGCTTGGGACACTCTATTTCCTCAAAGTTTAACTAACTAAAATCTTGTAATTTCATATTAATGAACTCAGCATTTATCGAATAATTACACTGACTTATCTGCTGCGTTTCTTTTGAAGTTCTAGTGTTTTGATGTAATTCTTGCTGATCTTTAATTACTACTGCTCTTTCCCTCTTCAGCAAGTAACAGCTACTGGGTTTTGTAACATAACAACAGAATGTATTGATACATTTTATACTTGAATTGCCTTACAGTGAAAGCAGTATGCTTGAAGCCCTGTATTGGAGAAGACTAGCTTTTTTTTGTAGTATGGAATGTTTGTTCATAGAAACCTGGTTTGTTCCATCCTAGCTCAGCTCAGATAGCATGACCAGAGAAGCATTAATTCCATAGGCTAAAAATTCTGGCAATGTTTTGTTAACTGTCTGAAGGTTCCTGCTTCCATTCGTCTGTGGTGAGGGATATCCAGGAGCCTAAATGAGTAGAATTCAAAGTTATCCCCCCCCCCCCCCCAGTTTTTTGTCTCTACAGATATCTGCCTGTAGAGACAAACATAACAGGTGAAGGACTCAGGGAAGATGGCAGGAGACCCAGATGTGATCTGTCAGCTGCCAGTTGTCATCCAGTCACTTTGAAAAACAGTTACTTGCTACAGTGATAAGTCAGTAGGTCTAGAGCTGGAAAAGAAATTCATTACAGGTGTCGGGGGGGGGGGGAGGATGATGCAGTCTGCCAGAATGTATTCGATAGTGAGCAACAATAGACCAGAATCCTCCCACATTTGTCATTTTCCACTCAGAAAGTGCCACCGAATCATTTATTTGGGGAAAATATACATGTAAATTGGGGGAAGTTGTAAATACAATAACTGAATGGGTCGGGGGTCAGCATTGTTAATTCAGATTGTTCACTAGAAGTTCATTCCTTTCCTTTCCAGGAAATGTGAAGAGCAGGGCACGTGTTGGCCTTTTCCAAAGGGGAAGATTAGATAGCACCATCTCTCTAGCATGCAGCATTTGAAGTACTTTCAGATGAACTTCCCAGACTTTGTTCTCCCCAGGCCTTTTCTTTTGGGAGGAAGTCCAATCAGTCGCAATTAAAAATATGCTGAGTGGGTGAATTGTATAGAGCAGTGTTTTTTAAGCTTGGCAACTTTAAGATGTGTGGACTTCAACTCCCAGAATTCCACAGCCAACATGTTTCCTTGTTCTGTTTAAGTAAGAACAGAGGGAATGCATCCAAAGTGTAGGACTTCTCTAACCTCTTTTCAAGTTTTCTAAGAAACTTGGGTCAATCCTGCCACAAATAGTATATGTCTGTCTGACTCATAGTGCCAACTGATGGAGAGTGATAGTCATGCCAACTCAGAGTGAAACAAAATAACACAATGGTCAGGAAATGGACAAATTTATGCTAGTCATCTTGTAAGATTCATAACCTGAGGATCAGTCTGTACTTAAATAACTGTTATTGGATTATTCATTACTGCATATAATGCCTCGACTTTGTACATTTCTGCTTGACTTAATAATCTCTTATAAATAGGATGGAGTGTGTTTCATGGTGGCCATATGCCTCTCATGCAGCATTTCTTACATAAAGCCCTGTTGAAACACACCAGCTAATTAAGATTCAGGAAAGACAGTGGCTGTGATTCTGTGGAGCATTCATGTATACGCACTGGAAGTGAAAATTATGCTGTAGTAGCAGGCTGTGGGACAGGTTGATGCATGAGATCCGTATGTGCTTTGGAAGGAAGCAGAAACGCACACCTGGAAGGTTACTGAATCTCAGAAGATTTCTACTCCTGTTTGCCTATGCTGATCTTTCCCACAGAAAATCTTTCCCTTGCTTTAGGAAAAGCACTGAAGTTATAGGTAGAGGATATGTTTGTGCTAATGTACTTTATATGGGGAACTGTTCTTAATTTTTATTTATTTACTTTAAATTGTTGTGCTTTTCTTCCTGCTGGAAGTTGACAGTTTGAAAATATGCAAAAATGATCAAAGCAGAATAAAAGTGGAAATTAACACGGGGGGAAATGTGGTTCATGTCAGCAGGAATGAAATAAAATCTCATAATCCACATACTCAGAATCACCCCTCAAAGGGCCAGGTCTTCACCAGGTACCATAAAACATATCTTCTCCAGGAGTGCAGTCCACAGCATTAACTTACTCCACCTGCTGTACCTTATTTTGTAAAGAGAGTGTGCATAGATTTGTAGGGGCTTAAGCTTTAAGACACATCTGGAAACAGGCAGCCATCCAACTGGCCACAATTTCTGCCCAGCCAACAAGCAGCTAAGAAAATAATTACCCTGTATTTGCAGCAGACGAGGGTGGGTTGGAATATGATTTAGTTGCTTAGCCATGCCATAAATCCGTCTACTTACCTTACTGTTTAGCCAGCCTTGTCAGTGATCTAAATAAAGTTTTTGGATGTTTTTAAAGGGTAATTTAAAATAGAAATATGCCATCTGAATGCTTTAGTAAAAGAGTGCCAGGAAAGGCATAATTGGTTTTATTATAGAATAAGCTAGTGTAGAGCACTCCAAGACGTTGCTAGATCCTAGAACAGGTAGTGCTTCTTATTGTGCTGGAGAGGAGCTACCCCTGTGGCTCGACAGACAGAAGAAACGTCTCTGAAGTTTTAACCAAATTAGGAGCATGTGATGACGACGTACACCAGCTTTCAAACATAGGCCTATTTAGGCCATAAATGTTGGCATTGGCTGGTAGTAACTATTCTGGCAGGAATGTTTCCAATGTTGTTTAGAGGCCTGCATGCAAACTGTTTGCTTTGCTATCATCCTCCAGCCCTGTTTGCAGACAAAATTTGACTCGGGCCTAATGGTGAGCTACTAGTTTTGTGGGTGACAAGAAATGCCTGTAAAAAAAATGAGGTTTCATTTAACTTTCAGATGTTGCTCTTTAATCTGATATATATTGTAGAGCATTTACACTCAAGGCTTCCTTGTGGTTGTTGTGGCCTAGTATACGCTATCTCCTGATACTGAGATATGTCAGAATTTAAAATGTGCATATGTGTTTAAATCTTTTGCATTTGTTACATATTTGTTACATACAGTTGTGGCTGTATGGGTGTCCAGCAGAAGACTGGTTCTGTACAGAAAAATATGGTGGGTTCTGAGGGTGTGAATGCACATCACTCTACCATGGCAATATTGTTTGAGTTAAGCCACTGTGTTTTGTTTTGTTTTTTCCAGACCATCAGAAGATGTGCTACTCTGCATTGGTGCTGGCGATGATATTTTGTATGGGAGAACCTCTACCGTATCATCACTATGGTGAGAATGATTTCCAGCATAATGCAGAAGTAGGTGGCAAGCATCCATTTAATAGAACTGGTTTCTTGTACTCTGTCTACCTATAATTAAATGGAGACAGTTTGATCAGGGCCTCTTCTTCACAGTCTGGGAAAAGGCTGCCAGAAAGCTTACAAAAGGTTAGGAGCGCAGAAGGGAGTCCACCTAAAGGAAATCTTATCTATTTTTGTTCGTGTGTTGAGTTCAGTTCCCCTAAGATTGCTCAAATTTCCTGCAGAAATATTTCCAGATCTCTCTTACTAACTGGGAAAGTACCCTAAGGATGATAAAGTAACTTAAGTCCTTAACAGAAACTATGCAAATCAGAGCTTGTGACAGCATCTGGCTTCTAGAACAAGCTCTAGGATGGATCCCAATGTTCTTTAAACTTTTTGCATTGTACTTCAAATGTATGTGTTATATTTTTAATCCATCCATTCAACAAACATTCTAATACACAACATCAAGAGAACCTAGGCTATCAAGCAGCACAGAAGAACCATAAATAAAATAAATTTCTAATATTGTATTAGAACTAAAATTAGCTACTTGTTTATTGCAGTGAATAGATATAAAAATACCATGGTAGTTTTGGGGACACTTCAGAAAAAGCAAAGGGCAGGCTTATAGTATAGGGCAACTTGCTAACCAGAAATAAGAGTTTTTTTAAAGGCCAAACTAGAATATCTGGATTGTAATTTTTTTTTAGTTTTTTCCTCACCAACAAGTAAAAAGCAATAAATCACCGATTTATCTTCCAAGCACTGATCCAGATAGCCCTTCACCATCAAACTGTTGTTTGTCTGGCAGAACAGATAGCAGCTTTGGGGCAGCAGGGAAGTATTAAAGAAGATGTCAGTTCCCCTTGGAATTTTGGGAGCAACATATGCCAAGCTGGACAATATAAGAGAGTAAACAAAGACCTCTGCTTTTATTGGCTTTGCTGTTTTATCTTGGTGTGATCCTACAATTGTTTTCTTAAGATAGTTTTATTCACATAAGGTGTAGAGCTTTCATAATAGATATAGCAAACAATGAGGGGTGGCTAGAGTTTAGGCTTAATTGTAACTAGACAAACTATTGTGGGAGAGGTAAATATGTGCCAGTGATGCAGTAGATAAAGAGATTTATCCCTGGCATACAGATCACTTTCAAGGAGACGTCTGTTCCTCAATGGCATAGGGTTCGGTTTTGGAGTGGAAATCTTTGCTGAATCTGCAGTAACAGAAATAGTGTGTGGGCTTCAGGCAGAAGTTGGGGAAACTTCCTTAACCATCAATCTCCCCCAAATCCTTTTTTCTCAAATTGAGAAATAGATAGTAGAAATTGCAACTGTGTATGGGGATACAAGAAAAACAGTAGTGAATAAAGTATTTGTTTAGCCTCTCCCCTAGAGCATATCATTCTCCCCTCCAAACTCCCCTCCCCTCCCTCTGCTCTAGAGATATTCCACAGGAGATTTGAGTTCATAGGTACAGGTCTACAAATAAACTGGTAATTTGTCTCCTACATATCTCACCACCTTAATCATGAGCCAGCTAGCTCCAAGAATGGCTGGTTTTAACCAGTAAGGTTAGCATCCATCTCATGCTGGAGTTAATCCAATCCATGTAAAAATGCAATGTCTATGTTTTTCTCTTTTTCACAGAGCATCTCAATTCCCAATTTATTCACTTCCTATTAAATGTGATTGAGGATGGATTGCCATCAGATAGCACAGACCAGCTGCCTGATCTGTTCATTAATGTTCTTCTGGCTTTTAATCTTCACATTCCAGGTCAGTGGTGGTAGTTTTACCAACTAAGATTATATTGGGATTTCAGTTAATGTGGAACTTCTTTTCTCTGTCATATGCTGACCTGCAAACAGCCTGAACTTGCACATGTTGTAGAATAAGGGATATTTTGTGCTTCAGAATTCTGAAAGTAGGAGGGCAGATATTCTTAAGAAAGGCTTAAGCTTTTCCTGAACTCACCAGCCAATCCCACCTGAGATAAACAGCCAGCCTTGGTATGGCAGTCTAGTGACCCCAGAGCATCTGATAAATTGTCCCAATGTTGAGGGAGGTTGTGGTTGTTTCCCAAAAGACCCTCTCCATGTAGTCCCATTTCTACAAAGGCAAAACTGGGGAAAAATACACTGTATCTTTATAATGCCATTAAAGGGTATTAGGAAGGTGGGTTTAACTCCTAGATAGTTTATGATTTTCTGGCTAAACCCAGGATATCATAAATGAAACATGGTACTTAACTGGGGAAAGCAACAGTCAGTCTACCCCAAGAGGTTGGTTTTCTTTCACATTCTATAAAATTGAGGATAAGCACTCAGAAAAAGAGGAGAAAAGAAGAGAGACCATGAGGGCCTGCCTGTGAACTCCCATGCAGGAGGCCCAGGTCATCTGTCTCCAACCATCTTCTCTGCAACGAATTGAACATCCACTGAAATCCAAGAGTTTATTCAAGGAGGCAATAAATGATTAGTTTAGCTAGAATGACTATGTTGATTTTATTTGGAATGTTGTGTGTATTATTTATTTAGATTTAGAAGGCTGCTCAAATCCAAATGACTTCGGGTGGCTTACATAATTAAAAGAAAACAATTTAAAGGAAAAGAACATGTGCATCCAGACAAAATACACGTTACATAACAAAAACTCCACTAAGGGCTCAACAATCAACCTAACCCCAAATGGGCACAACCATGTTTTCCAAGACTTGGGGAACTCTTGTAGGGTGGAAGCCATGTGAATCACTGGGGTGATGCTATTCCAGAGGGCAGGTGCTGCAGCAGAGAATATAAGCTTCCGGGGTCCTGCTAGAGTACATTGCTTGACAGAAGGGACCCAGAGCACCTGTAATCTGCCCAGTCTTACTGGATGGGTAGAAACAAGTGGTTGTTCAAATAATCAAGCCCTATGCCAGGAAGAGCATTATAGGTGACAATCAGGATCTTGAATTGCACTTGGAAGTCAACTGGCCACCAATGCAGCTCATGGAGCAACAATGACACACGGATGTAGTTATCACTGCCTGTGCCGCTGCATTTTGGACCAGCTGCATCTTTGAGTGTTCTTCAAGGGCAGCCCCACATAGAGTGTGTGCAATAGTCCATCCATGAGGTGACTAGGATGTGAATGGCCATTTGAAGGAATGGGCACAGCTTGCACACAAGATGGGCCTGTGCAAAAGCCCTCCTGACCCCAGCTGCCACCGCTCCTCAAGCAATAGCTGTGACTTCAGAAAGACCCCCAACTTGCGCACTAGTCTTGAATGGGAAAGTCCCACCCTATCCAAGACAAATGGTGAAAAATTCCCAGATCCAAGGGGTCCAGACAGCCACAGCACTCATTCTTGGCAGGATTGAGCCTGAGTCTGTTCCTCCCCACCCAGACCTGAACGAAGTCCAGATGCTGGGTCAGGATATTGTTGCCTTCCTGTCCGTTTCCTATATATCTCTTTTCTCCCCAAAAATCCTTTTATCTAGAGATATAAAATTTCTTTATTAAGGGAATTTCTCATCAGAACTTTCTCCTCATGCGAAGGCTACATGGCTGCCTAGCTACCTCTTGGGTTTCAGAATTAGAACAAAATTCTAGAGCCCAAGAAGCCCACTGCTTTTAATCCTGGATTTGAGCACATACCCCTCATGACTAGGGAGCTACATCCTGCATGAATTTGCCTAACACCCTTTAAAGTCTATGGCAGATACCATGTTCTGCAGTTAACCATATTTTAAATGAAGAACTATCTCTTGGATTTGAATCTCTCCAACAGTCACCAAATGAATCTGTGTTCTAGTATTTTGAGGGGGGGGGGCAAGGGGAAAAACATTTTTTTGTTTTAATTGCACACATGATTATTTATAAGCCTCTGCTGTGTCACCTCTCAATTAGCCTTTTGACAAGCTATTGTGTACTACTGTACCCCCAGTAATGTATTACTGTGCACTCATCTCACTCTCATCCCATAGGAATGATTCATCTTGAATCAGATGTTCCCTTGCTTCTGCTGCTTTCCCCTGTGACTAAAGCATGTGTGTAAGAGCATGAATGTTCATAGTTCTCATAATCTTTCATTTTGCAACTAGAAATTCAGAGCTGGAATGCTGGGATAAGGTTCCAGCTCTGCTTATAACAGAACCACTTTCCAATTTCTAATACCTGCTTCACAGTCCTACTGGTGTGTACAAAGCCTGGGTTGCATGGGTTAAAACTTCAGGAACCTCTGCTTTAAGGGAGAGGGCATTTCACAGGACTCTTGTCAGTGTAATTCTGCAGTCAACCAGGCATCTTCTTCCTTTTAGTGAGTGGCAGATTTTCTGCTTATCCCTTGCTGTGCCTTGTGAATCTCATTAATTGTAGAAGCATTGGAGTCGTCCTTTCATTGTTCCCGCCTAGTCAAACCTTTTGGGAAGCAGCTTAACTTATTCTGGCTGGTAGTGACTGCAAGCTTTTTAAAAATAATAATAATAAAGCAGATCAAAAGGTGCTGTGATGTTGGCTTACCTCTTAACCCCAGGCAATTTGGCAGTTGTCATATTGTTAAATGTTAGGTGTCATTTCTTAATTGCTTAGTGCATTTGCAAATGATGCCATCCCACATTGCATTATTTGGATGACAGGTGGGGTGGGGAATAAAGAACTACTTACTATATCCAGCAACTTGCTATATAGTTAAGGAAAAACATCATTAGTATGTGGATGGTAATGTGGGGGGTTTTCTTGCACACATAGAATTAATCATGTGAGTGGATCAAGTTCATTTTCTTTGCCCTTTTCTTCATTTTTTTCTTCCTTATTGTGCTGCTTAGTATTAGAAATTACCCAGTTACACCTGCTGGACCACATAGCATTGGGAATTATTCTTTCTGTTTGGGATATGGTGGAAAACTGAAATGTCTCCTAATCAGGAACTCATTAAAAGATCCTCAATCTCTTTATTGGGACTTCGTGTGTCTGTGTTTAAATGAAACACTCCATCCATTGAGTCTTATGAATCCAGGATTTAAATGCCTGAAAAGTCTACTTTTATGTTCAGCTACTTCAGGATGGTACATGGGCTTCCTTGGCAGAAGTCTTAGTGCCCTGCTTTGTACATCTCCCAGGGTATACTGGGGCTCTTGGATTTGCTCTCTCATCTTACTCTGACTAGTTGATGGAAGCAGAGTATCTAATTAAAATTTATTTTAAATGTCTGTTTAAAGTATTTGGGGCCATTGCAAATTCTAATAGCAGAAAAAGATCTGTAAAATATGCTCTCGCTCCCTCTCTCTGCACAGAAACTCAAACACATGGTATCTGTGCTATGTAAGTATGCCCATGTATGTGTGTCTATAGAAAACAAAGGGAATTCTAGATCAAAACAAACCATCATCAAAATCTTACTCATAAATGTATTACAAACAGTTCTTACATTTTAAAAATATCAGGAACAAATAAACATTTATAGCAGTTTTTCAAGGTGGTAGAGCAGTGTCAAGAAATCAAACACATAAAACACTGATATAAAGCATAACCTTAACAAAATCCTGTTAAAAATCTTCCCTTCGGATCAGGGTGGGGAGAGGCCATCTTGTTGATTCTTCTTAATGTCATTAGCATTATTCCCTTGATTTTAAGATGGCATGCAAAACAAAGAACAACACTTAAAACAGTATTTTACAGGCAGGAAGAGGGGCTGCTGGCACTGCCCGGCATCCTGTCATCTGTTGCTACATCTTCATTGCAGATTCTGTAAAAGTCATGCCCGTGGTGTGTGGCACAATAGCGCTGATTCCAAAAGGGGCGGCAATACCAGTGGGCCACCACTGTGGGGCATTGGTTGAGCTGTTTCTGGGTACCTCTTATTTGCTGCAGTGAAAAAGAGTAGGTGAGCGTAGTTTTTTAAAATATTTGTGGGAATAACTTCGGCTATTTAGTTAATCAGACGGCATTTGCTGACTGGAAAGTTAGAGAAATTTCAGCTTGCTTGGCACAACGTAAGTCTTCAAGTACAGTTCCGCAGCATAAGCCAGTCTTTGCCAAAATAGGATTTTTTAAAGATATATTAGTCTAAAATTCCCATAATTTCCAAATAGCCTGGCTGGAGCATATTCAGATTGCAGAAGTCTAGAGTAAGTCCTGATGAACATGGTACAAGCAGACCGGGACTGCCCGTTTTGAAATTAAAGCAGCAGTGGAACACAAGCACTTTACATAAATATATCAAAGCTTCTGCAGTTTAGATTTCTGTGCTTTGTTCTGTGACTCTTAAAATGAGAGTTAGGGTTACCTACTTCTGTTTTTTGAGAATGGATAATAGCAAATGCTGAGGTTCTGTGTACCACAATAATGACAAAAACACATGTTTTAAAAGTAGTGCTGTTGATTGTTATAGCTGTACAAATAAAGTATAGGTGCAGTTATGTGTTCCAGCTGAAAAAAGATTCAGGGGATGGTTCCACAAGCAGCTGCAAGCTTTGCCATTACTACTGAAAAGACTCACCTCCTTGATGGATCACAGGAAGGCTATTCGGAAAAAACTTAGAAAGTCTCTGCTCAAATGTATTATGATATAAATAAGTTCTAAACAGGAAATAGATCAATTGCTGAAATTCTTGTAACTGTATCCCTTTAATCTCAGTAAATCTGTGAGATTTACAGATCTACAAAATTCTGTGAGAAGCTTGGAGACAACTGCTTTCAGCTTGAGGCCACTGCTACAAACCTTGACGAAAATAATGGAAGAGGGAGGCAAATACTGTAAATCAATGTTTCTCAACCTTAGCAACTTGAAGATGTGTGGGCTTCAACTCCCAGAATTCCTCAGCCAGCAAGGAATCTACTTCCATCAGGCAGTCCCTCCTTGCCTCACTTCCAGGCATTCCATAGCAGGATTGGAGGTGACAGCTCCTCTCTCACTCATCCGCAGTCAATTCAGGCGCCCAGCACTTGCACATACAAACCAGTCTCAGGAGTCAGAGGGGCGCTCTTTAAGGGGTATAGTGGCACCCACAGTTCACAGGCATAAGTACAGTTTCCACCTGCCATTCCCACCAACCATTGCATTGTCTTAAGCAAATTAGGTTCTTCCTCTGGGCACATGCATATCTGCTGGCTCTGCACCTAACCATAATCAAGTTGGTTGGTTGGTTTTTAAAGACTGAGGCTTGGATGGGGCTACTTTGCCAGCTTCCATTGCATTTACACCCATAAATTATAGCAGTCCTGTTCCAAACTTTACAGACGAATAGCTAACACAATTGAAAGTCAGTTGTCTGAGCTTACAGCAAGGTTTGTTTGCTTATTGTGTTTGTGTGTGTGTATAAAAACAAACAAACAACCCTCTCACCCCTATGGGTGGTATGTGTCTTCCTCAACCTCTCTGGGAGTTTGAGGGTTCTGTGCAGTATCTTAGCTGTTCCTAGCACTGCACTCTTCTGGACTGCTGTCGAATGACTTCATCTGGTGGCTTCATGTAGATGTTAAGTAAGAATGGGGAGAAAGTCAAGCCCTGAAGCACCCCAAACAAGAAGAGTTGTGGGGCAGACTCGAGAAAGGAGGAGAAGCAGCATAACGCTGTGCTCCCAACTCCTAACCCCCCTGAGCCAGTCCAGAATTATACCACAGTTAATGGTATTGAAGATCTCTGGGAGGTCAAAGAGAGCAAGGATGGATGCACTACCCCCATCCCATTCCCTCCAGAAGTCATCCACAAGTGCAACCAATGCAGTTTTAGTCCCATATGCCACCTGAACCCAACTGGAAGGGGTCCGGGTAACCCACTTCATTCAGGGCCCTTGAAGCTGCAAGGCAACCACCACCTCTAAAAAGGAAGGGTTGGAGACAGGGCACAAGTTGTCCAAAATGGTCTGCTCTAGGAATGGCTTCTTGAGGACAGGACAGACCACTGTCTCCTTAAGGGATGGCAGAACTGACCCCCCTCAAAGATGCATTCTCCGCCAACCAGACTCAACCACACATCTCCCAGGTAGCCTTGACTAGCCCAGAGTAACATCAAGATGGCCAAACTTACAGCCCCAAGAATACTGTCTACTTCCCTGAGGATAACAAACTCAGGATCAAACTCAGCCCAGATAACCAAGGTAGGATGTGCATCAGTCAACTGATGGGATCTGAAGGTCATAGTGAAGCAGGCAGACAGACAAACAGGCAGACATTTCTAATAAACCTTCTTCTTGTTTCTTAGTTCCAGAGCATAATGTGATCATGGTTACTGTGAAGAAGCACTCCAACATCAAAACATTCACAGAGAAACTGCTACTGCTTCTGAATCGTGGAGGTGAGGTTATTTGCTGTTCTATTATTTGTCCAATTTGTGACAGAAGTAGTGGGAGAGTCAGTCTGGGGAAACTAGAGGCAGAGAGGGGTTGGTAAACAGGCTCTCAACTCCAGGAGATGACTGCCTTTTAAAAGGTCTGGGTCAGGAAAATGAGTCCAGCATCTGCACTCAAGAGGCTGACCTGCTGAAATGCTGGCTTGGTTACTGTCCAGATGGCCTGCTTGTAAACGGCCTTCTAGATCATTTGCCTGTGCAGAGGGCAACACTGGGATCATGGTTCCTCAGACATACAACTAAAAAATGGAATATCTGTGTCTTCCTAAACATCCAGCCCTAATGGTTGTAATAAACCACAGCAACTGAAAAGCAGTCTGCATTCTGCCTCCGTCCTTCATAAGGTTCATCAGGCTGGTTTGGTTCAAAATAATGCTCTGCACCCAGTGAAATTTTCCAGTCCAATATATGAGCAGTGTGATAGCTTGATTCATTTCCCAATATATGTTTCATGTACCACAAGAAAGGTACAGTCTAGCTTCTTAGGGAATCCTCTTCTTTCCCCCCTCCTCCTCCATCTTTCAATTAGTCTAACCATGGATTACTTTTTCCAGCAGTGAGCTCTGTGTTAAATCTCCTGAATCTGTACAGCCTATAGTAAACCACTTCATTTAAAATCTGGAAAGCTCTATTTCTAGACAGCTTAATATCACTGTGTCCATGCTTTCCTCGCAAAGCTTTGTACAGTTTAATGCCTCTAGGAGCAGAAGGGCTATATTTGTGTGTGAAGAGTTAAGTGTATATCATTTCGAAACAAAGGAAGAATTAAATCAACAAACTTTGCTTCAAATGTTGTTTGAAGATTGTAGTTCTTTATTTCTGGTTTATGTTCTTTTCCAGATTGAAAGTCATGTTCTTTGCACATTGTCAGCCAAGGGCTGATTTTAGTTTAATACTAATCAACAGAGTTTTTTCCCAAAGGCTTTAGCCTATTCCATTGCCAATATGTCTACTGTTTGATGAATCCACTGAATATTGAGTAGGAAATTAAAGTTTTTGATAGAAGCCTCCTTAGAAATATGTTCTGCTTCCCCAATAGAAAAGAGGAACATTGTAGAATATATACATTGCTTTCATATTTCTTCATATAGAGAGCAAATGCAATGGCCTGTTGAAAAAAATACTATCAGGGCAAACAAAATATTATGGCTGCTCAGTCCACATATTAAAAGATAGGCTGGTTTATTCATTGTAACAAAGGGCCAGGTACTCAGCCCTTTGCCCATTTACACATCTTAGTAGTCCACTTACATCTATATTGCTCAATTAAAAAGACAGTCCTGGCATCAGATTTCAGTGGCCAAAATTTCACCAAACCTGTAGTGTGGATTCCCATCGTTTCAGGCAGGAAAAAGACAGGAAGTATAGTTCTAAACTAGGCTCTGTGAAAAATCCAAGCACCCTACATGATGATTGCATGTTAGAACTGCCACTCAAAACCTGGGAACTCAGGGCATCTCCTCCCAGTTTATACTTTGAACAGAAAAAGGAACTGAGGAGAAAGGGACTTGGGAAGTGTGGATAGAAGGACAGGTCTGAGGGAAGCTCAGGGTCCTAGCTGTAGGAAAACTATATGTCAGAGAGAGAGACTGATATCGTTTTATTGCCAAGAAAGGCAAGGATTGGTAGCCTATAAATGTGTTGTAAAATATAAGCTATACTACTGTAAGTTTGAATTAAGGGAACCTGCTGACAACTCATTCAAAATTATTTAAGTTATTTCAATTCCTTTTGTTGTTGTTGCCTTCAAGTCAGGGCTGACTCCTGGCGACTCCCTGGACAAGTCCCTGCAGTTTTCTTGGCAAGATTTCAGAAGTGGTTTGCCTTTGCCTCCTTTCTAGGCTGAGAGAGAGGGACTGGCTCAGGGTCACTCAACTGGCTTCATGTCTAAGGCAGGACTAGAATTCACCGTCTCCCGGTTTCTAGCCTGGTGCCTTAACCACTACACCAAACTGGCTCTCCATTTCAGTTCCTTGCCTAAATGTATAAAAAGGAACTGAGCTGTTCTATACCTTTTCCACATTCCACCAAGTCATGTTACCACAGACATATATAAAGAAATAGAGAAGAAAAGCAAAATAATTTCCAAATCAAGAATGGGTTTGGTCATGACAACAAAGCCAGTAGATCCTTTAGAGAAAATCCTGAATTAATGGGATTATGCTTTAATTTTGAAGAAAAAGAAAAAAATGATAAAAGGACCTCCATGGCAGTGAAAGTACATGACCCCCTACCAAAACAAAACCAGAAAAAAAATTAAAACCCTGGGCTTGCCTGTAATTCTTATATTGTTTCTGCAGTTGTATAATGCCCCTGATCTGTGTGCTAGCAAATATGTGAATGAATCAAAGGCAGGTTTCCCGGCCCAAAATTTTGCTCTCCAACCACATACGATGGTAGTTTAATACAAGCAGCAAAGACAACAAGTGCATTTTCTCTGGCTGTTCCAAAGCTTAGCACTACAAGCAACAAAACTTTCCTTTCTCATCCCACCATCTGGTCATCAGTAAAGGCCCCAGAAATTGTCAAAGGTCTCAAAGAGATTCTGATGCAAAAAGGAGATCTTGCAAAAGAAGAAAAGTTGTGTAAACATAGCTTCTTCTACCAGAGTATTTTAATTGCAGAAGAGTTGCATGAGTTGAAATGTTCTCTTTCAGGCAATTAAACCTGGGTAATTAAAAAGCACACAGAATTTTATGCCTTATTGATACATCTGCTGTCATTGTAGCTGGAGTCAATTCACCCTATCTAATGTTTCCTCTCTGGAATAATTTTCTTTAATAAAGGGATGTAAGCTGTGGCTTGGAAGTATTTGATCTGCCTGCATTGCTCATTCATGCACACACATCCTTCCAAAATCCGTGCTGGTTTGCTTTGAACAAATGCTACTGTAATGCCTGTACCCTGCTATATAAATGACTGCCTTTTAGCCAAATGAGATATGGCAGTGCATGACAGACTATACCTCTTTCTGTCCTCTCACCAGATGATCCCGTGTGCATCTTTAAACATCAGCCCCAGCCACCACATTCTGTGTTAAAATTTCTTCAAGACATCTTCGCTTGCAAGGATACTGCAAGCATCTTCTACCACACAGACATGATGGTAATGATCGACATAATTGTGCGACAGATTTCGGATCTCTCCCCTGGAGAAAAGGTACCTATAGGAGGAAAGGCAGTTCTAGACCTTTCTCCTCAAGAGGGAAAAAGGCATGAATTAGGAGATGAATGTTTGGGGCATACAATGAACTAGAAAGGTAGAAGCTTCTCTGTCTTCTGAGATCTTGTTGCTATAGAATGAGGGGAGGAATCTAGGGCTCCCCATATTACCAAACTACAACTTCAGCTGCCCTAGTCAACAAAATCAGTGATGAGGAAGGAGGGGGATTATAGTTCAGGAACATTTGGAGATCCAGAGGCTGTTCTAAAGCATGTATAGTATTCTCATATCTACAGAGTTGAATAGATTAATTAGATTTCATTTAGATTTAAATTAAATTAAATTAAATTTCTAAGGTAGGTAATAGTCAAGCTACAAATTGCATTAATTCTATAGCATAATTACCTAAAGTGACATGCACGGGATTCTGATTCAGATTAGGACCACCTTGCATGTAGAGAGGAAGTTTAAATTGCTTGCTTCCATTCTTAAAATTTTCCCATGTGGCCGAGACAGAGGAATTAAAAAAAACAGGAAGAGGAGATGTCCTTCAGTGCCAGTAGAAGCTTATCCTTTTCTTAATGGAGGCATTGTTGGGATTCAAGTCTTAAGATTTCTTGCTAAACATATAAGAAAGCTTTTTTTTTTCTTTTCCTTCCCTTTTCAAAACATTCTTTAAAGGAAATGCAAATTCAGAGAATAAAGCAACTTTAGGGCATTTAACCAACCCCATCCTATACTTTGTAGATTTGTGCACCTACTTCAGAATAAAAAAACAAGGATAGTTGCAAACTAATTAAAGCAGTGACATGTTTAACCTGCATGACATAACCAATAACACTTCTTCTTATTTATATGTTCCTTGGAATCACTGTCTACAGATAATTGTACTCTGGGTATCAGAGATATATTTTCTGGTAGTGATGGCATATGGAAGCACATTATATTAATGCTGTAGATTCTGCGTTGCTTCCAAAAGCCAATTCAAGATGTCACCACTTAATTATGAGGCCATGACGGATTTAGAGCTTTATAGCTCAAAAGGCTGCATTTGAAATCACCCAAATAACTTCCTAATATCATATGTAAAAAAAAAACAAAAAAAACTTGAACGGGTACAGATGTGTTTGGTTCTCAGTCTCTCCATTAAATAGGCATGATTGTGCACCATAAATAAGATGATTTGGAATATTTAAAAAATATATATTTTTGAAGGATATGTGTTCTAATTGATGGATTCAACTCAAACTTTTTAAGGTAGTCTATATTTCTAGCCTAATAAATGCAAGCAACTGAGTGCTATGTTTTGAGAGTTCACTCTGTGATTGACCTGTGACAGGTGAACACTGAGGATTGTACCTGTCCTCTCTGGATTTTCAGCAGCCTCAAAAGCTGGATTTGGGTGGGAGTGGGGAGTTGTCATTGAGCCCATGTATTTTTCCTTCAAAGAGAGAGAAAGGGACTTTCCTTGAAAGGGAACACTTAATATACCTTTGGGATTCTTTTTTATCATACAGCCTAAGTGAGTATTATATAAAAACTATTCAGCCAAATGACTTCCTCAAACTACTGGGAGAAAAAAAAACCCACTTATCTTGATGAATGTGAAAACAAGGACAGTTCAAGAATCTCCTTCAAATCTATTCTAATGGCTTGTGAGGGTGTTCCTGCACTTCACAAAGATTGACTCTTTCCAAAATACGTGTTTCCAGAAAGCTGCCCCCTCCATTTCTTTTCTTTCTTAAAGCTTTTTCACCGTCTTCTACTCTTACAGCTGCGCATGGAGTACTTGTCTCTGATGCATGCTCTCCTGCGGTCTACCCCATACCTACAGCATAAGCACCGTTTAACTGACCTGCAGGGGACCTTGCAGCGCATCATGGTGGAAGAGGAGGAGAGTCAGCAGTGCCAGATGGACAAAATGATAATCCAAGAGATCTATAAAGAGTTTCCGGAGATATCTCCTGGAGCCAGCTAACTGATTCAAGGAGAGAACGGTGTGGAATAAAAATACCTCTTGTGGCTATATCTTTCCCATCCTTTCCACTATTGCTCCTGCCTTATTAGCCCTTCAGGTGAGCCCTAGAGTTTCAAGGAAATGTTAAAAGGCCTGAGAAAAGAAGTTTCCACACAGATGCCCACCAGCGTGAAGTGCACTAAAGACGGCCTTTCTATGTCTGCATCTGGGGTTGGGGGAGAACTCAGAGATTAGAAGGAGATTTGGCACTTGAGTGCCATTGGCATGATTTGACTGAAAGTAGAGAATATTATTATCTCCCTGGTGATCTTTGCACTAAGAGAGGACGAGTGTGATCTAAATAACTATGCTGTTCTTAGGATTGCAAAGCAAGAAGTCTCTGTCATAAACACCTGTTTCTCCATGCCTTTCTTGTCCTGCAGCTAGCTACAAAGTGGAGTAGGCTAATGTTCTGAACAACATGCTTCAGTAACTTTGTGTCCGCTACATCTAGTGCAAAGTTGCTTCAGCTCTAGTGAGGAGGGAGCTACTTGCTTCTCTTAATGTGCCCAGTGAGCTTTCTGATCCATATATATCTATATGGGTTAAACATGTCAAACTCCCTTCAAGATCCTAATCCAAGCAAGCGCTGCTTGTCTTAAATGCTTCATGCAGTAGTAGTGTTTACATTTGAATTTCTTGCACATTGAACAAGGACAAGAATACTGATTGTCCAGGCACTGCAGCAAGAGATCCTTCAAAACGCCCGCCACTTAGGCTTACTGTTAAGGTGTGTCCTCTTTGAAAACTATTGCTTTTCTCCTGGTATGTGCTGGTCTTTTGCCTCTGGCGCTGCACATATAAGGACTGTGTATCTGTAGGTGGCAACGCACAGTCTCTCTCCGCCTGCGGGTGTTCTTTGCCTTGAGCTTAGTGGCAATTGGTTCTGCCTAGCTTTACCTTTCCATGTTTCAAAGGCTACCTGAGCCTGATGTCTGCTAGTGCTGGTCCTTAATGTGCACAAGTTGGGAGAACTCCTCTTACCTAATTTCTCCAGATCTGCTGCAAAATGGATTTACCCCCTTTCCCATTAAGAGCCTTTGACAGGCACATGCTCCACTCCAGGCCGGGGCTGTAATATCTTAATAAACATGCATGCTGCCACAGCTCTTCACCGTGGGTAAACAAGAGCTTTGCAACCTTTGCTATAGCAGTAGCTTAAATTTAAACTGGAAATATTTGGATAACCTCTAAATCTGATAGATGCAGAAATGCATTTGAAACCATTCCTTAGGACAGGGCATCTATTTGACAACGGTGCCCATCTAGGGAGCCTTTGCCATTGTCTGTCTTTCAAGTAGATAATCAAGACGTGAAGTAGAAGTTGCCATCCAAGATGAATGAACAGCTTATTTTTAAATATATATATATATATTTAAAATAAAATCCTTGTGAATGTTGAAGGGGATTTGTATTTTCATAGAATCAAAAAAACGTCCACAGAGAAAAACATTTCCTCATTCTTGTCTCATTCAACAGCATTTCAGTGTTGCAGGGTGTTGTGGGGGGGGGGGGGGCGGTGTTATGAATGGTTACATTCCACTGCATTACTGCCATCTGACTAGCCTAATGGGTCAGTGTTGTGGGATTAGGTTTTTATTTGTACCTTCAGGCAGGAAGAGGAAAACAACTGCTGCTTATTTAGATGCATGCCATCCCCTTATCCTCCCCCCTTTCATGTTCTTCCTGTTTAAAAGTAAGTTAGGCCATACAGGTATGTTTTTAAGCCACCTAAAACCACAGAATGGGAGTTTGGGGCATCGGATTCTTTTTCAATTAGTCAGAATTAATCTGGGGTGGCAAAATTGAAGAAGAGCCAGCCTGATAAGAAGCATCACACATGCACTGTTTATCTTGGGGCCAGCTCTCTTCAGGAACTGAGACTGCAGCCTAGAATTATTTCATCTAGGAAAAGAAAAACTTGGTTGTAATCCCCTCTTTGCCTCTTCTTCCCACCCCCAGCAATGTCTGTACGAAAAGGAGCAAAATGGTGAAGGGCTAGTTTGTCATCCGGTTAGAATTCTGATCCCAGAAATAACAATACGAAGATTCATTCAGCATGGCCTGGGCAAAAATGAGCTGTGCAATGGCAGTGCTCTGGAGGACAATCCAACCATGTTAGAAAACTGACTGCAAAAACTCATGGAAATGTTGTGTGGTTTTTTTAAACATTGCAGATTCATGCAAAAATGTGATGTGTTTTGAACTTATGCTTCAAAACACATAATCAGTATAGAAGGTGAAATAGATTTGCCCCTTCTTGTGTAGCTGTGTAATTGGTGGTCCTGCCATAAAAGCAGAGGACTTTGTGTCTGGAAGATATGGCTTCCTTCCCTGTGGTTTTCCATCTTTCTAATTTATTCTTGAAAACACCAAGCAATTTGGCAGGTATGAAATGTGTGAATGAAGCAAGAAAACCACATACTCTTTGAGATTGATGAGGTATATTTGATATATCATACATAGTTAAAGATGACAGGTAGCTTATTTGTTTTTTTAATGGATTTATAGGGCTGCCCAGCTCAAAGAATGTGACTCTGGACAGTGTATAGCAAACGGGGTTCTAAATCAAAAAATATCTTTTACTTGTGTGTGTGCGCATGTGTGCCTTTGAGTTAATGGTGACTCCTGGCAGCTGCCTGGACAAGTCCCTGCAATTTCATGGCAAGATTTGCAGAAGTGATTTGCCATTGCCTGCTTCCTACGGCTGAAAGAGAGTGACTGGCCAAAAGTCATCCATCTGGCTTTGTGCTTTCTCACAATCTCCCAGTTTCTAGCCTGGTGCCTTTACCACTACACCAAACTGGCTCACTCTTTTACGTTTTTAGGATAGCATAATACCAACATCATATGAGTAGCATAATGTATCCTGAATTCTATTTTGTTCCAGTTCAAAGGATTCATTTCCTTTGCACAAATTTAATGTGTGTAAGGAAAGAGTCACCATGAATCAAACTAATGACCCATCCAGTATTTTGCCTGGCAGAAACTAATCTAGATCCTTGTGGAACTGCTTAGATCAGGAAGAGATTACCGAACTAATGGAGAACTCCATTCCTTGCCATTCTTCCCAAATTTATTGGACGTATTGTCAATCTCCACATGAACCAGTGCTGAAACAAAGCTATCAGTACACCGGTTGTCTCTGAATTTTGGTTGCTCAAAATGTAATATTTCAAGTGTTCTCTTTTTTGCTGACAGGCCAGTTCTTCCATTTAAGAAATTGGTTCATGTTGCTAGCAGCTACTACCTTTCCCTTCCCCACTTCTGTTCTCTTTTAGCACTGACAGTTGGCTAAGAACCATAATGCTTGTCTGCCAACCATGGCTCCTCTGTACCCGTGAAATATTTTCAACAAGTTGAGAAGGAGCTAATATTGCTGAGGTGCTTGATAAGGCTTCTCCAGGATATTGTACAGGAGAACAAATAGGTTTAGCCAAGCACTTATGATGATAAATGCCATTGTGTAACAGAAAGCAAAGGAGATAACTTGCAAAACAGTTTGATTGGAATGGGGCAGGCCCAGCAGTTCATGTGATGCCTTTGACCTTTGTGCTGGCCCAATGCCTTTCCCAGAATGAGATACAGGAAAGCTAAATGCTGTCCACATAAAGGTGCCTTTATATATTTCCATGTGTATGCATTGTGTTGTTCAGCCGCTATTGGGCTTACTAATGTGCAACTTAACCATTTTATGTCATTTGATGTTAGCCCTTCAAGGTAGTTCAGATAAGAAGCATGACTATGAGTACTATTGTAAGGTTACATTAAGAGATTCTTGAAGACTGAAAGCATTTTTCCCCTCCTTTCCTTTTACTCTCTGGAAAACTAGAGAGGGTTCCTTCTGAAACCCTTCCCAATCCCTCTCTCCATCTGTGGGCTGAGATATCTTTTACATGCTGGTTGTCCAGTCTGCAGCTCTTTCTCCTGTCTCCCAAGGTCATTCCCACATACCTTTACATCTTGTTTCCCTTTTTGTCATTGCAAAAAGTATACCTTTTATACATTGGGTATCTCTTCGAGCGCTAAATGAGCATGGACAACATTGGTCCTAATATACAAAATGTAGGGATTTTGTTTGAGAGGAGTTTGTCACCTTGAAGTTTTTGATACATTAGTAGTGAATGGACGAAACCTGCTCCATGTTATTTGAGTTTCCAGAACAATTTGTTCTTGGGCTGACATTTTACAGATGAGTCATATGACTTTTCTCAAAGATGTATTGCAAAGTAATATCACCACCTCTAGTCCTGGTTCCAGTGTGAATTATTGACACTGGTTTGTGTTTTTCCCCCCTAAATTATATATGTAATTTAGTAAGTCTGGTCTTTAAATCTATCTATCTATCTATCTATCTATCTATCTATCTATCTATCTATCTATCTATCTATCTCAGGAGCCGAATTGCTTCTTACCTGTGATGAGATAGAATTAGTAACTAAAAGCTGCATTCTCTCTGTATTCTTATAAACCTCTTTAATGCAGAGATGTGTTCAGATTCATTAATATTCTTTAAAATGTTTTGATTTTTATGAAGATACTTGGCTCTGCAGAACTTTAAATTATTGTTTCTAAAGTTATAATGCATTTACATTTTAAACTTTTTAGCTGCTTATCTTTTTAACGTCATATATCAAATGCTGAGTTTAAAAAAAAATCTGTTTTCAAGAACTATTTGTGCTAAGAGATCTTCTACAGTATATCTATGTTCTGTTTATCTGAGCCTGAAAATCGTTAAGCTAATTAATAGATGGTAAGAGACAATCAGCCTCTGAAAACGAATGTTTGGTCAGAACATCTTGGTTCTTTTTCCTCACTGAAATTGGTGCATATTTTGGAGCTAATGGGTTTTTTCTGCAGCTCACCCATCACCTGGCATTTCAGACAAAGGCAAAGCTTGTCTGTTATTAGGAAAAAGCGAGTGCTGAATGTAAAAAGATGGGAACGGAAAGGGTAATCAGAGCTATTGCTATTATCCCAGCTGGCAGTTCCAAATGTCCTGCCTCCAGAAATGAAAGCAAGAGGCAACCGCTAAGTTAGGCTTCCATCCACTTGCAAGCCTGATACCAGCTTGGTTACTTTATTCCAATATGCCTTTGTTTCACACTGCCACAATACAAATTGCTTTCTTGTAATACCTTCCCACTCCTATGTGGTTAGTTTCCTCCATGTTTCTATTCTCATAGCTTTTCCTAGATTTTATAACAATATTTTCTCCCCTACTTCACAGATTATCCAGTTGCCCTGTCATGGATCATTATTTTATTTTATTAAGGACTTTTATAATATACTGTCTTCTGATACTTAACACTGAACCATAATAAAGCTGTAAGTTCCTGCTTTTCTTAACCCTTAACTTAAAGATACTGGCTTTATCTCAAACAGCTGGTAGCAAAAGTCATGAGAACATTGTCATTCATTTCAAATACTAAAAAGTATTGCCTTCTCCTCTCCTCCCCCAAAATTAAGAACTTGGATCATTTCTGCTATTTCACTTTTCCCTAAGAAATGGGATGAGGAGGAGATGGATGGATGGATGGATGGATGGATGGATGGATGGATGGATGGATAGTCTGAAGAATGCTGGTAATTTAGGCAATTCAAGCTTTATCCCAAAGTCTAAGAATTGTCTAAATACTATTGTAATATGTATGTGTATGTTTGGTTCCTAGCAAAGCTATTTTTGAACCTAGCTATTGTGAGGTCAAATAATTTTATCAGCTGTTGACAATTCTATTAATACAGCTTCTAATGCTCTAATGTTTGCTAGTTTATTCCATAATATCTCTATTTCAGTTGTTAAGTCTCAATATTTTATAATCTTTTCCATTCCTTCTGAGCTACTCTGCTGCCAATTGGTATTGCCTTATCTATAAGTAAAACTTGCCTTTCTTCAACTATTGTGCTATCCAATATGTTGTGTTCTAGATATCAGTCCATCTGAAAAATCCCATTAAAAATTTAAATGATCATTCTGGAGCATTTGTTCTACATTGTGGTCATACCAATATTTGGGGACATCAAGTCCATAATTTTTACATAAATTCCAAGGTACCATCTTTGCCATGGCATCATGTCTTATCTGTCTGGGCAATTTTGTGATAGCCACTTCTTAGATGGTCAATAGTTTTGTCTTTCTCTTTGCATAATTTACATTTGCTGTTGTTTCCAATTTTTTGCATTTTTATTTTTATAGATCATGTTGCTACCGCTTGTTCTTTTGTTGTAAATATAAATCTGTTTTTTTCTTGAAGGATCCAGTCTGAAGCCATTGCCAGGTTTTTGTTACTGTTTATTTTACCTTCCATTTCTTCTTGGTGTTGACCATGAAGAGCTTTATCTTTCCAGTTTTTCATTTGCTGTTGTAAGTAAATGAGACTGCTGGCTGAGGTCATCCATCAGCATGGTGTCATGGTATCAGTATGCTCATGATACTCATTTGTGCATCACAACCCTGCATCCTCAAGTGTTGCCATCAAGGTTCTGTCTCTAAATCTAGAGACTAGATGGGGAGAGCGGGCTCAGACTTAACCCTCATAAGAGTGAGTGGCTGTAGATTGTGGGACCCTTGAGACCAGAGATTTTCCATCTTTGGTTCTGGATGGCTGCACAATTTGGAGGTCCCCCTAGACTCGCAGCTCCTGCTCATAAAGCAGGTGGCACCATGACTCAGAGAGTCTTTGCACAGCTTCATCTTGTGCCCTAACTGTGCCTGCTCCTGGATTGGAAGGCCCTGCTCATGGTCAGTTGTGCCTTAGTCATCTTGCAATTGGATTACTACAGTGTGCTCTATATGGGGCTGCTCTTGATGACCACTCTAAAGCTTCAGGTGATCTAGATTGCAACAGCACAGGCTGTTAGGGGCATGCCTTGGTGTGCTTATGTGACACCTCTACTTTGCAAGTCACACTGGTTAGCAGTTTGCTTCTGGATGCAATTCAAAATGCTGGCTCATAACTATAAAGCCCTGCATGGCGCAGGCCAAGCTACTTACAGGACTGCCTATCTCCAATTATTTCTGCCCATTTAGTAAGTTCTGACAGAGTCAGCATGCTCCATCTCATCACTTAGGCAGTGTCATTTGGTGGAACCCAGGAGAAGTGCCTTCTTTGTTATGGCTCCCACCCTTTGGGACAGCCTCCCCCCTGAAATCTGGCTGGCCCTGACCTTGCCTGCCTTTTAGAAGGCATAAAGAACTGGTTCTTTCCTCAGATGTTGGGTCTGGGAGTGGTACAGCTCTCTGGATATGCTTTTTTCATCATATTTTATGTGTCTATATGTTTCCATTCAGGTTTATACTTTTCTATTATGTGGCTATATGGAATTTGTCATTTGGTGACGTACATGTCCTGAAGTTGTGTGTTGAGAAGGTCACTATATAAATCAATTAAACAAACAAATAAATTCCAAAACTTTCCAACCATTTTTAATCCAACAATGGAGTTGTGAATGGAATGCTTTTTTGTAATCAGTCCAAATCATAGAAAGGTTTGTTTTACACTTTTGGGTTTTTTAAATTGTTTTTTATAAACCAAAAATTGGTCTTTTATACATCTACAATTTCTGAAAATTCTTTTTTCCTCCACAGGCTATAATGAGTTTGGGACCAGGTCTTTGCAGATGTTACTAGCAATAATTCCTATTAACAACCTGAATATTATAGCTAGGCAAGTGATTAGTCAAAAATTGTTGGGAGGGTATTTCCTTTGTTTTGTCCTTCATGATCAGAATATTCATCCTGTCATGAACCAGTCATCTATTAATCCTTGCTGTGATATTTGATTGAAATGATTTGCAAGATGGGGATGTAAAATGGATAAAAATCTAAGCCAAAACTCACAAAGTTCATATTTTCCATTCTTCACCTTTATAGCTTATTCTTTAACAATTTCTGCTGTTACTGCAGTGTTTTCTAGTAGTTCAGATTTTGGATGTTTTTTTCTATCAGATACCCATATGGCAATTTCATTACATTTTATTTGGTTTTTCCAGAATATCAGCATGTCTTCCTTATTTTGTACCAGCCCTGAGAATGCTGGAAGTAAATATTGTAAATATTCCTGCTTCTTTCTAGGACATATCCAGCTTAGTCCTAAAATAGAATTCACCTGAAACAACTATAGTGGAAGTTATTGATCTGTCCAGAATTTGGGGGGTGGGGGGGAGGCAGGGAAGAGAAGTAAATTGGAATAGGCCAGTAGAGAGTATTGGCCAAATATGTCAGTTTCATGGGGGAAAAAAAGCTTTACCCACACTTGTCTCTAAGGATACAGGAGTAGCAAACACAAAATCAATTTCCATCACTGTTCCTGTATGTATATTTATAATCTGCTATGGTTTTTGTATGTGGTCCCTATAGCTTTAAGGCTTGTCAAAATCCTGTGTTCTTCATTCAGGATTTTGAAACTGCAATCAGGAAGCAGGGCTATAGAAAATATCCATCAATCCCCTTGGAAAAGGATGAGGAATTTATACCCCTCAAATAGAGCTGATTTGCAGTTTCCCCGAAGCCAACATGGCCTGTCCCTGAAGTGACAACAGTACAGATAGAATTGTCATAGGTTTGAATCCAAGCTGAGCATTTTCTTTAAGTCCATATAAATGTAAGGGAAATGTTAAGATTTTGTACTAGCACACCATTCAACTTCTGATGAGCTAAATGCAGCTATGGTCTCTCCCTCAGAATGGAAGTTTGGAGCCCATGTGCTATGCCAAGTGTTTTACCTTGATGAAATGCCTGAAGAGCTTGTCCGTTTACATGAACAGCAAGGCCCTGTGTGGCTATTTTTCCTTTTTCACTGGGTCAAAGTGGTCAAGAGTATAATGAATGAAGAAGAATGAAATGCTTTGACTCCTGCTTGGCCAACAGAATGAGTAGTAGGATAAGAACATGTTGTGTAGGAACCGTTTGAACACTGATCCTCTAAAAGCCATTCTGCATGTTAATGTGTTTCCGCTTACAACTCTGTCAGGCAAACAAAGCAAAAATTGCTCCCTCCATCCTTGATTAATTGATTGATTGATTAGGTGCCATCAAGTCAGTGTCAGCTCTTAGCAACCACATAGATAGACCTCTGTCCCAACCTCGCCCTTCAGGTCTTCCACAGCACACCTGCACACCTGGTGCTGCTCCAATAAAGGCCATCCACTTTGCTGCTGGTTGTCCTCTTGCTTTCACTTTTCCCAGCATCGTAGACTTCTCAAGAGAGCTAGTTCTTCACATAATAGGTCCAAAATATAGTAATTTAAGCCCAGTTATGTGTGCCTTGAGACCCTCCCCCCTCCCATCCTTATCCTTGTGCAAATAGAAACATATTGTTAAAACTCTGTAATTAATCAAATAAAGGCTTCTCTTCTGCAACTTCAACATAGTAACCTGGCATTTTTTAAAAAAAATAGAAACATTTTTAGTTGTAATTGCTGGTGTTTACGGTTCAGAGGACAACTGAATGAACTAGAGTTCAACAAAAGGAGACCAATGGAAAGAACTTGCATCTTAGTATAGATAAATATTTGATTTTTTTTTAATTCATCTTTTACAATTGAAGTGGTTTGATAGGCAGGGTTTGATCATACATGACAGACTTCACAGTTTCATTTGTTCCAAAAAACAGACATTTTCTAACAACACTAACTCTCTAACCTGACACAATGGGAAGCCAAACAATAGTCCCCTAATGTCAAAAGTTTGCTGGATGGGGGGGGGGGGGGGAATCTTTATATGGGGCTGTCAATTGGCTTGCTCACTTAAGCCAAACAGATGCAAATTGGTAAGTTTTCCCGCCTTAAGAAATGCCACTGCATTACAGCCTTTCCAAAATTCAAATTAAGGCAGTATCTTTTGTAGCCACCTGAAAGAAGATTATTTTCTACTGAGCTTCCAAGAACTGTTCACCAGGCATAGTGGTTAAAACAGAAGGTAAGTGGTGGGAGAAGGAATAGCTATAACTGGTGTTCAAGCCATGTCTGCACCAATTTACCTATCTTTTGAATTTCTTCTTCTTTCCATGATGCTTTGAGAGAGACTGACACCCCAGGGAATTTGTATGTCTGCAGTGTTTAACACTTTGGCTGTGTTCACCCAGTAAGCCACAAACTAGGCAATGACATTTTAGTCTAGTCTTGTGTGCAGCATTTAGTTCAACTTGTGTGGTTAGGTTATGCAACCCCAGAACATTGAATTAGTTAGTAAGCACAATTCAGAAATACAAGCAAGTGTGTTGTATGAACACAAGTATTATCTGAAAATATAACCCACTATAAACATGGTTAGAGCACCAATCACATTTTTTCTTCCCCTGATTTTTCTTTTCTTTTCTTTTTTTCTTTTCTTTTTTCTTTTTCTTTTCTTTTCTTTTTGTTCTGGGTTTTTAGCCTTGTTGCTTGATGAAGATATTTAGACTGCTTGAAATTTTTGTAGATGCTTAGTTTGCTCACCATTTTTGTAAAAGTTTAGTAGGCCTAATAAGGGGAGGATATTTTTTCTCTCACTTCATGATCAACATGGATATCTAAGAATACAGAATGCAGTTTTACTGGATTGTGGATTATATAAATAAAATGAATGAAAAGGAAATATGACAATTGCTGAGATACAATTCACACTGTTCACATGCAGGTTCAAATTCTGAAAAATGGGGGGAGAAAATCCACCACAGGACACAGCAATGTAGGAAAATGCAGAGGCTTCACCAATATATGATCTCCTGAACTGTTTTAGGACTAACTTTATCAAAAGACCATTCCAGGTAAAACTCAACTATAATGTTGAATAAGTAACCCAAGGCTAGCAAAACAAAATCCTGTTTCAGATGTTAAAAGTTCTACACTATAAGAAGTAAGATAAAATCCATCTAAAAGAAAACATGGGTGAGCTTAAAGATATATGCTGTTAAGTGCCTCTACAATTAATGTTCTGTCATATTTGTAAAATTATAAAGCCAGTTATATGAATGTGTACATGCCCATCTCACTATTTAAAAGAGACCTAAAATTGCAGGTGGCAGAGAAGGTTGACAAATCCTTGAGATTTAGCATCTTTTGCTTTCTCAAGAGAACAAGGCTTCTGCTGATCATGTTGCTTCATGTGACTGACAGCAAACAGATATTTCTTTTTTTACCATCAGCTGTCTAATGGCATAAAGCTCAATCTTTGTGAATCAAAATGTTCCCTAGGTAAGCAGACCATAGTATTATTGGTGTCATGCTACCATCAAGAAGCTGTAAAAGATGACACATTAAAAATTAAATTTCGTTTTAAAATAATAGCCAAGACTTATTTGAAACTTGACAGTTTAAGAAGTATATGTGCCTTTCAAGAGTTGAGAACTAAACGTTAAATAATTATTTCAAGTAGCCTGTGATGAAGGATATCCCAGCTTGAAAATGGTTGACTCTCAGATGTAGAGATTTTAAGTTAGCTGGTTAGTTAGTGCCTTCAAGGCATTGTTGACTTCTGGCAACTGCCTGGACTAGTCCCTGCAGTTTTCTTGGCAAGATCTCAAAAGTGGCTTGCCATTGCCTCCTTCCTAAGGCTGAGAGAGAGTGACTGGCCCAAGGTCACCCTTTGTGCCTAAGGCGGGACTAGAATTCATGCTCTCCTGGTTTCTAGCTTGATGCCTTAACCACTACACCAAACTGGCTCTCTATATGTATAGATATAACTATTACATTAATTCTGCTATTGACATTTTGTCATTGATATGACTGGTGAGGATAAAGTTTGGGTCTGGGGAAACTATGGCCTCCTGCTATTGGATTACAAAACTGGTAAAAATCTGGTATGGTTTTGTAAGTGCCCAGCATTTCTCATTATTGGCTACATGGGCTGGAAGTAATAAAAGCTGACGTCCTGGAGAGTTCACAGCTTCCCCACCCCACATGTCCACTCTTGGTGATTTTGATCTTCAACCCCCTTCCCTATATTCATCACTTCTCTTCTCTCAGATATATGGGCATCAGTCTGCCTTCAATCTGTGTTAGCTCTTCTTTAGCAATGGCTCATAGCCATAGTGTCTAAATTCCCATTTCAGGTTTTTCCTTAGACCACTCTTCCCAACTTCTCATTATCTATTCTCTCCTGCTTCTCTGTCCATCACTTAGCAGTAAGGTCTGTTCCTTGTGTATTATCACATAATTGCTTCACTTCTGCAAACAGATAGCCATAAACAAGGCACAAGGCACTGCAAGGTAAACAAACTCTAACTTTTTTGTTTTATTATTGGCTGCTGAGGTTGGGGCAATTTTTGAACATCTTTAACCTTATCTCCATTCAGTCAGACTGTGTTGAAACTTATTTCCATCATATTCTACTTGGGAAGTCTCTTCTGACGATTAGTTTTTTCTCCTCTTGTTTGAAATAATGAAAGCACCTCCCCTCATTTGAAAAGTTCCAGTAGACTTCTGCTCTCCTGAATGACCTGCTGCTTAAATAGGTGCTAAACTTTGTGTGGCATTAATTGGCTGGCCTTTGGTGGAGCGATCTCTATCGGGGTCCTATAATTGGATTTTTGTAAGTTGGCAAGATCACCCCATTATTCAAACCTGGAAATCTAAATGCAAAGTAATAGTGACAACTAGGATTAAATAGGCTGGAAACCTGTTAAATATTATCTCACTTGAGCAAATAATTAGATTTTACTGCCACCGCCAAGCGGCAGAGCTAAAAGCTGGTCTGATTCTGTAATGTTCACATGCCACTCAATCTGGTTTGTTTCCTCCTCCTTCTCTGACCATGATAGAGAATTAACTTGCAAGAGACTTAAAGCCTTTTCACATGATTGGGTATCTATGATAATAGCCAGCCTTAAACTGAAGGATCCCAGTTTTGTAGACAATGAGCATCTGAGAGCTGGAGAGGGTGGTTTCCCTTCCACAGTCGTAATGGGGACAATAAACCTTTGCCTGGAATTCTCTTGTAAGCTCAGCTTCTATTAAATCATTGTAGCAGCATCTGATTAGCCAGCTGAGCACCGGCTCATGCCATCCACATGCCATAGCCAGGGGTGGTCAGGGCTGTACCACTGGAAGCCATCATTGGAACTGGCAATGGAATATTAACCCTCCCATGTACTGCAGAATCCAATTTCATCAGCTGCCTCTGCTGGGGGAGGGGGACACTGAGGTTATAAAAAGATACAGGAATCAGTGCCTGAGACTTCAGTATTACTGAACTCTCTTCTGATTCTCTGTTATTCAGGTGGAAGTGTAATCTTTCCCATTCTGGTGCCTTTTAAATGACTTTGGTTACAGCTTCCATCCTCACCAACAAGAAAGATGATCAGATATGTAACTCAGCAAATCTGGAAGGACCAGGTTGGAAATGAATATTGTGAGTGGTTTAACTGGTTCTGTTCAAATGAGAGAGAAGTTTCAGCCAAAAGGAAGAAATCACAGCGGCACACTTACATGGCTACTGCTTTTATGTTCTTGTAAGCATTAGATTCCTGGCCTACTGTATATGAGATGGTGGTTTTGTGACCATCTAAACCACGCTCCACTGAGTGCAGATTTGTAGGAGATCAATGTTTGAAGTCTATAGGCAAAGCTGTACTTTATTCTTAAAATATACAGTGAATTATTCACACCTATATTTCCAAATACTTATTTGAATCATTATTGAATGATTGAAAAATTAGTCTGTTAAGTCAGAAATGAAGGTGAACTCCCTTAATTTCAATGATCACTTCTTTTTTCTCTTAATTAAACTGATTAAAAATCCACGTTGCACAATTCTGCACCTCAACTGCAAGCTGAAGGTATTTACAGCAAGATTATACATTGTTTCTAACCAATGGACAACTGTCTACAGTGAAAGACACCTTCTGAGTTCTCTCTTGACCCCCCCCCCAACCCCTGCAACCTGCCCACAAGGGTCTGAGTTACCAAATGGGAGATCCAAAACTCAAAGATCTTGTCAGTCACCCCATAAGGAATGATTTGGGGGAGAGACCGTCAAAACCAGCTCTGTTTTGAGCAGAGACTTGAGGATTCCAAAGTAAGTCCCACGGTGATCAATGGACTTGCCGTCACGTTTGAAGTACCCAACTACCTTCAAATAACAGCATCCCCACCAATAGTTTAAAAATGCTGCACAGGGCTCATAAAACCAGAATCACTGTTCAGACATGGAGCATTTCATAAATGAAAGTGATTTCCCAAACGCTTGATTCATTTAACCATGGCTCAGGAAACATAGCCTCTTTTATTCAATTTATTTTTCTTCAGTGCTTTTTTGTTGCAGTTTTGTTGCTAGCACCTAGCAAATGAGCTGTTAGCGCTGTTGCAAAAGAGCAGTGAAATTCCATATTAGGAACAAGAGTGAAAGAAGATGGTGTGCTCATACTGTAATTTGTCTGACAGCCCATTTCCAGGAAATATCTGATGTCACTGAATCCTGAGCTCAGAATAATACATAAATTAGCCCCCTCGTACAGGAGTCAGCAGATGTGGTGATTAACTGAGATCAGCTCCTGTGCTGAGCAAGGGGAGAAAGTAGGTGAAAGTAAATGAAACTCTGGTCTCCCCTGGCCTTCGGAGAATTGGTGATTCTTCCAGAACAAGCTCCTAATTTTCCAAGATGAAATTTAATTCCTGCAACAAATGTTGCTCTTTGATCATGAAAAGGAAGTGCCATATTGATATGAAAGAACCTGGGTTGTTGTAGTTCTACCTATTAAGAAGATATAGATGTAACCCCAGCTTTCAAGCTAGCTGTTCTTGGGTAAAAAAAGAGAGAGAGAAACATTCAGGTCTGCTATCCTAATCTTCAGGATCCAAGTATTTTTATCTGAAAGTAATCCTGTACCAAAACTATCTTGCCATTTCTCAAGTTTTCTTTCCCCACACCAAGTGAAAGGTTGCTGTTTTTCTAGCCAAGTCTCAGAGGGCCTGAGAATTTCTTTCAAATTTCTCTTGGTGTTTTTGAGCTGCCTTTATTGTCACACATGGAGGAAGGGGATACTGCTGGCAATCTTTCAGTGACATACAGCAGTGTCCGCTACAGACTGCAGTAATGTCATCGTGCAAATGCTGCAAGTACATATTCTTCCGATTATTTGCATCAGACACAGTTGGACATGTACGTACTTGCAGCATTTGCAAGTCATGTCATTTGCCCATGATGACGCGTGCTCTCACGCCTCTGAAGCCTCCCTGGTTGCTCCTGCTTCTGAAAAAGTCTGAAAAAGTTCCATGTTTCCTCCTGATATCTTCTATTGGGATTTAAAGACCATTGGGGAGATGATCATACAGTGAAAGTTAGACATTGACACACAGTCCTTGGCCAACTTGTAACCAAATAAGTGTAAGAACTTCATATTCCAGTCATGGGAATTTCAATGAAATTCTCTTTTCCTTTGAACTAACACTCCAAAGCAAATTCGCTTTTATTAAATGTAATGAGATGTGGTAGGGAAAAAAATAGCAGAATTGGTACTACTTTGAAACTACCTATTAATCCTATATATTCTCTGACTAGCACAAATCCTCTTTACGTATCAGACTTTCCCAAGCTGATGGTCTCCAGATGCGCTGGACAACAGCAGCCATACTTTAAAAATATAGAAATTATGAGTATTGTAGTTCAAACATTAAAAGATCACTAGAATGAACACAGGCTATTGTATGTCTTGAGGACCAAGATTTTAGAATGGGCTTGTTTTCTAAGTACTGTCTAAGTGTGCACGAGAGCTTGCTCACCGAGCTGGTTGTGATATCCCATTTCTGTTTTGCAACTGAAATTTTCTCTGTTCTCTTTCCAACTTAATTGATATTTCTCATTTGGGGCTTAAAGTATACATTAATTTATAATTGTGCATGTTCACCAGGCTTATCCGGGATAAGAAGCATAATACACTGGACATATGTGAACCGTAAATAAGCAAAACTCCAGAAATGTTTGCCTCTTCAATATACCAAATGCACACGTTTGTTTTCCTTCATCATTCTGGAATGGAGAAGATGGTTCACCATCTTTTGCATGCAGGAATTCCATATAGAATGCATACATAAAAACAATGGCATGCCAAATGAGTTGAATTCAGTCTTTTTGAATATAGGTTTTGAATATAGGTTTTAGTGAGCAAAAAGGACTAAAGTGAAAATAAATGCTGTGCTTCCTGTCTTCAATCAACAGTGTGAACATGTCGTTCTAGAGACAAATTTCTCTTTCCCTATTTTAATTAAAAATGAGTTTCCTGAGAAAGAGTTCACTGCTACCCACCCCCATCTCTCCTGATGATTTAAAACGTATTTTGAAGAGAAATCCAATTGCAGCACTATAAAATGAGAAGCTCTAGCTAAATCCACATTGTTTGCCTGCAAACGGCTGGCATCTTCCGTGCATGTTAGCTCACCAAAATGCAAAGATAAGGTTAGAAATGGGGTGGTGGGGAGGAATGAATAAACTGGGCAGTACATGGGTACCTCAAGTCAGATCAAGGATGCAAAAGTTTCATTAGGATATTCCATGCCTGCCTTCCTCAGTTTAGTGCTCTTGAAATGTGCTGGGAGAAAAACAGTGTAGTATAGTGGTGAGGATCAGAGAGACCCAAGTTCAGCTTCAGATACAGAAGCCCGCTGGGAGACTTTAGGCCAGTTATTCTCTCTTAGGCCAAGTCACCTTGCAGTGTTGTTGCAGGGAGAAATTGAAGGATGGAATTCTAAATATGCCACCTTCAGCTCCTGCATGAAAAGCAGGATAACCTCCACCACTATCCACCTCACCCTGACAGAAGATGTTGACCAATACATCTGGAAGGCACAAAACTGTCTGATGCAATTCTAGATCTTTGGTGAGCAATATTTATTAATTATGTGCAAAAAGAGGTTTTTTTGAAGCCCCTTTATTACATTTTTCCTCCAAGCATCCATGTTTTCTCACCTCATCTCATACATCCTCCCACACCATCATAATCATGCACCAAAACTATATATAGGGCATTTTAAGATAGTGATCAGCCTCAGATACCCAGTCTGTATTCTCAGAGCACATTAAACCACAAATTAGTCAACTATATTTTAACCAAGAGTGCTATTTGAAACCAGCCCCTGTGGTTTACACAACATACACTGGTCAGTGTATATTGTGTAAACTCAGAAAATTGGTTAATTGAGCAAACTTAGGTTCAGTTAACCATGAGTAATCACAGCACATGAACACAGCCTTGGTGAGCATCACAGGAGGTGGTGGGATTGAATCTGACTCCCGTCCTAATTTGTTATCTGATTGTGGATGAGGCAGCCAACCTGTGTGTATAACCAAGACCTGGTGGACCCAGAAGGTGGATTTTTCCCTCTCTGAGATATGCCCACCAGGGTTTTGAGTATGGCACTAGCTGCAGCCACAAGGCAGGGGGATAGAGTAGCAATTGTCAGTCAGGAAGCCCTAACAGCTTTCAGAGGCACTGCCCCCCAAAAAACAGATGTGAATTCCTGTGGTTGAAGTTCAGTTCTAGGGAGATGGGCTTGTTGCTGTTAAATCAATCTCCCTGCCGTGAGGCAAAATCCCTGCCTGACTTGCTAAAGACCATCATATGGTTAGTTCTGGAAGTCTTCAATTTGTCTTCATGTGATGTTGAGTCTGATGCAGTTTCAAAGTTCATGTCCCAGATTATTGAGGGCTGACTCCTACATGTCATGGAAATGGTATATCTTAGTGTAACTTTGACATGCTGAAAGTGGAGGACATGACCCTCAGTCCTATGTCATGGTCAGATCATGCTCTGATTGCTTTTTGGCTTACCAGTGCTGCTTCCCCCCTCTCTACAGAGAGAGGAGTCTTATTATATCAGTCTGCCTCAGGCGACTAATGGACCCAGATGGATTTCAGAGGGAACTTGTATTTTTTCTTGAGAATCTATTGGAGAGTTTAATTGAGGTCTTAATGGCTGCTTATACAGGTCTTAGATCAAATTGCTTCTCTGTGACTTCTCACTGTATGTTGATCCTGGGTGGCTTCTTGGTTTTCTGAGGAGTTCCAGCAGATGAAACAACAAGAGAGAGGCCTAGAGTACCATTGGAGGAAGATGAAGAGTAAACCTGACTGAATATTAGTAAGACCCCATAAAAGGGACTGCAACGTAGTGATAAGGACAGCACAACATGCTTATTTTCCCAATCTTATCATGCCTTTTGATAGTCAATCAGTGGCCCTTTTTAAAATGATCATACCCTATTGAGTAAGGAGGGGCCTTCAGAGCATCTGCAGGGCTGCTGTGTGGAATATTTTAGGCATCTAGCAAATGTAGTTACTCAGATTCACCTGAGGTGACTGAGGCATAGTTTTGTCCTGTTACCCAGGAATGGTAATTTGATTAGATGGCTCCATTGTTTATAATCTGATGCTCTCTAATAATAACATTGACTTTTTGTACATTTGAAAGTTTTTAAAATTGCCTTTATGGTTTTGTATACTGTCCAGAGTCACATTGCATGAGATGGGTGACCATATAAATATGATCAATAAATAAAATAGATAAATGTTAGATCTTGTAGCTCCTGATGAAGTGGACAAGATCCTCAATTCTGTTAACCAAGCTATCTGTTTATTAAATTCATGTCCTTCCAGGTTGTTCAAGACCTGCAGGGAGGTGACATGTGGTTAGGTTCATGCAGTAATGATGTCATCCTTGAGGAACAGGTAGTTCCATCTGCCTTGAAGGAGGCACCCTTCTCCTCAAGAAGCTACCACAATCCAAGACTTCTGGGGGAGGGATGGCAAGACTGGTTCCTTGGAACCTCTTCAGATAAGGAGAGGATGGGAGATTTCCCACATGTGCTCCATATTGCTGTTCCTTGTGAGGAGGCCACAGGACAGTGGTTTTCTGCAGGTTTGAGTGCCAGGAGATGATGGGATCAGCCATCTTGCTTGCAACCATGGGGGAGCCTTTTAAGGGACACTAAGTTCACACACCTCACTTTCTAATCACTTTTGGAAATTGCCCATTAACTATCTTAAAGCTATTAGAGACCTTCAGAATGACAAGTTTGAAAAGTCTTCATCGGGTAAGTGCATCCAACTCTGAACAAAAGAAAAATTAATTACAAGCTTAAGAACTTAAAATGTTTGGAATAAACAACAAAAAGCTAAATAAGATTTTAAGTTATTAAGGGTCCAGATAAATTTAGAGTATTGACTTTTACTATAAGATTTTGGAATTAACTATAAAAATAACTTCTTGTGGGAAACAAACTTATTTTGGCTATCCAGGTTATTGCAAGTCATAACAAAAGATAAGTGATTATTTTAGAAACTGAACGCTAGAGAGGACTAAAGATTTAAGCAGAAGGAAAAAAAATACACAAGCCTGATGTCACTTAATACTGGGACTTACAAAATGACACAAAAAGTTATAACATCAGAAATATTAAAGAAGATCTTTGAAGAATGGAGCCAGAGGTTAGTAACTACAGTACAATATCAATACTGTCAGTATTGATGTCAGCTTCTATGGATAGACTATGTCTAAAAGATGTTAATAAAGGATTGACAGATGTGGAACAAATTTTATCTGACAAGCTAGAGAAAGTTTGGAATGTGGAACTACAAATGACAGGCCAAGATAATGATTTGGAAAAGAACACTTTACCAGATATACAAAAGAAACTTGCTGAATATTTAAAAATTAAAAGGGAAATACAAATTATTAACCAAGAAAATGACCTGGAAAATGTTGTCTTACTGAATCTACAAAAGAGCCTTGTTAAAGCCTTGAAGAACTCTGTGCAATGGGACAAAGAAGAAATGATGAGAAATCAAATCCTACAACAATATTTGATTGAATTAAAGATTAAGACTTTAGAAGTAAAAGGAAGGAACGTAAAGTTGGTTTATTTGATCAAGGTTAAAATAAGACACTTTTCACAATGTTCTGGCAACCCTTTATGGACTTTTTGCTGATACCAGGATTGAAAAGTTGATGTTTTATGGATTTGCTTATACTGTAGAGAAGGGATGAGATATGGGATGAAGAGATATCTGTTTGTAACCTTATAGGGGTGAAGAGTTACTAAATTTCTTTATACTTGTGATGTAGGTTGGAAGCTATTTCCGTATATATTTCTTTTCTTTTTCTTTATTATATTCTTTTTCTTCTTTCTTTCTTCTTTTTCTTTTTTCTTGCATTTTTTTATTATTTCTTTCCATTCTATTTTCTTTCTTTAAGTTTAGTTTGTATCAATTTTTACTATTGGAATTAAAATTCTTAATAAAAATTCTGGACAAATATATTCCAGTCCCCAACCTGGGCATAGTATGGAGATTGGTTGTTGATGACCTTTGGCAGAGCTGAGGCAGGGGTAATGTGTTTGTCCTGTTCTTGATCTCTCAGCAGTTTTCAGTGCCACTAATCATGGTATCTTCTGGACTGACTATGGGGGCTGAGACTGGAAGATTTGGTGTTGCAGTCATTTTCCTCCTTCTTCTGTGGTCAGTTTCAATCAGTGTTGATGGGGGCAAGAAGTTGGACACTAAACTTCTGGTCTGTGGAGGACCACAGAGATCAATGCTCTCACCCCTTCTGTTTAACATCTACATGAAGCCACTGCGTGAGATCATCTGTTGGCACAAGGTCAGATATTAATATGCTGATGATCCTCAGTTGTATATCTTGACTCTTGGCCAACCAGGTGATGTTGACAAAGTCTTGTCCCAGTGCCTGGAGGCTATGAGGGTCTAGATGGGGGAAAAAATAGCTCTAGGTTCATGGACATTCCTGGGGATGCTCTATCCTTAGTTCTGAATGGGGTTAGAACTGATGCATAATTTGGAGTCATCCCAGACGCACAGCAACTTTTGAGGAGCAGGTGGAAGCTGTGGCCAGGAAGACCTTTACACAAATCCATATTGTGTTCTATCATCCCTCCCTCTCTCTCTCTCTCTCATCTATCTACCTATCTCTATCTATCTATCATCTATTCATCAAATTTAGAAGGCCACTCAACTCCATAAAGTCGCTGGGTGGCATACAACATTAAAAACAATAAGAACTATAAAACAAAGATGTACATACAGAAGAAAAAAACATTCAGACTAACATATCAAAATCCTGTAAGAGGCTCACCACCCACCCTAACCTAAGGCCTAGATTGAGAAGCCCTACTCATGCCTTAGTCACCTCTCATCTGCATTGCATTCTACATAGTGATGCCTCTGAAGACCACTTGGAAGCGTCACCTGGTCAAGAATGCAATGTCACAAGCAGTTTTGGGCATGTCATGATATGCCCACAGAACATCTCTAGTTTGTGAGCTGCACTGGTTACCAGTAGGCTTCCAAGTGCAATGCAAGTGCTGGTTATCACCTGTAAAGCCTTTCTTAGCATATAGCCTTGTTACTTGAGCGACCATCTTTCTCCTGTGGTGTCTGCCCATCCTGTAATATTTGATAGAGTCAGCATGATTCAGGTCCTGTCTATTAAGCAATGTCATCTGATGGGACCCAGGAGGTGGACTTGCTCTGTTGGGGCATCCCCCAGAAATCTGAACAGCCTTGACCCTGCTGTCTTTTAGATAAGCCTTAAGGACCTGGCTCTTTCCCTAGGCATTGGGCTAAGGTATGGTATAAACCAATCATGGGTTGATTTTGCTGTTTGTGACTGCTTTTAATCTGACTTGCCCAGAGTCATTCTGGGCAACAGCCTACAAATATGATAGATTGATGTTAGTCAGTCTGCTTTAAGTCTGGCCAAATTATATTCAAATCTGCAGGTCTATTTCCATACTGTACTGGCATTTTTTTATATTTTTTCCACCTTTTCTGAAAGCAGAAGTATATATCCCCTCTCCCCTTTGCTTCTCATTGTTCCTTTCCTCACATCAATGTCTCATTTAACATTAACTGCTGAACAGCTGCTGTTCCCTAGTTCCCAGCTCCTGATGCAAAAACAATTCAATGTAGAGCTTTAATAAGAACTAAAATTATTTGCCATTGTGACCCAAAATAAGCTTTGGTGCACCCATAGCCTACAGCTCATGACCAGGAAGCTTCCATTTTCAACTTGCGCTGCTGAACATTTCCTTGTAGGTTTGTTCTTCACCATCTTCTTATGCCCCTCTTCCTACTTACTTCTTCCTCCATTCTGCCTCAACATCAACCTTGTTATCTCCTCTGGGCTAATTTCAGTACTTTTGTCATTTTTCAGATCTCTTTATACCAGATTTCTCTCTCTCTCTCTCCAAGGTATTCTGTACCCTTTAAAAATGAGCAGCTTTTAGCCATGGACATCATAGTTTCCTGGAATTTCTCTCAGTATCCTGCACTGAGGTGGACTCCAATCAAGATGTAGAAACAGCTCAGCAATGATCAAGAGAAATGGAAGGCACCTGAGCTAAATTTCAAGTGTTGTTGCAAAGGGTCTGAATACTTATGCCAATGTGATATTTCAGTTTTACTTTCCGAATGCACTTTATGTAGCTCAGGGTTCAACTGTGTATATAACAGAACTGTGTATACAACAGGGTATATAAACAGGAAGCAAACCCTACACTTAGTAGCACTGATGACATTACCTAGTTGGTTAATGAAATGTCTGCAAGCAAACAGCCAAGCTTGGAGAGCATCAAGGGCTCCACAGTTCAACTCTGAGTTATGTATATTCTCTTCTACTGGAGTTAGCTGTGCACAGATAAGGGAGGAATCTCTACATGTTTTGAACCTGCAATGTTTTCCCAACTCCTGCATCTTTCCCAGCCTCAGAGAAAAGTATTACAGGAATATTACTAGGGCTGCCAGATTTGGGCTGCAAAAATCCAGATGACCACTACTGAAGAGATATAAAAACTTCCTTTGCTGCCATCTGATGGTCATTCAGACTTTTGCAGCCTATAACTGATAGCCTTAATATTGCAAAAAACTACTGTTAACTCAAAGACAGAAAGAATCGTGGTTGTAGTCTTCTATATATTACTTGCATGCTTGCTATAACCCTATATGCTTTTTGCAGGCTTGGAGAAACCTAATTTTGTTAGAAGAGTTGCAGCCTGACTCTATCTTCCTCTGAAGCTGGTGTCACTATATTCCTAAGGATGTTAGCTGCTAGTAGCATGGCAAATTGTGAGCTTAGTGTCCAGGAGCCTGGAAAAAAAATATGAATGTTTTACGGGGGAGAGACAGCTTAACAACTGCAGAATTTATCGAAGAGAAGGGCTGTAATGGAATGTGAGAATGACCTTGGAAGATGGGGGGGGGGGGGGGAGCGGCAGAGAAAGAAACTTAGAAAGGGCCCACACTAACTGATCAGGTGGTAAACAGGACGGCAGGAGAGTTGTACTTTCAGATTTGCAAGACTCTCTTAATGCAGCCTATCAGTAAAGTAGAAGCAGCTCATCTGGTCATATTTTCTAACTGGTTTACCTGGGAGGCTGACAAGGGCCACACTCTTGCTATTTGAGGTTTCCAACAATCAAAGTGGCATTAATTTGCTGATTCTACTCTTTCCATGTTTTATACTTTCTTAGTGCTGTTGCTTCATTTAATCAACACTATTAATAGTGAATCATATCAACTGCAAAACATACAATAAACTAAAACCAAATGAAGCACATGATGTATTTGCAGGTTAACCACCTAAGAGTAAGGTTATAATTGTTGAACTATACTTAAAGTGCTTTGTCTCCTGTGAGAATATTAGTACCTTAGAACATATTAGACTATGCAAGCATTGAAAGTTATTTCAAAGAAATATTTTAGACCTTGCCCAATTTGTCATTTTTCAGGCTTTTGTATGAACTAGAAAAAAAATGGCTGCTTTAATGAATCAAATAATTAGAGTAGTACTTCTTCAATGCAACCCTTAAAAGCATCATCTTCATTCTTTTTTTAGGCTCATGAGGAACCTGGCAAAAAGATGTGGATGCTTGAATAAATAGAAAATATAATAGTGTCTACTGTTTCCTAACAAGTAATTAGCACTATATGACATCTACAGAAGGTAAAAATTGTATGCTCTGTCTTAAACAGGAGAAAGAACTTCTCAAGTGAGTCCTTACACTTACTAATTTAGTTTATAAGGTTTAGTTTATAAGTTACAATTACATTTGCCCATATGTATGTATTAAAAAAAGAGGAACCCTCTTTAACCTGATAATGTGTGTAAAATAAACTGAGGAATAAATAGCACTAAAGGAGCTTTGCTCAATTAGATGCCCTCCAGAGGGCTAAGTCAGCCCTGCTGGCTGCGGATTCTGGGAGTTGTGCTACTAACACAGCTGGGAGAGGGCCTACATAAGACGCCTGGCCAGAAGTGGTTCTCCAGGACACGCCCATGCGACCAAACACACTTTGGCGGTGGTTCCTGGATAGTCACACAGCCTTCCTCTACCGATCCGCCGTCAACTGCTTTGGCATCCCTGATTGGATCCCGGAGTTCTAAATCAACACGTTGGACAGTTCCCGCCACTGTCGAACGCCCCCATCCAATTCAGACGCGATCCTCTCGTAATCTCCAGCGGATCTCAGCTGCCTTTCCATCCTCATCCCTTCGCCACTCTTACCGAGACCATCGACCCTCTCCCGTCCAGCCACTTCCCTCCCGATCCCACCTGCCCACAGTGAAGATGGCGGAGGCGGTTGCTTCAGCCTCCTACGCTAAACGGGTGGGCGCTACCACGGCAGGGCGGCAAGAGGGGGGTAGAAGGGAGGGAGGGCGGAACGGACCATCGGGGCAGCCGGGAGCCATGTTGAGGCTGCGGGAGGAGGCGATGCTGTTGCCTCCGCCGCCGCCACGGAGCAGTTAGAGCCACGGGAAAAGCAGCCACCGCCGCTTCTAGATAGATGGTGGTGGCAACCGAACCTGGGAAGGCGGCAGAGCCCGAGGCGAGGCGGGGCCGGGGGAGCAGCGCCAGGCCAGGGCAGCCGGGCAGGGGGGCGGGGAAAGGGCCGAGGGACCATGGCTGAACCGCCGCCTCAACCTCCGGGACCAAACCAGCGCCGTCCTCGCCGGGGCCGCCGCCTGGAGCTGCTGCTGCTGTTGCTGCTTCTCCCTTTGTTTCACTTCAGCCTGGGAAAGCCAGCGGGCAGAGGGGGCTTGGGCTGCGTCCACCGGGCGAAGCCGGAGAAGCCGAGCGGTGGTTTGCCGGGCTGCGCTCTCTTCGGGGAACTGAAGGAAACCTCCCCGTCCGCCAGGGTCCAAGAGGACGGTCGGTGCTGCGCGGGCTCCCTCTCTCAACCCCTCGCGGGGCAAGGGAAGGAGAACAGCACCTTTTCTCGTGGTGCATCTGTGACCCCACCTTGGGTAAGGAGGACGATCCGCTGCCCACTTGGCGCCCTGGGAGAGCCGGGCAGCGCTTCCTCCTGCTTGTGGATTATAAATGCTTCCGCACTTCTTCCGGATCCCCCGAGCCCAGCAAGGCTCAGAGAAAGACGTGCGAGGACTAACTGGGAATGCCTCGTGAGGCTCGCTGTGGTTGGGGAGGACTCCGCGCAGATGGGCGTCTACTCAAGCCCTTCCAATCAACGCCCTAGGAGAGGGGCGAGCCAGCCGGACAATGGGGTGTCCAATGGGGTGAAGGCTCCATCCCAAAACCACCGGGACCCAACCCGTTTCAACAGGATTGCAGCCTGTATCCAGCGGGTCCACCTGTGCACAAAGCCATTTCGCCGCCTTCAGAACTGCACCGACCTCTCCTTACTGAGGACCTCCGAGCGCTCCGGCACGAGGGCTAGGAGAAAAGGCGGTAGTCCCCAAAAGCCTTCGTGGTTCCCGATTATGCGACTGGCTTCCTTATCCCGCCCCGGAGCCCGCTCGCCTTTCAGCAAGTGGTTCACCCTGTTGACCTGCCTTCAGCTCTGCCTGGGGCAACCGATGCCCTGTGGAATTTCCCGCAGCTGCTGCGCCGGGGAGTGCTGTGGGACCAGCCCAGAGCAATGTTGCCTTTGTACCTGGACCGGAAAAGACTGGGCAAGAGCTGTTTCAGCACCACCGGCGGCTCGGACAGCTCCCTGTGCATTTCTGGGAGCCAATCCGAATGTAGACTGGAGAAGGCGCGATCTCCTCTTTTCTTTCCACCCATTTGACTCTACCAAAGGCTGTTTACAAACTCTTTGTTTTGACGTGGATTTTAGGAGCCCATCAACTCCCGAATTCTTTCCCTCCCTGCCGTTAAAATCTACTCATCAAGCTATGCAGAGCGAGATAACATACTCCACATGTGCCAAGAAAAGGAGACGGAGAGAAGGGGCACTTCTTCCCTTGCTGAGGGTTCGGAGGGCAGCCAATCGTCACCCCCTCTTCCCTCAGTATAATTACCAGGTCCAGGTGGCTGAAAACCAGCCTTCAGGCACGCCTGTGATAACAGTGGCAGCCCAAGACTCTGATTCAGGTGAAGCTGGGCGGCTAGTCTATTCCATGGATGCTCTGATGAACAGCAGATCCTTGGAACTGTTCAGCATTGATTCCCAAAATGGCCTCATCAGTACCACTGAAGTTTTGGATAGGGAAAATATGGACCTACACTACTTCCGAGTGACTGCTGTGGATCATGGGATTCCCCGCCTTTCTGCCACCACTATGGTTGCAATAACAGTTGCAGACAGAAATGATCATAATCCAGTATTTGAGCAGAGTGAGTACAGAGAGACTATCCGGGAAAATGTAGAAGAAGGCTATCCCATTTTACAGCTGAGGGCCACAGATGTGGACTCTCCACCCAATGCCCATATCAGATATCGATTTGTAAATGAACAAGCAGCCCACTCTGTCTTTGAAATAGATTCACGGTCAGGGCTGATCACTACAAGTGGGCAAGTAGATAGGGAGAAAATGGAGAAGTATTCTTTGGTGGTGGAGTCAAATGATCAAGGTAAGGAGCCCGGCCCTCGATCCTCCACAGTTAGAGTGTATATAACAGTTCTTGATGAAAATGACAATGTTCCACAATTTAGTGAAAAGCGCTATATAGTCCAGGTAAGAGAAGATATAAGACCCCATTCAGAAATTTTGAGAGTTACTGCCACTGATTTAGACAAAGACAACAATGCTTTAGTTCACTATAACATTATCAGTGGTAATAGTAGAGGGCAATTTTCAATTGATAGTGTAACTGGGGAAATACAGGTGGTGGCTCCTTTGGATTTTGAAGTTGAGCGAGAATATGCCTTGAGAATCCGTGCCCAGGATGCAGGACGTCCTCCTTTGTCCAATAATACAGGCATGGTTAGCATCCAAGTAGTGGACATTAATGATCATGCTCCTATCTTTGTGAGCACCCCCTTTCAAATATCTGTGTTGGAAAATGCCCCTTTGGGCCATTCAGTAATCCACATCCAGGCTGTGGATGCAGATTATGGAGAGAACTCACGCATCGAGTACAAGCTCACTGGGGTCTCCTCTGATACCCCCTTTGTAGTGAACAGTGCCACAGGCTGGATTACTGTGAGCGGCCCTTTGGACCGAGAAACTGTGCAGCACTACTTCTTTGGGGTGGAAGCCCGGGACCACGGCTCTCCCTCTTTATCTGCTTCTGCTAGTGTCACCATCACTGTCATGGATGTAAATGATAACCGGCCTGAATTCACCCAGAAAGAATATTTCATTCGCCTCAATGAAGATGCTGCTGTGGGGACTAGTGTTCTTAGTGTTACAGCAATTGACCGGGATGTGAATAGTGCCATTAGCTATCAGATAACAGGTGGGAACACACGGAACCGTTTTGCTATTAGTACTCAGGGAGGAGTGGGATTAATCACCCTCTCTTTGCCCCTGGATTACAAACAAGAGAGACGGTTTGTGCTAACAGTGACAGCCTCTGACCGGACCCTGCATGACAACTGCCATGTTCATATCAACATTACAGATGCCAACACTCACAGGCCAGTGTTCCAGAGTGCCCATTATTCCGTAAGTGTTAATGAGGACCGTCCAATTGGTAGCACAGTAGTGGTGATCAGTGCCACAGATGATGACGTTGGAGAAAATGCCAGGATTACCTACTACTTGGAAGACAATATTCCCCAGTTTCGGATTGATGCGAGCACTGGTGCCATCACCCTGCAGGCAGAGCTGGATTATGAGGACCAAGTTACCTACACACTGGCCATTACAGCCAAAGATAATGGGATCCCCCAGAAAGCAGACACAACCTATGTAGAAATCATGGTGAATGATGTCAATGACAATGCCCCTCAGTTTGTGAGTGCACACTACCAAGGCATCATCTCTGAGGACAGCCCTCCCTTCACAAGTGTGCTTCAGATCTCTGCCACTGACCGGGATGCCCATGCCAATGGACGGGTGCAGTATACCTTCCAGAATGGAGAGGATGGGGATGGGGATTTCATAATCGAACCCACCTCTGGGATTATTCGAACCATCCGCAGATTGGACCGGGAAAGCATTCCTGTTTATGAACTTACTGCCTATGCTGTGGACAGAGGAATTCCTCCCCAAAGAACACCTGTCCATATTCAAGTGTCTGTGCAAGATATTAATGACAATGCTCCTGTCTTTCCAGCTGAGGAGTTCGAGGTCTTAGTGAAGGAGAATAGCATTGTAGGCTCTGTTGTGGCCCAGATCACAGCCCTGGATCCGGATGAAGGACCCAATGCCCAGATCATGTACCAAATTGTGGAAGGCAATATCCCTGAAATTTTCCAGATGGACATATTTTCGGGTGAGCTCACTGCCCTCATTGATTTGGATTATGAGACCAAGCCTGAGTATGTAATTGTGGTTCAGGCCACTTCTGCCCCCCTTGTCAGCAGAGCTACAGTCCACATCAAACTCATTGACCAGAATGATAATAGTCCCATTCTGAAAAATTTCCAGATCCTCTTTAACAATTATATCTCTAACAAATCCAACACCTTTCCTTCTGGAGTCATAGGGAAGATCCCTGCCTATGACCCAGATGTGTCTGATAGACTCTTCTACACCTTTGAACGAGGAAATGAGCTGCACTTGTTAATTGTTAATCAGACTAGTGGGGAACTCAGACTGAGCCGTAAACTGGACAACAATCGTCCCTTAGTGGCCTCCATGTTGGTGACCGTCACAGGTAAAGATGATTTTCACTTTTTCAATCAATTGTGTCAAAGTCGTGTTTCCTTGAGCTATAAAAAATAGACCAGCTCGTTTGCTTTTGCTAAATCTATGGAAGCCAGAGATAGGAGAAAGAAAGCAAGTTAAGAGACTTCGATAGTAATTATGTTAGGAGATCTTTTATTTATTTTTTCCTAGCTTCCTTTAGGGTGTAATAGCTCAGTGGGCACCAAAAAAGCAAGATTTGATTGCTTCCTATTATCTCATGGCAGACTCATTTCATAATATATTAGACAGAGCCAAGTTCCTGCCCTGAAGAGTTTACAGTCTAAATTAGATTAAAGTGCACACAAAGGAAGGGAGAAAGGATATAAATTGATAAGATAAACCTGCCTGCTGCACAGAGAATGGAGATGCTTCCTGCTTCTTTTCTCAGTCTACTTTTCACGTAATAGCAATATTCTAGCCAAATATGGACACTTGGAAAGTGTTGCAATGATCCTCTGCGTGGCTTTGAGACAGAGTAAGCATAAGTTAGCAACAAGTGATGAAACTGTGAGAGTTTGTCTGACTACAGCTTTCTTTGCCTACAATATAACTGAAACTGGGGAAAAGGTGAAGAGGGTTACACATTATAGTGTTTTCGAGCTAAAATTGCCATTTGGATTATGTTTCCCTATTTTGCCACTGTACTAGCCAAGAATAACATAGAGGTGATCAGAGTTTCCAGATGGATATCAGGCACATTGATGTAATTTGCCTGGTACTTCAAACATTCTTTGTCTAGATTGGAGGAGGCCTTGATACAGATTTGAAAACTTGTAATTTGCTCTTAGATGTTACTTTTCTTTCCTCTCTCTCTCTCTCTCTCTCTCTGTCACACATACGCACACACACACATGCAATGGCCTGAAGGATTTGGGTGGCATGGAAGGATTTATCTATTTAAAATTATTTACATCCTGCTCTTTCTCTTCAAAGAAATTAATGCAATGTATTCCCAAAATCATGCGTGCGCATTTATTGTCACTTATGCAACAAGTTTGGGGATTAATCTGGACTTAAGCTCAGAACTGTTCAGAACACCAAGGCTCAGCCCTGAAACATGAAATCATAATGGAGAGAATGTCTCAGCTTGGGCACTTTCTTCCCTCTACCAAAGAATAGGAGTCACAGATCTGACTGAAGGAGCAAAGATTCTTGGGACAGAGGGCAGAACTTCTAGGCACACTTATATTTCCCGTGCTTCTCCTTTTGAGAATGAAGTGCTGGATGTATCTGCTAAATACTTCTTAAGCTCCTGGATCAGGTGCATTTTTCAGAAGCAATTGTCTTTCATTTTATTAATCTTATATTCTAAAGAAACAAGTTAATTTGATTCCCCCCCACCCCCCGGATGACTGATCAGATGTTGCTTTGGCTGTCTCTTGGATTCTGCCAGTGAGCCAAATGCTTGAATTATCAGTCCCTTTTACTGCAAGAAGTAAAATGTTCCCACTATTAGGCATCTTAGCAGATTTAGCCCAGGCCTCAACTGTCATAAGCAAGGTTTGGCCTCTTGCTCAGATTTTATTAAACTAGCTCTTTTTCATTAAATAATTTGATCAGTCTGATTACCATGTCATGTCAGCATTTATGTCTTGGCTATAATCCTTTCTTTGTCCTCTCTGCCCACTGTCACTATTCATCTGACTTCTATTTCATGTTACATGCGAAAAAATGATTTATTGGTTTGCCTGGTGCATGTTTCTAAGATCTATTTATTGCACCCACATATCACTTCTTGTAAATACCAACAAATTATTGGGGGAGGAGGCTGTTAAAACCTCATTTTATCTTAACAATACATGAGTGCTGCATTTATGTAAATACGTGTGCCTCTATAAAATTCCCCTACATTGGAAATAGCTGTTACAGTCATTGCTTACATTAAGTCAGAAGGATTTACACCAGTAGCCAAATGCAGTCAAGGAAAATGTATGCAAGGCCAAGAATAGGACATGAATAATCTTAGGTCTTCCAGTTCTAAGCTCCTCCTATAGGTCCACCACTTTCTCCATTGCGGTCCAAAGATACGGAGAGCTCCTACCCTGCTTGCCTTTTGGAAGCCCAGCTTTTTCCTTAGGAGTTGGGCCAGGATGGGGGATGAGCCCAGCATTTGCATTCCTCAGATAGTATGGTGCCTAGTGGTATGTAAGAGTTTAAATTTTGTTGTGTTTTTAATCTGCATGCTCAGTTGTTAGCCACCTTGAGATGTTTTATAGAATGTGGGCAGAAATGTCATTTTTAAAATAAATAAATAAATGGTCCATTTTAAAGCTGATCCCTAATAATGACAAAAACCCCAAGTGTGACTTGTAGAAAGCAGGTGCAGGAGCGTCCTCTAGGAGGGGGAGGAGAGAGTGAAGAGAAGATTGCATCTGTATCTCACAGTCTTAGTTACCCAGCTGTGTCTGGGGAGACTTGCATTATTCATGACCTTCTCAACACCCTAGCTAACTGCCTCCTTTTTCTTCCTGCCATGAGATTAATTTGGGGAAATGGATGGGGAAAGGTAGCCCTTGCTTCCTTCCAAAGATAGGGACAGGCCAGGTTGACATGTTCAGGGCAGCCAACTCAGGCTCTGTGCTCGACTGGGGTTCCTCAGGGGTTAATTGTAACTGTAGGGTAGGGCAATATTATATTCAAGCACCCAGAGGGAGGGGAGAGGAGGGGGAGGCATGCAGGCTGATGATTGGAGAGCCACATTGACCTTTCCATGCGTCTGCCAGGGTGCGCTCAAGTAAACTCAACCTCTGAATGCACTTAACCCTTGCACAAAGGCAGAAAGAAATCACATTTTCAGGCTTTGCATTAAATTCACTCAGAACAACACAGCTCTTGGAATGAGGTTGTTATCATTTTTCCAGTGTGAAAATGAGGAAAGAAAAGGCTTAAGCTCAGGAAGGCAAGAAGCATGGAAAGAGAATTAGGTAAAGGAACCATCCCTCAGGGTATGAACAGGGGAGGGGCAGGGAGAGGATGGGAAGCCCCCTGCCTCTTGTTGGATTTGATAGTTACTGAGGATACTTAGCCCTTCTGTTAGAGCACAACTGACTTCTTGCAGATTTTGTATCTTATTATTGTTATGTTTTAATTCCATTGTCTATGGAATACCTTCTGTTCCAATTTGCTACAGCGGAAACAAGGATCAGCCTGATGGTTGAAATCAATGAACAATTAGTCAGGTCTAGAGAGAAAGGAAAGGGGTAGTTTGTGAAATGGATCTTAATGGATGGAAATCCTAGCCTTGCTGCATTACTCAATAATGTATGGCAGTCTTAGATTGTAACAGAAAAACATTCATTTGCTTCCAAAACAGGGTGCAATCAAATGTTTTTTTCCTTTAAAAAGCAATGCTGATGTTAGAATGTAAGTAGGTTTCATTCCTGTGAAGGGATTTTTCATCCCTTCATTAATTCCAGCCTCTAGGCATGCTTTGGACATATGGCATCTAATTCAGCCTGGTGCCCAGCTAGAATTCCCATGGTTAGCAGCTAATATGGATATCAATCCATTTCACAAGAATGGTATCAATTAAGCTCCACTGTGCCTCTGATGTCATCTATCCAGCTGGGTCAAGTACAGCTGGAAGGCTGGTTCTGACCATTGGGCCAAATCCAGTTCCTGTTTGACTAATATAGCTACTATGTAAGGTGTGAAGAAATTCTGTGTCCTTTGCATCCACCTGGCCTTGGCACATATCTCTAGTGATTAAGAAAATTGCTTGAGGAGCCTATGGCCTAAGGCTCAAACTTGTAGTCCGAGATAAATCTTCCTAGCAGAGATCTGTAGTGTCTTTAAGACTACTGAATATAATACGATGCAAAATTTATATACATATGCACATATAAACAAACTTTTATGTGGGGGAAGATTCATGTAAGTGTTAAAGATAAGGGAAGTTACTGAAATGGAGAAAGCATAAACAGAGACAATTAAAATAAAAGTAAATATACGTTTTAAATTATAGCGATCATCATAATACATTTTCAGGCACTGATAGTTAATATATGTGATGAGATAAAAAGAATAATCTATAATTTTTATACCATGTATAAATGATAGAAAGGAACTTTCAGTAAGTATAAACTCTGCAGGGTTTTGCTTGATTCTCCTTCAAAATTTCTTTGACAGGGATGCCATTTTAAGTACATTGATGGAATGCCCTGAACTTTGCCATTTCTGATGTCAGAATTATATCCAATTGCTGTTTTGCATTGAGAATGCTGCCTATTTCTCCTATGTAAAATGATGAACGGCACAACTGGCAATTCTGTAGTATAGTAGTTAAGGAGTTGAACTGGTACTTGGGAGACCCAGGTTTGAGTTTACCCTCAGCCAAAGAAGCTCTCTGGGTGACTTTGGGGCAATTTCTCTCTCTCAGCCCAACCTACTCACAGGTTGTTGTGGGGAAAAAATTGGAGGAGGAAATGCTACATGTGCTGCCTTGGGTTCCTGAATGAAAGGTGGGATGTATATTTAACAAATGAATAAACAAATTGATGACATCTAATGTATTGAAAGACAAATGTTTGATATTGTGGTTGATATTCAATCCTTTAATAGTTTAGGCTGAGTAGATGTTGGGATAGAGTTGACTTCTGGCCCTGTTACAAAGTCTGGGTCCTCTGTTGATACTTCAGTGGCATCCCCTGTTGTCAATTCTGAGCAGCTCTTTCAGGTTTGGGAGTTGTCTGAAAAGTAGGATAGGCAGCCCAACCAATTTGTGACAAGGAAGTAACTCTTACTAAGATCACTGGTGACATGTAGGAGTGTGTTATTTCCCCTGGGGACTTTAGATGAAAGAAGTGGTGGTTTTGTCCCTTTTGCCTATAACTGTTCTATAAAAGATTACTCCTAGGTATCAATACCATCTCGTTGATTCATCCTTGATGGGTATTGTAGGCCTTGGACATGGAATCCTTCATTTGTAGGTCTCTGATGAGTCAGAAGAGATGCAGTTGTATCACAGGCTCTGGCTAAGCAGACAGTGATTACTGGGGTTTGTTCTGTATAGAAATCAGAAGCAAGCAGTTATAGGTTTCTGATTACAGGTGATACTTATACTATATGACTAGTCCCTGATTGCGCAGCAATTAGAAAGCTTACCAACTAGATAACTGGTCTAAAGTGGATAGTAATATATGTATCAACACCTATAATCCAAAAATAAAAATACCTTAATGATAAAGATGTCATTACTGCATGTCAGATATAGGATAAGCTCTGCAGGAAGTTAATATATGTTAATGTTAATAGACATTTTCCTTGTTCAGATATGCTTTAAATGGAGCTGTAAAATTGCATCCAGCCATCCAGCACTCCAATCATTCATATAGTCCTTCATGCAAAGACTAGAAACTGGATGAGCATCTCCTAAGTGGCTCTGGACACTGAACAGTCCAGTGGATCACTTGAATAATTGCAAGCAATTCCATCATGCCACCAGCATTCCTTTGCCACTAGAATTCTCTGTTGTAGTGGGGAAAGATCTGAGAGGGGTGACAATTTGCCATATGAATTTCCATTTATTTCAAAGTTGCTGACATTGTCCAAATATTATTAGGTATTTAGATGCACCAGCGTGTGTTTGCTGTCATGCCGCCAAAAAAACCCCAGTGCATTATTCCATTGAAATCAATCATAATACCCTAGGCCTGAATTCACTTTCTGTCAGATATTTTGGTAAAGAGGTCCCATCTTTTGGATTTGCTCCCTTGTAGGATGATTATAGCTCCAGGATAGTTATTTTCAGGGGATCTACAAATTCCATTTATTTAGGTTAACTGTTACTTAACAGTTTGGTAGTGTTCCTGGATTGTATGTTTTAATCTCTCCATTTAAAGTTTCAAGGCAAGAGGCACTTTAATTAATTAATTAGTAATAACATATCATGAAAGCCAGATCTAACCTGATTTGCAAAATTGTTTAATTCCCTACATGCTCATTAAGAACTAGGAGCTGGGGGTGCTTGAGGGGGAAAGCAGAAAAACAAAACGTTCACAATTTCACAATTTTTGTGAAAAAGTTTCACAGTTGGATTTGCCAGTTGGTTTTGCAACACTTTTTCCCTTTCATCTTGAGCGGATCGATCAGAAGTAAATTCTGTAGAGCATATGGAGATTTATTCCCTCATAAGTGTGTTTAGGACTGTGATTTTAACCCACAGTTTAAACCACAATGCCTCTTTAGGCTTCAATCTAGTGGAAATCATTGATCTTTCTGATGTCTACCATGCACCTATACTCAAATTACAGCTGTTTATCATTTGCAATTTCCATTATTTATTGAAGAGAGGAAATATTTAGCCATGCTGGTGATGGCAGGTTGTTAGAGGAGGAAAAGGGAATTGCCCATCTTGGTGGAATAATTTTGAAGTAGAGTTACAATATTATACTATTACAACCACATGGAATTAACTATCCTCTATAATGCTTCCAGTCTGGATAGTCCATATTAGGAATCCATTAGTTGTTTCTGCTTGGATAGAAATTCATGGTAATAGTACTCCTTTAGCAGGAAAAGAGTCTTCTTTTGGGTGAAGCCCAGTGGCCCTGGGTGAGCCATAATGTACCACGTTCAGTATATGGAAATATCAGTGACCCAAAACCAGTTCCTCCACAAATCACTGTTGCATGTGAACCACATGGAAGGGAACTGATTAATACAAATATTAGTACAAGATTAAATTCAGTGAACTTTTCTCTGTGCAATTATTTCTGAATGTGCTAGCAAGATTTGGCATATAACTGAACTCATGCTGCATAAATGCAACATGGATATATTAATTTATTTATTTATATTTCAAATTTGTCACTGCCCATCTCACTGCAGAGCGTCTCTGGGCAGTTTATAGTAAAAAAGAATAAATATTAATTAAAATAGAATAAAAATTAAAATACACTACAACAACAAGATTCCTATATAATACTTCGAAGAGACTGATGTTAACTAGGAGTTATTAGACTCAGGGAGCATCTTCAAGGTGCCAGCCACCCCCAGGGTTGGTTGTATCTCTTCTTGCCCCAGGCGAGTTGACAGAGCCAGGTCTTCAGTTACTTCTGGAAAGCTGGGAGGGTAGGGGCCCACCTCACCTCTGGGGGGAGAATATTCGATAGGGCAGAGGCAACAGTAGAGAAGACTCTCCTCCTAGTTCCTGCCAGCTGACATTCTCTCGCCAACGGGATCCGTAACATGCCTCCTCTGCCTGACTGGGTGGGACAGGTCAATGTGATGGGGTGAGATATACTGAAAGAGTATCAGCGTCAGGGCTCTGTCAGCAGTCAAGGAAATACTATTGGAGGGCGTGGTGAAAGGAAAACACCAGCTGCCTTGTGAGTAAGCCAACAGCTCCTGACTGTAAGTGGACTCAGGGCTGGCTAAGCATAAAGGCTGCTCTGCCGAAAGGGAAGGTGTGGGGTTGGAGAAGAAGGTGAGAAAAGATGGAAGATACCAGAGCATGATGACATAGAGAAGCCTGCAGAGGAAGCCCTGGAAATTCCCTTATCAAAACCTGTATACTCCCCCCCCCCCAATCTATGCTGCTTGTTTGGGACCCGGCTCATTTGTCAGGCACTAAATAGAGTTGGTTCCTCTATTGGAATTCATTACGTGAGGAAAGGGAGGGGGCAGAGTCTTCACAAGAAGGCATGGCCTGTTTTGCTGAGGCTGGGACACCCACTGGAGGATATCAAGCCTCAAACTATTGCTTCCTATCCCATTCCCTCCCCCCATCTGAATATTTTATGTTCATGAATGTTTCTTTTGTATGCTTGGTTTAGATTGCTGACACTCCAAAGAGACTGTTTTGTTTTCCACTCCTGATCCTGAATGCATAAGGGCTGGGAAGAATAAAGTGCAGCAGGTTTTCTACATCTTTGGAGTCTAGTGTTGGTTTGCTCTTACTCATGAGTCAGCTCCCCACCTCTCTGACTACAAGGGGTTTTGCCACAGAGGTCTGAGGTCTGGCAATGTCACTGTACTAACATCTGCTCAGAAGCTCACACCTTTCTGACATGATGTGTGCATATATTCTGAGAGAGGTGCCTTCCAGGTCAATCAGATATATATGCATATCCCAACTGCTTATTCCCAAACATTGTTCAGGATACTGAACAGCAATATATTTCAAGAAAGAGTGTCATTCTTTGTTCGAGCAAAATGAAAAAACACACCCCAAAGACCTCTATGCCCTTCCCTGGATTTGCATGAAAGGAGCATGTGCCAGGTGGCCCACTCTAATCAATGACCAGGGCTTCATCTTGATGATTGGATTGGATTTTTTAAATACCTCCCACAGATGCATCATAAAAATATCTAAGATGTTTGGGTATACTTCTGATCCTACCCAGTTAATGAAAATGTTTTTCAAACTGTGATGCCAGAGATGACTAGAGATATGAGTGGAGAATAAGCTGGTTATGCAGGTCCTGCAGTATATGAAGCACGTGGTAGAAGTGTCTGGTCTCCAAGAAGAGATTCCCTCCTGGGAGAAATGCAGTCAAAGAGCCTAAAAATAGGCTTTTCCCCACCTCTCTACCTGGATAGCTCACAAGCCTCAGAACATTTACTATGTCATGCTAATATTCAATGTGGGAGAGAGAGAGGCTAGTTGCAGACTGACTGTTACATGCCAAAGCAACTCCTTGCTATCACTTGAAAGCTACATGTGGGGAAATCTCAGGCTACAAGAAAGCATGAATATTCAGCAGGCTCCACCTCTTCATCAATTGCCAGGGCCTGCACTTATTCAGAGTGGCTGATTGAAATTACTCCTGGGGGGGGTTGATGCTTCCAGCCAGCATTGGGCTCTTTGTGTGTAGGTTGAAAGGTGGGAAGGGGGAAGGGCCGTTCTCTTAACCATCTGCTGCCCTTTAATGTAGAACAGATTGCAAGCTGGGTGAAAGGCTTGAGCTATTGCTAGGAGTGCATCGCAAGTATTATTCGGAAGGTATCATAGATATTAAAAAAATCTTCAAGGAAAGAAAAGTGTGTGGTGTGTTATACAGGTCTGTTATACAGATTATCCAGATTGGGACATGCAGTATTTTCTCATGACACATTGGTCTTCAGACTTGGGTTGAGGTTACCATTGTCAAGTTACCCAATACATTTGTAGTATGTGGAGGAAATTGTTAAGGAGGACTTTCCAGTTCCTTAATTCTAAAGATATGTGCTCAGGTATGAAAGTGTAGCAAATTTATCCTCATTTTGTAAGAGCATTTACAGCCAAGGTGATATGAGTTGTTCCATATTAGCCCTTTTCTCTTGATTGGATGTCATTTGTTCATTTCATTATAATGGAACATCCAGAAGATATAGCCCAATTACTAGGAAGAGTGAGGCAGCTGATGGGCAGTACCAAAAGTCTTCAGGATAGTGGGCATTGAGCAGCGTGCTCTCCTTTGTGCCTTCCAATCCCATCATTTATTTAATAACCAAAAGTGCCAGGGAAAACAATGTGATCTCTGAGTTGCTGTTTTCTTTCCTTTGATGCAAGTGGTTAAATTACTTAGTCTGCAGGTAAGAAACAACTAATTTAATGTCTGATTAGGGTAGAAACAGTAAGGAAGTGAAAAAAGAAACAGTACTCGAGTTGGAGAAAAGGAAACTCTGAATATAATGGCCAATACTAAAGGAAAAAGGAACTTTTGCTGAACAAAACACTTCTAAGGAAAGATTTGTTTTTGTGTTATAATATCTTCTTTCAAGGATACAAATTCTTAAAATATAACAAAGAAGTCATGCTAAATCAACATAAAAATATAACTTCACTGGGCTTCTTCCAACAGTGAACGTTAGTTTACCCTGTTGGTGGGCACTTGTCACAGGAAGGAATAATCCATTGGTGGGACAGCCGGATGGTTCTCTTGCTCTCCCCTGTCCTTTTCTGTGCATTTTAATTCTCCATTCAGCAGATGACAGAATAATGATATCTCAGCCATTCTAAGAGGCTCTAGTAGAGAAAGAACCATAGTCTGCAAGTCCAGTACATAATGGGTGGTGGTGGTGGAGGAGGGGACCTTTTACTGATTATGGCTCTTGAAAACAACTAGTTTATTTCAGTGAGACTTCAGTGGGAGACCTTTCTGGTGGATTGTGTTCTATGAACCAAATCTTTCTCTCATTTTGCTATCCCTAGTTGCATCCAAATGTCACTGCTAGTCATTTTATATTTATTTTTAATAGGATAATCTGCACTCTGTAGTTTATTTGGCATGATTGTTATTACAAATCTCTAAGGGGAAAATCCATTTTGCACTGTAATCAACATAAGAAGTCACAGTTGTAGCAGTATGTCTGTCCTGCTGTTTCGCTATCCAGTGTCCTTTAGTCAACAATCCTAAGGGCCCAAAAGTAGAACTTCTATATGAAAATCTTAATGCTGTTTCACTGAAATCTGGCCCCAACCTTCAGATTACTCCACCCTTACTTATTAGGAGCTACTCTGTGCAGCAGCTGCTACAGTTGTGATCCCTGATTCACTGCAATTCCTCTGACTTCCTGGGGAAAATCAAACCTTGGTATTAGTAAGTGGTGGCTGGATCCTTCAGCTGCCCTTTCCGTATCCCAAGAAAAGCTCAGGAATAGCAACTATAGGATGGGATGGAAAGAAGAGGCAGTCAGGTTCCCAGGATGTAGTATTTCAGAAAGGCCAGTGGTGAGCATGGAGGAGCAGTGGTTGAGAAGCAGAGTGAAGCCAGGAGGAAGTAGCACCCTCTTTTGTTCTTCAGTAACCAAGAAATAGAAAAGAGCTTTGGATGTTGCATTGGAAAAGAGAAAGTAGCCGTTGTCCTTTTCCCTGTGTAAGAACCAAAGAGAAAAGTTAAATACTTTCCTGATGATAAGACATAGCAACAACTGCTCTCCAGAGTATAACCTGTTACTTCAAAAAAGCTATGTAGATCAGTGCTCCCTGGGAGGCTGCTTGGAACCCCAAGAATGTTCAGAACTATACAGAGAGCAGCATGTAAATAATATTTTAAAAATATTGCCCCCAGATCTCTCATTTCATCTGCTCTAGTCCATCTGTCCTGCCAATACATTTAATATAAGAAAGAAGAATAGCAATTGTAATGTCTTGGATGTCTCTGAGTGAACAATTCACCCTAATCAGGACTAGAGATGTATGTAGTCTTTTCATCCTCCACCTTCAGTCAATCTGCCCTATTTTACCCACTTAAAGGCCAACTCCCAGGTGCAAGAACATTTCTCCTTTAGACTGTGATCTCCCATTTGATATGCTCCATTAACTCTTGAACCAGTAAAGTATGTAATGTGGGTTCCTTGAACCCGGGGGAAGGTGCTCACAAGAGTTTCAGCCTTGGTTTTACAGTTTATGTTTCTGAGCGTTCCAGCAAGCCAGTTAACTAGCTCCTTGATCACCAGGGCCTATGTTAAAAAAAAAAAAAAGTGCCTATGTTGCTTCTGGGTACAAACGCAATGAGTCCTTCAAATCAAACTCAATGCCTAATTTTTCACGGGCATATTTATATCAGTTTCTTGGCAATAATCTGGCCTGGGGTGGGGAGGGAGGTCATCAGATATGGGGTTGGCTAGCCCCCTAGAGGCCTGGTGTTGCTTCCATCAGCGTCCTGAATTTTTCCTCTTCCTTTATTCTGTGTAAATGTGTTTTCTTATAAATTTTAACTATTTATTTATTTATTGTTTTAATCTGTTGTAAGCCACCCAGAGTCCCCCATTGGGGGGAGATGGGCAGGTATAAGTTTGATAAATAAATAAATAAAATAAAATAATACTGAAGAGGTTTGCAATTGCCTTCTTTCATGGTTTTTTTTTTAAATGTCTTGTCTAGTCTACAGCCCTGGTATTTCCTGGTAGACTCCTATCCAAACAGGCCAGACTCTGCTTAGCTTCACAGTCTAAAGTCAGTCAGATGCTACCATTTGCTGAAAATGGTTAATGGCTAACTATTTTGCAGTGCTTAGCATAGGTAACTTTAAGCAGAGCTTTCCCCAAATGTGCTACTTCATCTTCCCCATTTAACAAGAGCTTTTGTCTGCCAACCTGCTACCCAGTTAAGAATTTTGTATAATAGCCACATTCTAATGATACGGCAAAGAAAATGGCAAAGCTTTTATTGTGCATTTACACTGTTCATTAAATGTGGTGGACTGGGCAACTGGTGTCATTGGTAGCTTTGTTTTTAACCATTTGTTTGAGTAAAGCAATGAAACCCCTAAGCCAGGTTTAGAATTCAGACTGACCAAGTAATCATTTGGCACAAAAAAGGGAGAGTTGACAGCGGGCTAGACCAAACTCTAAGCACATTTTCCTTTCCTATCCAAAGAAAACAATAATAATGCAGGAATATATAACGTAGCTAGCATGAGCAATCAAAACTCAATGAAACCACCAGAAATCATGGGGGAAGAGCTGGGACTGTAAAAGTAAGAACTGTAGCCCGCCTCCTTAGATGGAGGAGAACTAGGGATCATATCTGCTAGCCTACCCTTCCTTTTCCTTTTCTCACTGATGCCACCAAGTGGAGCTCTCAACACACATATACACCAACACACACACACACACACACTTTCTGGAATACCATGATTTTCAGCAGTCTCTGTACTGATTATGGGAGCCAGAGGACAAAAAACATGGAGCAGAAATCCTTAGTGCAAACTTTTAAATACCTCTCAGCCAAGTTACTGGATAGAATGGATCAATTGCTTGAGGAACTGGACAGAACATGCTTTAATGAAGTTGTAAAGCAAGAACAAGTGGTAACAGATGTTTATGAAATTAATTTGAAGGAGGACTTAAATGTAATGCAGATGGATCCAATGGACGATTTATCCCCTAAAGGAGATGAACAGTTACTTTTTCTTTTTCTTTTTCCCTTTTTTTCCCTTTTCTTTTCTACACTCCCCCCCCCTTTTTTTTGTTTTGTTTTTCTGTTTGTATTTTTATAGTTTATATTGACTTTTATTCTTTTTATTTATAATTCTTAATAAAATTATTTGGAAAAAAAAGATGTTAAACAACATAGGGGACAAGACGGAGTCCTGAGGGACACCATAGGTCAACAATCTAGATGTAAAACAGTAGATGCCGTGAATTACCTTTTGGTCATGTCCCAGTAGGAAGTACCAGATTTATTTATTAATTTTCAGAACTTATATGGCTGCCCATCTCATATAATGATTTTGGTGGCTCACAACAAACAATAAAAACAAGAATAAAAACAAAACTGCCCTTCCCCCCAGGCACTAGAACAAACAGCCTCCCAGCAAAATCCCCATCCTAACCCAATGCTTGGGGGAAAGTTTTCACAGCCTTCCGGAAGGGTAAAGGGGTAGGGACCCTAGGATCTCAGGTGGGAAGCTTTCCAAAGGGCTGGGGCTGCCATTGAGAAGGTGCACCTCTGAGGTCCCATCAGGTGACATCATTTAAAAGAGGGACCTGGAGCATGCCCACCTTATCTAACCTAGCAGGACAGATAGATACCCTCACGGAGAGGTGATCCTACAGATAACATGGCCCTGTGCCATGTAGGGCTTTAAGGTGATAACCAGCACCTTGAATTGCACCCGGAAACAACTGGGAGCCCGTGCAGCTCAAGCAGCAGTGATGTAATTTGGGCAAACCACTGGACCCCAAAACTCTGTGTGCTGCTGCATTCTAGGCTAGTTGCAGATTCTGGGTGGTCTTCAAGGGTAACCTCATGTTACTGCAAAATAGTGCTTTCAGCTCTGCCAGATGGCCCAGCAGGATCCCATGACTGTTAATACTAAAACCTGTCAGGACTTCCAAGAAAGATAGTAGAGTTGTACTTCCCCCATCTAGTTTCTGGTGTTGGCCATTTACTATGGCAACCAAAGCAGACTCAGTTATCATATCCTGGATGAAACCCTGATTAAAATAGGTCCAGAAAATCAGTTTCAGTCAGATGCATCTTGAGCTGCAAGACCAAAACTTTCTCAATCACCTTACCCAAGAATAAAATACTTGAGACTGGACTATAATCAAAAATTTATTTTGGGTCAAGAGAGGGTTTTTTTCCAGTAAATATCTTACAACTGCTTACTTTATGCATGCAGGGACACTGTTGCGCAGAGTGCAGCAAAAGTCCCATAAATCCTGCTCTCAGGAAAATACACATCAGCATGAGAGCTTGCAAAATGCAATGTCCATATTTTGTTCTCCAAAGAAAATCCAGTCAGAAAATATAAACTAACTGGTCTTTATTGATAAAAATGCAAAACTTCACAAAATACAAGTTGCATACAAAACATAGAATATAACAAAGACTTCTTCTCATATTAGCTTCCAAGACTTATCACTACAAAGCCTTTAGCTAAAAAAAACACTCTCAGAGAAGAGGTTCACTACTTGGTTACTAGTTAGGACTACATAACCTATAAAAACCTACATGGTTAACTGTACAACGTAAAAACCACACTCTCTCACTGAACACTGGGCATTTCACTCCCATATATTGCTAGTATAACACCCCCACTGAATAACTAACACACACACATACAGTAGGTGGCAGTGAAAATCATAACAACATCACAAGATACTTTGTAATCTCAACACTTGTTTTGTATAGCTAAACTGGATGACCTTCTTCCCATGAGAAAATCCTGATAGACACATCATACACTCAAGGACCCACTGATCACTTCCCTTAACCATGGACCAGAAATCAGCCCAGATGGGTAAAGATTGAGCAAGCAAATGATGGCCATGTACCCTGTTCCCATCCATAAAATCTACAAGCTGAAAAGAATTAAGATGAACCTGACAAGCAGCTGCCAAGGTTATTTTCCTGTGACCTGCCCCAACACTGGAGTCTAGATTAAGCTGAATCTGATTGATATAAATTGTTCACAGTGAGCTTCCAACTATTCCAGCTGCCTCCTCCAGCATCTTGATGGAAGAGATACTGCACGCTATGGAAAAGCATTACCAGCCTACTCTGTACTGACATAGTGAAGGGAGAGAAGTATCCTTTTTCACTACACCCACCATGACAGAGAAGGATGCTAAAAGGGCCCCATTCTGTGTTCACTCCAGTCTGTCATAAGAGTTCCTCCCTTTGCATCCTCTACTTATGTGCTTCATCTCTCTCAGCTCCTTGGTAAACCAATGTGCCGACTGAGCTCTTTAAAGAGGGAAGAAGGCACTGAGGACCAGTAGTGTCAACTGCCCAGGCCTCCTCTGCAGACCAGCCAGGGATTTAGCAGTATTCTCAGCTGATAAGATGGAAAATTCCTCAGGTGCATTCAGAAAACCATCTGGATTGATTAGGCACCAGGGTTGGATCATTTTAACCACTTCTTTACCCCTGCAGAGGTTTATAGCAGCTGCCAGTATAAAACAGACTAAGGAGTGATCTGTCAATGACAACAGAGTTACAGAAATTCCTCCACTTTCTGGGTATCAGCTGAACAGAAAACTATAATTCTTTGCTGCCATCAGTGATCCACCAGATCCATCAGATTTTTGCAGCTCAGATATAGTAGCTTGAAAATCTGTTTAAACAATTCTCACTCTTTCATTTCATTCCCTCATATTGGGTTATTTCTGCATCAGTGCCCAGACTTCAAATTTGTATCTCTCACAATTTCTTCTGAATCTTGATCTGCTGTTTTTCTTAATTTTGGTGCTTCCCAACTTCACTTATTTACTTATATACTTATATACAGTATGTCTACCAACTTTTTAGCCAAGTATAAAGTTTGAATTACTTTTTTATGTGTCCTTAAATGCCAGGGTCTCATGGCTTCTTTCCTCTAAAATGTTAGAAAGCTTCCTGGTTTGAACTTTGGAGCCTCCTAATCTGAACAGCCTCTAAAACCAAAAAAGCAATTCATTCACAGCATTTAAACCTACAGCATTTTCAGGAAATTGTTTTTATCAACAAATAGCAATCAAAGAGGCTAACAATTAAAAAGAAACAGGTTAATCAAAAGCACAGCTCAAATGAGACAGTAAATTGCTGGCTTATTGAAATCTCCTGGCAATGAAAATGTGCTCCCAACAGTTCTTGCTGTCGACTTTGCTCTGTGGGATCCTTTGGACTTTACACCTTTAAGGGCTAGGAAGTAGTCATGGATGGTCCAGGATGTACCAGAAAGAATCTGCAAGCAAGAGGCATTGGCTGTGAATTTCCTACCCCCATCAGGAATTCTCTTCTAAAAGGCTTTGTTCTCCACAGATGGAGGGCAGCACTTATGATCCTGTCCCCACCTATGTGGTGTGGGCCAACTCAAGTCATCTGGCTGCTTGAGAGGGACAAGATGGTGCCCTTCCCTTTCCAGACACAGAAACCACAGAAACATGCTGGCAGTTGAATCACCATTCAGTTCTGGTGAAGCATAAAGACAAGCCTCTCCCATTGCCTTTGAGAAAAGCAGGCTGATTTGAGGGAATAGCAAGCTGTGAGGTAGCCCCACCTCTGCCCAGTAATACCATATTGCCATTCCCTGTCCTCACTCTTTGCTGCCTTGTCCTACACAGCACTGGGCCAGGGGTCAGCCCTTCATCTGCTCTGTGAATTCAGCTACTGATCCAGTGGGCTAAGGATTTGATGAGGGCCCTGTAATCCCCTGGCAGCCATCATCAACATCCCCAAATACTTCTCAGGGGATCTAGTAGCTACTCATTGTAAGCACCTAGGAGAGAGGAGGCTGTCATTTAGGAATGTCTTATTCTGTGAGACTGAACATTGTTTTCCTTGTGTTCCAAAAGAACAGTGCCCTTAGATAGTCTGAGATTTGCTTCAAGGAGTAGAGGAGATACTGGATCAATTATCTTGAGGGCTGGGCTACATTTTGATAGTCATTCATTCACTCACTCATTCATTCATTCATTTTGGATGAATTTTAAGGACACTTTTAAAGCAGCTTCAGCAATCCCAACATTCAGAAACATTGTACAGGATTTTAAAGTTTGAAATTTGTATTTTGAATTTAGCCTAAAAGCTGACTGGACTCTAGGAGAGTTTGTATAGGATTGATCCTAAATAAAAGCTGTCATGTGAAGATTCTGAAATATTGTGAGAGGCCAAAGTCCCAAAAGTGCCTTCAATAAAGCATGTGTTATGAAGTTCAAGTTGAGAAGTTCTCACTGCAGTAATAGAGCCCTTATTATTTGAGGGGGGGGGGATCTTCTGGCCCCAAACACCATCTTTTATCATGTACAAAAATAAGTGGACCTCCAGATACTGTCAAACTCCATCTCCTAGCTTTTTTCACTATTGGTTATGCTGGCTGGGGCTGTTGAGAGTTATAATTCAGTAGCATTTGGAGGGCCAATGTCCTGCAATTCACACAGAAGTAATACAACTTATTTAATGCCAAGCACCTAAAAAAGCATCTGCTTCAGACATGGAAGGCTCCCTACATTTCAAGCAACATACAGCGTTTCACTTCACACCTGGAAAAAAGGAAAGGGAGAAGATGGACTTAATTTCTATAAACAGAAGTGAACCAACTTACACGAAATGTTCATTTCTTATTAGAAAATCTTTCTGTCTGTGTGTATTTAAAGAGTAAGGAAGATGCACTCTGTGTATGCTCAGAAACTCTTCAATCTGTTTTTCAAATGTTCTACCATGGTGCCTCAGGTTGAAAACTGGGGGTTCTGGAATCAAATTCTGGTGAATCCTGGTGCGGATCAGGAGAGAGTCGTGGTTGACTCTACTTCCGCACTCAAGCACGTGCACACAGCAGCACTCCAGCCTTGTCCCTGAGCCAGAAAGACCACCCAATCCCTTGCGGGCAAGAGTTCTGCATGAGACTGAAAGAGGATGGTGGAAAAGCACGAAGCCCATCAGCCTGGTCTGCCACCAAGGAGATTAGCTCTTGTTTCATTGCGCTGATGCTTCTGCTTTCTCCCTGATTCTCCTCCCTCCCCAGCCTTATCTCCTGAGCTCCAAGGTCCCTGGTGTCAGCACCGGAGGCTCCTTTTGCATTTTTGCAGGGTTGAAATATCACCCTTTAAAGGACAAACAAAAATCAAAAAGAAGCAACAGTAGCAGCAGCAGGGGAAGAAAAAGAAAAAAAAAGCAGCAGCAGCAGTCATTAAATCCTCCTGTGCTGTAAACTACAAACACATTGGAGGAATTGAAAAAGCTGGTGTCTGGCCCAGCAGTTGCAAAGAGAAAAGGAGAGAGTCAGATCTAAGTCAGACACGGGGAGGATGTTCTGCAGTGAGACACCGTTGCTTTGGAGTCAGTCCTTTCCTTTCTCCTCTCCTCTCCTCTCCTCTCCTCTCCTCTCCTCTCCTCTCCTCTCCTCTCCTCTCCTTCCCTCCCCTTCCCTGGCATGTTGGATGATCTAGCCTACAATCGCTTGAGTTTTCTTTCTCTGTTCACCCAACAGAAGGAGGACCTTATGTCCCAAGTTAGCCTTCCCATCACAAGAAAAAACATGGTAATGTCTTCTTTCTTATACAGTAATACACAGAGCATATCATCTAATTACTGATAGAAATTGTGGCATTTTCCTTCAAAACTTGAATTACTCCTGCAACCCCTTTTGCACCAACCCCCCCCCCCCCCACACACACACATGCACACATTAATTGAAATCCAATAGGATTTCATTTCAGTGAATGGCTTCCAAAATGCTAAGCCAACCAACTCAGGCTTTGAAAATGGCTTTGTGAAAAACTGATTTTAAACTGTTGGCTCAGCTTAAGTGGAAGAGAGAGAAAAAAAGTCAGTTTGTCAAGTTTTTCAGAAAATTATGCCTTGCTGTAAGAATATACTTAAAAGTTTCTGATTCAAACTATAAGTGAGACAAGAGGTTGAACAAGAGGATAAGTATACTGTGTCTTGGAAGTCTTAACAACAGCCTTTGCATGGCTGTCCCTTTCTGAAAAACTAGAATCCTTGTCTCCAAGGTCTTTTAATCCTGAAGCTCAACTAGAATGTTCCTGAAGTATGAAGGCTGTTTTATGGCCAGGAATGCTTGGTGGGATCAGGTCTGGCATACATAGTCTAGGATTTTTGCAGGAATCCCAGTGTGAGAGGCTTCATCAGAAATAGGCAACAATAGAAATTAAATCTTGAAATTAACTCAAAAGGAACTAAAATATCAAAGAGTGTCAATGTTGCATTTTCTGCAATAGCAGGTTTAATCAAGTAAGAGATTTTAACTTCACCTTCAGGAATTTGTTTGCTACGGGGGATAACATATCCTATTGTTTCAGTGTACTGTGTAGATTCTCTGGTTTAAAGGATCAGATCTAGAAAGCACTGTCTTCAATATACTTGGCAAATGACAAATCCTGTTTCTGGGAAGTCATTTCAATCACCTGACGATTTCTTATTGTGGAGGTGGGGTTGGGAATTTATGGCTGTCACTCAGCTATTAAGGCTAGTATTTCCAATCCTATAGGTTGCATGCACTATGGCTCAGCTTCACAAGCTTCTGTATGGGTTTATATCCCTACAAGACTTCAAAGTAATTTACAATCTGGGGGATGATAACAGCAAATATAGCTTTCCCCAACCTGGTTACTTCCACAAATGGGACTACATCTCCCAGAATTCCTAGTCAACACTCCTATATTGGCTATGAATTCTAGGAGCTATGGACCTTAACGCATCTGGAAAGAACCAGATGTGTGGAAGATGTGTGCCATGGTATTAAGGGTGATCTAGGGCAAAGCATCCTATTAAGTTTAATTCTCCATTCCTTTCCAGCCTGGAATGTCTCTCACTGCTAGAATAATGCTATGATAGGCAGTAGGAAATATGATAGCAGTTTCTGAAGAGTGGGTAAAGGTGGGAGTCAATTACTGGTATCATGTACTTACTCCTAATGTATTACTGAAATAATGTTGAGTTCTTTGCTGCTCAAGTATAGGAGGCTTTTGCATCTAGTGTGGTGACTCCTGCAATCCAGAGCATTGCTGTGTGAACCAATTACCTTGAATTTGTACAGAGGAACCTTTCTTGCAACTCCAGTCAGATCAGAAGGCAGCTGTCCAAAATGACAGCAAAGCATTAACCCCTTTGTGCATTTCCCCAATGGACACTGCTGCATGGTTTGCCTTGAAATTTAGGTTGTGTCAGCACATCAGGAGACACCCTTTACCATTTCTTGCTATTCTGCAGCTTGCATATTTGAGGTAAAGACTCCTCCAGGTTTGTCTCCTGGAGATTTCATGGATATGTCTGTGCAGTTTTCTTGGCAACAGAAGGGGTCTGCCCTAGTTTCCCCCTAGCTGTAGTGTTCCCTGGAGGTCACCTATCCAAGTACTAACTAGCTCAACCATGCTTACCTTCTGAGCTCAGACAAGGTCAGCCTGGAGAGCTAAAAGGATTCACCTGCTATGCTGGCACTTGAATATATTCCTCCTTCTAGACTCATAACCCTCGGGTTTTTCCAATCACAAGTCTATTTTGAGAAAACCAAGATAGGTGGCAGAACCCAGGACTTCATTTTAAGCTATATTTCATTGCCAAGTTTCATCCCTAACACACAAGGAGTACATAGCTAATACACATGCACTGTTATGACTTCCTAAGAAACATGCTGTTCCAGACTTTTAAATTGTAACATCTCATCATTTAAGTGCTCAAAGCTTAAAGTTAGGAACAATAATACAGTTAAGAAGATCCTGCCTGCAGGCCTAGAATCCGTTGAGATATTCTCTATATGTACACTGAGAACCAGTTTGGTGTCATGGTTAAAGGCACTAAGCTAGAAACTGGGAGACCATGAAATCTACTCTCACCTTCAGCATGAAGCCAGCTGGGTGACTCTGTCTCAGACCTAGGAAGAAGATGGTGACAACTTCTGAAATTGTTGCCAGGAAAACTGCATGGACTTGCCAGGAGTCAAGAATGACTTGAAGCACCCCCACCCCCACCCCCAGTATACTGGAATCAAATCTACACAGAGGCACTGTACTGTAAAAAGGGTGTAGGGGAATATCTGCCATTCATATTTTCAAAGCCCATTTGATTATTCATCACAATTATTTATTTGTTTGCTGGTTTCATATCTCACTTTTTCCCCAGGATCTCCAGGTGGCATAACTTGCATTCCCTCCTCCAGTGTTTCCCTACAGCAACTAGCCAGTAAGATAGGCTGAGGCTGAGGCTGAGGCTGAGGCTGAGGCTGGGCGGAGGGAGAGTGACTAGCCCAAAGCCACCCAGTGAGCTTCCGTGGCTGAAAGGTCTTGAACCTGAGTGTCCTGGACCTAGACCTAGACCTACATCTAACAGCTACACCATGCTGGCTCTGGTCATTGTGATCAGTTCACTACTTCTACACATTGAGCATGTTGATATAAACAAGGCCCTTAACATAGTCATTTCATTCACGATTGCTTATTTAGCACTTCATGTATAATATAGAAATTCCTGCCTGAGATCTTATAAACTAAAATTCAGAATAGGGAAGGTGACCAAAGAGAGGGGGCCAGTAGAGGCAAACGTAAATTGAAAAACAGTGTGTTTTAGAAGGATATAGATGTAAAAAAAAAAAATCATAAAACCATTTTGGTGACTTATTCTTAGATATACTAATTTCAGCTTAAGAAATGTTTATCAAACTGAAAAGTTTTCCTTGAGTATTTCCCAGCTGTGTAGTGCAGAGAGTGTTTTGCCTGATATTCAGAGACTTAAGTGCTAGAATCTAGGGAGCAGAGCCACGTGCCAAATTCATAGATTCTGTTCTTCCTACTCCTTCATTCACTAACACGATTGGCTCAGATGGCCATATATTCTTCACCAAAATGGAGGAAACCCATTACTAAACAGTGAAACAAATGTCCACATGTGTAGGGATGTAAAGCAGGAAATAATGAGTACAAATTAAATCGAAATACAACAAATCAAAATACAACAAATCTCATCATAATAGAGATTTGTGAGTCTGATCACTTAGTTAGCTAAATATCCACTGTTGATGGACCACTTTGTTGTCCTTCTATTTATTTATTTATTTATTTATTTAGGCATTTCCAGGCTGCCCCAGACCTACAAAACCCTGTCTGCAAAGGAAGGATTGTTCGTTATTATCAAGGGATAGGCTTGGAGATAATATCTACTTAGGAACCAGTAGATATGCGCAGCAGTAAATAACAACTCAATACAGCTTCAGTTCAATAGACTTTCATTACAATGAGCAAGAATAGGCCATAGGCAATAGGTCATTTAACATTCCAGAATCAAACAATACACTTACGAATCAGTCCGATGTAGCAGCAGTTAAACAGTAATTCTTCTCCAGTCATCCCCCAACAGAATTGCCCAAGGAACAGCCTACTATTATATTCAGGCTAGCCAGTCTCTGTGTCTTGGCTACATTCTGTTCCTCCCTTTCTCACCTGAGATGTGTACTACTCCAATGACACACTCCTTAAAGGAACCTTATTATAATTATCTTAACAGTTATGCCTTCTGTAAAGTAAGAAACATAGGCTAGTTAATGTAGGGCTGACCTGAGCTAATGCCATTTTCTAGGAGTTAGTCAGAGAAATGCTATATAATTCCACCCTGCTTTTTTGCAGTTTATCAATCACATCTTAAGAAGATGCAAGTTTGTTTGTTTGTTGTTCTGTCACTTCATTTGTTACAATTATTGAGAACCTCATTTGCTTCAGAGTGCGTGCATAAAAATCACATTTGTCTTGTTTGTCATTTTCCCCAGCTGCCTGCTTTGCATTTATTTTCATTCTTGCCCTCACTCCTTACTTTTTATGAAACTCTAACGATGTGCTTTATTTTAAGTCTACCCCTTACTGCAAGAGATCAGGATTTGTACAGACTCTGTAAAACACTTGGCTTTATATCTTTCTTGAAATATAACACAATATGTTGAATTAAATGGGTCTAAATGTGTAGATGCAATTTCAGTAGAAATAACTTGATGATTGAAATTTCTATTAAGTCTCTGGGGCAAGATTAATGTTATTAAAATGAATATTACAGCAAGATTAATGTATATTTTAAGAGGGATTCCACTGTTAGTCCCTATTAGATATTTTATGCAGATAGATAAGTTAATGAGAATTTGTTTTATGGAAGGCTAAGGCCTCTCAAATATCCTTATCCAAGCTGAGATTACCTTACATTGAAGGTGGCTTTAACCTCCCCAGTTTTCATATTGTTGTATCTATATTCTTTTGGAGCAAGATTTTTTAATGAATATTCTTCTCTTTGGGCCCATTTGGAGAGCAGATTCTGGCCTCTCCATTCCATTCCCCACCCTTTTCTCCCCCTTCAACGTCAGTCAAGATCTGATAGCTCAGATCTTCAATGAATTTCTCCCCTCCTGCTTTTAGACTTTTTTCCTTAGACTTTTTTTTTTGTACTTCAGTAAAGACTAGCATTCTCTTAAACCTGCAGATGCCTCCCTCTTGTGAACGTACACCATCATTTTAGCTATATAAAGGCCACAACTCAGCAAATGTAAGTTTGCTGTTAGTATATAGGATCGCAGAGGCCTGATAATGCAATGGTTGTGCCAGTTCAGTATTCCAAAGTGCTGAAAGGAACCCAGATTTCGATTATAAATAGCTAAAACCCCATCTTTCCATTTCTCAGCTGGAGGAAAAGATAAAGAAATGTGTCTAAGTAAAAGTACAAAGAAAGTAAATACCTGTGGCCTGGAGTGTAATGACTTGACGTCTTATCCTTCAAGATCTCTTTTCGAAAGGGACCCTTCCATCACAGGCATGTCATCCTGGGGCTGGACTCCCCCCACCTCCCCCACGCAATGACTGTTATCAGGCATTGTTGTGGGCGTAAAGAAGAAAACTTTGAGAGAGGGACCCAGCAAAGAAAGAGTCTCTTAGTGCTCTCTAAGTGACATGATGCAGCCCTGCACATAGCCACTCAAAAGGAAGAACATCGGAAGCTGTTTCAGACCAAGTGAAACCAATGTTCCAGTTATACTCCCAGCCTTCTCTAGCTATCCTGTCTAAGGCTGGTCCCAGAACTAGCCCTATCTTTACACTTGCCCGACTTGAGCAGCAGATGCAGGTAGAGAGCAGCAAGGTACGGGTGGAGTCAGCTGACAATGCCACCTGGTACGATTTGCACTGCCTGCATAGCTTTTCATTTTCAAAGGCAGTGAAAGCTGTTGTTCCATCACCAGCACTGAAAAAAGGTCCCATGACCAAAAGCTAACGTGGGAGTGGGTCCAGCTTGTTTCTTCATCTCGTGCAGTGACATGTCTTGGGCCAGGACTGACTAAGCTCCATTAAGGGCAGCAGCTCTGCAGAAGTTTCAGGAAGGAAGCTTTCTCCAGCCCTACCTAGTGGCACCACCAGAGCTAGTCCAGGGCCCACACTTTAGGAAAGCTCCCAAATAACCGTGCTGACGAGCCCTGCTTTACGAACTGCTGCACTGGCCAGTTGGCTGAGACTGCAGCTCTGTGGTCTTTCTTGCAGAGCAGAGCCCAGCACTGTAGATGCAGAGCCAGTAAAGGCCCTGAACTGGCAAAGGCACACTGTCCGGTGCACACATTGACTGTGCATCCACAATGTGCTGTTCTTATTCCTGTTTGTTTACTTGCTCAGCAAACAAAATGCCAAGACAATATATCAATATCAGTGTAGATATCACTATCGATATGTGTATGTGTGCACATATACCACCCACACCCACACACATGCATACACATACAAACAGGTGCACTTTTATGGAAAACTGCAGATGTTTTAAACATCTCTTAAATATTTCTACCCAGAATGACATTTGTATAGACAAAGGTAATCTGGCAGAAAAATTATTGCTAATTTAAATAAATCAATCTTTAATTATAGGGTTCTCCAAAGCTCTTGCTATTGTGCTTATTTTTTGGTCAAAGCAATTTTCCACATTTTTAAATACCATTAATTCAAAGAAAAATACACTTGAGTTTTTCAATTTTTTATAGTAGACAATAAACCCAGTGGTTAACAAAAGAATCAATTTACATCAGTGTGCATTCAGAAAAATAATACATCTACAGCAGGACTGTCAAAAATTGTTGGGTGAGGTTCCTGAATTCTTCAAAAGTTACATCCACAAAGAATGGCTAAGTGGGCATTGCCACCAAGGATAATGATATCTACCAGTTCTTGCAAATTCATTCCTCTGATCCTACTCTAGTACATTAGCTATCTTTACACTATATTACATGGGCTTTTAATTTGAGATTGCTGAACTAAACCATCTTGCTGATTATTTGCATTCTTATATTGGTCTGAAATATAATCAATATATGGCTTTTAAATTAATTTATCCAAAGTTCACATTAATTTATAAATCCAGGAATGCCTTTGCTTGCTTGCTATCACTACATGATGGTAGCACCCACATAACACTTGTGACTTTCTCACCATGGGGAAAGAGTTAGTTCCTATTTCTAAGAATGGCCACCTGAAGTAAATAGTGTGACTTTCTATGCTTCTTGTCTCTTGATACATTCTGTGTCCCCTCCCTAAATAAGACTTCTAACCAGCAATCCTTAAGCAAGAAAATGCTATTAGGAGAAGAACCATTCTATATATAAGACAAAGTGACAAACTGCCTACAAGTTACTACGTCTGAAGATGGAGCACTCAGTTCGGTGGTGAATGGCAAAGTTATGTAGGGTTGCTGTAAAACATTGCTGTAGTGCTGTAAATTGCCCCAGCCCTTTGCTGAGAATCAATAAAATATATCCTTGCCATGAAAAACTTACAGATGAAAAATGTCTTCTGATTTAAATTATTTGAAGGATCACAAACTTTTGTAACTGAATCTTTGTAGAATTTGCCCTAAGCCTCTGACCAGCAAGCCAGGACCAGTTTATTCTGAGTTGGCAGTTTGGTAACAGTAAAATTAATTGCTAATAATTTCCCCCCTTTTATCTTGTCCATCCTCCATTCCAATGCTCTTTATTTACACAGGTGAGAACAACCTTCAGTCTATGTTTGAGATTTACTATTTCTGTTCTGTTCTCTTAGATACTAGAATGACATTGATTTTCATGGTTCCCTTTTCTTTCCATAGCTTTCTTGGCTCTCTAAAACTGTATTCTGGAAGAAAGAGAGAGCCTTGGGACCAACATGACTGGGTGGGCAGGAAAAAAAATCAATGAAAATGGCTTATCTTACATAAAGCAAACAATCCCATTGGTATGGAAATTGTAGATTTCAATGTAGGAGCTCTTTCTAAGAAATAGCTCCCCCTTGGCTGATGGGGTTATAATGTCAGCACCATAAAAGGATTTCAACACCAACAATTTATAGTAGACTCAATACTGGAAATTGAAATTTGGAGGAGTCAGTCCACACAAAAAGTTATCTAGAAAAATGCATTCTGTTTCATGATTTTGTCTTTTGAGAGGATGAAGCATTTTTCTGACATATTTGCTCTCCAGGATCCTTCTAATCAGAGAACTTAAGACATAGTGGTATTCTACATATACCAGAATTCAGATCTTTCCCTTTTTTATATTTTTATTTTGGCTGTTTGTTTTCTCCAACCAGTGTCTCTGTGACCAGTTTTTGTATAACATAGGCCATTTTTCCATTAGACACTATAGCATCTTTTCCTATCTCCCAACCATTGTTGAGGTGACATAAAACCTATCTTCATTATTGTTATATCAGCACAATGGCTGATGGCTTTAAAAAATCATTAGTGGGTCATTAGTGGGGATCCTGCCTTAAAGACATTTCATATAACACTTTCAGCTCACTTTGATGTGGCCAATCCAACTTTCTCCATAGTAAGCCAGTCTCCAAATCAGTGTTTGTTCAAAGACTTCAAAATAGGAGAGAGTGCAGTGTGATGACCTTAACCTTGGGTTACATTGAAATTATCACATGACTGCAACTTTTCAGCACCTTAAAGTCTGACCATTTTATCTTCATATCAGCCTCAGTGGATAAAGTCCATATCATCATGCGCATCAGCTGGACTAGTCTATGCAAGCATATGCCAGCCTTCTCCAGCCTGGCACCTGCCCAGATGGCTCGTCTACAATTCCAATAATCACCAATCAGAAAACTACCAAAAACTCCAATGACTGAGATTGAGTAATATTCCATACTCTGGAGGGTGCTAGCTTGGGGTTTTTTCATCGTATGATTGGTTTCACCATATGAAAACTAACACAAAAGTTTGAATTGGTTGTATGATAGATGACAGTTTCATGTTCTTGTATGTTAAGATGTTCTACAGGAATATTTCTGAGAACATCATTTTTAACATCTCTCCTCTCTATTCTGCAGATGGGATCCACAGCGTGACAGCCCAGTGTGTCCTGCGTGTCATTGTCATCACTGAAGACATGTTGGCAAACAGTATCACGGTGCGCCTGGAGAACATGTGGCAGGAGCGCTTCCTGTCGCCTCTTCTTGCCAACTTTCTAGAGGGTGTGGCTACTGTGCTGGCCACACCCAAGGAGGATGTCTTCATTTTCAACATTCAGAATGACACAGATGTCGGAGGCCAAGTGCTGAACGTCAGTTTCTCAGCCATGTCACCCCGGAGTGGCAACTTTTTCAGTTCAGAAGAGCTTCAGGAACAGCTGTACATGAATCGCATGACCCTGACCTCGGTCTCCATGCTGGAGGTGTTGCCCTTTGATGACAATGTTTGCCTTCGGGAGCCCTGCCAGAACTACATGAAGTGCATCTCCGTGCTCAGGTTTGACAGCTCAGCGTCCTTCATCGCCTCCCTGTCCACCCTCTTCCGACCTATCCACCCAATCACAGGCTTGCGCTGCCGCTGCCCTCAAGGCTTCACCGGCGATTATTGTGAAATGGAGATTAACCTCTGCTATTCCAACCCCTGCCGCAATGGCGGAATCTGCACGCGCAAGGAAGGAGGTTACACCTGCGTCTGCCGCCAGCACTTCACAGGTCAGGGCTTAATTCTGCCAGGATTGGAGGTGTGGCTGTTTTCCGCGTGTTTCCAAATGTGTCCACATTTAATTGCTCTATGTGAGGGAGGGAGAGAGGCCTCACGTGAACTGTTAAGGGGTGGCTCTGCTCACTTTGGGTTGCGACTCCAAGCAATAATAATGCCAGAACAGCTAATTTGGAAATCAGCTAATTCCACCCCTCTCTGGTGGAAAGAGGGGGAAAGAACATTATTAGCAAATGAAGGATTTTGCTGTGTATTAGATACCCATAAAGGGAAGTTAATTAAGTTACTTATCAATGAAGATAAATATGCTGTCATGGTAAGAAGCATATTTGTATGCTACTTTCTTCACATCAAGAGGGTTTTCAACACTCATGATAGATCAGAGACTTAACTAGCCTTTTGTTACACAATTTGTCAGATACTGGTTGTTGGGGGGGATTGTTTTCCTTTTGTTTTTCCATGACAGTCTGTTTCTGTGGATAGAAAGCCTGACTGAATACTTCTGCAATTGCCCATAACTGATCAGTTGGCTTTTCCAAGCTCACTCAGAAAAGTGTCACATTCATTAAATACTATAATTTTAGACTAGGCCAAACTTTCCAGGTTGCTTTCTAGACTAGTTTCCTTTTCCTGTCCAAGATAGCATGGTAAGGAAAATTGAGGCGGAAAATGAGAGCAGTGCCAAGCCAGGTGAACTCGACATCCTTTTCATATGGTTTCATCCAGCCCACCTCCTGGCCATGGGGGAGCACAACCTTGCCAACTCTTGTCAGGTTACACTGTTCTCATTCTAAAATCAGCAGATATAGTGACCATTTGAGATTTCTGCTATTTTTTATTCCATTATCTGGGCTGCTATAAGTGATTCAGGCAATTTGATGCTTTTGTACGCCATATTGGTAAATTTTACTGTCCAGAAAGGAAACAAAAGGATCAACTTATTTGGCTGCACTGGCTTCTGCTGGATGTTCTGGGGTGGAGTGAGTGAATGAGGTCTCTTTAAGGACACTTTTTAAAGCCATCAAGTTGAAGAACCACAATGTACTCCATTGTATTGTGGATGGAGGAATGCTTGTTATCACAAGCCATCCCAACCAATCCTTGCTATTTCTTGGCGTCTCTTATGGACTCACCCATTGCTCAACTGCTGCTTCCAACACAGTTGCTTAAACACACTGCAGCCATTAAGCAAAACATATTCTGCACCCTGATGAAAGCGATCCTACAAAAGCCAAGGGTGATAATTTGATTCTCTAGGGAATTAAACAGTAGAATAGAATGGTATAAGCAAAATATTTCCTTTTGTTTTAATTTTTCAGTTTTGGCTTGAGTTGTGCTCCCTACCCAGCCAACAACAAAGAAGCATGTTTGCCTTCATTATGATACATCTAAGTTTATTTCATCTCAAATCACTGTGATAGTGGGTAGAACAGGGCTGGTACTTAAATTATGCGAGGACTTAAGAGTGATCTGGAAAGTAACTACTGTACCCTTATCCTTAAAAAGAGAAGAAAAGGCCTCTCTACTCAATATCTTAGCAACTCTATTTTTCTTGAGTACTTAATTACGATAAGGGTAAAAATAAAGTACTAGAGGAATAGAAACACTGATGCCAGTGATAGGCTGTATAAGAGCCATACTTCTAAATCTCCCTTGCAGGCGTCTTCAGCAGTTTGAGACCCACCTTGCGTTTCCCAGCAAAAGCAGTTGCCCAGTTGCCAGTATCAATTCCAACGGCTACCCATAATTAGTTTCTATTTGCTGAGTTAATCCTTTACATGATACCCCCTTGGGTGGGGGGGGAGGGAATCCTGGGTTGAATGATATTTTCTCCTCAGGAATACAGCTAAAAATAAGGAACGAAAACAATGAGAAGTTGCAGTATCAGCAAAGGTCAAGCAAGGCAGTGCTGACAAATGGGCAGTTGAGGTAAGATCTTCCAGCGGGGGAGGAACGCCATCATTTTCCTCTCTGTGCTTGGAGCTTCCCAGATGTACCAGGCTGGCCCCTATTATGTCAACCAATATTGGATTAGTTGGATCTTTGGGCCAATACAGCAGAGCTCCGACTATATTCTTTAGCTATACTGTTTCTTAACATTTTAGTTCAACATTTAAACATTTAGTTTTTTAACATTTTAGTTTAACAAGCAGGTATAAAACATGTTTGTTTTATACCTGCTTGTTCACTGTATACTTATTTCTTATGAAACAAGGAGGGAAAAGCCATTATCGGCATTCATAATGAATTTCCTCGGAATCTGGCTTTGGCACAGCCTATTCTACTAGCTATTATGGTCACTGCACCGAGGGAGGAGGAGGAAAATCTTGTCCACCTTCCCCTTTTCCTTGTTCTCGCTTCTTCTTCCACGGGTGCAAGAGGAACAAAGACAGGGCCAGCACGCTGTGTGACAAAAGAGGGGAACGAGAGCCTACTTAGAAATGTGACCGCCTTCCCGTAGAGTTGCCCAGAGAAGCTGGGGTTTATTGAGTTGCCACGGCTGGTGGAAGAGCAAAAAGACAGCAGAACACAACTTTGTAAAAAAGTGAAAAAGCAAGCTGCGGTGGGGGAGGAGGTAGGACCTACAAACTACGATGGCTTGTCCCAGCCTCCCTGATGAGTCGGCTGTGCTTCCAGAATTCCACAGGGCACACGGCTCTTTCGGTGGGACCTTGTCCCTTGTCTGTAGGGGACAAAGCAACTCATGCAGAGGCGGAAGAAGTACAAGAGATATTTTTAACCAACGTGTTTGCATATCAGAGCAAACTTCTGATGGTTCTGAAGATGGCAGCCCCCAAGTGTCATTTTCTCTTCCCCATTTGGTGTCCGTTTTAATTAGCAGCCACTTTATATACAGCTGTTCTTACCTCTCAGTCTCTGGTGTTTGGTAGGGTGAGGGAATTATTGTTTGTGACGTTTGACACTGAAACTGGGTAGTGTCTGGCCCAGTGTTTCGCAACCTCGGCAACTTTAAGACCCGTGGACTTCAACAACCAGCTTTGCTGGCTGGGGAATTCTGGGAGTTGTAGTCCACAGGTCTTAAAGTTGTCAAAGTTGAGAAACACTGGTCTGACCTATGCATTTTCATATGGTACTGTACTCTGTAATACAAAAAGACCCAAGCAGAAATGTGCAGCCTGCTTTGTTTGTAGAATATGATATAGCTGTTCTGGGTTCAGGAAACTGGCTCCCAAAACCAACTGCAAACTGCCTTCTTTGCAGTCAATTAAAAAAACCCCTAATCTCCACCCGGAGGGAGGGGCCCTAAGGGGCAATTGCTTTTCTCTCAATCTTTGCAAATCCAATAAGAAAAAAAAATCACCCCTCTAAATTATGAACTTCACTGTTTGCATTTATTTATTTAAAACATGTCTATAGTCGCCCATCATCTTCAACCAAGTGGAACACAAATAACCCCATAGGTATATACAATCGTTGCATAGCCCGGGCAGATGAATAACTTTAACCAACACTAAGCTATTGTGCTACTGAATTCATGGAGAGTCCTACAAAGTTTTCCCTCCCCCACGCGTGTATCATCGACAGAGTGAGCAGTCTCTTTAAAAGGGCAGTCATCAGGCTGCTACATCTGTCATCCCATTGATCGGCAGGGTTGATTCAGCTGAGCAGGCTGACTAGGCCAGGGTCTCCTTTCTCCCTTGCTCCTCCATGAATGTCCCTCCTAAAACTGTACACTTAGTGGAAGAGGATGACCATTCTAGGCAGGAGAGGAGGAGGAGGAGGAGGAGAGCCAGGTTAGTCCGTGGTGACAAAAAACCAGAGGGCATCTGGTAGCACCTTTTCCAACTATCAAATGTTATTAAAAGGCATAAGCTGTTATGAGCTGCACTTCACTTCATCACCTGCATAGAATGGATGGACTGATGTAGGGGGGAGGAGATGTGGGGGAAGGTAGAGGGGAATAGGGAGCAGAAGATAAGTTGGCTATGCAGATTACATATGAGACAGATTGCTAGTATCCTATCAATTAACAACTGTAATCTGTTAAAAGCCCATTGTGTTTGCTTAGACCTTCTGAGGCTACCTGAAACCTTATGATGTATGCAAGTTCAGCAATTTCTCACTCCATGATGCTTTCAAAGTCCCATTTTTCCAAAACAGTCACTTTGAGATCTGCCACAGAGTATCCTGGGAGGGGGTTGAAACACTCTTCAGTCAAGAGTAGATGATCACTGTGTTCCCCTGTTAGAACCTTCAGACTTGAAAGGTGCAATACAGGTTTAAACAAATTAACTCTCCTGCCATCCCCCTCAGTAGCTGTCTCTGTAAAAGTCTCATGTAGTAGTTTCTTACTGGATCTTTCCTTTGGATTCAAACTATTCTGGTCCATCTCATCCAGTCAAGCATCAATCTCCCTCCAATCAATTTACTGGGCAATTTCCTCACAGGTGAAAACCTGCTAGCCTCTGTTTCTCACTCCATTGGCCAACCAATACTCCTGATTCCTTTGTAGCCCCACCACCACCACCACCACCACCAAGCTTCCCTGCAACAGCATCTATGGAGGGTGGGGAGGAATTGGCAAGAAAGTGGATGGAGCATCATGATACAAGCCCCACCTTTGGAGGGCTTACATCAAAACACTCTGTCCATCAAATGGTTGATTCTGACGCCACCAACCCCTGCAGACGTGGCTGAAACCCTGGCTGGCAGAATGCTGCAGGCAGGGTGAGGAGCCTCATTGTTTCTATTTTTAACTTCTGGCATACTCATGAGTAGCCTTTTTCTCTCTCTTTTTTATGAGAGAAAAAAGGCTACCCCAGCTTTGGCTCTTCTACTTTGTCTTTTTAGGCTGTCCTTTCTAAGGAAACCTTAGAAAATTCTAAATTGCATTTTATTTAATTCTAAATACACATTTTAAAATGCTTAAAGAAGAAAAAAAAATAACACAATAGGGTATTAAAATTATAGAATTTCTTCCATTTTAGCATTATGAAAGAATGTATACTTGAAAGAAATTGAACATTAGAGAAAGCAAAGCAAGCAGATTTCGATAATGTTTGCTGCAGAGACAACTGAGATATAATTGACCACACTGAGCCTCATATGGGATCCCATATTTCCTGGGGAGACAAGGAAAAATGATCCACTTTATGGAAAGGAATAGTAAATGAGAGACTAATTTCCCAGGCTGTACCTCCCCTTGTCAAGAGGACTGTGAGCAAAAGGTTTGCCTCTGTACTGGTCTGATGAAGAGATAACCAAATCAGCAGTTTTTAAGGTCACACATTTAGAGAAGAGGTCATATGTTTCCTTCCCTGTCACTTCCTGTCACCCCCCTGCGGACCTAGCTTGAGACATCAAGAGCAAAACGGAGGAAGGTTCAGAGAGGGAAAAGCTGCTTTTCTGCAAATAGGTTACACATGAAGGTAATTTCTGCCAGGACAGATTATTTATCCTTTTGAATGAGCACCATCTATTTTGACTAACAACAGTGGCTCTCCAGGGTTTCCAGCAGATCCTTCCCCAATGGGTCTGTTTTCCCTGATCTTTTTAAGTAGAGAGACTAAAGATGGAACATGGGACTGACAGAATGAGTGAGTGTGCTTGAGCACACTTTTGCACACTTTTGCTCTGTGGCAAAATGAATCTACAAGAGGAATTGACAAGGGAATGTGGAAAACATGGCCATCCAAGTGTCTATCTGTTAGCCTAGTTCAAGTGATCTTGAAAGTCCCCAAGAACCTCCACAAATGATTACCAAATTATAATATTTTATGTGATCAGAAGGAGATGATATAAAATGCACAACTAGAAAGTTCTCCAAGAAGGTGACATATCCCAGAAAGGAACAAAAATTTATAATTTATTACTGTATTGTCTCCTTCCAATCATCCACTAGAATGACTAATGCTGTTCCATGCCTGGGCATGAATCCAGACTGAAAGGAATCTGCTTCAACCAAGTTCCTCTGTAGCTGTTCCCCTATAACATTTTCCAGTACTTTCCCAGAAAGGAAGAGTTAGATATTGGATGAAAGCTGTAAAGAATGACTGGGGATGAAGCGGTATCTACTTAAAGGGAAGGTTCACCACTGCCTCTTTCAAGGCTAAAGGTACTTTCTTAAAGATGAAAATCTCAGATCCAGCCAATGGCACCTTCCAGCTGGCCAAAGAAGCAGGAGGGGAATAGATCTAGCCCATAGATAATAGGGCCGATACTATCTGTCAGCCTGAACAAGGTCAAACAAATCCCTCTTGCAAGATGTTATCCCAGTTACCGCATTAGACACCATCTAAATGACACCTAGCCCCTAGCAAATACAAGGTTTTTTTTTCCTCATTATTATAATTAATTCCCTCGTATGGAGCTGAGCTGATGGATGTGAGTTTACAGATGCAAAAAGAGGGCAACAATAAGTAGGCTCTGATTGCCACAATGCAGACCCAGATATGGGCTTGTGACTGTGCCCAATCAAATTTAGTCTCCTCCCCCCCCCCCCCCCCCCCCATCATCACTTTAAACATCTCTTTGCTTATTTCCTTTCCTGGAGCTCCTTGATAAACCACAGTGCACCTCAGGATCAGTGACCAAAGAGAGAAGCAGTCACATAGAGTGCCCTGGTCACCTCCTTGTTCCAGATGCATATGGAACTGCCTGCCAGGCTGTTGAGAAAATCCCCAAGTGCTTTCAAAAGGCCATCTGGATCTATCAAGCAGCTGGGAGGGACTGTTGAAATAGGGCTGCCACCCTTGCAGAGATCAGCGTTTGCAGTAATACGCATCATAATTAGAAAATGATCTGAGCACAGTTAGGAATTAGTGACAATGTCTCCCATGTTTAGATCACGTGTCATCTGCTCCAAAGTAAACACTAGATCGAACAAGTAGCCATTTCTAGGAGTCATAGCCGAGATAACCTGGGACAAGTCCAGAGTTGCCACAGTGGCCTGAGCAACTCTGAATCCCATCCTAAGGTCATGATAGCTGAAATCCTGCAGCTGAAATCCTGAGAGAATCCACCACTGGCCCAGCAATAAGATCCAGAAGTTCAGGAAGGACTGCTGTTGGGCAGCAGGGAAACTTACAATGGCCAGGGTATAAATGGGAAATTTGCTACATCTTTAATGTGCTGAGCTATAAGAGACAATGCAGTCATGACATATAAATTCCCGTTCCTTTCTGGATCATCTCACCTGCTCCTTTCCATTACCCACAGTGGGATCATGCTGAGTAAGGCAAGCTACTGTGGGCGAGAGAAGCGCAAGACAGGAGTCAGAGATTACTCCCATTGTTCATAAAGATATTAGAAAGAGCTGTGGTTTATGACCTGACAGCCCCAGGAGCCTGTGTATTTCGATTGCTTTATATGGTGCTAGTGTTGGGCAGATTGCCCAGAAGTGATCTAACATAAGGGCACGAGAAAGGTAGTCTACAGGATTTGATCAAAGGCCCATCTAGTCCAACATCCTGTTTTACACAATGTCTCAACTAAATGCTTCTGGACATTGTGTAAACAGGACATTGACTGGTCCCATTACCATTGCTGCTTTCCTTTGGAAACTGATACATCATAATTACTTTTAGGCACTGCCTTGCCAAAGTTGATTCTCCCTGTCCAGTCTGAACATCCCAAGAGGGTTTGCTGAAAATATCCTGTCTATTAGAAGTATATAGGCCTTTTCTATGTGGCCCCTGTGCTCTGGAACATTCTTACCCCCAAAGTATGTGCAGTAATCTCTTTCCTTGCATTGCACAAAGCAACGAAAACTTTTCTTATGCTATTGTACTTTTAGCTCTGACTGCAGGCATTCATGCACTGCTGTGTTTTAATTGGTTGTTTTATTATTTTACCTTGTATTACACCAACTAGAATCTCATAACTGGGGTGGTCTATAAATTTTGTAAACAATCAATCATATAAATAAATAAGAGTTATAACGTGGAGCCAGTTTTGCAATATGGATAGGACTTTGGAGCAGAAGTCTAGAACCCTGGTCCTCAGAATAATCCAAAGGTCCTCAACCTCTAGCAAGACTGGCTTACTATAGTTTGAACTAAATGAAGAAAACTCATTACTGTTTAAAAAACATACCTCCCTCCAGAAGACAAATCCTAAAATGACCCAATTGCGTGATTGTGGAAGAAGGTGATAGGTTGCCATAAGGTTAGTGTTCATTGTAAGTGGTAGGAACTGGCATTTACCTCTGGGTCAGGGCAGAAGGGAGGTAATTTAAATGGTCCAGCAAAGGAAAGTTAGAGAGCCCTTCTATATCATCACCATTCTGCTCCCTGGATCCTAACTTCCAGTCTTGCAATAGCCTGTGGTTGTCCTCACCACAACTGTTCCAAGCATTCACCAGAGCTATCCAGTGTTCACTCCATCTGGCCAACTGTCTCCTGCCAGTGCCCCTCCTTAAAGTCCAATGCAAGAAGGGGGTGTGCCAAAGAGTGAAGGGGTAGGGATTGGTGGAAGACCAATGAGACACAAGCCCTAAGGAGTTCCAGTGTCTCAAACTGCCCAACAGAAGTTTGAGGCAGTAAATCTAGAAGAAAACTGGCTTGGCTGCTCAGCAGGGACACCAGGATTGAAACTAAGGGCACTGCACTGCAGTAGGAGCAGCACCAAAACCATTATGCAGAAGTGCCTAGCACTAACAATCTAGGGCAGCTGCTGCTGTTCTACGGGTGCTTGAAGAAGGAGGTTTTGACTCATCAGTTAGGGTTTCTGCTCCTCCTTTCATTCCCTTCTCCCACCTCATGGGATTAGAACAGGGGGATCATTACCAATCTCATCAAGAAAAGAGACTGCTATTTGTGGCAGAAAGATGTGGAGTGAGGAGGAAAAAAAAATCAATGGATGGTAATTCACAATATGGATATAAGCACAATTTCCTCCTAGTATCTGATGACCTAATTGCAGTTTTAAAAAGAAGAGCAACAACCAGTAAGAATACTGGTGATCCTGTGCCAAAGTGCCATGAGCTGCAACACTAAAAAAAATGCCCTTTTTTCCCTCGTAGGGGTGTTGTGAGAAGGCTTTAAAAACTCTGGCTGTAATGGGAAAATTAGAAAAATTACAACATAGTCATACCATGCTCTTTTGATCCTGCTCACCTTCTTCTCCATCTGGATGCTAAGAATGACAATTGATGACTTATTCGTCTCAACAGGTCCACAGCATTCAGCATTCAGTCCACAGTACTGAGAGTGACTTGAAACTATCATGGTTGAAATACGTGGCTGAAGTGTTTGGATCTCCTTGCTGCTTCTCCATTCCCTCTGCTCTTTGAAACTGCATAAAATCTCATGTCATTTTGACTAGTTCTAACAGCTCCCTTAAGTCAGGCTTAATTCCTAGTGACTCAGTGGACACGTCCATATAGTTTTCTTCTCAAGAATATGAAAGTGGTTTGCCATTGCCTTTTTCTTACAATCCTTGGCTCTGCCATCCAAGTACTAGCCAGGCATGATTTGCTTAGGGTTTTTTTTAAGCATCCAAGCTCAGCTAGGTTTAGTAAAAACATTAACTGACCATGGATTGTGGTTAGTCTTTCCATAAGTATCTCACATTTCCTCAGGGAAAGGGAAGAGGGAAAGTCTTTGCATTTACTATCTGACTGTCTTTCTTGGATAATATCTGGCAGACAGGGATTTTTCCCTCTCCTTGTTGGATTTAGATCTGTGCTAGTTTCCATGCAGGTTCTGAGTCCAGGAATCTGAGGTTTTTGCTACCTTGTGTAGATCAGATTTTTTTCATGAGAATTGGGAGGTATGATTCAATTAAATGCAAGTTTAATTATAGAAGACTAAACTTAGTTTTAGCAGCTCAAACAGTTGTCTGACCTCATCTGTAATTTGTTGCCTAGAGGATGAATGAGGTTTCCCAGCACATGGTCTATAGCAGTATTTCTCAACTTTGGCAACTTTAAGGTGTGTGGACTTCAAATCCCAGAATTTCCCCTTGCTGGCTGGGGAATTCTGGGAGTTGAAGTCCACATGTCTTAAAGTTGCCAGGGCTGAGAAACACTGGTCTATAGGAATGAATTCTCAGTTGTGTAAAAGAGCTGTAGTCTCCTGTACAGTGTCATTAATTCATCACTTGCAAAGAGAAAACCCTTTTCCACCACTCTGCATTCCTGTTGAGAGAAATTATAGCAATGTAATTGGACATATCATACACTGGTGAAGATAGTGCAGAGTTTGGCTTGTCAGAAGGATGATGCAAGTGAATGCTGATAGTTTGGCTGTAAATTCCAAAGATACTGAATGGTAAATAGTGCCACCACATGGCTGGTCAGGCAAATGACAATATAGACAGGACTAAATGCTCTAAGAACAATCTTCCCCAATTTGGCACCCTCCAGATATGTTGGGATTGCCTTTAGCCATGGTGACTAGGAATTCTGGGAGTTCCAGCCCCACCAAGTGATTATTTTATTAAACCAGCCCACCTCTCAAGGGTATCATGATGGTAAAATTTTGTTTACCTACTTTATTATTGCATTGAGTGAAGTTTCTTTGTGATTTACAGTAAAACATAAAGCCAAAATTAAATCAGAGATATTAAAATTTAAAACCAATGGTTCTCTTGAAAACTGTGTTTTAGATACTTTAAAAAGCTGTGTTTTAGCTACTGTGAACAAAGAGGTTAGGCCCCCTCAATTCTACAGGGAAGGCATTCCAAATAACTAAGGCTGCTATAGAGAAAGCTTGATCACTGGTCATCATGAGACAAAGTCTTCACAATTACATTTATGGATGATGGTGGTGGTGGTGATGATGATTTTACAGAAAAATAGATTTTGGTATCATCAGCATGCTAACAGCTTTCAGTACCAAATCTGACAAGCTCCTCCAATGGTTTCACATGGCTGCTGAAAAACACTGGAGATAGAATAGAGTCTGAAGGATCCTATAAAATAGCTCCTGTTTTGAGGAAGACCTGTTTTCAAGTCACCCAGTTTGAAATCTTACCAGAGAGAGATAAATGGTACCAATGCAAAGCAGTATCTTCAACTCCTTGAGATGATCTAGAAGGCAATAGAGGTGAATATGTGTAGCTCAGGGTTGAACTGTGGAGTCCTTGGGGTTCTCTGAGCTTGGTTGTTTTCTTGCAAATGTTTTGTTACGTGGCTAGATAACATCTTCAGTGCTAGAATGGGCTGGGGTTTGCTCTCTATTTATATACAGTGGCATGCCCTGCCAGTGTTGGTGGGGGTGTGGGTTTTGTTTTGTTTTATTCTGCCCCCCCCCCCAGTTCCTTGATTAGGGTATTGTTTACTGCTTGATTGTATGTCTGGTGATAATCTTGGTGTTAGTTTCTGCTTATCTGGGTGATGATTGCTGGTGAGGAGATGTTCTGGTCTTTTGTTTCCTTTTTACTGTCCTTTTGAATAGTGTGTAGATGTGTGTCTGTTGATGGCTGCCTTGTCTGAATACCAATGATCTAGAAGGATACTATGGTATCAAAAACTACTACGTCAAGGAAGACTGATAAAGATATAGCTTCTCCATTAGTATAAGGGTTGGAACTGGTGAGATGGGAATCACTGATTCTCCTACCAAGAGAGGCTGTTTTGTAGATAAGGCACTGATGGCCTAAATATGCTAGACCAGGACACAAGTAGGCAGGCAGTCTTTGAGTTGAGATGGCAGAAGGAAGAGGCCCAGGATTTAAATCTTGGGATATATTTATAAAGAAAGCTTGATTTCATTTTGTGGTGCTGTTAACTGGAGAATTCTTCATGTGTATGAATTCCTAATTTTCTACACTAAATCTACTACATATTACTTTCTTACTGCACATCTGCTTTTGAAAGCAGAGCAGGGAGACAGATTTGATTGCCACATCTGGTATCAAGCTCTGGTACCCAACCCTCAAACAAAAAATATCCATGACATCAATCAAGAGAGCAGCCAACTCTGAAACGTGGACTTTTAATTAGGTCAAAACCCGTTTGAACAGTTCTGTTTCCTCCATGATTGCCATCACTCTCTTGATCATTTTACCCAATTGTGGATGTTTAAAAATGGACCTTTAATTATTTTTTAAAGACCCACTGCAGGCTTTTTCAAAGTACAGACTCCCTTGAACCAAGCTTCCCTGCTGGTGATCCCATGGGCACATTCATGTAGCATCCATGTTGCCACATGGGCAATAATATGGAAGTAATTTGCCATTGTCGTCTTCTACATTTTTTTTCTGTATAGTCTAGACTGCCATTCTGGAACATCCTAGTGGTCTTCTATCCAATCCTAACTACGGCTGACCTTACTTAGCTTTCATCACAAGCCAAAGTCAGCTTGGTCCTGCAAGTTGCTGTGGCACAGGCTTTTTTTAAAAGTCTAATTATTGTTTTCTTTAAATAAAAAAGAGACAACCTGCTTCTTCTCAGAGTGATCTTCGTGATGTTCACAAAGAGAACATCTAACAATTTCCTGGCTGGAAGTTACAAGCTACATTGTGCAATGATGTTAGAACATACCTTCCAAACAACTTGGCCATGTACTTGGTGTCATAAACTGAAATTGATCCAGTGTAACTATGTAAGAGGAGTTACCAGGCAGTCCCACAGTCGACTTGGCTTCATTAGCAGCATCCAGGATGATCTGACTAGGACAGATTTCATACCAACAAACATATGTACACAAACATAAATTACAACCAACCTATGAGGGTCCTGGGTCAAATTCTGGGAGGAGGTGGTTGGCAATATGAGTCAGCTGTCTTCCAATCTGAAATGATTCAACAGGCTACAAACAGGGGCAATAAGCAGAGAAAAATAGTTCTTTTTTGCTGCACATCTCATCATAATTCATGATTTCAAATTGGCTTCACACTGCCGTATCAGATTTGAGCCACTGTCCTCTGCTTACATTCTGTCTTATTACTTCAACTTCCTCAAGTCTTCTGAAGCAGATTGGAGAAGGCCCTAGGAGTGTTTGCGTCAACTGCCTTAGCAAATTCCCTATTCCATGTAACAACTAGGACATTGATAGAATCCTTGGTAGGATTAATCACAACCCTTTCAAGGCCACCTGGAATCCTTACAGATCTAATAGCCTTTTCAGACAACCATGTTAGTAGGTCCAATAGTTTTACAGACATGAGATGTAGCCATTTAACTAAATGATGGTCCATTCATGACAGTGGGGAGAGCCTTGAGATCCTACCAGAAATGCAGAATACAAATATAGCATAGCACGGTGTAAGTATTCACATAACATAAGAACACAACATAACACAACATAACATAACATAATATCTGTGTCATGCTCATACATTCTTAAATGGCAGAAATCTCAGTTTGTTCTTTCATTTGCTGTAACTTTTGCCTTATTGAGTCCCAGAGGCCTCTGATCTTTTCATTTCTTCTCCTTTTCTTTCCCAATAGGTGATAATTGTGAAGTGGATAGTCGGGCAGGACGTTGTGTTCCTGGAGTGTGTAGGAATGGAGGCACCTGCACCAACTCTGCAGATGGAGGCTTCCAATGTCAGTGCCCACCTGGGGGCTTTGAAAAACCTTTCTGTGAAGTATCTGCACGCTCTTTTCCCCCGAAATCTTTCGTCATGTTTCGAGGTTTGCGCCAGAGGTTCCACCTGACCCTTTCTCTTTCGTAAGTTCTGCAAAGAAGCAGCTTTGTAAGAACTGCTCATTTCTGTACTGCCTTTAGGTGTTGAATTTTATCTTGCTGGATTGAACAGTTCTCTGCAGTCCAAAGTACGTTTGCCCTGCCTTTCAAATTAGGTTTCTCTTTCATATTAGGTGGGGATTCCTGAGATATTACTTCTGTCCAAGTATCTCCTTGTGGGGTGAGATTTTTTTAATCTTACTTGGAAAATGATTATAATGGTTGGCACCTCCAACCTTCCCTGAAGAAATGCTCAAATGTAAACCAAGTAGACCAAGTAGAAATTCAATAAGTGCAGGTTTACTAGAAATGTGGTACAGTGATCATCTGCAGAAAGCTGGGGTCTGTCTTGTCAGCTCTGAAAAGAAAAAAGATTATAGGTCTACTCTTTATTGATGATTTGATAGTAATCTAATTCTTTCTGCGGTCAGAATACCCACTGGCAATTACACCAGGTGACTGAGTACCAGAAAAAATTGCTGAAAAATTCAGAAGGTTTATCATTCATCTACAGTCCTAACTTTGTGGAAATTTGCCTAGCCTGTTTAAGTATGTGTGAAAATTCTTATTCTTTTAATATTTCATCACTAGATTTGCCACCTTAGAGCGCGGTGGTCTCCTAATTTACAATGGACGTCTAAACGAGAAGCATGACTTCCTGGCTGTAGAGATTGTTGATGGGCAGGTCCAGCTGAAGTACTCTACAGGTGGGTGTGGCAGATGGGTCTATGATATTGCCACTGACATCCTCAAGAGGCTGCCATCGTAATATAGAAAGAATGGCACTTACTGTCCATGAAATAGACTTCTTAGGTTAAGTAACTTACAGAAGGTGCACTTTTTTTCAAAATTAATAGCTGCTGATGAATTATCTGAAAGGCCTTCTAGTGCAGCAAATGAGGATGCTTGGGACCCTTGGGATGAATCCTTTGTCAATTAGAATAGTCCTTTATTACAAAGTGGTAGCCACATTTCCAACCATAGGAAGACTTAGATATTGGCAGCCAGACAAACATGAAAAGCAAAATGCTGCATTCTGCACTAGCCACTCTCCAACATTCCTGATTGCTTGACAGAGCCATTTGGCGAGGATAATGAACCGTTGGTGTTCTAATTTTGAAGCGTCAGAGGCTGGTGAGCCTTGAGTTGATTCAGTTCAGTAAAACATGTATTTATTTTGTGTCCTTTACTGGAATATTGGAAAAGAAGGAGAGGCAAGGATGAAAGCAGGGGGGACCTTTGGTGGATTCGAAACTTTCATGGTTAGTGAGTGCCTATCTGTGAAAGGGCTTAAACCTAATACCAGGTTCAGAAAATCTCATCAGTGGCTCTGCAGAGACGTGTAGGATATAGGGAAGGATTCAGCCTGCAGCTTCTAATGTGGTCCATAATTCAACTTGCAGAAAACTTGTGTATGCAAATTTGTACTTGGCAGATGTTACTAATCTATGTGTGAATAATGTTTGCTTTAATCAATTGCAAGGGTTAGAGAGGATTAGTCTGCAGGCTGATTTCTGCACCAGATGCTGTGTTCGCAGCCATTAAATTTGAGTGGCTGATCTGTGCAAAAATGCCAGTTTGTACTTTAGTTTGGGTCATGTGACTGATTCTGAGATGATAACCCAGAAAAATTTAAGGCTATATTTATATAAGCATAAAGGTATACAGTATGTCTGAATGGGTTGATAAGGGGGGAAATGGAAGGTGATGAGATAGTATATCTGTGCATGCAGCTTTGAATTCACTTGCTTATATACGTAAGTGTCTACAGATCATATCAGGTCTACAGGTTACAAAGATTTAAGTGCTGTCAGAATGAATGATAAAGCTGGAAGCCATGTTCTATTCTAAGCTGTGGTTTAAAAGCTTTCCTGTCATGCGACATAGCAATACTCCCAACCACATCCTTTATTCCCAAGGTTCTGTAAAAATATTTATGGGTTTAAAGGTTAAAGACAAGGTTCAAAAAAGAAACATCTTAAATATAGTTACTGAACTGCAGAAAATGGCTTTCACTTCCAGGGAGTTAAAAATGTTAATAAGGCAGACTGCAATCTTATTACTTAGCTGCAGAAAAATTCAGATTTGTTGTGTCTTCACCTGTTGAAATAAGAAGAAGAATGGGTAAAAAGTGGGCATCTACAGTTTGGCTTATGAATGTATGCATATGGGTCTGTTAGCCTACTTAATCTATAATAAAACATAAAAATAAGGAAATAGTAATTTTAAGATTGATGGTCTTTTGCCTTCAAAACAGGTTAAACAAAGGTAGAATTAAAAATGATAAAAACTTATCATCAAATCTATCAAATCTGCCCCTTTTCTGTAAATATACATTATCAGTTCCAAAGTAGTTACTTGGGCCAAATATGCTTTGGCTATCAAAAGCCATCATGTTTTCTTTTCCACAAGTCCTTCAATATGGAAAGCTACTGTTTGAAGATCAGAGATAGTTGGGAAATTACTGTGGGTAATTTTCAGTTTGAGTTTGCACCCAGTGCACTCCCAGTCAGTCTCTGCATCCTGATCAGAACACCACCGCTCAGTTCAGCTAGCAAAAAATATAGTTTGATGTTTATTTATTAAACATCAGCAAACTTCAGAAACAGTTAACTGCAAAAGAGAGAGACATGAACAACAGGCAAGAATTTACATTATCTCTGTATCTCTATCAAAGGGCACAAAAATTTCCAGAACCTTTGGAAACAGTACTGGGGGAATTAGCACAGACAGTCCCAAAGAGAGCAGCCCTTGGTTATTCCAGACATAACCCATTTATATATACAACAGTAGCTGAATAGAGATGGAAAGTAGGACACCAGGTGGTTCTCCTCTATTTTGTACTGTAAAGGAAACAATTTGGTGAACAGGGATGATAGAGCCAACAGTGATATGGCAGGCATTTTTGCTAGTTTTCCTAATGAATCCAGATGGAGTAATGCCCATAAATATTGATACTAAGTATAAAATCAGTATGCTTTCTTTCACAATATTTTAGTCTTGCAGAAAACACTAAAGGAATATCATAGCATGTATCAAAGCAACCTCTTTTTTTCCTTGCGTATTTGCGTGTGTGCGTACACAGCATTCATATAATGCTGGCTTCCACCAGTGCGGTGATGACATATGAACATTTATATATTCCCTAGTTTTGATGGATGATGTTCCTGCCAAATGTTGATGCAGCTCGCTTGGATTAATCGAAAAGCCAAATGAAGGGACCCTATAGAAGAACTCATTTCATGGGTTTAGGGCCTTCTTTACTTTTAAAATAATTCCTTGGGATCTTCTTCAGGGTCAGGATTGCACTACATAGGGAAGAGGGTTACTTTTTTAATTCCCTAGCGCGTTGCAGTTCTGGTCCTGGCTGTACCCCATGGGACGGGGAAAGAAGGATGCACAAATGTCATCCCAGTCTACCTGCCTGAGTGAGCCTAATATCCCTCTGCCTTGCAGGGGAATCAAGCACTGTTGTTTCTCCATCTGTACCAGGAGGGGTTAGTGACGGTCAATGGCACACGGTGCAACTTCACTATTACAACAAGGTAGGCACAAACATTTTTCTCTCGTGGTGGTTTTCTCTTACCCTGGTTGTGTTTGGATCACAAATTGTCTCCCACGTGCTCAGTCCTTTTCTTCCCCAAGCCACTTCCCAGATTCCTTTCTCCCGAAGAAGGTGACTAGGCTTCAACATTGTACCAAACTAGGTTTTGTCAAATAAACCATTGGGGCCTAGTTGACACATAATGAGAAGCCCTCAACTTTGGGATACAAATCAAAATGACTGGGTTCACACAACACACAAAGATAAAATGAGATAAACCTGGTTATGACTTAGCAGATGTGTGAACCCAAGCCAGGTCAATAAGGGTTGCCTTCTCAAGCATAGCCCGAGGTATACGGTGCAGGAACATTGATAAAAATAAGTCAGATTGGTCTGGGTCAGTGCTAGCATGGATAACTGTTTGGAAGCCGTTTTGGCACAGAAGGCAGCGAGATGTAAGTGAGATAAGTACAGTAAATAGTCCATAAATGTACAAATTACAAATGGCACAATGCTACCAAGAAAACTGCAGCGCTCTGTCAAATTCTCCCCATCAGTGCTATGCGCACTTACTCCAGGTTTTGCTGTCACCGCACACTATATTTCCATGGCTTCACTCCATGCAATTGGGCCACAAGGCTGGGAGCGAGAGAAAGCACATCAGAGTGATCTCACAGCATTAAATGATCTCATATATGATATGGGCTTGTCCTCATGTTGCCCTGTTTTGGTGACATTCATAAGTTTGTCAGTATGGTACTCCAACGATCATCAGAGTTTAAAGACGTGAATGCACTTTTGACTTATACACTAAAAATGTATAGGTATGTGAAGAATTATAGAGTTACAAGCAGGGACAGGGGAACAGCAAAAAAGGTACATTCAGTGTTGGAAAAATAGTACAACCCCAAATTCACAGATACATGTGTGTTTTTTCTTTTTTCTTTTTTTCATTTTACAAGGGGATTTTTTACCAATGACATGGAAATACTGATTAGTAATTTTTTGTGTGGTCGAGGTTCAATGATTTATTTTAAAATTAGCTGAACGAGTTCTTGTATGTTTTTATTGTTTCTGTTTTCTGTATCTTGTGGGGTTTTCTTTCCTTTTTTGTATATTAAAATGAGAGAGAGAGAGAGAGAGAGAGAGAGAAGCTTTTCATTCCCATGAGAATGGCAACCATGTGTAAAGCTTTCTTCTGTTTTGTAAATTTGGTACCACACTGAACTTCTATTGAATGGTTAAAGAAATATGGCAACATTCTCTTCCTGTGGAAAATAAGTATGTCAGGAAACACTGGTGTGTGCTTGTATGCTAGTTTTCCAAGTGTGGGGTTATTTATTAATTAATTTGTTTTTAAGTGGAAAGATGTAATCTAGTTGAATTCTGACTTAGAACAGTATTAGTGGAGTGTACCTTGACACAGATGAAGGCAATGTAAGGTTTGTATTAAGGGAGCACCTATTCAGGCCGTGCTTTATCATTTCAGCCCAAAATAAACTCCCTGGGTTCAGTGCAAGGACCTTCCACAGACAAAGTGGCCATTCTAACGGTGGACAAATGTGATACATCTATGGCCCTACAGTTTGGCAATGAAATTGGGAACTACTCCTGCGCAGCAGAGGGGGTACAGTCCAGTTCCAAAAAGTGAGTCTTTTGTATTTTCAGCTAAACCAGAAAGGGGCTGAATCCATTTTCCTGTCCTGTCCTGTCCTTTTTTCCCTTTATGTCTTTCTTTCACAGCTTCACTCCAGTTCATGCTCAAGTGAGCATTGGAAAAGGGAAAGAGGAAGCTCCAGGTTTAATCATATGGTTTATAATGGGTTGTAACCTCTGCAGGATGAGCCACGTTTTCAGCATTATTCATATAACACCTGCTCTCTGCAAGCAGTTATTTCAGCCTTTTGCCTAACTAATCTGAAACTACAGCTGCAGTTTTGGTGGCCCTGCCTTGTACTCCTTTTCCATACCTGCCAAGGGAAAAAAATATGCTATTCTTGAAACTCCCTGCTTGACGATGCGCTGGGCTTGCTTGGGCTTGAACACTTAAGCTGGTTGAGAAAAAGTTATTTACACAGAACAGTCTAATAATACTTTGACCCAATATTACCAATTTACCAGTATTGAGTAAAATATTAGCAACTCTTTCTCTCTCAAAAGACTAAGGCTAGGGGATATCCAGTGAAGTTGATTGGAAGGAGATTTAGAATCAACAGAAGACTGTTCTTCTTCACACGCTACTTAATTAACCTGTGGAATTCGTTACCACAAGATATTATGATAGCCACTAACTTGGGTGTTTTGACAAGGGAATTAGAGAAGAGGTCTGTCAAGGGCTATCTATCCTGAGGATTTCAGCATTGTCACTGGGTCAGAGTTAGCATGCCCCAAATGCCAGTTGGAAGAGGTTTATTTATTTGTTAAATTTTTATGCCACCCAACTCTCAATAATTATTAATGGCAGGAGAGGAGTATGTCTCTATCTCCAGTTTCCAAGCACTCCAGCAGCAGCTGGCTGGCTGCTGTGAGAAACAAAATACTCAATTTTGTTTCAATACTCAATACTCAACAGCAAGGCTGTTTTTATGACTTTACATCAGTTTCTGGCTATGGGGAGTTTGCCTTTCATTAAGCATTAGCAAAAAACCCCCCTGCTGATTGACCACATTGTTCCCATTTTGGACTGAAGTGTAACACTGCAGAAACAGATTTATGAAGTCTTTGTAGCACTCAACTCCAATGTAAAGCAGCTGTCATGAATACCACTCTCAGGGTTTTTTTTCCTCCAGATCGCTGGACCTTACAGGGCCTTTGCTGCTCGGAGGGGTCCCCAATCTGCCTGAAAATTTTCCAGTGGAGCACAGAGAGTTTGTGGGCTGTATGAGAGACTTGTACATTGATAGTAAACACATTGACATGGCTTCCTATATTGCAAACAATGGGACCTCCACAGGTAAGGCCAATTGTTTAAACATTATTGTTATGTGATCCTTCCTCTTCCATGTCTTTTCTTTTTTCCATTGTGGTATCACAAAAACCTTATTGCTATTGCTGGGTTAATAATTCTGGGAATAAAGAAACAGTAACTGTGGCTTCCCAAGTCATCATCTTAGGCCACAGCAGTGTCAGCTGACTTACTTTCATTAAGGTTCCTGAAACAAGAGAAGTTGACCAAATGGCAAAAGATTCTGTATCTTATCCAGACCTCCAGTGTGAATTGTAACTTCTCCATTGTTGTTTCTCTATCAAGAATGTCTTGGGAATCACAAACCTCATATGCCAAGTCAGGAATGTATTGCCAACTCAATCCTCAGGGGGTCTTTGCTGTTTGTTCGCAGTAGATCTACCCTACATATAACTATATCTAGATCCTTCCTACTGGAAAGAAAGGTAATATTTCACACCAGGGATCTCTTGATAACAGGAGATATTTCTGCCTATCATCAAGCTGAAGATTCCAGAGCACGTTTTCATAGTCTAGAAAAGTTGGAATGAAGGCTGAAAGAGAAATGATTCCATGTTAACTGTTTGGTCCTTTGTTTCCACCTATGCTGTTCATCTGCTATCTCCTCAGGTTGTCATGCCAAGCACTCCTTCTGTGATTCAAATCCTTGCAAGAACAGTGGCACCTGTATCGTGGGCTGGTCTTCCTTTATCTGTGAGTGCCCTGTAGGTTTTGGAGGCAAGGACTGCAGGCATGGTGAGTATAATATGGAGCAGGCTGAATGAACAAGTGTGCATAGGAGAAGGATGGTCTGGATGGCTATGGGAATATAAACCAGAAGATATGGCCCCAGGAAAGGAAGGAAGTGGCACGGCTACCAACAGCTGAGTGTTCAGAGAAAGATAGCTAGTAGTATTCTTGGAATGGGCCAGAAGGAAACACAAATTAAATGGCTTTGTTGGATATTTTCTGAAGTTCCAAGGGGTATTTCATGATCACAGCTAGTCTTCTATAAATTGCTAGATGTTTCTCCAATAGAGACAATCTATATAGAAACCCTAATCTATTGAAATCTCAGCTAATTTTGTGAACATTGGAATTCCTACTGTATCTGGGCCCTATTCTTTGGACTCCTAGTGGAGACTTTGGATGGAAAATAGTTCTACCTTCCCATCACCTCACCCCATCAATGAAGGTTTAAAATTGGCCTTTGGCACCCTGCTATAACGTTAGACACTCATACGGGATTTCATTTTGCAGTTGGAAGAAAGCACTCAACCTACTTATGTTTTCTACAGGCCAGATAGGCACATGGTAGTTTCCTTAGGTATTTATAAGCAAGTACAAAATACAGAATCAAAAAACAATTCTCAGTCATTTGAAACTGTGTGGTCTGAAGTTCTGGAAGTTTTTTGTATTTGTTTTCAAATACATTCCCTATTGCTTTGCCTTTCTATAAGCAGTGGACAGTTTATTTTTTTACCTGTTTCATACATCTATTCTTTTTATTTATTAAAAACATTCATATTCTGCCTATCCTATCTATAATTCTAAGCAGTTATATGGTTTTATCATTTTTCTACATTAATTTGCCATTTGAAAAAATAGTATTTAAACACATTTTTTAAAAAGTATTTTCACACAAAACACATAGTCTGAATTTTTCTCTCAAGATTTCTGAACATATTTCATCTTAAAATATGCATTTTATATGCAATTTGGTATGTATTTTGAGCTAAGAACTCCACCACAAAATACAAAGGTGTGAAATCCGAGGGGTTAACAGTGTTCCAATCTGCTTGCATGTTAATCGGAAATGTGCCAATCTGTTGTGGTTGTTTTAAAATGCAGACTGAACAAAACCTTGGGCATCTGTACTCCATACTCCCCAGCTCCTGCTGCAGGCATCTGGGCATTTTAAGCAAGATCAAATTTCCAACCCCTCTCTCTAGATTCCATACAGGAACCTTTCCCTAATGGTATAAATGTCTCTGAAGTGAAGGTAAAGAGATTCTAGCAGTAAAAGTAAAGTAGGGCTTTCAAGCTTCCCCCACCTTGAGCTTCTTTCTGCTTCACTGAATTCCAGCATCTTCTATCCTCTTTTTCTCTAGCCATGCATCATCCTCACCATTTCCATGGCAACAGCATCCTTTTCTGGGACTTCAGGAATGAAGTTAAGATCTCCACACCTTGGTATATGGGCCTAGCATTCCGGACACGTCAGGCAAATGGAGTGTTACTGCAGGCAAATGCTGGCCAGTACGCCACCATAGTCTGTCAGGTACTATCCCATGACCTATAATGTAGCTGCTCTGGATCTGTGCTGCTATAAAACCTTGCATCAGATGTTCTTAGAGGCAATCATACCTGTTTTTAAAAGAAACTGAGCTCTTGGGATGTGTGAGATTAGGAACAAGCGTAGCAGCAATAGTTCTCTTGAGTAAGAGAATTCTGGGAACCTACAGATTTCGACACTGTTTGCAATATCCTATTTAATGGCACTGTCCTATTTCATCTCAAAACAGAAAGCATTATTCTTACCAAGAAGATAGGCCCTTCATAACTCAGCATCTGTTTTTATGTGTAGAGCATCTGTGAAGAATTATGTGAAAGGATGGCTAGCCTGAACAGTCTTAGCCTTACTCATAGAACAGAATTTGCTCTGTGCTGACTATACCATATCTTTAGCTGGACTCCGGCCTGCTCTCCTTCATGGTGAATAGGGGGACTGGACGCACTACCAAGATCCTTCTGGATCAAATGCAGTTGAACGATGGAGTATGGCATGACCTCCAGTTTCAGCTGCAAGATGTTCGAAGTGGCCATGAGGCACATTACATTATCACCCTCAGTTTGGATTTTGGATTCTACCAGGTAAGCTTTGAGGCTGATGGAAGGGCAAATATCCACATTGGGGAAAAAACTATCTACATTGGGGCTGGAGTTCTTCCCTTTAGTCCTGTATTTTCCTCCCTCCAACGGTGTTTTTGACAGATTCAAGACCCACACTTCGACAACTAACTCTCTTTCCTGTCTATATGGGATCAATGCTGATGTTCTCCTTTCGGTCCATAATTTTCTTTGTGGCATTTGAGGAAAGTTTATTACCATAGTTTCACAGAGTATGGATGATAGGGAACTGAAAGGTTAACTCACAGGCCCAGGTAAGAGATATAGACAATGGTGGGCATCTGACATTCCCATTAGTTGTATTTCTTTTCCAAAGGACACTGTAGTCATTGGCAATGAGCTTCAAGGCCTGAAGGTGAAACATCTCCATGTTGGGGGAATCCTAGAGTCTGGTAAAGTGCATCATGGTTTGGAAGGCTGCATCCAGGTGAGTTCCAGCAAACATCCAAATGTCAAAGATTCTCCGCTTTTGTATCTTCTAATTCAGAGATGAGCAGCATTCACCTAAGGGATATTAAAACCCCTTCAAAAGCCAAAGGTAGCAATTAAGTCATAGATTCTTTTTCTTATCTTTTTCTTTTCTTCTTCTTTTCTTCTTCTTCTTTTCCTTTCTTTCTATTTTTTTTTTTTTTTTTTAACATTGACAGTCAGTCTAGGTAGACTTTTCTGCTTCAGGATAACTAAGATCTCTGAATAATCAGAAAACCCTGAGAACATTTTGCAAAGGTTACTGAATAGATTTTCAACCCAAATTGCCCCTACTGGAGATGTTGACTAAATCATCCATTACAGTGGAGAGCTAAGAGTCAGTAGAAAGTGTCCTTGGTAGGCTACACCAGCCTAAATAACCCAAAGCTCTGAAGTTCTTTCCATTAAAACCCAAACCTTTCACTGCAAACCTGAGCTTTATTTTCCCTTTTTCATTTGGGTTTCAGGGAATTCACCTAGGTGACACAGCCATGGGAAATGCATTGCCCAAGCCCAGCAGCACTTTGAATGTGGAGGCAGGATGTCCTGTGCCCAACCCTTGTGAATCCAACCCTTGTCCTGCCAACAGTATATGTCAGGACCAGTGGCAAAGCTACTCTTGTGTATGCAAGCCAGGTAGGAGATGGATAAGTAGCCCACCTTGCAGATCTTGTTGTGGTCTTTATTACCCCCCACCCCCCGCTTTCTTTCTTGTTCCATTCTGTTTCATTTCACTGTGCCTTTTTTTGTATATTCTGTATCCCGTATTTTTTGTATCCAGCACGTTGCCTTTCTTTTTATTGCTGTTTCCTAAGATTCTCCCTGTGCCCAGATGAAGGCCACCCATCCCTACCCAAAAGAGCAGACAGAAAGAGCTTGTTCCATAATGGTATTTTCTTCTACATTTGGACATAGTTTCAAGATGTTAAGTTTTGACAGAAATCTACCAGAATTACAGAGAATCAAGGATGGGGGGTTGGGGAGGGAACATTAGGGAAGCATCTTGGTGAAATCATGTCCCTTCTTTAGTCATCTCCAAAAGTTCCATTTCCCCAAAACTTTCACATGTTGCTTAGCCGTTCTGAAGTAAGAATGAAGTTCCAGTTCAGTGATCAAATAAGCCAAAATATGCAAATTAAACAGGTTTGGATAGTATTCCTATTGTGCCTTTGGCTTTCTTTGTCACAAGAGTTTAATATGAGGCTGGGAAAGGGAAAGGGAAAGAGGATTCATGCAGGCTTCGCAATGCATCATTATGACCCACATTAATAAACTTTAGGCTTTGTTCATGTTGCCCCACTTTAAAAACCTTTTATCACGGGGTTGTGAGGAATTAATGTTGCGAGGTGATTGTCTACATTTTATTCCAGGATATTATGGTGGAAGCTGTGTTGATGCCTGTCAGCTGAATCCCTGCAAGAACAAGTCAGTGTGTAAGCGAAAGCTCAGTGCTCCCCATGGCTATATCTGTGAGTGCGGAGAAAATCACTTTGGGCAGTACTGTGAGCACAGGTGAGATCAAGGACAGTTCGTGGATTTTAGCGTCTTATGGATCTAAGAAATGCTATTCTCCTATTTAGATAGAATGTTCTACTCTGGGGACTCTGTGTCACTAGCAGTTAGGAGAAGAATGATGGTGAAATTAGACTCTGATCATGAAATTTTCTCTCTGGGTGTCTTCTTGCTTCTCATCTAACATCTGACTTAGATAACATTTGACATGATAAATTTGCATGGAGAAAGCTTTATTGCAGCTGTCTCAGGAAAGTAGCAAAATCAGAAGATTCATCAAGCTATTCATAGTTAGTGGTCTGTGTTCAGCTTAATAGGTCCTGCAGTAAAGATTAGATATTATGAAATCATAATGGAAGATGGTAGTAGTTATGATGTAAAAAGAAGACTTTAAACTTCTATAAACCTTTGGTTAAAAAAAAAAGAAGTTTCCCTGCATTTGATAGTGTACCACCTAGCCAGTATTTTCAATGTGCATAATTGGTAACAAAAGGCGCAATGACAGGTTGCAAGGAAGGCAACAGGCAAACCTGTCTCTGCATCTTATCATCCTTCATCACCTTCTTGCCCAGTTGTCACAAGCAAAATTAGGTGATTGCTTGAGAATAGTTGTCTTTCTTGGATGATTATTTAGTTTAATAGAAGGATGAGGGAGAAAGTTGGGAATACTAATGAAAAATAAAGAACAATGAAAACCAGTGACCCCATGTCTTTACTCTATTTCATACTCAGTTATCTGAAAAAGGAATTTTGTGTTCTGGGAGCCATCCCTTGGAGTTGCCATCCGTGCCATTGCCAGTCACTGAATAGACTATCTCCCCAATTTCCTTTGCCCCAGAGACATAGAGCAAGGAGTACATGGTTGCTGTTATTTGCTGCTTTGTCAAATGTCTGCATTTTGTTTTGGGAGGAACAATAATGCTTTGAGCAAGACTGAAGCATTTTCCCTAAGAATTGTTGCTTACTGCTGTTATGTCTCCAGTGTTCTGTTGCTTCTGCATCATTGCAAAAAAAAATAAAATAAATCAAGAATAGTTATTCAGTTGATTGGAGTAATCATATCAGTACTAGACACTATGGAGCCAGTAGGATTTAGTTTCATCATGACATCACAAAGATGGAGAGGAAACTAATAATTCTGGATTGGACAGATATTTTTGTTCTATATCAAAGCAAACTTTGAAAATTGCCTAAGGCAGTGGTTCTTAAACTGTAGGTTGCAGCCCCACAGGGGTCATGGGCAAATGTGAATAAGAGTAGAAAATATTTTTGTGCTTGCACATGCAGTGCTGGATCATTTTCAGAAGTCAGTCCCGATTTTCCTGGAGCAGCCCACCATAAAATCAGGATTTTCTTCAGTTGCTTCTATAAACAGCAAATATCAGTACAAAATAAATGTGGAATGGGAAATGAGAAACAAGAGCATCTCAAAAATCCAGTTTTTAGGAATTATGAAAAACTAAGCAAGCTCATTCTTCAAGTATGGTTTGCAATTTTATTGTTTTGTTTATTTTCAATGAAAAAATATTTTACAAAAGTGTGAGGTTCTATCCTTGTTTTATCTGATATATAAAATTTATTATTAGAAAAGCATACAGGAAGTCCTCATTTAGCAACTGCCTCATTTAGTGATCATTCACTGTTACAGTGGTGATGAAAATGTAACTTTGCAACCAGTCCTCACATTTACAATCTTTGCAAAGGAAAGCTGAAGTAAAATCATAAGCACAGTCACAGTTTCACTTAGCAACTGCTTCACTTAATGACCAAGTTATCAGTCTCAATTGTGGTCACTAAATGAGGACTACCTATATTCATTTCTTGTCCAATCTTAGCCCCAAAGAAATCATTAGTTTTATTCATGAGGTTGGAGGTGTCACACAAAGACATTTATCATTTTATATGATCATGGTACCACAATGTTTGAGAACTCCTGGCCTAAACAGGGCATTTTTTGTGATTGCTTCCCTCCCCTCAGAAAAATGCAACACAAAAAGGTATGATTTTTCCATACAACCTTGCATTGCAGAAACTTGCCAAAGTACAATACCCACAACAATTAAAAATCTGAAATTTGTAAAATATCCAATTATAAACATATCATGCTGTGGTATTTCCATTTGCTATAAGACCAACAATGAATTAGTGCCCTGGATGCAAATATCCATCCACCTGACTTTTTTCCCTGCAGGATGGATCAGCAGTGTCCCAAGGGCTGGTGGGGGAATCCAACATGTGGGCCCTGCAACTGCGATGCAGCCAAGGGATTTGATCCGGACTGTAATAAAACCAACGGGCAATGTCATTGTAAGGTGAGGGGAGAGATATGCCTGTTTTGGAACTCTCTGCCATCCATAGATACAGCATATAATTCACTTGCCCGTCATCTGCAATACTGCCTTTCACCTCCATTCTTGGCTCTGCAGTCTCATTCCATTCATACCTGGCTTTCGGGTCTACCTCTTTCCCTGATGTCTACTTCCAGTTTCTTCTCTGCTCTCCTTTGGGAACCCATATGGGCTCTGCTCACTGGGTTCTCATCCATTTTCCTTTCTTCCTTCTTCTCCCAGCCTGCCTTCCTGCCCATGTCAGCACACTACTCCTTGTCCTCAGTCCAATGTTGCAGGGCTCAGAAAAGTGGTGAAAACTGGTTGAGTTCCTGAGGGAATCAATCTCTAGGGAAATTGCTTTTCATTTTGATGCTTCAAAATAGTGATGGATGGGGGAGAGCCATAGCAGAAGATATCTGAAAGCACTGGGAGCTCCAAAGGGACCAACTTTTCTGTAATGGAAGAAGAAACCATGTGCGTTGCTTTTTTAATCTTCCTAATCTTACTGGTTGGATCAGCTGTCATTACTTTCCTAATAATGGCCCTCTTTTTATCCCACCAGGCCTCCCCATCTCTCCTGCTGTTTCACTAGGCTCCTTGTTTTGGCCCTTTCCCCTTGCCTGCAGCCTTGTCAGTCCTTCTCCCCTACTGCTCCTCCTCCTGTGGCCCAGCTCTCTAACCACCTTCCCTGCCCCTCTCCCTTCTTCCAATAGGAATTCCATTACCACCCTAAAGGGAGTGATACCTGCCTGCCTTGTGACTGCTATCCCGTCGGCTCCTCCTCACGGTCCTGTGATCAGGAAGTGGGCCAGTGTCACTGTCGGCCAGGTGTCATCGGCCGACAGTGCAACAGTTGTGATAATCCTTTCGCAGAGGTGACTCCCAGTGGCTGCCGGGGTGAGTGTGTGCTGAAGATGAAGACAGACAGACAGACAGACAGACAGAAAATATTGCAGCAGAGGTGGTAGGTGGGGAACCTCCTCTCTCCCTATCAAACAGGAGAGTTTACCAAATTAGCAGTTTCACTTTCCTCATAGCTAGACTTTTTTCTGGAAACTGATCGTCTAACATTATGACCTCAAGGACAGAAATACACATCAATGGAAAGAGGCACTGGGACCTAGCAGTTGGTAGAGGCCCCTAGAAGGAATAATATATGGTTCCTTTCCTCTCATGAGCCAATGGCTCTGGCACCTATGAATAGCGGAGTCACACAAAGTCTCTTAGAATGGTTCTTCACAAGAACAGCTTCAATCATTCAGCTTAAATCTTTAAAACATTAAATCATAGAATGAAAGGTTGGAAGCGACCTTAGAGATCAACCAGTCCCTTTTCAGCCTAAAGTATCTGATGTTATTATCTTTAGTTTTTCCTTTCCCTGGAAACCAGACACAATAATTAATAGATAGGGAGACTATTTACCTGTTGTCAAAAAGAAGAAACACATCACCCAAAAGGAGGATTGAAAGATGCCCAGAGTTACTGTGGAATCAGGCAGCCTCAAAATTGAAATAATAAATAAAAAATACACATTTATGGACATACATATGACATAATTGCTACAACTGACATCAAAATACAACATAGTTTACCTTAATGGGAAAGAATGTAATAAGGTACCTGCTCAGCTGTGGAGGTACCACCTGTGGATGAAAGGTTTCAAGATACCTGCTGCTCTCCTTTCTTAAGACATCTTTAAAATAATGTGCCCTGGCCAGCCCTTCAGCTGGGGCAAAGGTTAGAAACTGGTCACTCTCTACATGTAGCTGGATTACAACTCTGAATAATCTCAGCCAGCATGGTCAAGGTAAGGGATGTTGGAGATGGAGTTCAGCAACATTTACAGGCTACAGGTTCCATACTTCTAAAATAGGAATGCTTTCAAATAGTAGACTGGCTCTTCTAAAATAGACAGGGCCACTCTAGCTGTGTATTTTCGGAAAGATAACACAGAACATGTATGTACTGAATCAGTATATTTGCTGTTTGAGGCTGAACTACAGAAAATTCAGACTTCATGTTATATATCTCTTTTGTAAAATATATTAGCTTCACCATTTCCCCAAACAGTCTTATTTTTGAAAAACTCGTCTGCATTAGAGGTTTTTTCATCCTTCTGTTCAATTACTATACATGTTCTAGCTGCAAGAAATATATGCATAAAGCATTTATATCAGAGTTTCCTATGCATCATTCCAAAGTAGAATCATTGACCCAGCTTTTTGCATCCTAATCCTTATTCCATTTATTCTATAACTTTCCCAAATATGTTGGATTTAATCACAAGGTCTCTGTGCAGGCTGAAAACCTGGGTTCTCTGTATTTTTACAGTCTAGGTTCTAAAACTTGCTTTATCATTATGCATTATTAAAGACAACTGAAATGTAGCACATTCTGCTTTTTTTTTTCTTCAATATAATGTAAGTTGGTTTTGAAGAGACTTGCCCCAGCTGTCTGCCTGTCCCTGCCTTGCTAAGAGGCCTTTCATGGAATACTAGCCTATGGTCCCAGCTTAACTGCTTTCCATGTTTCATTCCACAGTGCTCTATGATGCTTGTCCTAAGTCTTTGAAAGCTGGGGTATGGTGGCCTCAAACCAAGTTTGGCCTGCCAGCTGTACTGCCTTGCCCAAAAGGTTCACTAGGTAAGTGTTTTCCTGTTGTAATAAAGTTTATGGAGAGAATAGCTCTATCCCATTGGATTTCAGCTGTGTCAAGGAACTACACATTCCTTTTCCACTAAGGCATTCCATGTCTTTCTTCCTTCCACCCAGCTTCTTCTTTCAGCACTGGCCTGATTGTTCACAATTAATATTATCAATATAGGTTTGAAGAACTTGGAGTTTGTGAAGGAAAACCCAGGATGTTTTCCTGGCAATGAACTGCAGGAAACTAAGAACTGTATTAGTGAGGCGGCAACAGCTTAGAGTTAGTCCATCTAGAATATTAACTTCTCCTTTATTTGATTGATTGATTGATATAGCCTATGGTACCATATTGTTAATTATGAACCTACCCTAACTCTTTCAGGGATTAAACTTAACTAATAGTTAGATAAGCTCTCAATAGCAGATGTTCTTCTACCATAGCTGCCTTCTTCTCTTACCTTACCTGGTGATGGTGATAGCATTATGAAGGGAGGCAATAAGGGCTAATACAACCCTCAAGTCCTGGCACACTGTGGGCAACAAGTCTTCTAAAAAACTATGTTTCTGAGAAGCTGGGAGTGGGAGGGCTATAGCCATCCAAGCCCCCGTTAAAGCCACAGTTCCAATCGTGGTTTCCATTAGTAGGGAAGAGTGGTGGTAAAGGGACTTATCAGTGGGAGGGCTCTAGGCTTTCTTATATTCCTGCTGTTATTATTGGCAGCATGATGCCATCTTGACCTCTGAATGGGTCCAAATTTTCACATGAGCTAATTTGCGGCTTGTGGTTGGGCCTGTTCCAGGAAGCTCATCCCTTACTAATTGCCTTCCTTCTGTTCTTAGCCATGATGTGGGGACTGGGCTGCAGTTCACTGGACAGTTGCACACTATAGGCATTCCCAAATCTGGGTGTGCTGGTACTGCATTAGAGTAACTTGGCTTGTTAGTCCCAAGGACATGATGTTCCACCACCTTCCTCACCACCACCCACCCCCAATACACACCCTCCTCAGAAAGTTTGCCAGCAGGGCAGGCAGCACAGCCATCTCGTCTAAGCCACTGCTTGCTTGAATCAAGAGATATTTGGGAGCTGGAATCCCGTGTTGGTTCATACTACAGAATGTTACACAGAAGTTGGAATCTCCTACAGTACGGAAACCCATTCCAGGGAAGGTCATTCTTCATTAAATATATTGCTTAAAAGCTTTTAATGTTGTCCCTTTTCTCTACATTTTTCTTTTGTGCAGGTTTGCGGGGTGCAGGTAAGGCCTGTGGCTCTCCCCCTTTTCCCTCCTGCTTTGTAAGCACTGCTCTGTGTGGCTTTTCCATTCCCTGCTCCTGCCTAAGGCACCATCAGATCCCACATTTCCCTCAGATGCTCCACGGGCTGCTGGCTCTGTTTTGATTGCCTTGCCTGACTCTGGTTTCCTTGTAATCCTGCCTGACCTTCAGCTTCTTTACCTTGTCACATAACACTAATCTGCAGAAAATCCCTTGTAGTCATCTGCAACCTGCTCACGCTTGTTTGTACTGCGTTGATGCTTTTTATGGATTTGGAGAAATTTAATTGGCTGGAGAAGCCTGGAGCTCTAACCAATGGATGTCATATTTTGGTGACAGATGCACTTGGTTCCCCTGCTTTGTTATGGGCTCTGGTTTAAAAAAATGTGACAATGGAACTCAAATGTTTTTTAGAACTTGAAGAAAGTAAGTAAGAATTTCAAGAGGAAGCTAACAGCTTCCTGTAGTGTTGGCTGTCTTGATTTCAACGGGTTAGGAAAGGTAGAGGAATTGCTGTTTCATTTCATCAAAGGAGTTACACCAAAACTGAAAAATATTATACTGCTAATCCCTGCTGTAGGGTTTACTTTTAAAAACCACAAATGAAACTGCCATAGGTACCACTTTCTAGCGAGGAAGGAAAGAAAAGAAAGCAGCTGAACTTTAAGAGAAGTCTAGCCTGCACACGGACATTTTTTCCAGCAAGAGCAAGTAGACGTTTGCCTGCTATGTTGTAAGCTCAGTTTCTGAACACTGTTATCTCCTTCATATTTTAACCACAATGTTATTTATGGGATTCACTTTCTGCAGGTATGCAGGCCAGCTTATTGGGGGACAGTGGATGATTTTCTGCTCAAAACATTTCTTTTTGGCCCTTTAAAGTCCCTTTAAAAATTGTTCTACAAATATGGGAGTACTTTAGTGACCAAACTGTGTAGTGCAAGTTTTGATTCTGTAAGATCCCAGGATAGGTTTCATCAGATCTATGAAGGTGGTTCTACATCTCGTTAAAATGCGGTGAATATCTTTCCACGGTGGTTTGCTGCTGAAAATAATTGCATCCGTATGCACAGTTAAATAAATTAGATATGATGAGTTGCTGTATCTTGACATTTGTGAGCATAATGTCCATAATTTCCTCAAGTATCTGGAATTCAGTGCCGGAACCTTGTTCCAATAGCCTTGGTAGTTGGGGATGATCAGAGTTTTAGTCTTTCACATCAGTTTGCAAACCAGTCTGGAGAAATCTGCTTCTTAGTATTGGTTTATTTCATTCAGTGCTGTGTGTTATAATTTCCATCACTTAGGGGAAAAAGATCTTTCCTATTTCTTTGAAAAGGGGGCTTTCTGAGATGATCTCCCTGAGCTCCTTTAACAAAAAATATTAAAGACTGAACCTAAGAGTCTGACCATGCAAAATTAGCTTGCTGCCACATGAAAACTTTAAGGACTCCTGAAGATATATCAATGTGCCCGATTTGGTTTGCAAATGGTCTACTGAACAGAGACTTTAAGTGTGAGAGCAGAAACACATCATTTTACAATATACGTTGGGCTCCAGCACGCTTGGCCCTGTAGAATATACACATTTCAATTTGCAAAGTAGCAAAGTGACAGTTTGACCTGCCACATTTAGAATTAAAAGGGGCTCAGCTGTTGTTCTCATACAAATATCTTTCCCATCTAGGTCATTGCTGAACATACTTCTAGGACCCTTGATGTGGGTGGCAAATGGTGTAGGACATGCATAATGTTGCTGTTTGTGATACTGATTTTAGTATTAGGTCTGTCATAATGCTCCCACTAGGCATATGTGTTACTTTTGTGTAGCTATAGAAGGTGTGGTCCTTCTAGTTTTGAGATCCTGGTGATGTTCAAATACTCCAGAAAGCTGCATGGCTGTGTCTATGTCACAGATATGGAATCTTGCACCCCTGCCTAGTGTGTTGTGGTTTAAACAATATTTGGGACTGTAACATTTATTTGTTTTACACTCATAAGTCTTGAATCTGTAAGATGGCTAAGCCAAAAAAAAAAAAAAGAATACAGGCACTATTATGGCTAAATTCTCCATAAATATGCATTTTATCCCAAACTATTTTTTTATTGTTGTTGATGTTGTTGTTGTCTAAAAAGCAATTTCCAAGAATAGGTGCTAAACCTTTCTGTGCTTACCGTGTTATGCTTCAAATTGTCCAGTTCTATCAAGGCATTTATACTTATGGATGGAAATGTGGGGCTGCGCTCACATATTGACCCTAACATGCCGTGTGCACCCATCTCACCTCTTCAGTCACTGGACTTGCTACACTGAGTGGCAAAGTCTAGAGTCTGGAGGCATTTTCCCCAGAACTCTAGTGATGCTGGGTGTTCTTGCACCGGGCATTCTATTCATGTTAAGGCGACTGAGTATAATCCTCTTCAGATCTTGCCACCTGATACAGTGCACCAAGGCAGCAACAGGAGGGGAGGGGGGAACACCTGCACACGTAGGAACAGATGTTCTGAGTATGTCTAGAATGTAATACCCAGTCCATATGACACTATCTATATGTATATGTATGTGTGTGTGTGTGTATGTGTATGTGTATACACACATACATACACATACATATATATGATAATTGTAGTAGTAATAATATAAAACACTTCCTTCTTTGTTTTAGACTCACATCAAGCAGTAAACAATACCCTAATCAGAGAACTACCAGAAAAAAACACACACACACACACAAGACAGGCAGGGCATACCACTGTATATAAGCAGAGAGCAAACCCCACTCCATTCTAGCACTGAAGATGTTACCTAGCTGGGTAATGAAATGTTTGCAAGGAAACAACCAAGCTCAGAGAACCCCAAGGACTCCACAGTTCCTTCTTTAAAAATCCCAGAGCTGTGTACATCCAACAGGTTTCTAGCATTCTTCTGAATAGTTCCTTCTGAATGTACTATATAACTGCTCCCCCAATTTCTCATTCTTAAATAAGATTACATTTCAATCCAGAGAGTTAGTCATCCTTGTCCCATACAATGAACTACATCAGCAATGAAATATTTGTTTGATTAAACACTATTTTAACAATATATTCCAATCAAAGATGTGGCAAATGGTTACTTTTGCCATCAGTGAATGATGTCTTTTTGAATTCTGGTAGCACTTGACATAGATTTGAATGTAAGAATACAGCTTTTCCTTTGGCGATTCCATTTTCAGTGAGATACAGTTCATTCTCAAGAGTGCACAAATTAGAAAAGGAAAGGTAGCATTCAGTCGAAGATTGATGAATACACACACACACACACACACACACATATTTTCCCAGAAATTCTGAAAAAAAAATATTGGAAATAGCATCACTAGTGTAGGTTAACATAACATAATACTTGTTCTTCTTTAAAAAAAAATTGCCATTCAATTAGAAGCTATTGTACCATATCATACATTAGACACATTACTGGTAACATGATGAATAAGTTACATTCTTAGTGATTCCCCCAGCTTGATAATAATTAATCCCAACATTTGGGAGAACCTCATAAAAGCTAAATTAGTGGAAATGAAATCAAAGCTGCCATCGTAGTGAACAACGTGCAGCTGCTAATGAAGTGTGGGGTCTGTTGATCCTCCTCTGAATCTGTTCCCTCATTGATGCTGGTCTTTAGAACTAGTGAAATTGCCAAAATGCCATTGCCAAACCCATGCTGTTAGCCTAGTGCTGTTGTCTGAGTCCTGGCAACCTTTTCCTGGGCAGCAACCAAAGGAAAGGGGCCTTTTCAATTACCAGCTTTTAAGTTGACATTTTGCCTTGACTCAGGTGCAGCAGTTCGGCATTGTGACCAGGAAAGAGGCTGGCTGGAACCAGATCTGTTCAACTGCACTTCACCTGCTTTTAAGGAGCTTTCAACACTGGTAAATCTCTCTCTCCCCTTTTCCTCATCTCTCCTTCCTTCGCTTTCTCTCTAAAGTGAACATTTCTGAGGGTTATTGTTATGGTATTTACTCAAACATATCTGATTTATAGAAACAACACAGTTTCTGCATACAGTGTCTGTGCAGAACAACTGTAGGGAGTGATGGGTGGACCATATAAGAAATAATCCACACCAAACTTCCCCTCTTTGACATCCTCTGTATGTCTAGACCAGTGTTTCTCAACCTCAGCAACTTTAAGATGTGTGGACTTCAACTCCCATGCTGGCTGGGGAATTAAGCACATCTTAAAGTTGCTGGAGTTGAGAAACACTAGTCTAGACTTCACAGGATTTTGGCATCTTCCATATATCTAGAGCTACCAGCATTTTCAGCAATGACCATGTTCTTGGGGAATTCTGGAAGTTGAAGTCATCTGGAAAGTGCTCAGTTGGGGGAGATTGGTCTACACAATCAGTAATTTCAGCACTTGTTACCTTTCACAATTTTATTTTCTTAAGTTTAAATTCTTCATTAATGCATGTTTCCAAGTGTTCAGACTTTAGAGGATATTTTCTACAATGACCTGCCTGCATAGAAACCCTTAAACAGCTACCACTGACTCAGATGCATGAGTTCGTGCAGCTATTGGCTAGGCATCTATTTGCCCCATATGGATACAGAGTATATCTGAGGATATGTTTGAAAACAATCATGCATCTGTATATGTCAAGGCAGTATATATAGCCAAAATGAAAGCACGTGCATCATATCATCGCACAAAGGATTCAACTTAGCACTTGCCTCGTGATGTCTGATACAAGACAGTAAGTCATGTCATGAAGCATGTGTTGTCATTTGCCCCCATCCCTGGACCCTCTAGTAGATGCCTGTGCATTTAAGGAAAGTCTGGGAAAAGTTAGCAGTAACGAGACCTGTTTTGCCGAAAACTCTCATAACAAGCTTCAGAGCAACCACAAATGGCCAAGCAATCTTATGTTCCACAGAGTAACAATTAGTGTTACTCTGTTTGGTGCTAGGCATTAAAAAGTGTTTAGGCATTAAAAAGGGAACATAGGAATCTCCTGTTTGTTTCTTTGCTTAAAAAAAGTAAAGGAAAAAAACACTAGCAACCAGCTCCTTCTACATCCTCCAGAACTCTAGCTGTTGGTCCTGTCTTGGTGACGCATTTACCCTCTGATTCTCAGCCACTGACCGCATTGATACTGATGGAAAAATGTAACAGTGAAGCACAGCTAAACTCCATTCACTTGCTTTCCCACATACTGTGCTTTTCCAGAAATGTGGTAGTAATATGAGAGGAGCTTCTGAAAATTCAGTAAAAGAAACACCTTAATTTAGGTCGGAACTATGAACTTCTTCCTGTGACATCAGGGCAAGTTTGGGCAGACTGATTCTGTCAGCAGTACAAGAAGTGGTTGTTAGTATGGAGAGGGCATTCAAAATACAAAGTTTGTCTTTAAGATTAAAATGGATGAGGCCATAAACTGTGCCTTCCTGGGAAAACAAATTCACCACTCAATTGAGTCACAATAGGCAGTTAATCTGGAATTAGGAAAGCAGAAAACTGTCTCCTTGCAGACAGCCTCTTCTATTTCTTTCGTATAATTAACAGTTATTTATATTGGATGAGGGCTGATGTCATCTGAGTAGAAAGGGAGAATTGGGCCCCCACATTGAAATGATTATCTGTGGATATCCCTTGAGAGTCTAATATTTATATTTTAGCAATACACATATCATTTGTCAACTTATTAATATCTATTTGTAAGTGGAAGGACATGGTAACAAGAATAAATGTATTCAATAGCAGTAGCTGCATTTTAGGTCCATATAATAATATGAATTATATTCAGCAGATAAATACAGAAAATTGTAAGAGGAATGTATAGAAAGGGAAGCTTTCAAAACTATTTCAGAAGTCGTTTACATTTTAACAAGAGATGATTGTTTGACCCCAAATCTCTCCCCCAGAAAACTAGCTAGCAGAACCATCTGTTAACCAGATGTTATCTTTCTCCTGAGAAAGCAAATTGCCTGGATATCATTTCCTGATGAAAGCAATAAATGCAAGATCTTGAACACTGATATGATTTTCCTTAGAAGAAAAAGCTGATTCTGAATTATCATATGTATTGATTTATTAACGGAGTGATTTATTACTTAAATATGCCACTCCATATTTCAGAGATGCTGTGTAGCTTACAAAATATATACAATAGGGTTAAAAACAAAAGAATAGAAAATAATCCACCAATGCACCATTATTTAGGGGTAGCTTAACTTTAACCAACCCTAAATCCCTTTCTGAAGAGCCAATTTTGTTATGGTTTTCAAAAAAGTAGTAGGGAGGGGTAGCCAGATATCCAAAGTTAGATTATTCCAACAAAGGGGGGTTATTACCAAGAAGGTTCAACCACCAGGTCCTTGTAGATGGGATTCCTTGATAGTAGGACTCTCAACAAGCCATCTCTCCCAAATCTTACTGGATAGGGACGTTCAACTCAGGGAATGAGGTCTCAAAGTTATTCAGACCCTGAAAGATAGAAGGCTTGAAAAGTGTTGACCAATATCTTGAATTACACCCAGAAGCCAACTGGCAATCACTGCAGCTCCCACAGTATTTTTCTACCAGTGCTATATATATCAGAGTCCCAATTTCCAATGGTTCCTACTCCTAGGTATTTCATCAGTAGCTTGAGAAGTTTCCTTGTCTCTGTTTAATGTACACCTGTTTAACGGAGCTGGGGACAAAAATTCACTTCTGAGAGGTAAAGAGAGAAGCCCCTCTTCTTTTTTTTTTGTTCTGATAGCTGGAGAGCCTGGAGAAGAATGAAACGGAGCTTAACACCATAGAAGCAAAAAAGCTGGCCCACCAACTACGGGCAGTAACAGAACAGATGGAGTCCTACTTTGGGAATGATGTTCACATTACCTACCGCTTGCTTTCCCACTTGATGGCCTTTGAGAGCAGACAGCATGGCTTTGGGCTGACTGCTACCCAGGATGCTCACTTCAATGAGGTAAGGGCCCATTTTCAATTGTGACACTGTAAAAGTGGCACAGAATCCTATTAAGTAGGATCATTTCTTGAGGAACTGTGGGGATTTTTAGGTAGAACTTTAGGAAACTGACCCCAGAATATGCTGCTGATAGAAGACCTCTAGGAATGCAATGTAATATGTCCTATCAGTTGTGCTATAATGTTATTTCTAATGCCTTAAGAATCCTTGAGAAAGAACATTGCCTTTTTGGCTTGTATTGAAATGCTTGTGATAACATTTTCATTCAGTAATCTCATAATTTACAATCTTATAAATCTGGTTGGTTTATCAAAATGTGGTTATTATGTTTGAAGAATTCTTGCACACAGAAACCCTTTGGGAAAAAATGTCACTTATCTATAGACCCTGTTTAGCTCTTGGGTTGTAACTATACACATTCATACACCTTCATTCCTTACCATTCTTCTCTACATTACAGTTATACATTTAACTAGAATGAACTAGAGTGATGTTGACAAAATGATTTAGCAAGTTGCCCTGGGTTTCCCTAGACTGAAACTGATGCCTTTCTTAGCACTCACATCTTATTTCCCTGCTTTCCTTCTCTCCCGCTCCATCTCCACTTTTAAACTTTCCTTGGTGTATCACCAAAAACAAATCACATAGATCCCACAATAGTACTGAGAATAAAATAAACATCTCTGAATATTTAGTTATCCAGTACCATGATGAGGATGATGAACAGTAATGCCCAATAATATATAACCAACTTTCCAAAACAAGTTTCTGGAGCACCTAATCTGTTAGCACATTTTCTCCACTGCAGCTAAATTCCAGTGATATTAATTCACTAGGTGTCACAGCAGGTGGCAGTACCTGGTCAACTTTCACTGATCTCAGAAATATTAAAGTCTTCTGGACCTGTTTAGTATATGGATAAGAAATCACCAGGGAATTCCAAGGTTGTAGAACAGAATCATGCAAGCCATGGTATTCTCTGTGATACTGTATGGAAGCAAAAGTTGGACTTTGAAAAAGCAGGATAGGAAGAGTATTGATGCTTTTGGACTTTGGTGTTGGAGAAGACACCTGAGAATATCATGAATAACCAAGAAAACAAACCGATGGATCATTGCACAAATCAACCCAGAGTTCTCACTTGAGGTGCAAATGATCAGGCTCAAATTATCCTACTTTGGACACATTATGTGAAGATAATGGAAAAGGTTATAATACTGGGAAAGGTAGAAGGAAAGAGAAGAAGAGGATGACCAGCAGCAAGATGGACAGACTCAGTTACAATGGCAATGAGTGCACTACTGGGAGACTTGAAAGAACAGGTTGGGAATAGATCGTCATGGAGAAAATCTATCTATGTGGTTGCTAGATCAAAAACTAATTGATGGCACAGAGTCAGTCAAAATAAATCAATCAGAATAGACTGGGAAATTTTAAAAAAAAATCCTGGAAGGTGACAAGCAACCCCCTTCCATATTGTTGCCCAGAAAATTACATTGACATGTCCATATATTAACCAGGAGTCAAGCTCTATATGAGAGAGATTTAATCTCTGAATGCACAGATGAACCCTGTATGATATTAAACTAGTGGCCTTCAGCTACAGCAATTGCTGCCACACAATTCACCAACATCCTGTCTTTTCTCCTGTGTACAATATTTCTGTGTTGCCGAATGAAGTTTTTGGAGTAATTTACAATAAAGTATAAGAAGTCATATAAAGACATAAAATGCAATTAAAATCCAAAGCAGCATAAAACCCAAGAAAAATCCAAATAGCAAAATCTGTTTATGAGATCTAAAAAGAACAGAAATATTTTAAGCTAGGAACACCTGGGAAAAGGACTTTATTTGTTGCCCCATCCCAAGCACACTGTAGTGCCACATAAATTAACTTGGAAAGGGCATTTCACACTTCTTTGTCTAGTAGCTTCATTCTATGCCTCATTTGGAATGAAACCCAAGAAAATATTGATTAGAGTAGGCAACCTGGCCCCACGTTTTAATCCTTTAAATAATAGTTTGATTTTTCAGTACCCATTTGCTGTCATCTAGTAGTGGCTATCTGGCTTTTGGCAGACCAGATCTGGTAGTTTTAAGTTTCCATAATTTTCAAATCCTCAAGATAAATATCTATAGCTATAGAGAGGGATGGCTAGATAATAAGAAATGATTTAGCATCATAATTGGTGTGTGTGTGTGTGTGTACACAATCTTGTAATATCTCCCCAGATGTAAATCCCAGGGTTTATTGGGTTTATTCCCAGTTAAGTACTACTGGAGAGCAGTGGAATGCTTTATGTTATTGTTCTATGTGCAATTAATGTTGGAAAATTAGAAGTTTTTCATCACAGGGGCCAGGACAGAAGACACATGAAGTGATTGACTCTTGTCAGGGCCACAGTGGAAGCCTTCCTGTGAATGCTCCTTGAGCATCCCCATGAAAGGAAGACATTATCATTATATTTTTTTAAAAGATGATCTGTCTATATTGTCTCTATGTGTTTTATGTGTGATTAAAGGTGGGGAGAGTAGTTATACTGATTCAAATCTACCTCAACATTTATCATCTCTTTAGAACCTCCTCCAAGCTGGCAGCTCAGTGCTGGCACTGGAAAACCAAGAGCACTGGGACACGTTGTTGCAAAATGATCAGGGCACTGCAGGTCTGATGGAACAGCTGAAAGACTACACGGGCACTTTGGCCAGCAACATGAAGCTCACCTATCTCAATCCTGTTGGTGTGGTGACCCCCAATATTGGTAAGTGGAAGCAGGGTCAGGGAAGGAAATCTTCAACTCATCACTCTGAAAGAATAGCTCATGGATCACTCTTGGGGTCAGTATGAACTGATCTTGTTTCTCTAGCAGCCCATGATTGTGGAATTCTTGGCTGCCAGGTAACTATGGATTTGCTGAACAGTTCAATGCTAGGATACAACAGGACTTTCTAGCACTGGTGGGAGTTCTCTGCTCTCTTCTCCTTGCATTTTGATCAATAGTGAGCAGTTTTATGAAGGGCCAGTCATACTGGGCCCTGGACAACAGGCTTATCATTTGGATGGGACTGGAAAGAAGAAGCACCTCAACTAGTTTCTAGCACATGCTGTGAAGGGCAGTTAGACATTCAGGAAGAAGGAAGGCTTGGAAGGGAAAGACAAGGTGTCAGCCACCCTTTCTGTACAATACCCAGCTGAGTGGTGATGGCTCCAGCCAGATGGCATGGATCAGAGATACTCCCTTTCAATTTGTGGCAACACTGATCCACATGGGACTGCCTCTGTTTCCCAGCCTGATTACCTGCAAAATGAGGACTTCCACAGGGCGTTGCTTGCACTTTACTTACAGAATTGCTCCCCACGCTTGCACTGTAGTACAAGCATGCTTGATTTCAGAAGCTCCAAGGCAGATGCATCCCTCATATAGAACAGATAGACAGTGCATTTCTCAATTCATGGCAGGACCCGGAGGAATCCACAGCGGAGGAGGGGAGGGATGCAGATGACAAATGTAGCACTGTGCCATTGTAATGCAAGCTTTTGTATGCATATTGAGGTATTGCACACATGTATGAAAGGGGCAGAGAGCATTCATCAAAACGATGCAACGTTTTGATGAACACCTTCAATCCTACAGACACCTCTGGCATTGCATATAAAATTCAATTAGTGGAGATCAGACTTGGACACATTTCTTAACCTGCATGAGAACGCTCTTTCTTCTTGGTGTGGTGGACAAGCGTCTGCAAAGTGAGAGCCGCTTCCAGAGTTATTTTTAAACATAAATGCATACATATTCACACCTAACAAAAATAACCCATGGGGGTACTTCAGTACTCATATGTAAAATGTTCCTGAGCAAACTACAGCCACGCATATTCTTCATATCCTATGCAAAAATGCTAACCCTGTCCCTGACTCTCCCCAACCTCTACACATCTGCATGAATCTGAGTGCCTCCGCTGTACCCTGCAGTCTGCCTTATTAGAGAGCTGGATTGTGCAGAAAGGTTCAGGCAGTGCAAATACCGCTATGCATGAGACTTCTGGTTGAACATGTGGAGGTCAAGAATAGTAGGGCACAGGGGCTTTGTGCATGGCCCCAATCTCTCACCACACACATGGACAAATGCCTAAAGAGGATCAGACAGACTGGAAATTCTTTCATTTCCATTTTTGCTGAAATTCTTATTTGACTACAGGCAAGTTCTGTTTGGCCCATTTAAAACCATCAGCACAAATATTCATACACGCTTTTGTGTACATTTCTGAAACATATATATTTTTGTGCACTTTTTCAAGTGTTCACATTTCTTGCAAGTTCCTTTGACTACTTCTAGGCATTTTTTTTTTTAATGACATGTTTTCTCCTACTTTTGGAGCTGTGAACTGGATAGCTAAGCTTTGAAATGAACATCTTTTGTGTGACCGAGCTGTTCAGTGTTTCCATATATATTTTAGGTATATTATTTTGTATAATAATCCTGATGCAATGAATTTTCTCTTACATTTGTGTGGCTCTCTAAGATTAAGGAAGCACTTTGGAAAGTAGCCTGAGAACATGAAACATACAGGTAGTCCTCGCTTAGTGCCCAGAACTGGAACCAGCAACTCTGCTGATAAGTGCCCCAGTTGCCAAGCAAAACATCATGTAACCATGACGGGCTTATAACCTCAATTCCCCTTCAGTTGTTAAATGAAACATCACGTGACTGTCACTTACAAATTTATTTCTGCCTTCTCTATTAACTCTGCTTGTCACAAGCCAGTTGCAAAGCACACAAATGGCAATCACATGACTGCAGAATGTTGCAACAGTTGTAAACGTGTACTGGTTGCAAAGTGCCTGAATGGCAATTACATGATTGCAGGAGGCTGCAACAGTCATAAATGTGAGGATTGGTCACAAAGCTATTCTTTTACACCGTTGTAACTTTGAATGGTCATTAAACAAGGCAGTCAGTAAGCAAGGACTACCTGCATTTCATAAAGAAGCCAGCCATTTCTACTTGCAGCTTTAGACACAACTAAACAACTATGTTTGTTTTTCTACTTGCAGTTTTAGACATAACTAAACAATTACGTTTGTTTTGTTTTTAGTCAGAAGCTGGAACTCTCTCTCAGACTTAATGCCTGAGGCCTTTTTTTTCTTCTCCCCCACACAGTGCTCAGCATTGATCGCATGGAGAACCACACCCATCTCAGAAGACGTTATCCACGTTATCACAGTACCCTCTTCCGTGGCCAGGCCATGTGGGATCCCCACACACACATAGTTCTCCCCCACTCCATCCTCACCCCCCACAAAATAGGTGAGTGACAATTTCTTCTGAACTTCCCCATACCTGGTCCAAGGGAACTGAAAGGAATGGCCCCCATCCTTCACAAAATTTGCTTTAGAAACCTTATTTTCTTTTTTCTTTCTTTTTCTTTTTTTGCTATTCTCTGGGCAGTGCCATAGAGGAAGCACAATGGAAAGAAGCCTTCATCATTACAGAATTCCCAGCTGAGAGCTTTCATGTCTCTTTTGGAGACTGAGAGTGAGCTGTGGCTTAATTTCTTGCAAGGGTGATTAATAGCTCATGAGCCAGAGGCTTCATCTGCCATTAGAGAAGATCCTAGTTGAACAGCTGGTCCCTGATTGGGAAGCACCATCTACTCAGCCTTAAAGCGTTCATTCAGAAATATGGCACACCAGTATTTTGGGGGAAGAAACAAACTTTATTTTACTTCAGAATAGCTGAACGTGGCCCGTGATGCTCCCAGGATACAGCTGAGATCTGAATATACAACTAGCCTTTCCCACCTGGAACCACCCTCCAGATCTGTTAGAGTAGAGCTCCCATCTTCCCCAATCCAACATATCAGGAGCAGGCAGGTTGGGGAATGTTGATTTAAGATTTTTGGGAGATAACACACTGACAACCCCAGGTATTTCCTTCCTTGGCCTTTGTCTTTCCTCAAAGGCATCTGTGCTATTGATTCTTTCTTGTTTTGCTGTCCCAATTCCAGCTCCCACCATGACAGTAGCTGCATCAATTAACACTGAGACCAATGATACAATGGAAAGTCCTCCCCCAAAGCATTCTGTGCAAGAACCCGAGCCTGCTGTAACCATCCTCATTCTCATCATTTATCGCACTCTTGGTGGGCTTTTGCCTGCCCGGTACCAGGTGGATCGGCGCAACATTAGGTACTAGTCATTCCTTCTCTACTGAGCTTTTTGTAGCCTGACATGTTCTACCAACTTTAAATGCCTGCTATTTGTTTTATGGATAAAAGGCAACTTGTTTGTGATCAACAATATCTCCTGTTATCTGAAATAACCCAAGCATGATGGTGTTGCCAAGTAACAAGGCTTCTTGGTTCCATACAGGTTGCCCAAAAATCCTGTGATGAACTCCCCCATTGTGACTGTATCTGTGTTCAGCAACCACACTTTTCTCCAGAACAGTTTGGAGGAGCCACTCATGCTAGAATTCCGCCTGCTTGAGACAGCCAACCGCAGCAAGCCCCTCTGTGTTCAGTGGAATCACTCTAGCCAGTAAGTTGACTATGGCTCTAGTCTCTCTTTCATGGGAGCGATATATCCATCTATCTTCAGTCTTCTGGAAAAACGTGCAGGGCCCATGGAGCAGATTGTTGTCCTTCAAGATAGAAAGCTTAGGTTCTACTCTACTCTTCCCCCTGCTAGTCTTTTCCAGATAGGTTGGAATACAAATCCCATTGCTCACAGCTAACTCATTGATTGCTATATTGAATGGGTATTATGGAAATTGTAGCAGGTCTGTGGAAAATGCCTATCCCTGAGTCCTCCTCTGCTGCACTGCCCACAGGTAATTCATAACTTTTGAGGTGAAAAAACATTAAGTTTGAATCATCTCCAAAGAATGAGAAATGCTGTGTATTGGGACTCACAGCAGAGCAAACAGGGTTATTTCTGATTTCCAGTGCCTGTACAGAGTACTGATAACAGGAGAAGCTGGCAATCCTAACATGGGAAAGCAAATTTGGCCATATAGATATCACAGAAATTTGGTGGGAATTATAATACTAATTGGAATGTAGAACTCAGAGAATATTACCTGTTCAAAAGAAATAGACCCAAAATATAGGGAGGTGGGATGGCATTGTATGTCAAGTTACTGTATGTCGGTGAAGAAATACATCTCACTGAATATTGAAATCCTGTTGTATGCATATGAATAAGAATAAAAGGAGTTGAAATAGAATACTAGTGAAGGAATCTACTACATGAGTTTGCTACAGGCAGAAGATGAGGCACTTCCATAAGGAACAGTTGGAATATTCTTCAAAAATACTAAACAGAAATAGTGGGAATCTGGCAAGAAAGTTGGAAAACTATTAGCAGTTGAAGAAACAAAAACAATGGAAAAATATTTCTGGAATTCATACTAAAGATATGTACTGGTTCAGAATCTATTAATCACCAGTTCTTTGCTTTTTATACTTAATTATATAAATTTAAGACTTCTGCTACTGCACAACAAATTGTAAACTGTTGTGGAGATACTGAAATGGAAAAGATTTTTTTCAAGAACATAAAAGCATGTTGGCACCACCACTGTCTTTAAAAGGGGTAAGAAACAGAAGTGATACCACTGTCCAACATGATTAGTGCAAGAAGAAACAAGGGGATCAGCTGTCCTGGACCTGTTCCTCCCCAACAGGAATTGAACAGTGAACTGAAGATGTCAGGCACCTTGGGGGGAAGTGAATATGTCATGTTGTGGTTCAATATGGCATGGGGAGAAAAAGCTGAGAGAAGTCGACTTGGAACTTGGACTTCAGGGAGGGAGATTTTAATGAGCTCAGGTGAAAGTGGGACAGTATACAAAAGCTTGACATCCTAAAGGATGAACAAATTGAAGAGGGATCCTTAAAAACACAATACTGAAAGCACAGGCATAAATGATGCCCAGAAGTTAAAAAGGGAAAAGCATTTTACATGGATGAAGAACAAGCTCACTGACAAGCCAAGACGCTAAAAGGAGATGTATATAAAACAGAAACAGAGGCTGATAATTACAGAGTACAAGCTGCCAGATCAAGTCTGTAGGGACAGAATTAAGAAGGCTGAAGCTCAGAATGAGGAAGTATAATCACTTTATGTATTCCAGACTGATACAGATCTTTGGTCTACTTTAAGCTTCTAAAACAATTTTTATTGCACTGGACATGGCAACAATCCTGGAAAAAGGGAGAGACTTCTAACAAGTTATTGGCTTCCAGATTTAAACAAGTGAAGTAATGCAACATTATACCATTTGTTTGGAATGCAGATGAAAATGTCTATACAGATTTCAGACTCATTAATTAACATAACACATTAAATTGAAAACCGAGTTTTATTTCAATCTATATAATAACAATTATGTATCAACAGAAAAGGAGATAGATTTGTTTTCTTTTGGGTTTTTTTTTTAAAGATGGGTTTGGGTTTTTGTCTCCTATTTACTAGAGGTTTAGAGTGAAGTGTTCCCCCCACCCCAATAAATTCCTATCTTTCAGTTTCAATACGGCAAATATCCTGGCTATTTCCAAGTTGGACAAGGACTCTTCTAGCCATAGACCTATTTTCTTGATAAATATGGATGCTAAAGTTTTAACAGCTACTTTGGCCCATGCATTATAAACGATTGTTTTAATTACAGTGCACCCAACTCAGACTAGGCTTATATAGGGCCATCAAGCTCCTGACAGCATTAGATTTTTAATTGATGTTCTTACTTTAATTCATATAGACAAAACCCAGTAAATCAAATTTATTTGGATGCTGAAAAAGCCATTGATATGGTTTTCTGACAGTTTTTATTTACTTTGTGTTTCCTCAAAGTCTTCCATTTTGGATTCATATGATTTATTCAACTCCTAAATCACAGGTGATTATTAAGGTGTGCTTCATCCTTGGTTCAGTTCATATCAAGGTAAACACCAAGAATACCCTTTTCTCCCTCTTTTAATTTGGCTTTAGAACCCTTGCCTACATTATTAGAAATTGTGAAAATATCAATGGAATTAGAGTTGAGAAGGGCAGAGTATAAGATCTGATGATATGCTGATAATATGCATTGTAGACAGATGAGAAACACTGTTACTAATTTTATTTCATTAATACCTGAGTTTGGTTATGATATAAACTATCATAAAATGATAGACTTGCTATCATTGGGTCACAGTTACAACCTAGTAAATATAAGGACCAGGATTTTAGGTAATGTTCTGATTTCTTTATGTAGCATGGCATAAGAATTTGAAATGAAGGGATACTTAACAACTTTGCAAATGGCATTAAACTAAGGGAATTAGCTAATATATCAGAGGACAGAATTTCAATTCAAAATTATCTGGGCAGGTTTAAACATTAAGCCGAATCTAATAGGATGATAATTATAACAAATGTAAGGTCTTCCAGCTGGACAGGAAAAATCAAATACATAGGTACAGTGTACAGGGAGACCTAGCTTGGTGGCAGTACATGTAAAAAGGATTTAGAAGTACTAGTGGACTGTCAGCCAGACACGGGCAGGTAGTTTGATGTAATGCAGCTAAAAGGTTCATGCAAGGATTATCCATCTGAATATTAGGAAGAATTTCCTGATGAAAAGAGCTGTTAAACAGTGAAACAGTCTTCCTAGAACAGCATGTTCTATGTTTTAACAGAGTGAGAATAACTTTGGGTGACATGAGGAAGAGCTGCAGCCTAGACAATGGTCAGACAAAAGATATCTCAGCCCACAGAAGGAATGGAGTTGTGGAAAGCATCTCATAAGGGACCCTCCCTAGAAGTAGTCTGTAGTCCCTAGTTCTGGAGAGTAAAGGCAAGGGAGGGGAAAAGTACTTTCAGACTTGCAAGATGTAACCATTCAATAAAGGTAGTGTTAGTACTCATGGTTTTGGGTTTTTGTCTGGACTACTTTAAAGGGCTGACATAGAGTTTGAACTAGATGATCTAATGGTGCCTTCCACCCTTACATTCTATGATTCTGTGGGAGGATGTCATGACCATTTCTGACTCAGAGGATCCTGCTCCAGGGTAGATGGTTGGATCCCAGCCTGAGGAAACTCTGAGCACTCAATCACCTGAGGTTGATCCACCCAGTAATCACCAGGAGCAACTGCCTTCACTCTCAGAGGATGAGGAATTGGAGCTGGAAAGACTACCCAGGCCTAGAGCGTGGAGTGTGCAATGGAGAGCAGAGCAACAGCACTCAGCACATCCCCTTGCATGCCAGAGCCATTCTCAGCCTTGATTAGCTTCACTGGCACAGATTCTATTTAGGAGCAACTGCTAACCTGGCTCCCTTCATTGGGAATAACTGCTCTGTTTACCGGCAACTCTGTCTGTTGCACCACAAATTCTTGCTCATGGAAACCCTGTTCCTTTGGACCCGGACTGGCTGATGACTTACGAACAGCACTACAACCCCTGGAGTGTGCCCTGACAAAGCTTCTGCCCACCGCTTGGACTTTGCTTACAGGGAACTGGCCTGTACGTTTCCTAAGGGATTTGGGATTGCTTGAGACTGTGTGCGCATCCTCGTACCTGCCCTGCCTGCCACTGCCGTAATTGCTTAACCAGAGTAAACCTCTTTGAGCTGGGCTCCTTTGCGTGTGCATATATGTGAGGCCTGGGACAGGACAGACGATATCGAAAAAAGAAGGTTGCTTTTATGATTAGGGAGTGTGTGATCATCACTGAATAAACTTCATGTGAAATACCCAAATATAAGTAAAGATTTTATGTGTCACGTTAAAGCAGGCGTCATTCTTTTTAAAAAATCATGTTTCAAATGATTGGCCATAAGTCATTGGGCAAAATACAGTTCATACAAGTGTTCATGATTTCATATCATTTGAAACAATGATCCTTGATTTGTTTGCTTGTTTATGTATCCCAATTTATACCTGAGGCAGCTTTTCAAGCAACTTAATAAGATTCTTTCAGCAAAGTCATATTTTAAGTATAGCATCAGGACCTGAGATAACACAGTGGTAAGATTATTGGTCCTCTTTGGTCCCCCCTGTGAAATCCTCACTGTTGAGAATAAAATAAATCTGGTTCAGGCATCTGCAGGGGGAGGCCTCAATTCCCAGCATTCTCTAGCCAGTTGAAGTCTACACATTTTAAAGTTGCTAAGATTGAGAAACACTGATTTAACCTATGATAATGGAAAACCACATCTGGCCTAAACACAGTCATTTGTCTAACATTCATCAAAGTATCTGTGCAAGTATCTGTATTCTTGTCTTTAAAAGAAAATGAAACATTAAGACTCTTTCCTTTGAAGCCCGTTTTTTTATGGATTTCTTTGTGACTGCAGGATTGAGCCCACTGGCTTCTGGACAGCACGGGATTGTGAACTTGTGTACCGAAATACCACTCATGTCCGCTGCCACTGCTCCCAATTTGGTACTTTTGGGGTGCTGATGGACAGCTCCCACCGAGAGGTAACTAGGTTTCTTCAGCAAAGGTCTTCTATAGGGGTGAAGAAGCCAGTGAAGAAAACACCACAGTAGTCACAGCATATCTTTGGTCCCTCGTGTGCTTGCTCGCTGGGTGTTGAACCAAATGTACTGCGAAGGATGAGAGAATGTGTAATGTCAGTCCATTTTTCACCCCAGCCTGTTTATATCTCATATTATTACAGGATTGGGAGAAAGGTCCCTATAACAGCATAGCTGTTTAAGATCATTGGGGAAAACAGAATTCACCTCTGTTCACACATTTTCACTTTTGGTTATAAAATCAAAACTGTGTGTGTGTATCTGCTTTATATATAAATGCCATGTTGTATCTCATTTGGTCCTAGAAGAACATGGCTATGATAAAAGAACATAGATAGATGGCAATTAAAAATTAATTTTAAGGAAGATGTATGTAAGGGGGTGGGGTAAGCCTCCAAGCAACTTTGGCCTCATTATTATGAGCAGAAACAAGAGAATTATTAGACACTTGCCAAAACTATTTTATCAGAACTTGAGTCTGGAATTATACTTTCTCCTGGGTTTTATTCTTTTGAAATTGTGTGTGCGTATCCATGTGTATGTGTTCTGATCTGTCTTGACTATCTTTATATACGTTGCTTTTCATTCTTGAATAGGGCAGACATCTGAGTATGCAGTGGACACTCTGTCATGTCTAGTTCATTTCTTAGAAAGACCACAATTGACACTTTTGTTCCACTTGCTGCATCTATCACCATTTATCATTCTATGTGATGCATATGTATTTTTCGTTTGCAGAGCTGTTATCAGGCAAAAAGTAGGGATGGTAATATTTTAAACAAAACGGGCATGCATTTATGCCTCAGTAGGTGGCAGCACCTGCCTGCTTGGCCTTTTCTAGGTCCACTCCCTAAACTGGTTCAGGCCTGGTTAGTCTTTGGGTGGGAGGCTATCAGGGAACATCAAGGTTATAAGCTAGACTGAGAAGTCAAAACCACATCTCTGGAAGTAGACAGTGACCAACCAATGCTATATCATTGCCAAGAAAACAGCATTGAGGTGTCCATGAAGTTACCAGTAGTCAAACTTGATTTGAAGGAAGCATTATCTTTAATGCAAAGTTCTATTTTTAGTGGTTTTGATGGATTCTTTTCTTTTTTATTGTGATGGAATAACAATCTTAAGATGTTGGTTTAATAGACATCTATGGTACTAGCAAGCTATCTGACTTATCCTCTTGTGCTTGGTTTTTCCTTACAGCAGCTGGAAGGTGACTTGGAGACACTGGCCATTGTGACCTATTCCTTGACATCTCTTTCTCTTCTGTGTTTGCTGCTGACCTTCTTCTTTCTGATATGCCTGAAAGGTCTCAAGTCTAACACTCGAGGCATCCATTGCAATATTTCTGTCACTCTCTTCTTCTCTGAGTTGCTGTTCCTCTTGGGTATCAATCATACTGAAAATCAGGTGAGATGGAACAAAGAGGAGAAGAAAGAGCCCTGGGGGTGGTATATTTGGAAACAAATGGGAGCTTCACTGGGTGGATATCAAAAGGCCTAAGAAGACCTCATCTGCCAGAACTTGAAAAGGAGGAAATTAGGGCTATAAAATAAGTGAGTTGGGGATTGGACCAACAGTTGTGCTAATTTTACAAATTGTTCATATGTTGAAATATTCCCAGACTGTGCATGTAATCTTATTAGATATTCAATTTATTAGATATTTTGAAATCCTCATTCAATATTCAGCAGTCTGCAGCAAGCTGTGATGATGCCAAAATTATGTTTGTGGTGATATCATGCCCAAATGTTGTGATTATGTACAGGCAGTTTGATGTTTGACACAAGTACACAAGTCACAACATACTGCATGTTTGATCATTTTCCCTTCTTGCTCCTCTGTAGATGTCAGTACCAAACACCACACTCTGTACAACAGTGACAATCATGTTAGAGAAGCAATTTAGATTAGAGAGAATATGGTATTGCAATCCAACAGACCACCACCCCCAACTCAAAGGAAAATTTAAGAAAAATGTCTTACGATATTAATTCCAGAATAAATTAGTCACCTACAAGCATGATGTTTTAGAGGACTTCTTTGGATGGTGCTGATTTTATTTTTTCAGTTCCTCTGCACGGTGATCGCTATCCTGCTGCACTACTTCTTTCTCTCTACTTTTGCTTGGCTCCTTGTGCAAGGCCTTCATATTTATCGCATGCAGACGGAAGCTCGCAACATCAACTATGGCGCTATGAGGTTCTATTATGCCATTGGCTGGGGGGTCCCTGCCATAATCACGGGTAAGTACAGATGTGCTTAAAATAGAACAGCTTTCCCAATCCAGCACACTCCCCGGACGGCCCTCAAAGTTCTATTCCGGGAAATTGGGAGCTGCAGTCCCAGCACTGGATTGGAAAAGGTTGATTTAGAAAAGCAGGATGGATCCTGCAGTAGATCTGTTAAACAGGCAGGATGGATCCTGCAGTAGATCTGTTAAACCTGCATAGTTGTAAAGCTGTAAAGTAGCTTACCCCACCTTCTGCCCTCAAGATGTTTTGGCCTGCCCTCCTAACCACCCTCCCAGCCAGCATAGCTGGTTGAAGATGACAGCAGTTGTAGTTTGAGAGAGAGAGAGAGAGAGAGAGAGAGAGAGAGAGAGAGAGAGAGAGAGAGAGAGAGCAGTTTTGTTGCAGTTGGAAAACCTTCCAGATTTAGGGGAAACTGCATGTAATCATTAACCCCCCAAATTAGATTTTGATTGCCAGTCCTTAAAATGTGCCGAGACTCTTTGTTGCATTCTCAACTTTGAGAGTCCATTATCTAATTTGCTTTTATGAGGTGACTAGGAACAATGTCCAGATAAGGTAAGATACTTCTCAGAGTATCCATGCAGATAAATAAAATCTGAAGTAAGACTTGTGGAGAGTTCTGCTTGCAACATTCCAGCTTCTTCGTCATCAGAGCCAAGAAAATCCAAGAGAAAAAAGGGAGACAGTAGCATTTTCACAGGGATGTGCAACATTCCTTGATCAGGGGCATGGAAATTGTGCTGTACAATTTATTTTATTTTATTTTTTATCAGGATTATCAGTTGGTTTGGATCCAGAGGGCTATGGGAACCCAGATTTCTGCTGGATTTCTATCCATGACAAACTGATCTGGAGTTTTGCAGGGCCCATAGCTGTTGTCATTGTGGTAAGCACTTCTCACGGTTGATCTATATTAATCAATTCTGAAAAATTCCTGAATAGTCGAAGCCATGCAAGTATCCAGTTGCTTAGCCAGGACGCTAGGTTGAAGCTCTTTCTTTTCCATGCTCAGCATGTCTGCTCCCTGATTTGCCATCTCTGTGCTTCCTTTTCTTGTCATGACTATATGGATTTTTACACCATACTCTCTTTTCTACTTTCTATCACTTTGTCTTTATTTTCCTTTTATCAGCTCTCTCATCCTGTTCCTGGAGATTAGCATTAATGAATCTTTTTCTTTGGGCCTCTTCTGTTACACCTTTTGCACTTTTTGGAGTCTATCAGAAGTCCAGAAAGGAGTTAGTGCCCAGAAGGCTTGTACAGTCAGGACCAGAAATATTGGAACAAGGATAACTGTTTTGGTATTTGGCCTCTGTACACCACCACATTGAAGTTGAAAGGAAACACACCCAGATGGGAACGAAGTCAGGACTTTCAGCTGTAATTCAAGGGGTTTGACAAAAGTGGGGCACTAACCATTCAGGCTTCAACTGAACCCTGGTAAGACGGAGTGGCTGTGGGTACGGGGAGCCTCAAGATCTAGGAGTTTATCATCTTTGGTTCTTGATGGGGTTGCACTATCCTAGACAGACCCGGTGCATAATCTGGGGGTTCTCCTGGACTCACGACTCCTGTTCGAAGAGCAGGTGGCAGTCGTGGCTATGAGGGCCTTTGTGCAACTTCACGTTGTGCGGCAGTTACGCCCCTTCCTCGATCAGGAGACCCTCCACATGGTAACTCACCTCCCAGTTGGATTACTGTAACGCGCTCTACATGGGGCTACCCTTGAAGAGTATCCAGAAGCTACAGCGGTGCAGAATGCAGCGGCATGGACAGTTCTGAATGCCCCTAGGAGGGCACATATAACACCGCTGTTACAGCTGCATTGGTTGCCAGTTTGCTTCCGGGTCCAATTCAAGGTGTTGGTCATCACCTTTAAAGCCCTTCATGGCACAGGACCAGGTTATCTAAGGAGACGTTTTGCCCTGGTTACTTCAGCCCACCCCACTTGGTCCAGCAGAAGGGGCATGTTGCAGACCCCACTAGTCAAGGAATTTCTGGGGTCTAGGCAGAGGGCCTTTTCTGCTGTGGCCCCCACCCTATGGAACAATCTGCCTCCTGAGGTCCAGTGTGCCTCCACTCTCATGGCCTTTAGGAAAGGGGTGAAATCCTGGCTGTGCCAGAAGGCCTGGGAGCTGGATGGGAGCTCACACCAGTGGAGGTGGCTTGTGGGGTGATTGACCTTGCCCCCCACTTTCATCTTGAATGTTTTTAGTTTTTATGTACAAGGTTTGTTGTTTAGATTTGATTTTTAATGGATTATTTATTGTAACTATTTATGGGGGATTTTTAATTGTTGATGGGGTTTCTAATTTTCACTGTGAGCTGCTCAGAATCACCTGTTGGGGGGAGATGAGCAGCATACAAATTTAATAATAAATAAATAAATAAATAAATAAATAAGTAAGTAAGTAAGTAAGTAAGTAGGTACAGCCAGTGGCATACACACACACCCATTGTTGGTGGCTCATAAGTAATGGAACGAATGGCTGACAAGCAGCTGCATGGCCAGGTGTGGCCTGTTTCCATGACCAATCAAGCAGATAAAAGGCCTGGAGGTGGTTTTGAGTGTTACATTTGCATTTGGTAGCTGTTCACTGGACCTCTCAACATGAGGTTCAAAGAGGTGTCCATGCAAGTGAAGGAGGCCATCATTAGGCTGAGAAAACAAAATAAACCCACCAGAGAGATTGCAAAAATATTGGGAGTGGCCAGTATAACAGTTTGGTACATCCTGAAAAAGAAGGAATTAACTGGCAAGCTCAGCAACAGCAAAAGGCCTGGAAGACCACGGAAGACAACTCAAGTGGATGACCACAGAATTCTGCTCATGGTGAAGAGGAACCCTTTCACAACATCTAGCCAGGTCAAGAACGCTCTTGAGGAGGTAGACATGTCATTGTCAACATCTACAGTCAAGAGACAGCTTTATGAATGTAAGTACAGAGGCTTCATGACAAGGTGCAAACCACTGGTAACACTCAAGAACAGAAAGGCCAGATTAGACTTTGCCAGTAAACACCTAAAAAAGCCTGCCCAGTTCTGGAATAAGATTCTTTGGACTGATGAAACCAAGATTAACTTGCACTAGAATGATGGGAAGAGAAGAGTATGGAGAAGGAAAGGAACAGCTCATGATCCAAAGCATACCACATACCACATCATCTGTTAAAAATGGCGGAGGCAGTGTTATGGCATGGGCATGTATGGCTGCCAATGGTCTGCTGCAAAGTGTTTATTGATGACCTGACTTCTGATAAAAGCAGCAGGTTGAATTCTGAAGTGTATAGGGCTATACTTTCTGCTCAGATTCAGCCAAATGTTGCCAAACTGATAGGACGCCACTTCATATTGCAGATGGACAATGACCCAGAACATACAGCAAAAGCTACCCAAGAGTTTCTCAAGGCAAAGAAGTGGGATGTTCTTCAATGGCCAAGTCAGTCACCTGATCTCAACCCAATAGAGCATGCTTTTCACTTACTGAAGACAAGACCGAAGGCAGAAAGACCCACGAACAAGCAGCAGCTGAAGGCAGCTGTAGTAAAGGCCTGGCAAAGCATCTCAAGGGAGGAAACTCAGCATTTGGTCATGTCCATGGGTTCCAGACTTCAGGCATGATTGACTGCAAAGGATTTTCATCCAGGTATTAAAGGCGATCCTTATGTTTGTCATGATGTTGGTTTGTTCCGTTACTTATGAGCCACCAATGATGGGGTGGGGGGGAGCGTATGCCACTGGCTGTACTTCCTGAATGGTTAGTGCCCCACTTTTGTCAATCCCCTTGAATTACAGCTGAAAGTCCTGACTTCGCTCCCATCTGGGTGTGTTTCCTTTCAACTTCAATGTGGTGATGTACAGAGGCCAAATGCGATTCCAGTATTTCTGGTCCTGACTGTATTCAGTGCATAGTGCATCCTTTGGGGGGAGGGGAGGAATGGTACAGAGAAGATAAAGTTGGTGAGCATCTGTTTTGCTTAGTGCCAAAGCTACTATTACTAACCACTGAATTTGTTTCCAGATGAATGGGGTTATGTTTCTTCTGGTGGCAAAGATGCTGTGCTCACCAGGCCAAAAGGAAGCCAAGAAGAAAGCTGTGCTGTGAGTATTAATTAGTTGTAACGATCTGCTGAGGCAAAAACTTTCTGTAGCTAAGCTTTCCTTTGTGCAAGCATCTGTGCATCAGTGTCCACCTTCTCCATAAGTGTCTTTCCTCTTTTAATTAAAAATAAAAAACCTTGCCTGCTGTCAGTCTTGAGATGTTCTCCTTTCCAGTCTTGCAGATGTCCTCTGCCTCTTCAAAAATGGTGTTGCTGGGGGCAGGAACTGTGAGTCTTATCATTGCTTGCTTCTTGCTTGAGCCATGTATGTTGGGGCCATTTCCTAGAGCATTATATGGGTCTATGTCTGGACTATGGTGAGTGGGCTAATGCTGCTGATCATCCTGCAACAGTGTCTCTTGAAGTGTAGTTTAACCACAGATTCTAACCTCCATGTCTGCCTCTCTGGGTGGCTCTTTCTCTCTGTCTGTCTCCAGCATGACGCTGCGAAGCTCCTTCGTTCTGCTTCTAGTTATTAGCACTGCTTGGCTCTTTGGCCTCTTGGCTATCAACAACAGTGTCCTGGCTTTCCACTACCTCTACACTATCCTCTGCAGTCTTCAGGTAACTCTCTGAACTAGGTTGATGGTTAGGTGAAAACTATGGAGCAGTCAGAGAGGAAGGTGTCTGTGTTCTGCTGGCAACTATCCTGCAGAGCTAGCTAATCCTCAGCAGTTCCCCAGACGAACCTTCAGGCTGCTGTCTGGGAAACATGTCTCCTTCACTTATACTGAAGATATTGCAATATTCTTGGATCCAAGGCACTGTGTCTGCAAATCTTCATGCATGTTTCCATGGATAGTCTTATGTGCTTAGCTGGTGTGATTGCTCCATTTTTGTGTGCTAATGGTGTACTGATATAAACAATTTGCAAACAGAGTTGGATATTTGCAGAAGACTTCAAGAAGTGCAATATAATTTTTTTTTAACTTCATAAGCATCACCAGACAACAAGCACCAGTCAAAACAGCAGATGGAGTGATGGAGGATGATAGTCTATCAGTTGGAAACAAAAACACTGGAATCATTTAATTATCATTAGAAGGAGCAATTAAGGATCAAGTTAAGAGGAAGGAAAGAGAAGAATAAAATCTATGTATCTTTTAAAAACCCACCAGACATAATGGAGGATCTCTAAGAGATGAAATGGCAGAAGCTGGGGCGGAGGCGGGGAATGAAAAGTGAATCTTACTGAACGTGGGTATTCATGTTTGAGCCTGCATTGTGGCAATAAGAAAGACAAAATGCAGACACTTCTCCATTCTTATTGCATCAATGGGTTGCCATCCAGTGACCTTGTTTAAGGTTGCCCATTCCCTATTAGGGAAGGATGGGTGAAAAGAGCTGCAACCAGATCACTGTGATGTATTAGCACAATATTGGGTTGATCAAGTTGCTCACATTCACTGTTATATTGACTCTTCATTGGCAGAATCTGATGTGATGCCTGGAGCAACGTCTTTCAATGTTATTTGCAACTCCGAATGTGGTCAACGTTCCTTTGAGGGAAGGTGATTTGCCACTTTCCTTGAAGGAGTTGGTGGTACACTCACCCCTAGGATCCATCAATTTTGGACAATTCTGGTCTGGTCTCCAACCTGCTCTTATTAGTGGGGAGCTGGCTATATAATGCCCTTGAAGAAGCAGATTATCTGGACTGGATCAGTCTGGACTCAGATTCAGGCATGGGATGAAAATGACATTAGTCACTCTAGTTGATGATATTTGTCGGGATCTGGACTGGGGGACTGCATCCTTTCCAATCCTTTTAGATTGCTCAGCAACATCTGATTCCATCAACCATAGTATCCTGCCGGCTCACCTGTGAAACTATGGAGTTGGGGGTGCTGTGCTTCAGTAGTTCCACATCTTCCTGAGAGGGCAGTTCCAGACGGTAGCAAAGAAAGATCAGCCCAAGGGGTACTCACATGTGGGTTCCCTCTTCTTTTCTCTACTGTTTAGCATCTACAAGAAACTGCTGGGAGAGAACATCCATTGATTTAGGGTGAAATATAATCAGCACACTGATGATACACAGCCTTACATCTTCATCCCAGGCAGAGCTGAAGATGCTCTGGAAATCTTGACTTTATATCTGGATGCTGCTGCGGTCTGGATGGGATGAAGTTGAATCCTAGCAAGGCAGAGTTACTGTTTATGTAGAAGGATTCTCTGTCAGTTCCAGTTATAACTTCCAATTATGAAAAAGTGGGTCCATAACTTGGGATTCATCCTGGATTCACAGCTACTACTAAATAGGCAGATGGAGGCTGTGGTCAGGAGGACTTTTGCCCAACTTCAGTTGGTGCACCAGTTATGGCCCTGCCTGGAGCAGGAAGCCCTGGCAACAGTGACTCATGCACTTATCTCCGCTAGCTGGATTACTGCACTACACTCTATATGGGGCTGCCTTCCAAGCTCACTCACAAACTCCAGTTGACCCAAAATGCAGTGGCTTGTATGTTGGTAGATCAAAGTCACCATAATCATATAACACCTATACTGTACGTTACCACATTGGTTGCCAATAGATTTCTGGATGTTACTCGAAGTACTGGGTTTAACCTATAAAGCCCTATATGGTTTGGCACCTGGCTGCTTGCAGGACCCCTTTCTTCCCGTAAAAGTGACTTCTACAACCCACCCATTACATGTACCCCAGCAAAATCTTTTGTTGTCCTCCAGTTTCATGAGATAAAGGAGACAAGGTGCAGTCCCCCTACTCTGGAATATCCTTCCTCTTGAGGCTAGATTAGCACCCTCATTATTGACATTCCAGAAATCAGACAAACCCGAAGTATTTCAGGGGACCTTTGGGGATCAAGGCATGTCACCATTTGCATTTATTTGTATTTTTATTGCACTTCAGTTATTTGTTGTATTTGTGTGATGGAATGGAATTATGAAGGCCAGGCTCAGGGAGATAAGCGTGTTCTTAGTTCACTGCAGGAGCGTGGGAAGTTCAAGAGGATGAGGCTGGCACCTCCCTGAGGAATTCACGGTGTTGTGGCTGGCTGGCTTGAGAGCTAGGGTTTTGACTGAATTTGCATTGTCTTTTGTTCTGCTGTGTCTATTAGCTACAACCTCTAGACAGAATCTCCCCAGTCTGAACCCTAGCTCCCAAGCCAGCCAGCCACAACACCGTGAATTCCTCAGGGAGATGCCAGCCTCATCCTCTTGAACTTCCCATGCTCCTGCAGTGAACTAAGAACACGCTTATCTCCCTGAGCCTGGCCTTCATAATTCCATTCCATCACAATTTGTTATATATATTTATTTTACTGTTTTAGCATGCATGTTATGCTTTTATTGATGTAAACAGCCAGTTTACAAACAATTACTTGATGGTAAGTGGCTGCCCATTTGTTTTGGTACTGCTCATTTGTAATTTACTAAGAGTTTCTTCAACCTACCGAGTGCTACAGACACAGATTGGGATACTTCTGCTCTGAATTTTTCTGGTCTACTGTTGATAAATAAGCCAATTTCTCCCTCTAGTGGAAAATAAATCATTACATTTCTTTTGGCTATAAAATGTAAGAATAACACAGCTTAAACATGGGGATGGGAAGATGCCCTCTGGAGACTGGTTAATTACAAATTTCAGCATTTTTCACCATTGGCCATGCTCACCATTCGCTACTGAGCATTGAGTTGAGCAACCCTTGGAAAGCCACAGTTTCCTTATTCCTGTATGTGCGTTACGTAACAGGGAGGAAGCATCTTGACTGTCACACCCCATACGATAGGATGCTAGATGTTCGGTTCTGGCAGTCCACATCTGTATCTCATGAATGCATTTGACTGCTCAGATTTTAGGAAGGCTGAGCTAAGTTTTAGTCCTGGTCTGAGACTGGAGAGTGACTGCCATGAGTACACATGGCCTTGAGCCTGATGATACAAGCAATCTGACCTGGATGCTCTAAGTTGCTTGTTTGGGGTGATCCCTATTTTGTTTTCAAAAATGTGTATGTCTTCTCCCATGTATCTCCTGAATCTTTTCCTATCCGAGGAAATCTATCAAGAGGTGGGGAGAGGCATACTGCATAGGGTTTTTTGTTTACTAACCCTGAGAAGACTACTTCCCATGTTCCAGAGCTGCCTTCTCTCTTTTTCTCTGCAGGGTTTGGCAGCACTGATTCTATTCTGTGCGCTGAACAAGGAGGTCCTGGAAGCCTGGAAACTGGCCTGCCTTGCCAAGAAAGGCGAGGAAGCCCCCAGAAGTGGTCAGGTATGGACTGGGTAGAGATAAAAGGAGGCTTATTTGCTCTAAGCAATTGAGCAGACTTCCTCCCAAGAATCCTTAAGGATAGTAGTGCCTTCTATTTTGTCACTTGATCATGACAGTGCTTTGGTATTCTTGGGTGACTCAGGCCTTCTCCCTACTCTCAAGCTAGTTCTCAAGAAAGTTGTCCTCTTAATATACAGGCAGTCAAGTAGGTCCCTACTGTTGTTTTCCTTTGTTCTTCTTCCATGTTAGGGCCACAATGCCTACAACAACACAGCACTATTTGAGGAGAGTGGGCTCATTCGTATCACCCTGGGAGCCTCCACTATCTCGTCCGTTAGCAGTGTGCGCTCAGCCCGTACTCATTCTAGCCAGCGGGGCTACCTCAGGTAGGAAGCTCCTCCATGGCATGTCTGAAGACATGGGGTAAGGTTTAATAAATAAATAAATAAATCCTAACTATGGAGAATTATGCGTGGGTTAGTAAGGGTACTCTTTCTTCTGGGGTCCACAGCAGACTCCTGGGCCTTAAATATGGTATTCTGCATTGAGCAGGAGTTTGAAAGCCACTTAAGTAACAGTGCAGCTATTTTCATCACTATCAGCTCCATTGTTTGTCCTTCCCTCCATTCCCCAATATATGCTCATCCCGAGTTTCACTGAGGCCTAGTGGGTAAACATAATGGATATTTAGAAAGGGAGATGAATTTTGCAGAGAACTAAACCTTGTGATTCTGACCCAATAGCTTTAAAAAAGTTCTTCACCACCCACTTCACATATATTTTCACTCTTTAAAATGTAGTAAATATGAGCTTATCTGGATCATCTCATTTCCCACACTAACCAGCCAGATGGCTTTGGAAACTAACAATTAGAACAGGAGCATTTCCTTCATCAGTTCATACGAAGAGCCATGTGGCCTCTGAAGGTAGATTGCCACCGTGCTCTTCTGTAACCATTGGTAGCTTTATGCTCCATGAATATGTCAAATCCCCTTTTAAACCAATCACCACATCTATAATTCGTTTTTTCTACTGGGCCACATTTACAGATTTGATATTTACCTATGAATCTCTAAACAGTTTAGGATTTGAATATAGGAGAATGCCTTACCATCCATTGTATAGATCTCTCTACTAATTTGGAGAATTTGGCCCTCCAAATTGTTTTTGCATGCTCTGCATCCTTTGACTTGTACTTGGCATCAACCAGGAAAAGGGTCCTTTCTTTGAGATGCCTTCTGTCCGGAGAGGAAACACATGAGTATTCATTAAAATTGAACCATGTGCTGAAAATCTTTTTATTCCTGGTCATTTGAAAACTGATGAGGATACTATTGTTCTGCTAATGGGATTTGTATGTGTTGTGTTATTACATGCCCTGTGTTTTGCCCTGTGTAAACTGAAAGATGGTACATACATACTTAAAAATATGGCTTATTTGTCTGGCTACTGCCACCCTCCCCAAGAGGGGCAGGATGAGAGTTCAGGAGGAGAAAGGGAGAAAGTCACTAACAGGTGATGCATTGCAATTCAAATCCATTGGCGGTGTGCTACATCTCAGCTTCCTTTGCTGTTATGCAGCAGATGTAAGATTACTGTTGCTTCCTCACACCAGCCTTCCCTATTCTGATGGACTGATAGTCACTGGCTTGAATAGTATTTATCTAAAGTAGAGCAATTTTTCAGGGCTTAGAATAGATTCTGGCTCTGATCAGAGGTGCCTGGGAGTTTGTGTTTTGCCACCCCTCAGTGGATCTATGTATGTTCTGTGTTCTGAGTTTCAGAGAGAACATGATAGCACATCAAGGCTCGGCTCTGGATCATAACTTGCTCAATCATGCTGGCCCCACTGACCTTGACGTAGCCATGTTCCATCGTGATGCAGGTCCGGGTAAGTCTGGCTTCTAGTGGGTATAAAAGAGAGGGCTGTGCCCCTAGATCTAAAGCAGCAGGTCCCAACTTGACAAGAAATATTTCTGATGTTATTTGGTTATCTTCCTTTTACCAGTCCTGTTACTAGAGACTGTGAGTATCCTCAGATTTCTCTAGGGAAGGACTGGTACAAGTTTATGCCTAACCAAGTCTTTCTTACTAAAACATCCTGCTGGCACATTGACTTGACTTGTCAGGAAGTTGGCCATTGTGACTGACAACATGTTTTGTGATTTAAAGATTTTGAACATTGGTTATAATATATGTTACAGGATCAACCCACCATTTCAGTTTTGCAAGCTATTTAACTTCTGGTTGATTCATATCCTGGGAAGCTATTCTCCCTTACTCTTCCTCCCCCTCTTCAAATATTCCCTATCTTGTCCAGATCAAGACTCTGACTCAGACAGTGACCTCTCCCTTGATGAAGAACGCAGCCTCTCAATTCCCTCTTCGGAAAGTGAGGAGAATGTGCATCTCCGGGGCAGATTCCAGCGGCCATTCAAAAGGGCAGCCCACAGTGAGAGGCTCCTCACCGATCCTACGAACACTGCACCCAAAGGCAAGTCCCAGGACTCTGAGAACATGCTGGTCCTGGGGAATTGGGTGAGGGTGGGCAGGGGGCAGGACTCAGGATGGTCAGAGGCTGGGCTGACACAACATGCTAGCATAGGCTGAAGTGAGAGTGGGAAGGCTGAGTTTCAGTTAGTTGTGGGAACTCAGCTCTTGCCTTAGCATCTTGTGCAAATCAACCAGCCATATTAAGCCACAATGGGATCTAATGGTTCAGACACAGCATGCTATATGAACTCAAGAACTGTGTTTGGTCCATGTGGATTTTTACTTAATTATGTTGTACGAGCTGAACACAGGGTGGTGCAAGGCTTTTACATTTTATTTATATTTATACCTACAAATATGTAAATGTGTATGTATATGTGTAAATATATGTTTATATATGTATGTGTGTGTGCTTTTTCATCTATAACAAAAGAAAAAAGAAAGCAATAACACAGTATAATAATAAACAATAACATGACAAATCAGAAAACAAAAATGCAGAGAAAAAAAGCAAAGGAAGAAGCATAAAAAATAAAATAAAATAAAATAAAATAAATTATGTATGTTAGAACTACTAAGTATACAGCGCAATGGCATCAAGTCTTAAACAGCCAACTAAATCTCAACCACATGGAATCACATTGATCGCATTTCCCAAAGCATTGATAGAAAGTCAGCTCCTATATAGAAGATGTAAACAGGTCTTCCAACGGGGTATATTAAAGTCTTCCACTGGAAATAAACAACTTTCTTAGCTGCTGCTGCCCAAACATAATAAATGCAGAGTTCTTTATACTTTGATAGGTTCCAAAATGTTGGAATATAATTCAGCATCATATTCACGTCTTTGCCTTTATTATTTTTCCAATCACTCTATTTGCTACTCTGTGAATATTTAACCACAACTATGTCAGCCTAGAGCAATCGGAGACCCTTCTGACATTTATGGTGACTTTGTTTGGTGCTCCTTTTAGCATTTTGCAAAACATAAGATGAGAATCAGAAGGAATGATGGCTTTCACAACTGATTGGCTAAGAGTATATGCATTAAAATATATAATATGCACTGGAAATGAGTTAAAAATAAATACGTTTATTTTTCATGAGTGGACCCTTTTGAAATCAGGAAGACTCCATTTTATTGCAAAGTAAAATATAAGTGTGCATTCAAATAAACATGATTAATGTATGGCTACTTTGCCTATACAATATCTCTTCCAATTCATTAAAGTTGTATAGAAATCTGTGCAGATAAGATGGTGATCATCTCAAGGAGATGTCCAGTATATTATTTGTAGTATAGGTGGAGTCAGACTGTGTGAACTATACAGTTGAGCAATTAGTATTCTGATACTTAATATGCTAGTGTGCCACAGTGCTAGTAATTTTACTCCACCCATTAAAAACAACCTGATCAACTGGTTGTCAAGAATGAGAATATACTGTGGCAAAATATTGTGTTTACTTATGAGATGTCCTGTGCTTTCCTTCTGTACATCTACAATGTTCTTCCCTAGATGTCGATGGTAATGATCTGATGTCCTATTGGCCAGCACTGGGAGAATGTGAGGTACACCCCTGTTCTCTCCAGAAATGGGGCTCAGAGAGGAAGCTTGGATTTGATGTTAATAAGGATACAGCCAACAATAACCAGCCAGACTTGGCTTTAACCAGTGGGGACGAGAACTCTCTCACTCAGACTCAGCGGCAGAGAAAAGGTGAGGTGACTTAAAGCACAGTCAGCCTACAATTAATTTGGGGGTCAGACTAACCTACTTTGCATGGCTATTCGCAGGATTATTTTGAGGTAGGGAAAAGCTTGGCTGCAAACAGGGGCAACTGCAGCAACAGTCACTTGTTTCAAAATGGCGGGTGCTCACAAGGAAAAAGGGGTGGGCCTTCAGTCACCTGGTCATGCCTGTCATTTTGAAGCCAGTGACCATCACTGCAGGTGCGCTGGCTGCAAATGTGTGGATAAAGAACCTGTCCACACAACACACTCAGCTCAATCACAATTAACCAATCTTCTTACCAGTCGTTCATTGACAGAGTCACAAGTTACTATTCCTAGAATACAGAACCCCCACCCAATTTCTCCAGACAATGCATGGTATCACATGAGCCCTTGGGCCAGGTAGACACTGGCAAGGTTTCATAACATCAGCAACCTTTTCCCCACTCATAAGGCAGGCAGCAATGAGGGCATAGAGAAGAAAGGGAGGAAATGATAAATGGCCAGTAATCCAAGTCGTGACTCACATAAAAACTTACAAGCCTCTCTGTTGGGGTGCTTGTCCCTGATATTTTGATGATCCCTTCCAACAATCCTCCTTTTCCCACCAGTCCCATATCCATCTGCTTCACTGATGCCCACCTTAGCCTCACCATCTGCCTCAGCATGGTGACAGAGTAGAAAACAAATAACCCCTGCCAAGCTGGTCCATGAGAAGAAAGTCTCCTGCAAAACCAAAGGAAGAAAAGCAACAGCAAAGGAGACAAATGCCCCTGTCACAGCAAGCCCCTTAGGTGGCGTATGGCAACTCAGGTGGGAGTTGAAAAGAACACAACTCAGGGCTCATCCCTGGCATCCAGGATACACAGTCAGGCTTGGGAAAACAGGACAGCAGGCACAGGATCTCTCCCCCAACATGGAAGAGGTGCTCCCAAAAGGAATGGTTTGGAGCACCATTGTTTATTTACATTTGGTAGCATGTAGCAGTGTGCATGTGAATATGTTCAGAATTCAGGCACCAGAGGCGCCACAGAGTTTTGTTTTCTTTCTCTACATTTGGAGTCATTGCTCCAAGTGTGCAAGTGTGCAGAAGGAGTCTCTGAAAGCAGAATTCATACAGCAGAGAGATTTCCATGTTACAGGTGGTGACCACAATTGGTCCTGGCAACTAAGTCATTAGGCAAAGTGGCCACTAAGTGAAACCATGCCTGTGCTTATAATTGTACTTCAGTTTTTCTTTGCTTTAAAGACCTGTGAAGGTTGTAAATGCAAGGACTGGTCGCAAAGTTACTTTTTCATCACAGTGGTAACAGAATAAGGCAGTCACTAAACGAGGACTACCTGTAGTCACCTGGGGCCTTGCAGAATGCTCAGATGTCCCCTATCACTTGCAAGCTCATAGATACAGAACAGATGGCACATCATTAGTCCTTCAGGTCCACTGGCACATCAGTCTACATATGAGGAAGGGAAGGCACAGGCTGGTACCTCCTCAGAAAAGGATGGGGTCTCCATTTGCTTTATGAGCCTTAATTTTGAACCGCATCATTGTGAAAACCACTGTGTCCTTATAGTTTTAAGCTCCAGGACATTTTCTCAGATGTGGAAATAGGCACCAAGATTTTTTTTTTCCCTTGTCTTGCTTCTTAAAGTTCTTTATGCTAGAACTTGCTAGAATCTAGAATCTGAAACTTCATGCTACTGCTCGATCCTTCCTTCCTTCCTTCCTTCCTTCCTTCCTTCCTTCCTTCCTTCCTTCCTTCCTTCCTTCCTTCCCCCCCCTCCTTTTTTTCTCTAATAAATGTTTTGCTCTTAATTTTTAAAAAAATGTTTCCTGCATATAAAGTGGCTGAATGAATGGTTTCATGCTTATTTAGATATTAAAGCAAAACAACAATAGTCATTTATTGATGGGGTAATGGGAAGAAGTCTGTGTGGGTTTATCATTTTTCCCTTTTCACTCATCCTTCTTCTTAAGGATGAGAAGCAAGGGAATAGAGACTGGTTTGGGTTGTTTTGAAAGAATGCAATGCTGTTAAAGCAGTAGGTCTTGAAGAAGGGTTTGAATAGACAAGAGAGAAGCAGACTGGTGGGGAAAGGGCAACTGTTCCAAACAAGGACAAGCCTGATAGCAAGAGTCAGAAAAGGTGATTGGGACTGACAGTGGACAAGGACTGGGCAGAGCAGAGAGAGAGAGAGGAGGAAGAGGAAGAAGGAGAAGAAATATAAATGGGTGAAAAACATGCATGCATTTCATATTACAAGACTGAAGTTGATCCAGAATAAGGAGAAAAAGAGTGCTGTTACAGAAATGGGAGAGAAAGAGTTGTTGCAGGGATGCGTATAGCATTAATACAAAAAGCCTGGAAATAATTCCAAGAGGAGAGGGCCTTATGAGGGCCTTATACTTCTCACTTGCTTCTACTCTGTTATGTAGGCATCCTGAAGAATCGCCTCCAGTACCCTCCAGCTTTGCAAGGCCTGTCGTCTGTGGGCAGAATGACCAATGACCTTTCCTGGTACAAAACCTCCACCTTGGGACACAGGGCTGTCCCAGCTGCTTCTTATGGCAGAATCTATTCAGGAACAGGCAGCCTCTCACAACCAGCAAGTCGTTATTCTTCCCGGGAACAGCTTGATCTGCTGATGAGAAGGCAGATGTCCAGAGATCAACTGAGCCGAAATAGCTCTGGAGAATGCCTAGAGAATATAGCAAGCAGGCACAGGTCCCGGGAACAATTGGATGCCATTATGAACAGGCCTGGGTCAAGGGAGCACCTGGACATAATCCTCAGTCGACATGGGTCTAGAGAACACCTTGCAAGCATACCCAGCAGGCATGGGTCTAGAGAAAAAGTAGATGAAGTAGCTACTGGACGTGATCCAAGAGACCACAGGAACACTCTACCCAGAAGGCAGGCATCTAGAGACCATCTAGATACACTACTCTGTAGATTTGGGTCACGGGAACAGCTAGACTGTGGTGGGGCAGTGAGAGAGATCTCTAGAGAATGGCTTAACACAATGCCTCTTAGGCAGGCCTCTAGAGATCGAATGGACACTCTGCCAAGCCGAGACACTTCTCGAGAACAGCTGGATCTGCTTTTTAGAGGGCAACCTTCAAGGGACCAACTAGCATCAGCTAGACATACTTCAAGAGAACAGCTGGACTTCTCATCCAAAAAATCTAATTCCAGAGAGCATCTGGACATAGTGCCTGGCAGGCAGGCTCCTTGGGAAAATATCGAGCCGCTTTCTAGGCAGCAGCCATCTAGAGAAAATCTTGAACTTCTCTCCAGAAGACCATCTTCTAGAGAAAATCTAGAAGCAATCCCTAGCCGTCACCCTTCCACAGAGCAATTAGACATCCTTTCTTCTATCCTAGCCTCTTTTAACTCTTCTGCCTTGTCCTCAGTGCAGTCATCCAGTACTCCCTCAGGCCCACAGACCACCCCCACCCCTTCTGTGGCACAGGCATCTTCTACACCTTCCATGCCATGCCCTTCACCACCTCGCTCTGCAACATCCCACAGTATTTCCGAGCTGTCACCAGACTCTGAGTAAGTGTCTCCCCTCTACTGACAGATCATTTTCTCTTCTGGTCCTCCCAAGTAAAATGGGTGTGTTTAGAAATGTAAACCTTCCTATTGAAGAAAAACAGGCTGAACTAGAAGAAGCTTAATTTCAGGTTGAAGGGACTTCCAAAGATAACTGCATTTCAAGAAGTCTGTGGTTTTATCATAGTTCTCACTTTGTCCTGTATTCAATATGCTGATCATGCCTGGGATTCACCATCATCTGATGTGGCCTGAAGCCTAACACATTCCAGGATTGACTGGAAGCTCTTTCTGGAGAGCTTTTAAGTCAAGATTGAAGATGTTGCTGCAAAATTATGCAAAGGAGTGTATGGCAGCGCTGCTGTTTTCTCTTTTTTGCTGCCATTACTTCTTTAGTGTTAGGATTCCTCCTGATGGATGCAAATCTAATTACTTCCTCCAGAACATACTAGAATAACGTTACATCATCAAAATGTAATGTCATTTAAAGATTATCTTGGGGACAGCATGGCACTGCCAAGTTTCCCTTTGAGGCCCCCTCAGAAAATGATATAATTTGGTGTCCAATGTCTATCAAAAGACATAAATAGAAGGGGAGAAAACAAAAAATGACTCATCTTTGCTGCTGATGGTAATTTTCAAAATGCCTTCACTAGTAGCGCTCAGTTATCAAACTAATGTAAACATCAACTGCTTTATATCTGTCATAAATTCTTCCAAAGAATGTTACAAATTATAACTAGTGAAATGCTAAACTCCAGTGCCCCTGACTACAATTCCTAGAGACCCCTTTGAGGAATGAATAATTGGGGCATTACCACATGTTCCTTCAGCGCCATGTGAGATCTGAGTCCCAATCAGTCTACCTTGTTGCTGAGCAATTTCTATCATGCCAACTCCTGGTTTTTTCTTGCTTTGACTGCAAAGCTTTGTGGCTTGGCACAGTGGAAGATGCCCAGTAATGCCACTGATTGATCAGCACAAACCTCAATTCACTTCCTGTGTAGATCTGAAGCCACATTTTTAAATGCCCTGAGACTAGTGGAGCTGCAGTACAGTTATGCCAAAAGTAGTTGGCAACATACACTAGAAAGGAAATCATCCAACATGCTTGTCTTACACAATAATAGTAAAACTTACTGGTAAATTCAAATGGGTGAGTCATCCTTATAATGTTAAAATGCCCTGAGAGAATTCTCAAACCTACCTCTTTATGTTTATGGGATATAAATTGACTAAAAGCAGCTTGAGTGCTTGCTCATTCAGTCATTCATTCATTCATTCATTCATTCATTCATTCATTCATTCATTCATTCATTCATCCAATTTATATAGCTGCCTATCTCAAAAACAAGACTCTGGGTGGCTCAGAAACAATTAAAAAACAGTATAAAACACCAAAATAATATAAAAACAATAATTTAAGAACAATAAAAGCCATACAGCAAAATTCATAGCTGAGATATTCTAACATCCATCAACAACAAACAATGCAGCCAGTGCACGGGCTTTCCCGCACTCCCAGGTCCCCATGCCTGGTGCCAAACCCATATTTTCAGAGCCTTATGGAAAGCCAGCAAGTCCAGGGCCAATCTGATGTCTGAAGGGAAAACAAAAAATGACTCATCTTTGCTGCTGATGGTAATTTTCAAAATGCCTTCACTAGTAGCGCTCAGTTAGCAAACTTATGTAAACATGAACTGCTTATGTCTGTCATAAATTCTTCCAAAGAATATTACTAATTATAATTAGTGAAACGTTCTAAGGGGCAGGTGCCACAGCAGAAAAGGCTTTCTTCCTGGACCCTGCTAGACAACACTTCCTGGCCGACGGGACCCGGAGCGTGCCTCTCCTGCCAGACCTGATGGAATGGATAGATGTGATTGGAAAGAGGCGGTCCCTCCATCTGACCATGAGATGAGCAAATCCCTGGGCCATCCTTGGGTGTGCAAATTATGTTCCGCACTGTATGAGACTTGTGCATTTCAGCCCATCTGACTATTCAAGTCACACTGGAATGCACAACATTGCTCTTCTGCCTTATTTTGAGATGTGGTTTGGAAAAGAATTAGTGGCATGGGTTGTGTTCACAGCATGCTTATCTAGTTCAGGTTAGGATGTTACAGATATATTCTCACAATATGAAAATAGGGTCATATTGTAGAGAGCCATGGAGATTATTTGGAAAAGCCATCAAAACAACAACAGGTACAGAAGCATGTGTTAAGCCCAGGGAGGTGGGGAAGTATTAAAAAGAGACTCAGACAAGCTCCCCACTTATTCTCTGGGGTATAAGAGGAAAGGAAGAGAAAGCCCAGGGCTGACAGATATTAACCATGGTTAGAGGTTTGGATCTGGCTTGGCTTGGGCCTTCCTATGTTATCTAAAGTTATCCAAGGCACAAATTATTTTTAGAGACCTTTTCAGTCACTATCATCAATCTCTTTACTAAAACGATTATGACTGGGTAGCACTATAATTGACTTTCATTTAAGTGGCATTTCAGGAGAAAGAAAGAGAGAGAGATTCAACTTCAGTCATTTTTTACATAAGTAAGTAAGAAAGTAAACAAGCACTAAAATGAAAGATACCATTACAGTTAAGCTCAAGATGAGATCAGCTGTGACAGTTCCACTTGCACGATAAGGCCATGCCCATCAAAACTACTTGCCTTAAAAAAGAAGAGAAGACAAGCATCTTCAGGAGATTAAAAAAGTCAAGATGGTGGCCATGACTAACCAAAGCCCTGTCCCTTAGGTGTAATCATACAGTCACAGCTTCCACCTTGATTTTTTTTGAACCCTTTCAGATACCAGTAGAAAAGGAGATTTTGCAGATACTTTATCAAATAAGAAAAAAGATGAGTGTGGTGTTGTTGTGTTTTTCTAGATGACTAGAAAAAACACAAAAGGGTTATAAATGGATAATCATGTCATTCCTACAAGTGAAGCCCCATCTGGAAGCAGACAAAGTGAGCTGAGAACTGAAAGCTCTGTATTGGTCATTATTTTGTCTAATTATGGCACTTATTTGTGACGCCCTGGATTCCGTGGGCTCAGAATGTTGAAAATTCTGCTTTAGAAATGCTTAAGAAATCCACAGTTATGGGTGTTCTACAGAAGAAGCCACCATTTTGGCCCTATTACCCTGAACAGAGGTGTGCAACATTCTGTGTATCGGATGTTTATTGTACAGAAATTGACATCCTGACAATCTCATTTTCATTTAAAAAATCATCCTCATCATCATCATGGTTACACTGGATATGTGGGGGAAAGAAAGGATTAGCCATACTAAAATTTAGGGTTCTCTGCCTTTGTCATGACTCCTAATCACTGTGTCCATAAACTGTTTCCTCCAGTTCAAATCCCTTATTTCAGTTCAGTTCAGTTGAGTTCCGTTTATTATCTTCCCACCATGTTTGTCACCATATTGGGTATGTGAGAGTGGAGCAGTATTTCTGCATCCTGGCTAATCAATACAGCTGTTTCTGAATGCAGTGCTGATTATTTTTTTACTTCCTCAAGAGAAGTGGCTGTCTCAATTATGCCTTTTGTTTTTCCCCGAGAAGAGTAACAAGAAGTGAGGGTCATTCCTGAGGGGCCCAGCTGCTGTGAGAAGAACCAAGAGGCACTGCAGGGCCAGGCACTTCCAGCAGAGGACCGGCATCTCTCAGAGGGCCTACAAGAAAGAAAGAAGGGAGGCTGTGTGGAAGCCCAAACCAACTATGCTCTCCTCCAGCATTCAGTGGTGGAGAACTTGGTGGGATGAGAATCAGCACGATGCACTCACCTAACTGTGGAAGAAAGGTGTCTGGGTGCCACATGACCCCTCTCCCTGTTCAAAGGGACACCCCAAATGGGAAGGAGGGCAGCTACCACACCATGGGCAAAACTCTCCATTAATTGCATCTCCAAACTGGACAAACTGAAATCTTCCTTTCTGAAACCATTTCTGTACTCTGTGCAAACATGAAAGGGTGGGGTGGCTGCAGGATGTGGGTGTGGGAAGGGTTTTATACATTTTTGTATCTTTGTAATCAGAGAGAAGAGAAATTTCTATGGTTATTTTTACGGTTCTTCTGTTCCCATTGCTGTGACGCTGATCTTGTTTTCTAGCTGTTCATGATGCGTCTGGACAGTGGCGTGCGGTGATGCTATGCAGCCTTTCCCCAATAAGGCTCGAGGCAGAAAAATGGAGCGACCTTTTCTTGCAGACTTTTTCCAGGTTGTGTGTTAGGTTGGTCTTGTTGAATGTCTGTATCTTATCTCCTCATGAGCCAGCAGTAAGTGGCAAGTATTGTGCTGGGACAAGGGTATACCTACTACTAAATTAAGTCAATGCATCTGTAATTGGGCTCTAGGATCTCATTTGCTTTGTCATATATCCCCAGTCTAACAAGCCTGGGACCCTGAAACAGCTTTGTATACTTTCTCATGCTAGAACAATTACTCATTTTGGGAGCCTTGTGTATTTATATATTCTAACAGACTTGTATTGATACTCTTCTTGGAGTGTCCATTGTATTAGCAGGGTGGAACCTGACATATTTCTGAACTTGGCCTTAGCTGAGATCTGTTTTGGCACTGGATGCTGCCTGTGAAACACACATGAAACTAGGTTTTTGTTCCAGTTTTTTGAGACCATTTCCTTCCTTCCTGACTAGCAAACTCTCATTTTTCCCCCAAAGCAAATTCCTGCATCTGGTGACCATATGAGAGTATGAGCGTGTGTAGAATCATCTTTGAAGCTACAGTCATCTGATTTTTTTCCCCTTGTGTTTTTACATTTAAGCACTACATAAGCAGCAAGAAGCTGCATGATTGGAATTTTACTCTCAATTTATGAGCAAAATGATCTCCTTTAGTTTACTGCTTTGAATGGGGATCCTCCTGAAGTATTAGTCAAGGTGTCAAAAGAAACTCCATACAAAGAACCTCAGTTCATCTGACTCTTCCTGGATCCTTGCATGCCCCTTCTCACCAATAAAGAAAGAAGAAATCATTCCTAGGAGTTTCCAAACCTCCTTTTTAAGGGAGTCCTTAAATGATGTCCCCTTCCTCCTAGGGCAAGGTTCTTGACATGTTGCTGTGGTGTATATTGCTGATATAATCCACATCTATTGAGATTCTTCCCTATTCAGGAAATGGCAATGCTTGTCCCTGGTACAACTGTGCTGCGTATGGATGTACAGCACCTGAGAATATGTTCAACTGGTTATAAACCAATCAAAGAAGGTGTAGCACAGGGATAGAGAACAGAGAATTCTCCATCTCCCTGCCTCCCCCATTAATCAGTTGTGACATGGTTCATGTCTAAACCACAGAACACAAGATACTGTCTACGTGCAATGTGGTAGAGAATAACAACATATAATGAGAAAGCTGCAATACGTACATATTTACTAAGAAGTAAGCCCCCATCGACGACAATGTATCTACTTCTACGCAATCATATACTTGCTTACATGGAAGTAACTACATAGTCATCAATGGGGCTTACTCCTTAGTAAATATGTATATTGCAGCTTTCTCACTACAATCACTTTTACATAAACATGTAAACAGGGATCATTAGCCTATTTACTTCAAAAGATGCCCTGGGGACAAACTTGTCTTTCCTTTTTCACAATTTACTTTTGTTGATTCCGTGGACTGAAAGAATTTCTCTCCTATCTGAAACAAACTAAATATTTAGATCCATGCGCTCACAAAAAGATAAATACATCCAGCTCTAAACCAAATGCATTTCCGGGTGCTTTAGCAAATTATATTTCTCTCAAGAGCCTGTTTTGATTTGGCTTTAGAGTTAGAAAAAGAAAAAAAAACAAGGAGAAAATATGATTTGTAGCCAAAGTCAACATTATTTGATAGTTATCTCCTTGTGTTAATGTAACAGAAGGAATTGTTGTTGCCATTGCACTCCTGGCATATTAAAGCTAAACTCAGAATTAAAGAGGTGCAAGAAAGAAAGAAAAGGAATTGTAGCTGGCATTCTGCATTTAATTTCTCACCATGGCTATTCTAGATGACCATGAATTTGTTTCTTTTTCATCAAGAGCATACTACAGTCTTAACCACCTCTGAATGGGCCAAGCTAATAAAGTTTACTCAGTGTTGGGAGTGTGAACACATCCAAGTCACAAAGCCGAATACAGTAATGAGAGTTACTGTGGAGTGTGAAAGAGCATACTTGTGTTGTGGAGAATGAAGGTGTTACACTATAGGCAATAAAAGCTTAATGCTATGTACCCATTCAGATACTCCTGAATTATTATCTTCTTCAGCTCTGACTCTTATATTGGAGAATGGCCAGAACCACAGATGCAGATTATCATGACAACATGCCACTGAGGTAAATTTATCACATCCACTGGAAATTAGTTCATCTGGTTTCTACTCTGGACACATAAGCATGATCAGGAAGTCAAAAATACATTTGTTCTTTTCCATTACACAAATTATATAATATGGAGTATGCAACCATTGCTGGAGAAGAATCACTGTTTGCTTCTGAAATGGCTTCCTGTTTCCCTGTTTCACATCAGACAGTAGATTCCAATACTCCTATAAATATGGTCCTCTCATGGCCATATATAACCCTGAAATAACCAGTAAGAAATGTCTGACTGAAAGCTTTTTGTTGTTGTTGGTTTTGGTGAGAGAGGCAGCCTTCTCCCTAATGCAGTGTTTCTTAACCTTAGCAACTTTAAGATGTGTGGACTTCATCTCCCAGAATTCCCTAGCCAGCATGCTGGCTGGAGAATTCTGGGAGATGAAGTCCACACATCTTAAAACTGCCAAGATTGAGAAACATTGCCCTAAAGTATTATTTTTCCAAATACTCCACAAGAGTATATTAGCTGCTTTCAGTTTAGCCTTCTGAGGTAGTCCAGGCCTTCAGAGGGGCTGTACCAATATGTCTCTCTGAATGGTTGACTAGAATGCCAGCTCTGAAAGAACCCAGCTTACAGCAGAACCATCAATTAATGGTTTGGCTATAAGTTCCCTCAAGTTTCAGACTTCCTTGGTTGTGTGCTCTTGTTCATTTGCAGCAGTGATAATACTCCATTTACTGTCTTATTGCTACCACAGAACACTGTAGCTTAATTGTTAAACAAAGCGGACTTAATATTTATACCGGGAACTGTCAATGTTTATACTTTGTGATTGTCAGAGGTGGATGACAGCTGTTCCTTCCACCACTCCCCCTAGAAGCTGGTCTAATTGCCATGACTGAGAAAAGGAGAAGAAGGAAAGATTTTAATTATTCTCCAATGTATTCCACACTCTGTAGCTTTGTGAGGGAAAGGGCTCCATTTGGGTCTTTCATACAACTTCCGAGCAAAGGTGGGTCACTGTAGCCTTTGATCAGAGTTGCCTTTGTCCTGTACTCTCTTACCAGCATGGAGAAAACCAATCATTATGCACCAAGCCCTAAACGGGTGGCTGTCCCATTTTTATGGCCACTGTAATGATGTTCCTCATGGGAGCGGGTAGGAATCCAGGCCAAGCAATATTAAGGAGGACTCCCTTGTTCACAACTCCCAAGGTAAGAAATAACAAGGCTGAAAAGCAAGCACAGACCAATGCTTAATTCTGTGCAAAGAAAAAGACGCTGACAGTCAAACCCCTTGTGAAAGCTGCTTTAAGACAGCTTTCCTGACAGCTGGTACTCTTACCATTGCCTTGAAACTCAGAGTATTCCTCGAAAGAGATATTTCTTTCTTGTAATTTGCAAATCTGCAGTGTGGCTCTTTGACAGTACATGTGGTGGCCTAGGCTCTGGAAGACATTTTGGGGTCAGTCCATTTTTTTTCCTCCCCTCCCCCTTTTCTTCCAGTTTATTGGCAAGGGGCAAAGACATTATATGCTTTCTTCCTGGCCATCTAAAATTGCACCAAGAAAATGACAGATTTGGAAATAAAACATAAATCATACTGGGACTTCTGTGCATATTTGCTGCCTATATATTCATTTCATTGCTTCTTTTTAATTTTTCTGTTAATACAGTAAAATTCAATAGAAATAACTACAAGATGAACCACATTCTTGGAAAGAAAAAGCTTTATGATGGAGAGAGGGAAATCCAACATCTCTCCCTACTGGGCAAAATGGTATCCCATCAGAGGTGATTATGGAGATATTGTGCCTTGTGTTATAATTCAATTCCTAAAATCTTCAGACAGATGTAGGGCCATGATCCAACCAGCCAACACAATAGATTGTGCAGCTGAATGAAATAAGGGCATATCTGATGAATACGTTTATGTATATACAAAATTTGTGGAAAGCAGAGAAGATGGGAGGTTCTGAACCAAGAACCATGTGTTATGCACTATGAAATGAAATTCGGAATAGACCCTAAACTAAAAGGATACACCCCGTGAGAAAGAATAACTAGCAGTACTCGTGCTGATACATAGTTTTGGGAACCATTAATCTATAAATCCATGGCAATCATCTAGAAAGTTAAAGCTGATGTCAACACTGAAGATTGTCAGAGCACCTCCTTATGTATATGTTGGAACTATTATGCAAAGAAGGAAGGACAAAATCTGTCCATATCCATAGATGTAAGTAACAAATTATTTTAATATTATGAATCCATTATTACAAATATGGAGTACTCCTATTTGCTTCAAATACTGAATGGAGAGCTGTGCATCAGGAATGCTGTGAAGGCACTGCAGAGTTGGGCTAGGTGACCTCCAGGTTCCCTTATGTTTACTCAGGGGTAACCCTGTTCATTCACTCCACTTCCAGTACAATTTCTTCTTTTACAAGCACAATTAGAAATGAATAAAAGTAATTGATTGCTAATATTTTTATTAGGATCAATTTAAAATTTGTAACATAAATACTGTAACTCTTTTTAAAAGATAACTCAAGCAACAACAAACCCAATTTTCTCCAACTCTGAAGCTGTGAAAAGTTCCCTTTGTGTTTCATTTAACAGCCTGGGATCTTGCTTCTCTGAGATATCCAGAAGGAATAAATATTTACTGCAAGCCAGAGATCCATCCTCCATTACCCTGTATTCATTCTAAACTAGCTTTTCCCTTTCTGCTCTAATCTGAATTTATTCCAGAATGAACAGCTTACAAGAAGCTTTTATCTATCTCTGAACTCCACTCTCCTATTTCACCTAAAGCCAGCCAAACATCTCAATGTGCTTACAAGAAACACATCAAGAGGATGGCCTATCATTTTTTCAAACTAAGAGAAGTATTCAGGAGAGTCAGTTTAGATATCACAAGTAATAGGCATTGATCAGAATGAGCTTTTTCAATGTACTGCTGGCAATTTTGTTCAAAGAAATCCCTAAGGTCTCAGAAAATCAACTCCTAAAAGTATTAATTGTGTGGAAACCAACCGAGTAGCAAAACACCTAATAAAGGAAAGGCCACCACGTAACAGTAATAGTATAGAAAGTAATAGTAGTAAGGCAGTCAAAACTTGAGCAGAGTCTACAACTCACAGATATCAGTAAATGGAACCACAGAAGATGTGTGAAGGCGATACATAGATAAATCTGGAGTATGACAGGAAAGTGAAGAATATGGAGAGTTGGAAAGCATGAAAGAGTAAGGAAAGAGATAAGATTAAATGTTGTTGGATTCCACTCTGAGTCTGCAGCATTCATTTTTATAGCTTAATTGAGGGATGTTTCCATCTTGCTTAAGTGGCTGATGCAGCCTTCAATCTACAAAATAAGCAGAAAAGGAGTAATAAGGAGAAGTCATCAATTATCAATGATCAATAATGGCAATTCAGGATAGCTGAATAGCATAGATTATATCTAGTCCATCTTCTCTGTTGGAATGTTTCAATGCCCTGAAAAAAAAAAACTGGGCTGGGGTAGGAGGATAGGAGGAAATCATGCAAAATAGAGTAAAATATACATAAATTTGCTAAATGTGTATGATTTATACATAGGCCATTGAACTTATTCTTACTAAGTATATCCTTATTGAATTAAATATTGGGATTATCCTGGCAACCCCTGGTACCCTGGATCATATGATGCTGGCCTTGTCGCCAGCCAGGATCCAAATTTATTCCAATTATTCCTGCACCTGGAAGCAATCCATGTTTCCTGCTTCATCTGCTAGACAGCCAAGGTGAATAAATTTTATTATGCTTGCACCTGCCTGCCTTTCCTCACTGATTGTCATAAGTGTAATTTAGCCTTCAATGTATCAGTGTAACATCTTTCCCCACTCCTTTCCACCAGCCTCCACACATCGATTTTCCCAAATTGACACCCTTCAGATTTCTGATCAAGAATTCTGGTCAGATCCTGCCCCTATCGGGTTTCTGAATCAAAATGGCTGTGATCCTGGACATTTATGACTTCTCTTTCATTATTTCTAAGCAACTTGGACCAAGTTTTACCTCTGTTGGGGCTGGAGAAAAGGCTTTATTCTGCCACGTGGTCAGTCACTTTTCCTCCCACACCCCAAAGCTATGATTAGCCTTAATCCAAGCGAGGCTTTGGAAGTACAACCTATCCCTGATCAGGGGAAAGACTGTCTGGATTGCCCCTTCTGCCAAATGTGCAGTGCCTGTAACTTCTTAAGAAGAACAGGAAAGAAAACCTGGGGGTTCTTAAGTTTGAACACCCCCATCCATCTGTCTTGACTCTGATAAACTCCCAAGCTCCTAGGCCAAGTCACCGACTAAGCCAGGGCTCAGATCCAAGAAACATAGGCAGAAATGCCTCTGGAACCTCTTGGGAGCTGAGAAGAAGCAGGACCAGCCTAGTGGCATTAGAGGCAAGGAGGGAGTGGTGTCTCAAAGATCACTGTCAAGGGTTAATAGTGAGCCAAGGAGAGCCCAGGGTTATAAAGCTGTCCATCTGCAACATGTATTATCAGTTGAGCAGTCGTGTGACATCTATCAGGTAAGAGAGGGTGATCCCTACCTTCCCTTACAAATGCCCCTGAGAAAAGGCAGAGAGAAATAAGCAGAGAGCAGAAACAATTGTCTTGGGGTGGTGGTAAGAGTTTAATAGCCCTTTGAGGGTCAAAGCTGATTTTACTTTGTCTAACTTTAGTAAAAGAAATGTTAAAAATTAATGCTATAAACCAGAATTTTTGGCCATGTGTCCCAAGAGCTGAGATTGGCTGTAGAGCTCCCTATGATGCACACTTATGTGGAATGTTGTACAAATGGGATTCACAATAAAATATTGCAACCCAGATTATGTCTATGGCAAGCCATAGCCCAAGATGCTTCAGTCATTCCCCCTCCCATTTCATTTTTTAATTTTCATTCCTCCCCTGTAAGTTTTAGTCATCATTTCAGGCTTGCCAAGTATGGCTGTGCCACTCATCATAGGCTTCTTTTCCTAAATATCAGTTTATCCTTCTGCAAATACTATGTGACTTATTTTATTCCTGAATAAAGTGTGGGGAGGTAAGATAGGATCTTCCTTAATTGTTGCTTTAGTCTGCAATCTCAATGAACTATAGGGGAGAAAGTGAATGTTGGGTATAGATTTCTGCCTTGGCACTGAGACATGGACCCAGTTTTCACCACAGAACTGAATAAATACAGTTCTGACCTTGTAAGATAAGCAGTATCCTAGTATAACAGGAGTATTATGCTTCCCAGTGACTTTAGAATAGCATGAGACCTGCAAGAAAAAAGCAAAAACAATTCTTGACCATGAAAAAGAAAGTATTACCATATCCAGATCAAGACAAGCCTGACAAAATTTAGGCATGATTAGGACCAGGGAAGATTTACAAAATGAACAAGTTTTCAAGTTGCCAAAGCCTCTTTCGGTTAATTGATTAAGAATGACCTTGAAAGGAATGTTAAAACAAAAAAACCCTACATGTGGCTGGTGTGCAATTCAGGTTACAGTTTTAGAGGAAGTATTAGAGCAGTCTGCAAACATGAAAATTCAGTCCGCTCAAGTACAAAAGTGACAGGTAACAGCATGAACTGTCTTCCTCAGCTTCCTGGATAGAAGTAAGCAAATAATGGTTGGCTTCCCATTTTTCAAAACTTAAATCCAGCTATTAAAGTGAAAATTGTTTCCCGTCAAAATCCTATCCCTTAGTGAAATATGTAGATCTTTTGGTAAGCGGAAACAGGAGAGAGCGATGGGCAATCTTACAACTTACGTTAAGAAAGCTGGAGATAATTCCAGCTGTTGTATTAGGTAAAAAGAATCAGTAGAAACCAAATCAGAGACAATGCCTGAAGGTCTGGACAGCATGTATCCTCAGATAATATAGCCCCAGCAAAAGTGATGTAAAACCACCGTCCCCCTGTGTAGGATCTCAGGGCAGAACAGCTAAATTTGGAAATTTTTAAGTGACGTAAAAAGCAAATAGAGGCTTGTTGACCATGGGAGAGAAAAATGTGGTGTGGGTACAGCCTTATTGACTCAACTATTGGAGTCCACAAGGCAGCAAGAGATAATATATTTCCCAGTTTTGGTAATAAGGATAACATCTGTAAACCTCCAAGAGCTAGGCAGTCTGAAAAAGCATAGTTGGACCCTGATGGTGCTTCCGGCACCGTGCAAAGACCTGCATTTTTATGAGTGCAGCTGCTTACATTTTGAGGAAGGAAGTGGATTTGTTGATTTGCAGTCATGTTTATACATATTTAAGAGAATCAAAAGCCACCCAAGACTAGGCAATAGCTGAGGGTATTTTTAGTGAGAAAAAATAAAATCCTTTTTTTTTCTCATTTAAAAAAAAAAGAACAAAGACTGCTGGCAGATTTTTCCACTCTGGACTGATAATTATGATATCACCTTTGGAATATCTTGCCCCCAGGGGTGAGACAGGCCTCCTCACTCCAGGCCTTTCAGAGGGATTTGAAGACCTGGCTCTGCCATCTGGCCTGGGGCGCGGAGGGAGGATATCAGAAATGGGGTTGGCTGGCCCCTTAGCGGCCTGGTGTGGCCTCTGTCGGCCTCTTGGATCTTTTAGCCTTTTATCTTTATCTTTATTTTTGTAAATTCTGGTTTTTATAACTTTTATAACTTTTAAACTTTTTATAATTTTAATTATGTATTTTCGATTTTAGTTGTTGTAAGCCGCCCAGAGTCCCCTGTTGTGGGGAGATGGGCGGGGACAAGTTAAATAAATAAATAAATAAATAAATTATTATGGGGAAGAAGGGAAGAAGCTAAGGAGAGGAAAATCCCTTCTTCTAACCATCTTCTATTCCTTTTGACATATTTACTGATGCCCTCAATGATGATGATTCATGCTGCTACTGAAGGCAACAGAGGTTAGACTGCAAAGATTCTGAAAACAGCCTGGGAGTAATTTACCCGCCCATCTTCCAAATATCCTTCCTCACTTCCTAGAATTCCTAGCTTGCCTGGCCAAGACACATAGAGAGGACTGAGCTGGGAAGTTTAAGCTAATCATAAAACTCTGAAACTTTCATTTCCTGATGCAAACCAGGAGATGGTGACTTCTGTACTCCACACATAGAAGCTAAGTGGGATGACTATGAAATCTGACCTCAAGACTGGTGCTGGGATAAGGCAGCATCTGAATGCATCAAACTCCTCAAGGGATGCAGAAGAGATGAGGTGGTAGAAACAGCTCCTAAAAGGAAAGGGCCCAGGCTGCTGTGACTTCTGCCTCCTTGTAGGACCTAATAGTCAGGTGAAATGACTCTATAGCAGGGTTCCTCAACCTCAGCAACTTTAAGACGGGTGGACTTCAACTCCCAGAATTCCCCAGCCAGCCATGCTGGCTGGGGAATTCTGGGAGTTGAAGTCCACTCGTCTTAAAGTTGCTAAGGTTGAGGAACTCTGCTCTATAGGATGACTTCATCAATTAGGTTTTGATGTGTTCACAAGCCGTGATCAATGTCTTTAAAAGAAAGTTGCCCAGAGGGGATACAATCAAGTTCCTATGCACTACAAGAATTATGGCAGGGGTGCTTTTGGGTGGAACTTTTGTTTTGGCCATATGGTTGCATCTTCAAAGGGAGATGTTTGCCTCTCTTAATGTTCAAAATTATTTTTCCCCCCTGATTTCTATGGTGTTTGGTCATATCAGTCTTCCCCTTCTGGTTCCTGGGTCTGGTCAAACTCCATGTATCTGCAGGAATGCATATATAATGCATCTCAGCTTGGAAGGTAATAATTAATAAGACCAGAATATTAACTGGGACCCCAGTTAGGATCTGATAATACATTCTTTCCTTGCTTGGGTCAGAGGAAAATCTCTCTTCTGAAGCTGATGTTTGGGTAGAATTCTGTAGCTGGTGTCAGTGGAAAATGTCCCCCCAAACCATGCCACAATCTTCCTTTAGATGGCATTTATTTCCCAGAAGCAGTTGCTTTCCATTTCATCCTCTTTAAGAGGGAGAGAGAGAAAGAAAACTCAGTGACTCAGTGCAGGATGATGGGAATTAGCCTGTTCTTACCTCCCTCCCCTCCTAGCCAAGCTCTCACCCTGAGCACCAAAAGAAATATCTTCCAATACAACTGGGCTGCCATATGGTAGGTGATGTTGGTTCTTCTTCATCCCAAAGAAACTCAGAACTAGGGTCACTAGTAAGGCCTCTTGCTGCAGAATGACTGCTTATTTACAGAAGCCATCTAAAAGTAAACTGCAGCATGTAACATCTCTTATTCTACGAAAGACTTCTTCAAATAGCAACTTCAACATGAGTAAGTCATAATATCCTAGTCCACATGCTACCAGATGAACGCATGAGTCTTCCTCTGCAATCATCTGAGCTATACAGTTGTAGACTACAACTGAGAATTATTTCTGTCACAAAGAGTAGCCAACCTGATTGACACAGACACTTTCTCTTTCCCCATATTCTGCTTTACAAAGAGTTTTATGCTCCCAAGTGCAGCATAACAGTCTACTCAAAGTTGTTACAGGCAGTAATGCCCTTCTAGTCTTCTCTGCAGATGAAATTTTTGTTTTAATTCTGAAAAGGCAGGCAGGCTCAAAGTGGCTACTCTGGGCAATTCTGCGCTGCAGCCTAAGCTGCCTGCCTCCCTTACTGCTTCCAGCTGTTTCTTAGGTCAACTTCAGAAATTCCAGCCTGGGTTGCAGTGAGTTGGCAACAGGGCCAGGCTGACGCTCAGTCCAGGTTATGGCTACTGCAAGACCTGATTGTTCATTCCCCTGCTTCTTGCCCTTCCCATCCATGCAGGGAAGGCAAGCCTCACTGGCTGGCCCCTGTGTGGACTGGCCTACCAGTGCCTGCCTTTTTCTTTTAGGGACTGTTCCCTCCTCACTAGTCCACATGCCTTTCCTTTGCTTTTCCAGATGCTTGCACACAAAGATGTCTTCAAATCGCCTTCCCCCATGATCTCCTTTGACACTAAACCAGACCCTTACTTTTTCTTTTTTCCTTTTATTACAGCATTGTTGTTCTGATGTCACAATAGTTAAAGTAACAGGATAATAGGTTATACTTTCCTTCCTATGATCCTCTGTAGGTCCAAGTAAACTTTGTGGCACGGAAGAACTGGTAGTTCAGCTTCATAGAAACAAAAGTAGCAATGTCCCTATGATGCAATGTACAGATTTTTTAAAAAATAAGGAATAAAGGACATGGAAGGGCAGGGGCTGGGAAAGCAAGGAGAACATGCCTCACCCAACCTGGGCAGAAACACAAGTGTGCCCACTGGGAGGTGAAAAGGTTGCAGTGACCAGTCACAGAACAGGAGGGGGTGTGGCAAGCACTGCAGCCAGTTGGAGCTGGGGCTGCCACTAGAATGGAACAAAGACCATCTTCTCTGAAGGTTTTAAGAGAGCTGAGGTCAACCAAGGGCAGTTCTGAATCAAAGCTGGAAAGCACAGGACAGGGTACATTTGCATTGGGCTGGAGATGGGAGGAGGATGACGACATCTGTTCCTGGACTCAGGAAGCCGTAAGTGGCTTCTACCGGCAATGGGCCAAGCAGAAAGTGTGGATCAGCCCTCAGTCTTTTTCCTTTATAGCATTTTCTCCTCAGAAGTCATTTCATTTAGAAAGCTACCTGGATATCTACCAGTTGCTTTAGAACATACATTATGCTTTTTAAAATGCCAGGGCTCTATTTTTTTTTTTAATAAGCTCTTTAATAGAAAATATAATATAGAGCTCAAGAACCCTAGTTTCAATTTTTTTCAATCTGGCAGGTAATGTTTATTTATTATGTATTTTATTCACTTAATTAATTTATGTTGCAATGGCAACTCTGGGTGTCTGAGATAAAATTTAAAAGCTCAGAATACAAGATAAATAGAATAGAGGTAGTCCCCAGTTTAAGAATGAGTTCCGTTCCCAAGGTCTGTCCTTAAGTTGAATTTGTATGTAAGTGGGAACAGTATTATTGTATAATAGTGTATAAGTAGTATTGTGTAATGAACTCGATCCACTGTGTGTTTAATTTGAATCGCTGTGTATTTAACTCAAATTTTGCTACAATAGGCTCCATTCTTAACTATGGGTTGTCCGTAAACCCAGGCATTCTTAATCCGCTTCCTGTAAAAAACACAAAATGGCTACAGTAGACAACACGAATCATCAATAAATTAATGTCAACTTCACAGGCTCCACCAACTCCAGCTCCCAGGTTTTTAAGGCTTTCTGAAAAGCGAGCAGGGTTGGGGCCAACCAACTCTTGGTAGATGCAGTTCCACCTCTGGAAGCTTAGCGTTAATGGCCCTTGGAGCTGCTTCTTCTTCTCTTCCTAGTCCCAAGGCTGAATCACGAAATAGGTGGGATCATTGCAGTGGGATGGAGGAAAATGAAGAGCCAGGCCGTTCTAAGGCAGAAGGTGTGGGTGAAGTGCTGAGTGAGGCTGAGCTAGAGAAGATCGGCCTGAGAAACCAAGTTTCACGAGCGTCACTTTCCACCAAGATCAGGAACATAAGGTAAAGTATTGCTAATCCTCACTGATGGTATGAAGAATCTGGAAAGTATGTTTTAGATTATGAAAAGATGAATGAGAAAGGGCCTTGGAAAACATGAGGAAAGCAAGCTGTTGCTTCTGATGGCAGATGCTTACAGGGAAATGATGACAGAATATTTCCACTCCCAGGACAAAAGAAGATGTAGCCATCGGTTCTGAGTGAGCAGAAGAACAGTATGCTAGTGCTACAGCATGTAAACAGCTTCCCATTCACCAAACTCTTCTCTCTCTTTTCTGTGTTTAGATGCATCTGCTATTACTTAGATGATCCAAACAACCCCACCAATATTCAAGACATCCCATATTTGGGGAAACTTTGAAGTTTGTAGAAACAGAAACTGTTTCTAGAATAGGTGGCTTGACCATGGGGTAGGGATCAGGGAACACTAATACAGTATTTCATACCGCAACATTTTGTTCCAGGCTGTCCTCCATAGAGAGCATGCCTCAGAAAGAAAATCACATGGCACACCCAAGCATTTAGATGATTTGTATATGAGAGGAAATGAGACGGCATTTTTGATCTATAGAAAAGGGTTTTAGCCTTCTCTTTAGTCCTCTTTCAAGGCCTTCTTCTGTCTGCAAACATTCAAATGTGTCAGATTTTCTCAAGCATTTTTTTATATATAATTTTTATTAAATAAATGTTTTGCAAAGTTAAAAGATAAACATGAAAACAATATAGAAAAAAAACTAAGAAAGAATGAAAGATAAAGAAAAGGTGTTGAAAACAATAGAAAGCAAAGAAAAAGAAAAAGAAAACTAAAAAATACTTAAAGAAGCAACTTCCAATCTTCTTTGCGACATTATAGACATACTTGAAACCGTTTCCCCCTTCTAAATTACGTAACATGGTTCTCTTCTCCCCATATTCAACTCTTACTAATCCGTAAATCCAGAAATCATAAGTTCATTTTTATCCATTTTCAGCAAAAAGTCCATAAAGGGTTTCCAGTGTTTTATAAAAGTAGCTGTTGTTCCCTCCCTAATCAAACAAGTCAATTTATCCATTTCTGCAAGTTCTGCCATCTTCCCAATCCATTTCTCTGTTGTGGGTATTTCTGTATTCTTCCATCTTTGTAGATTTTCTTGTGAATTTTGAAGTGGCACAGGTGTCAATATCATATATCTCCCTGAATATTTTAACTGAACCCCAATCGACTAAAGGCTTCCTTTCTAATTATTTAAAACAATTTTATTGAGTGATTTTTTAATTGACTTTTAGATGATATTTTCATCATTCACTTACTTGGGAGTAAGTTCAATTCAACATAGGATACTTACTTCCATGTAAACGCACATAGGACCTCTTTGCAAATAGTTGAGAATTTGAGAAGAAAAATCCAAGAAACAAGTAATGTTTGAATATCTTGGAGTAATGGTGCATAGCCCAAACATGGCTAGTTCAATGGGTATGTATATCTCATAATTTAAGGTCATGTGGAAGCTGCTCTCTCTCTATATTAAATAAGTTGATTGTCTGGCCTGTTTTGCCTCAACAGAGAGTGCAGTTTTGTATGCAATTTTGTGACTCCCCAGAAAGAAGCTTCCAATGTTATGCTCAGCACCACCATGGGGAAAGAAAGTAACCTTGAAAGGACTTGAGACAGACATTCATGACTTTCTTCATGTACCTCTTTACATTTTATTGGTGATATTTCATTGCTTCTTTTGGTTGTTTATATTCTTGTGGCTAACTTTGCTGCCTAAAAGGGCTGGAAAAGTTCATTGGCGTTTATGTGCACAGATGAAGCTGCCATAGGTGGAAGTGTCCGCACGTGTCAGCACCTGAAAACTAGCATTCCTCAGGTCCTTTTGATCCCAACCTTTTTAGATGTGACTCTTTGAATCTTAGCTAGCTATTTTTGCCAAGTCCCAGAGCAAAACCTTGCCAAACAGCTGCATGCTCTACTGCACTCCTAAAATAAAAAAAAGAAGAAGAAAGGGGCAGAAAGGTCAAGGCCATTTGTTGCACACAAACTAGTTAGTAGTAGGTGGAGCAGCCCCACCTCTGCTTTTAGCCATCAAAATGTCCAGAGTTCCAGTACTGCAACTCTGGAATTTGTTCCTTTTACCCCTGCAGGATAATGTGACATGGCCATTGTGTTTTTTCTTCCTGAGTGCCCATCTATGATGGATCCTGGGAGTGATATATGAATTCACCTCATGGCATGGAACAGATTCCCAGTTCTTTCACTCCCCCATGTTCCCCAAGCTCCATGTAAATTGAAGACCCTGCTTTCCTCTTCCAAACACCTTTGTCCACCTCTTTTCCAGATGCTCAGGATCAGCTGCAAAAGACTTGCTACTTCGGTTCCTGCCCATCCTTAGCTGGTTGCCACACTACCCAGTCAAAGAATGGCTACCAGGGGACATCATCTCAGGATTCAGCGTGGCAATTATGCATCTTCCACAGGGTATGTTATCAGAAATCTTCTTGTCAGTCCTGGGATCTTGAGAAAGAGTAATAACCTCTGACCAACTATCAGCCCTGCACACATTTGAGTGGAGAACAAGAGTTGCATAAATGACTTTGCTGTGCCATTACCATCTGCTTTTCAAGACACCATTTGTGTCTTTCTGTTTCTCTGGACTGAACTTTCCCAAATAATTTCTGATGCTAAAGTTAGAGCAATCAATGAATGGCTAGTAAAAACAGACACAGAAAAGAGGTTCAAAAGCAGTAGCCCAGCCCTGCAAGATTTCACCGTCAAAATTCAATAGAAATATGATTGACTACAGCAGGGTGAACTTAGTTTGATTTTTCGGAAATATAAGGTTGGAAATAGCAGGAAGCCTCTGGAGGCAAACCATCCCAATCTTTACACTTAAGTCTTTCCACAGTGACTTAAATGTCTACTGTCAAAACTTGGTTTAGTTACTTCTAAATTTCCACATTGAGATTTGGGGCGATTTAGAATAGGCTTTTTAAGGGTGGAAATGAGAGCAATTTACCTTCCAGAGGCTTTCTGTTCTCATCCTTACTATTAATCACACCAAATCTAGGAACCTGCTGAACCCTGAAGTCCCAACCTTCCTTACCTTTCTAGTAAGGGCACCTGTACCTTTCCAGGTGGTTATAGAATCAAGTTGCAGCCCATTATCCTGGGAAAGTTGCCCACTTCTCCTGTAGGAGAAACCTACTGAAATTCTGTCTTTGCTTTTGCATCATTACTCTTGAAAGGATGGAACTGAGTAACTTAAAGGAAAAAGCCCTTGGCAAAAAAAAAAGTTAGTATTTAATGGGGAAGGACTGCAGATGTAAGGTGTACATCTGGACAGAGATAGGCAACTTAGTGCTTTTCAAATAATCTGCTCCACAACTTCTGGAGTATTGATCATGTTGACTAGGGCTTACGGGAATTGTGGTTCAAGCATCTGGAAAGCCAGTATTGCCTACTCTTAGTCCGAAGAATTTGAGACACATTAGCAAGTTGGTGTGAAATGATAGGGGGCCATAAAAATTTCCTGTACAAAAATTCCCTATACTCTTTCCTATACAAGTTCTTGATGGGTGAATAAAACTAGAATACAGCAAAAATGAAGTGTTATTGACATCAAGATAACTATGTGGTAACTTCCACTTCTATTTTTCCAAGGTTTGGCATATGCACTCCTAGCAGGGTTGCCCCCAGTCCATGGTTTGTATTCATCCTTCTATCCAGTTCTGCTGTATTTCCTATTTGGAACATCCAGACACATCTCTGTTGGTAAGCAGCTAAATTAGATGCCTGGTGGGATCATATTTTATTGCACTGCTTACTAGAGGTAGAGTGCCAATGACACCACAAGAGGTGAACCACAGGACTAGCATTCATAAGTTTGGGAAGGCCCCCAAATGGCTTGTGGAAAGGCTATCCTAAGAAAGACTTAATTGGACAGCTGGAAGCCATAGCTGCATAGACACCCTTTTTAGGCTCCATTTAAAAAATGTGCTGCATTTTCCAGTTGGCTGGCATAGTAACTTTTCCATGTATTGTGGAAAGTTACAGCAGAAAAAGGAGGAGAGAGCAGTAGAGAGGAAGTGAGGAGGACCAGCAACAGCAGGGAAAAGAAGGTGATCTTCAGTGAGGGAGGGAAAGTTGAGACAAATGGTAGCACTGGAGGAAGTAGAGGCAGCAAGGCCTTCAAAGTACCTCGTACCCCACGTAAATCTGGCAGCACCTATGCATAACACTGGACAGTACAACCCTAATTTAGAGCTGGTGGCTTAATAGCCTATTAATACCTTTTGCAACACAGATTTGTCATATCATAGTATGTGGTTAACATGGTCTAAGAAAGCAGTTGTCCTTTACAAAGTCTTTTGAAGGCAAACCTCTGCCATTACAGGAAGAGACCGAAGATAACAAAGTTCACTCAAACCTTGGATTTCTTCCCACAGGTCCATTTGCTGTCATTTCTGTGATGTTGGGAAGTATGACAGATTCACTAGAACCAAATGGAAAATATCTGGAAGTGATCACTGGCACCAATAAAACATTTGTCAATGAGACCCGTAGGGATGCAGCACGTGTAGAGCTGGTAGCTGCAGTCACCTTCTTAGTGGGTGTATTCCAGGTAAGTGAGAGATTAACAGCACACCAAAAACCTGGTTCTGTAAGCGGAAACTGAATCAGCATCTAAAATCTGAAGATAAGAAACATTGGATTTGCTTTGGTTCGGAGGCTGAAAGGGCCGGTCCTACTACTATGAGGCAGGGTGAGGTAGCTGCAGTCAATGAGACACAGATATGTTGGAAGAAAGTTATTTGCTAAGCAAGTTAACAAGAGTTTGAGGGATTCAACAGGAAGAAAAGAGTAGGATGAAGAGGGAAGCTGTATGTTGTGCGGCACTGCATGCAGAGAATTGTGAGGAGTGGAAAAAACAATCTCCTGAATAGTTAATAAGAGCGTGTCCAAAGAGCTGTTGATTGCCCTTTGTGAGTGATTGGGTGATTGCTTCCTGCTAAGTAAACAGAGGCTGTAAGAGAAATAAAAGATATCTTGATTCCAGGGAGCCTGATGGCTTCCAAATTATTGAAACTTGTGCTTTTCTGCTTAGCACTAGCTGTTCTCATAGAAACTGAACTGGTTAACCACCTTTCTGGGTCATTGGCTCTCTGGGCTAATTATATCTTAAGAAAAATGTGCTAGAAAATCTTGGAAGAGTTTTGGTTTCAGCAGATATAGCTTGACTGTTGATCTGTTTTTAGGTTGCCCTCGGCCTGCTGCAGTTTGGATTTGTGGCCACCTACCTTTCAGAGCCCTTGGTGCGGGCCTATACCACCGCTGCTGCTATCCATGTGCTGATTTCCCAGCTAAAGTATGTCTTTGGAATCAGCCTGGAAGAGAAATCTGGGCCATTGTCACTGATCTATGTAAGTACAAGTAGACATGCAGAAGCTGTGTTTCATAAGGGTCTCAAAGTTATTACTTCCCCTGCCTTGTCCTTTTCCCACAGACCTTTGTGAACTTTTGCTCAAAATTGCCTGGAACCCACACTGGTGCCGTGGTCACTTCCTTGATCTCCATGGTTGCCCTTTTGCTCATCAAGATGCTCAATGACAAATTTGATAAGAAGCTTCCAACACCTATCCCCATTGAACTCCTCACGGTAACTTGTTCAATGCTGCTCCAAGATTGCTAACTAGCTTGCTTTTTCCTAAAATGACAATGGAATAACAATGCAACCAGCAGTGCAGAAGTCATAAAATAATATGTTAAAATTACAAGAAAAAAACTAACTAGCAAAACACCCCAAAAAGTAAAATCATTATTAAAATAAGATGAAAACTATTAATTTTTCAAATAAATTTAATAAATAAATTTACTTTAAATAAATAAAAATTGTACTTCCAATAACTACAATGCCAATAATTTTAAATAAATAAAATTATTGGCACTGTACTTATTGGAAGGTGAATTATACTTATTTGGGGCCAAATAAAAAACCTTTTTAAGGAAAATAAAATAGTTTGGCTGCCACCAGCCCAAAAGGTTATGTCTAACATGTTCATTTGATTGATTGTTTGAGTGTAATGATTTATACAGCTACCCATTTCACAACTGCAACATGACATATATTCAGGAATGGCATATATTGACATATATTTGACATATATTCAATAGTGGAGGAATGAAGACAGAAATATTTACTCCTTATCCATATGTTTAATAATTTTCCCCAACTGCCACATAAAGAATTACAGTTGAAAAATGATGTTAAGAAGTCTTTCAGCCAAGGCTTTCAGTAGCCACAGGTGGGCCTGGCCCTCACTTTCTACATGTCTGCTCTGGGCATGAGCGAAATTTCACACCAGGATCCAGAAGCCCTCCCAGCTGCTTTTCAAGATTCTCTTTGGGGAAAATGTTTGGCTTGGATGAGTTTTTGCTTGGGGATAAAAAAGAGAGGTCCATGGAAGGGATTAGTTAGCTTCATCCATTTCCAGTACACTGGTGTAGGGAGAGATAAGAATTTTATTCAATTTGCTTTATAGGAAGAAACACACATGGCTTCATTGGAATGAAGATTTTTTTAAAGAAAGTGCAGGAGAAAGTGAAAGTTTGAAACAGAGGGTTTTGAGAGCATGGTTCTTAAATAAAATCTGGCTCTGAACTCCTGAGCGTTCAGCTATGCTTGATTTTAGTTAAAAGGCCAAGAATTTTGCTCAGCTGCCATCTTGCTGAACTATCTGTTGCTAAAAAATAAGAGACTGATGGTTAATTGATTTGATAATGTCATTTATTTTAGGTAATTTTCTTTTTTAAAAAGTAACTGTGTTAAATTGCCTAATGGCTTTTCCTTAAAAGCTGGTTTTTATTTTGTTGTTACTGTTGTTATAAAATAGAATTAGGGTTGGTTCTTTCATGATAACAATCTACCAACATATACACGCCTTCAAAAAGAACTTGAGATTAAAAAACATAAGAAAAAAAAAACAAATTGGAAAACAAAGCAAAACTGACAGATTTTGCAAACTGAGAGATCATTGTAATCCTTCGGTTATCTGTAGGCATGGATGTTTCTGGTGCTAAGGTCCCTTTCTGAGACAGAAAAGGAAAAGGTTAGAGCAGTGTTTCTCAACCTTGGCAACTTTAAGATGTCTGGACTTCAACTCCCAAAATTCCCCAGCCAACCATGCTTCTAGGAGTTGAAGTCCAGACATCTTAAAGTTGTCCAGGTTGAGAAACACTGGGTTAGAGTGCTGCAGTGACTGACTCTCCTCCACTCTTATTATACATCTGAGGATCACCTAGCTCAGCCTTCCCCAAACTAATGGCCTTTAGAGATCTTCATGCTGGCTGGAATTTGGGAAATCTGAATAAGGCCATCACATTAGAGAAATTGAAACCTAATCAGTTCCCTTTATCTGTGCCCTTCTTGATCAGCATTAAATTACAGAAATATATTTTGCCTCACTGCCACCTCTTTTCAGATTATTGTCTCCACGGGAATCTGCTATGGTGCCAGCCTGAACAAAAAATTTGGGATTAGTGTTGTGGGTGATATTCCCAATGGGTAAGTGTTTCTTGCTGCTTCCCCAAATCCATGGTCTCAGAGCCATAATATGCCAGCTTAACAGGTTTCAAGACTGATGGAGGTCTCAGATTGAGGGGACAAAATGGAACCTCCCTTCCTTTTTTCTGAATATTCCTCTCCCCACCCCAGCCCTGGGAAATCACCTGTTTCTGTCTTGTTTTGCCTTGTGCTACCTGTTCAGCAGAACTGCCTTGTTGCATCTGTTTCCTTACTGTAGATTGAGATCTCCTGAAGCCCCCAATGGAAGCTACTTTGGGCAGACAATGGGGAATGCTTTTGCCATTGCTATTGTTAGCTACGTCCTTTGCATCTCCCTTGGGAAAATCTTTGCACTCAAGCACGGTTATAGTGTGGACAGCAGTCAGGTAAGACATTTATTACTCTTTCTTTCTCTTGGCTTCCTGGCTTTCCTTTCTCCCTCTTTTGCCTTGACCTTATTTTCTCCCTTGCTGCCTTGTCCACTATCTATTTCCCATACTCCTAAGTCAAGGGATGGGCATACGGCCACCCTGGAGTCTCCTCAGAACTTTTTTTCTGTCCAAATATGGGTGCATATGTTGAGTTTTTCTCAACTCTCTTGCAGGAACTGATAGCCTTGGGGCTCGGTAACATCGCTGGTGGCTTTTTCCATTGCTACAGCATCAGCTGCTCCATGTCCCGCTCCCTAGTACAAGAAAGCACAGGAGGACATAGCCAGGTAAATCCCAGATGAGCTTGTAGCCTTTTTCTGATAGGAGGAGATAATTATGTAGAAGTTGAAATCAATCAAATGGATGGGCAGCAGAAGGGGCTTGCAGAGAGCTCAGTTGGAGCTAATTGAAAGGCATGCTGGGATAGATGAGGTCATTCTGATTAGCACAGTAGTGCAGTTAGCTTTAGACATTACATCAATTAATCTTCCAGCAGGCTGAGGGTGGGCTTGTTTCTCCCTAGATGTTAATTTTATTTATATTATGAAATATAATAAGCTACTTACATTGAGGGTACTTTTGGTTGTTCTGCTGAGTGGTTCATAAATGTCTGCTCACAAATACTGCCTTGAATATACTACTGGCTTTAACATGAAGTTCAAACCTTTATTTCATCACTATTCTCTCTGAATGTATGAGACACATAACTTACTGAGGACTGAAGAAAGCAGTATCCACCTTGACCACAAAAGGGGGCAGTTTTCTACACCTAATGTTTCCAGATCTTTTTGGACTATGACCCCCACTATCTCCAGCCTGCTCAGACAATTGGATATGGGAGTGATAGGAAATATAGCTCAAAGCAAAATAAATAGTAAAGATAAATATGTCTTGGATTGAGACTGACACCCAGTGACTATGTGGATAAATATATGCAGTTTTCTGGTAGCTATATGGAAGTGAAATTCGGGATTATTTTCCTGCTTCCTGCAGCCTGTTTTGTACACAGTTGTTCCTGTTTTCTACTCTGCAGGTGGCTACAGTTGTCTCCTCTCTCATCATCCTAGCAATCATGTTGAAGATTGGAGAGCTTTTCCGCGAACTACCCAAAGTATGTTCTAAAATTAGGCTGTTCTTTTAAACAAACAAACAAACAAACAAACACCATTGAGGTACAGTACACATTGAAAGAAACATCCTCCAAATACAGTGGTAATATCAACATATCTCTTTGTGGGGTTTACATTATTACAGAAAAGGTCTATATTTATTGAAGGTTCTTCTGTTCTTACCCATTACATGAATTAAAACTGCCTACTCTAGATATTTTCAAATAGTATCTCTGCCACTTTCTTTTAGGCTGTCTTAGCTGCCATTGTGATTGTCAACTTGAAAGGCATGTTCAAACAGTTTGAAGATATTCCTGCACTTTGGAGATCTAATTTTACCGACCTGGTAAGTAGGAGAAGACTTTAAGAGGAATCAGAGGGCAGGAAGAGTCTGATGGATTGCCATAAGTTCTGCTATGTGCTAGAAGCTAACCTAAATTATGCATTCAGCAGGGATACATGATGCACTCAGAAACAGCAAAGAATAACAGTATTGTGTAAGGGACACCTGGGAAAAAATTCTAATAAAGCTGCTAATTTTTCAACAACATTTCTAATGAAATTTACTAAATCAAAAGGGGAGAACTGTCAGTTTAAATATTTAGCTGTTTTCCTTCTTAGGTTAATGATGCCTCTTTTCCATAGACAGAAACAAGTAGATGGAGAAACAAACAACCAAACAAAAAACTGATCCACCCCCCCCCCCGCCCCCCGCAACATTGCTAACGGAGATAGTGTCTTCCACTATGTCTAAGAGAAAGATCCCTGTTCATAGGGTGCAGCAAGAAATGCCATGTGGAACATCCAGTTTCATCCTCCAGTGGAGGAGAATGTTTGGGAGGCCACCTAGCTGTAATGGTAATGCAGACCCTGGAACAAAGAGGTCTGAGCACACATTAGAAAAATGCTATGCCAGAACTTGTTTCCCAAACAGCCTAGCTTTTTTTCTCTGTGGGGAGATTAAAATCATATATCAATTAAAGGACATTCAAATATAAGAGCCTTTGTGTCCTGATTGATACTTAATTACTTTATTTAATCCATAAATTATAGATCATCTACTTCCATATATTCGAGGCTGTTACACATAATTTCCTAAAGGCAGGGAGATTTGACATATTCCATATCTTGGGAGGCAAGGTGGTGATGATGATGATGATGATGATGATGGTGATTTATTAAACATGTATGCTGCCCAGCTCTCAACAATTCTGGGTGGCTCATTCAGACAAAGAAATTAAAACATAAAAAATATGTTTTTTATGAAAAAAGAAAAAAGGATGGCAAGTGTGGTTAAGATATTCCAAAGCAGGGGGTAATATCTGAAAAAGTACTTTTTCAGGCCCCCATCACACCCACCTCATATGGGGCAGGAACCCTCAGCAGGCCTTCTCAACAAGAATGTACAAGGCAGGTCAAATCTTGTAAAGAGAAGCAGTCCTGCAAACACCCAGAATCAAGTTGTGTAGAGCTTTAACACTAATAACAAGGGCTTTGAATTGGTCCTGGGAGTAAATCAGCAGCCATGCAGCAACTGCATTATTGATGTTAAATGGCTGGATCTGTTCCCTTTGGTTGGCAAATTGGCTGGTACAGTTTGTGCCAACTGAAGTTTCCAACAGAGGAAGCCCCATGAAGAGGCTGTTGCAGTAATCTAACTGCAAGGTAATTTGTATTTTCGAGGAACCTACTGAGTGCTTCACATCGCTGTTCTACTGCCTTCTACAGAGAAGGTTCCAGGATGGTAACTGGAGAATTTATTTCTTTATTTATATATTAAATTTATATGCTGCCAATCTCCCCAGAGGGTGACTCTGGGTGGCTCACAATTAAAATCAAACATCAAAAACAGTAAAAAATATAAATATTAGCTAAAACGTTAGCTAATTAACTTAGCTAAAAAAAAAAATCATACTATATAATGGTAACTCATGACATTTTAAAATCTTTGCTGAAGTGGTTCTAGCTCCATCTTATTTTTTTATGCTGCATGTTTTGCAATGTGCTGTATTTTTCACCATATTTATGTATTCCATAGCTAAGATATATAAAATAGAACAATAATAATGTCCTGTAGGACTATTACAAGGCACCCCTGCACTCTCAGCAGCCCACCTGGTATAAATCAACTCCTTCCTACCTCCTGGATGACTCAACAAGGTTAGGCAGGACCACTGACCTGCTGCAATGGGACGCCATTCTGCACCAATTCACATTTGCTGAAATAACTCAGAAAGTTAACTCTGCTACTGCATGTCTCCCTCTTCTAAAATTGAATGGCAATCCCAGTACCGTTGTTATTCTCTCATCCTCGTGCCTCTAGCTCATCTGGCTTGTAACTTTTGTTGCTACGCTACTCTTGAATCTTGACTTGGGGCTGGCAGCAGCTGTGACATTTTCACTCTTCACAGTCATCTTCCGGACTCAGATGTGAGTATTACACTAGCTAGAAAAAGGAGGGGGAAAATAGATTTGGGAATTGCCTTTTACTATACTTCTGTAGCAGGGCAGTATATAATTTTTATATCCTGCCCTGTTTCAAAAGACTCAGGGTGGTTTATTCAAAGATAAGATTACATTAAGAAACTGAGAGGCAGAAATGTGCAAATAATAAAAAAATACTTTTCATCAGAGTACATTAGCCAAAGATAAGCATGGGGAACTGTGGTCCTTTACAGTTACTGAATTAAACCTCCCAGATCCCTCGCCATTGGCCATTCCGCCTGGAGGTGCTGGGAGGTGAAGTTCAGCAGCATCTAATAGAAGACAGGTTCCACCTCACTATTGGTGTAACTGCTAATTTCAGTACATAAATAATTAGATCAAAACATTGCTATTACAATAAACCAAAAAAACAACTTGTTCTTGTATATGGAACCAAATTATTGGGATTTAGGTATTTAACCACATCTATATGCTTAGACTGAACTAATCCCTGAGCTAACTGAACAGATCTAAGGAGTAAGCCATTCTTTTTGCATAATCAGAATATAAATACTCAATATATTGTGTTATATCTTTTTTTTTTTCATCATTGCAATCTATTAAGCTCATGGGTAACATTCAAAAGGGTCATCATAACTGGCTGGCATGTTCACCTACAAGAAGATCCTATCTTTATTTACATAAATAATCACTATATAGTCCAATAAAGAAATTTCAACATATAACTTATATGGACCAAGCAGCTTCTTTTTCCATGAAGAATTCCAGATGGTAGATGTCATGAAAGACCTATTATAAGAGCTGACTGGAGCCCTTGCTAACCCCTTTTCTCTTTTACCATCTTCACTAAGGCCTCATTATTCCATTTTGGGACAAGTGCCCACCACAGGAATTTACAAAGACATGGCTGAGTATCATAAAGTAAGTGTGTCATGAAACTGATTAAAGGAGGTGGCTGTGGGGAACTGCATAGAGAAAGGTATTTATTTATTGCTAAGCTTTCTATGCCACTCCATTCCAGACTGGCTCTGAGCAGCTTACAAAACAATGCATTAAAGACAATTTTTAAAAAACAGGCAACAAAAGCAGTATTATAATAAAGATACCACCTACAGGGGCAGGGCCAAGTAACATCTCCTGAAGGGTTTATTCAATAGCCAGGTTTTTACAGTCCTATGAAAATCCAGCAGGGAGGAAGTAGTCCAGATAGGGGTGAGCAAGCTCTTCCACAAACACAGGCCACCACTGAGAAGGACCACTTAGAGGGTCCCTGCAGATGGCAAAACTCAGTACTGTGCTTGTGCTTCCTCTGGGGAACCTGTTCTGTCCAAGAATTATAGTTATTGTGTTGGGTTTAAACAATACAGCTGACACAACCTGCCTGTGATCCCTGGGACATTATTTGCCCAGCAAAACAACTGAGAATAATCAGTAAAGCTGCTGTGCTTATATCAAGAGCAACCATTTTGCCCAGTATTTCTGCTTCTGTTGTGGAGGCTGGCCTCCTGCTAGTCTTTTCTCTCTGACTGTGTGAAAATAATGAATATATTCTAAACCATAATAGCCTGCTCAGGACTGGAACCACCATGACTGGATTGGGGTAGACCTATCAACTCCCACCATCTTTAAATCCTATTTTACACATATCCTAATGTTCCTGAATTGTATTTTCTTTAAAAAAACAAACAGATGGAGTTCCTGATCAAGCTCTGTTTATTCTGGTCTATATTAGCCCCGTATTAACCCTCTTCTCATGTTTGCATAACATTTGGGTTCCTTTTTTTCCCCCAGGTTAAAGAAATAGCAGGTGTGAAAATTTTCCACTCCTCTGCTACTATCTATTTTGCTAATGCTGAACTGTATGCAGAGGCCCTTAAAAAAAAGGTGAGAAAGCTTAGAGTTTGCTCTTACTATTTACTTGGTTTCTCACTCATGCCAATCTATGGGCTATAAAATGGCTTTGGGCTGTATTCCATTAGAAGGAATCAAGAGACAGATACTCTTTCAACTTCTGCATGGAAGTGCTCCTGTGGTACAATTAATTAACCCTTGACCTTCATCCTTGCTCAAGGAAAAAGAGCTGACTAAAATCAACATGATCAAATGCTTCCCTTCGTGCATTTTTATGCTGAATATAAAGCTGTTATGAAATGATAAAAAGCTCTGAATTAGAGCAGCAGTGTCGAAGGCAGGGCAGGGGTCAACTTGCATTTATTATCTAAATCCACACTCAGGCACATCAAAATTGCTACTAATTTTTCAAGGGGCAATATATAAGTATATTTCCTCACTTGGACTAAAATATGTTTTGAATTGATGATTCAGACTAGGAAAAATGTAAAGGAACTTAAATTGCCCAGCCGTCTCAATTTTCCTGTTCTGATGAAATTTGGAGTTTACTATGCCTGCTTTGAAAACTGTTTATTTTAAACATTGGTGCGCCATCTTCTCATTTAGAATTTCCAAGGTAGTGCATAACTGATAATAAAAATAAAATAATACTGGTGAATGAATGGAATGTGTGGGACATCAAAAGCTGGGGGAAACAACATGGTGTTTGTCTAATGCATGAGAGATAATGAGAGTTTCACAGGCACAGCTGTCCTCCCCACAAACCGTCTTCCCATTCCCCAGGAACTTCTGCCGCATTTCCAGGCACCTAGAGGACAGCCTCTGAGGAAGGACTTTGTATGTGAGGACAAGTGGGCATAATGTTTTCTCTTATGTATAAGGCTTTAGAAGTGAATAGCAGCTCCCAGAAATTGGTCAGAAGCTAATAAAGATCTTTATCACAGACCAACTGTCTTCTTAATCAATGACTGGTGCCAGTTAGTAGCCCATCCATTCTGTTTTGAAATAAAGTCTGTTTCTAGGCCAGTGATGGCGAACATTTTGGGCTCGGTAAGTCTAAAATTCAGAAAATGCCTAACTTGACTCTGCTGGCATGTCACCCGCCTCTGAACAAAAGAGAAACAATTCTTTACATATTCATTTATTTTTGAAAAATACAGTCCAATCATGTGTGGTGCTATGGAAAAATATCAAATAATTACAAAAATAAAATACAAGTAAAATAAACTCAGTTTCTCTGGTAACTCAAACAGGGAGAATAGTTGTTGGTGGGTGTTGGTGAACACTGGCATGTCACCCAAAACATCATGGCATGTCACCTTTGACACATGTGTCGTAGGTTCACCATCACTGTTCTAGGCTGTCCTAAAAGCAAACCCTTTCAATGGCATAATCTAATCATGAGGCTACCTGACATGGATAGCTTTCTCTCTCCAAAAAGGCTATCAGTTTGGGACTCTGGAGTAAAAAAATCAGTGAACACTGAGTAAATAAACAATTAGTAAAAATAAATAATCTGTTAATGCAAGTCCCTTATCCACCTACTTTCTTTTTGTACTTCATGTCAATATTTTTTCCATCGTTGTTTTATACCCATTGAAGCTAGTAGCTCAGTAAACAGGGGTGTGAGTGGAAAGTGCAAAATAACTCTTGTGATTGTATTTTAGTGAAAGTTTTCTTACCAGATATCAATCAATCTGATTATTTCAAATATTAAATTATACTTTGGGTGGGATCTTCTCATGTGCCCCCCATCCAAAGCTTCTGAGTGGTAAGAAGCCCAGTGAAGTGAAAATGAGTGAAACGGCTCTTGGTATCTTTCAGGAATGTCTACAGGGTAAGATCAAAAAAGTCAAGATGGTGAGTGTGACAGTACAATTGAAGCTCTGCCTGTTTTTGATGTGCATTGTGTGTGCAAGGCACATCAAAAACAGGCAGAGCTTCAACCACACCATTGCATCTGCCACCTTGACTTTTTGACCTTATCCTATCATGCACCAGAAAATTGGCAGGTGTCCATTAGTTCCTGGGATGTAAGTAGTCTCTCTTTTATAGTGTGGCATTGATGTGAACCATCTCATTGAAAAGAAGAAGAAAGCTCTAAAGAAGAAACAAAAGAAAGACAAGAAAGAAGCCAAGGTACGCTTTCTGACTAGCATCTTTTTCTTCTTCTAAATTCCAAACAGAATATTCTCCACGAAGATACCTGGATTTGGTTTATCTATAGATAATCAAAAAAGGAAGAAGGGGATCAGGCTAACCTTCACCAAACTGGAGTCCTCATATATTGCATTCCCATTATTCACAACTAGACATGCGTAGAGCTGGAGATGATGGCTGGCTGGATTGTTTTGCTGTATCACTGCATTTTGATACATGATATAAAAAACACTTTTGCTCAGAGTACTACAGGATTGCAACTCTCTGTTTTGTTAACACAGAACAGAAAACCTAACAGTCCTGTTTAACCAAAATCAATATCCCTATCAATTCTACATCCAGTTTATGGGCAGAAAAACAAAGTCTTCCTCCAGCTTTGGGCATCAAACCATTATTTAGCCAGGTTCATATACTATATTAAACTCTGGTTTGCTTTAACTATAGCTTATTCAGTAAGCTACTGTGGCATGGCACGGCACCAGCGTAACATCTTTCCCATACAATTATGTCATAACTTTTGTCATTTTTTCCTTCTGCCATGCCACTTTTTGAAATTATGTTTCTTAAAATGTCATATGAAGAAAGAGTTTTGTGATCATTGTCATGTACATTTTCCTCTTGTTTTTGGCAACAGAAAATTGCACAAGAACCTGGAGAGAACAACCCTGGATTTGTGGATGTAGAGATGGATGCAAAGTCAGGGGTATTGTACCATTTACAATCATTTTAAAAAGAGAAGCTGCAGACTCCATTGCCTAGGCATTTAAGACATTAATACCAATAGAAGAGAATATGTGTAGCTCAGGGTTGAACTGTGGAGTCCTGAAGATGTTACCTAGCCGGGTAACAAAACGTTTGCAAGAAAACAACCAAGCTCAGAGAGCCCCAAGGACTCCACAATTTAAGACATTACTATACCTGAAAAAACCCACTTGTATACTGCATGTATGTATTTGTGTGTAAATGAGTGCCTTTGGCTTCCAAACCCAGCAAAGTAGAGATTAAATGCTTAATAACCATGCAACAAAATTGGTAAGACTTTGCTGGGCTTCATATGTTAATATGGATTTAAAAGTGACACTTCCTCCAGCCAAAGTTTTTCAAAGATCTGAGATTTCAGATCAGATCTGGGTTAAGAGGGAAATCTTCAGGCAGGGATTAAAGAGGTACAGCTATCCCATTCGATTCATAGAGATGCACCTGATTAAATTATACTTAGTTTACCTATATGAGGCAAATTTCTACTTATAGTACCAACTGTACAAATAAAAATTCAACTGATCCACAATCCACCTACAATCCCTTCCCACAAATTGATTTCTCCCTGATTTGTGTGGACCTAATTTTCGTTATTCTAAGCAGTTCCTTTTCATATACAGTATTCTTTGTGCAGTTAGAAATCCAGCAGGTACACAATCTATCCACAATAGGTTTCAAGAAATATACCTTTTGGACATTTGACAGATACATTCTGACAAAATATGCAATTCTGTGATGTTGTACCTCTGTGCACACACACTGACACACACACACACACACACACACACACAGTTTATTGCTGTCAAGTACCCAAAAGTACTGAGATGTTTTTTACTAGGATACCCTGAACTTTTCATGTCGATACTTTGAACGTGATATGACCACTACCAGCTAAGACAAATAGAGGAAGGAGATATTACCACCTTAGACTTCTTGTTTCTTTCACCTGTTTTCTTCATATTTTTTTACTGAGGAAATTTGCATACTCCCTATGTCCTTCTTCATCACCTCAAAAAACTAGCATCTGACTCCTCTGATGTTCCAAACATTTTTCTGGGTTGTAAGGTAAGATGTGAGAATCCAACATATAATCTGTCTAGAGAAAGGGAGTTCCCGTTTCCAGAAGAACTCGGCCCATACCTCTCACCCTCCAGACATAATCTATGAGCAAAGACAACCTGGGAAGTCCCTCCAAGTGATCAACTCTGCTTCTCTTTCCTGCAGGAACCAGAGGAAGCCATAGCAGTGACTGGGAGCAATGGAACTGTGAAGGCTTCGGATCCCCCAAATCACATCCAGCCACAATCTTGTGGCAAACCCAGTTTAAATGCTCTGGGGCTAGAAAAGCCTTCAATCCATTCACTCATTCTGGACTTCACTTCTGTCACCTTTGTGGACACCGTCTCTATAAAGACCTTTAAAAATGTGAGGGACGGCAAGAAAGCAGGAAAAGGAGAGCTTTCAGATGTGTGACTGTGTCAGGAAAGGCCAATGGACCTTGTAGGAAGGAGAGGCAGGGAATAATAGTCACTGTCCACATGAAGCATGGATTTAACTGCTTCCTTTTCCTGCTGGGATTCTGACAAAAATCCTACCTTTGAAGTTCATGTTTCTTTGGGGGGGGGGAAAACTGTAAAAGTAGCATTTTCTTTTTGAACCAAGAAATAAGGATATATTGTTCCTATGTGGTATTCTCCAAGAAAAACCCTTTGGCTCCTTGCTGCAGAGTCACCATGCTGGCAAAATTGTTTTTAATCTTTTACCACCTTCTGTCTATCCCTATAAATTCCCCATCTGAAAAATGTGATGTTCCCTCTAGCCCTTAAAGATATAGAGATCTTGAGATTCCTTGGACGTAATACCTACACCCATTTGCTGTATGTACAAAATGCTAAAACATGTTGAGGTTCTCTAGCTAATTAATTTCTCTCACTTGGTCGCTCTCCCTGGCACACATATATGTGCACACTTTCTGCCTGTCATTTCTGTAGCTGAAATGGTTGGCAAGGACCCAAAACCAAGAAAGCATTTATTTCCTCAGCTTTTCAGAAATCGAGCTCTTCCCCATGGCGTATTGCTCATGGCCATTGCTGCTTCACTAAACTTCACAGGATTGATAAAACAAATGGAGGAGGATAATATGAGCTTTGTGAAATAACTTCCTAGAAAATCCTTTTCAACTGTACACCCTCCCACTGTGATGGACTTTAACTCCCTCTAGCATGCTCTCTGGGGATAATGGGAGTCAAACTCCAAAACATCTGGATTGTTCCACGCTAAGGGAAAACTCCATTAGCAGTTTTCTTACCCTAGCCTAAGTTGGCCAGTTGGGCAAATACATGCTTTATGATTCAACTCTGCTGTTTTTGCTTTGTTGCCTTCTGCAGATATTTAAAGATTTCCAGGAGATTGAAGTGGATGTGTTTCTTGCTGGTTGCCATGGTAAGAAAGGCCTAGGAAGTCATGATCGGCCAAATTGCAGTAGACGTGCCATTACCTGAGAGAGGGAATACCTTGAATCAAAAGTTCCTCTTTCAGCTTCAGGCCCTTGCTCGTGTATGTCATCCCAGGTCTCACTTGTGGGCATTTGTGAGTTTCAGCATGCCATTGTGAAAGGCCAAACTAGCAGGCCTGCCATATCTGGGCTACAAATATACAGAAAGCCACTAGGTGGCAATAAAGAGACAAGCATTCTTTGTTGCCATCTAGTGTTAATCTGTATCTTTGCAGCCCAGATAGGATAGGCCTAAAAACTAGGGTATCTCATATTTTGGTATTATTTCAGAGTCCCATGAGGATAGCCTGGGAAAAATCAGATTTTTTTCTAATTATTGCTCTTGGCTCCAGTGGAAATTGCTGCTAAAGCAAGAAGGATGAATGTGTCTCCCCACAGCATGCCACCCACCAGGCTAATAGCACTGCCTCTCCCAGCCTATGACCTCCAGTTGTGTTGTGCTACACTTGTTGGAAATGATGAGAATGGTAGCTTAATGCAACCATAATGTACCAGGTTGGGGAAGGTGTATAGTAACAACTGGAGGTAATTTAGATTAAGGAAAGAGAGTAAAAAGTTAAGGAGATAATAGTTCCCAGTCTTGAAACCAATTGCATGGATCTGCTAGTTAGAAAAACAAGCAGCAAATTCGCAAAGTGAATGTTTTCACCTGGCCTTATTAAAATGGGCAAATAGCTTTCCCCAATCTTGTTCTTTCCAGTCTTGTTGGACTAAGCTAGGTATGAGATTGACTAGATTCATCACTAGTGTTCCCACCACAAATAGCAGAGGTGCCCCAGTATGGTTATGTCAGGCAATTTACTGTCCTTCTCTCCACAGGCTCTGTCATTACCCAGCTGGAAAGAGGCAATTTTTTCAATGAAACGATCACCAAGAACCACCTTTTTGCATCAGTGCATGATGCAATTACCTATATCACTAGGAGCCGAGAACAGAGCATGCCACACATTGACACTGTAAGCAGTTAGTCTTTTTCGTAATGACTCAGAAAACTGACTCCTCACAGGGATCATGCAGGTTTAGCAGACTGCCTTGGTGCTATTTTGAGACCAGGCGCGTCCCTTGAAACAGCAGGGCTGAACTATTCACTTTCCTTGATGATCTCATTATGTTTCCATTCCAGCATCGGTACCCTTTGGTCTTCTCTAGACTGTAGGGTTGATACTCACTCTTTACATAGACCTCTAAAGGGAAAACCCTAACTCATGTGCTAAGAAGATTCTCCCTCTCCATGCAAAATCATAATGTGTCTTCCCCATTCAACATAGTTTAAAATAAGGTAGGGCTAAGTGTGTGTGTGTGTGTGTGTGTGTGTGTGTGTGTGTGTGTGCATGCCTTTGAGTCAGTGTTAATTCCTGGCAACTGCCTGGACAAGTTCCTGCAGTTTTATTGGCAAAATTTTCCAAAGTGGTTTACCATTGCCTTTTTCCTAGGGCTGAGAGAAAGTGACTGGTCCAAAGTCACCCAGCTGGCTTCGTGCCTAAGGTGAGACTAGAACTCACAGCCTTCCAGTTCTTAGCCTGGTGCCTTAACCATTATTTATTTATTTATTTATTTATTTAAATTTATTGGCCGCCCAACTGTAGTGGACTCTGGGCAGCATACAAAACTGCATTACACCAAACTGGCTAATGTAGGGTTAAGTGACTCTTGTCATGAACTCACTAGATTGGATGAGACAAGCCATTATTTCTCAGACTTCCCTGTAAAGCAGGACTAATCACACTGAGTTCTTCTAAGGAGTGCTTTGATTTCTCCTTGGGGACTCTAAGGATTGCTATATGTGCATTCCCCTAGCAATTGGGTTAAACATTATGTTTGGGTATTTTGTGTTTAGAACTAGTAAACAACTAGGAATGTGATCTTCCATGGAAAAGAGGATGTAAAAAGAGAAGACCTACATCTTGGGTAGTTTTTCTTGGTGTTTTGTCTCATGAACATGTACAGACACAGATACCTTGCATGGAAAATATGTAGAGCTGATTTGAGATGCTCAATCTCCATCTTTGTAGGTTGACTACAACACTAACATGTGACCCGGACAGCAGAAATCAGGTTTCAACTTCCAGAAGATTTTCTAAACTGTCTGTGTTGGTTAATGAGGTAGGATTCACCACCATTACAAATCCAGAGAAGAACCATTACCAAGTGCAAATGCTTAGAAACTGGAAGCTGGAAATACCTTTTCCTTGAGTGTCAACTCTGAAGAAAGTGAGAACTGATTGTGGCCAAGGAGCTTTTGTCCTACCTCTTTGAGGCACTGATTCTTCTAGTTCTCCTGGGAACGTATTTCATGCATTAGGAAAGAATTACTCTCAGGCACTGGAACTTGTTGCTATGCCTGCTCTTGGGATAAGGATTTTCCATCCAAACCTTCCACTGGATTTGATGAGAAATTTGGTCATTTACAGCATGTTTTTGCCTTTGTGATAGTCCTGATCAACAAAGACAGGCAGAACACGTCTCTTCTAGAAGCATCTACTCCCCATGTTTGTTCCTTCCTTCATGGACTGGAATTTTAATACGAGGTCTTAGAAAGTAAAGTTTTCATGCCTTGAATTTCTCTGGTCACACCTGGATATTCATGCCTGAATACAGAGGAAGGGGCTTTAGCCCTCATGCTTTGCATGAAGTATTCCTAATGTTTCCATTTAAAAGTATCAGATAGCAGACAGAACAAAAGCTGAAGACCTGTGCTTAAGACCCTGGAGAATCAGCATAAGTTACAGTTAGCAATACTGGACTAGATAAACAAGACATCTGATTCTTCTTCTTGCCTTCACTGAAATTGCTCGATTTGCTCGACCTGACTACAGTTTATTGAGATGCTGCATAGGAAACAAGAAGTGGGGCTTTTGTTGCAAAATTGTAAAAACCAAAGTATGTATGGATTATCATGTCATCATTATTTCTGGAAAAAATGCAGGAGTTGAAATCAGAAGGTAAATAGAAGTCTGGTCTGAGAAAGGCTTTGGGGGCAAGCATCCTACTAAAATGAACGAAATGTATTGGTGTGTACAGGGTCAGCTCTGTGAATATCAAAAAGCGGCAACTGTCTCTGGAAGCAGATGTTGGGAGGTACACTGCAAGAAGTGAGAGAATTCTGAGTTACATGACCTGCCCTGCAACCCTAAGCCAGCCTGCTGCCTTTGCTACCCAATCAGGTTTTGTATTTAGAGGAAAAAAGGCACCGTCCTGTTCTCTCCCTCGGCTAGGATAGTGTCTTAAGCCAGCTTTGTTGCCCAGCTTGGAATTTCTACTAGATAAATGGAGTCTTTAATGTCCAAAGACTTTGCCCATTTATCCATGCACGCCTGATCTAAAGATAACATTTCACATATACATTTTTCTTCAGTTTGAGTGTAATTCTACTCTGCTTTTTTACTTTGGAAGATGTTACTGAATGCAGAATCTAATCCCAAGATCAATACATTTGTACAGATTTATTTAGTCAGAAAATTTGTATAAGAAAATGATTAATGGATTGATTATGTGCCATCAAGTCGTTGTCGACTCTTAGTGACCACATAAATAGATTTTCTCCATGACTGTCAGTCCCTGACCTGGTCTTTCAGATCTTACAACAATGCATTCATCACTACAGTTTCTGAATCCATCCACCTTACATATAATGAGATAGTATGTTGTATATTATTATTTACTGCCCATAAAATTAATGTTTTAATCATATTTCTAGAAGTTTTCATTCTAAAGGAAATAATGAACTATGTTGCCTAATGCCTAGCCTCTCCATTTACCAAATTATTCCCAAACAGTAGGGCTCATGGAAAGGCAATTTACATGTCATTACATTGTTTTTAGATTCATCAGAGTTGCAAGTAGAGAAGTAGCACATTATAGAAACAGATACGCTATGCTTTCTCTGATGTGCATATTTTTTCACATAGAAGGAACATGTTGTTTTTGATTCGGAGAACATTACAAAATATGACAGTCCCTTCAATTGCAGCCTAAAACTGTACAGTCTAAAATGTTATCATTTCATTATCCGCTAAAATGTTATCATTTCATTATCCCATTATCAGTGGGTTTTTACTGAAATCAGTAAATTGGATCATAATGGATATCTATTTCCAGCTGGACTGGTTGCAATAATCCACACCATAATTGATATTCAAGCCAATAATCAAGCCAGAATCTACAATTTTCAGATATATCCTGAATGACCTAACCACTTTATAAATGTCTTCACTTGACTCTTATATTTTTTGAACTACTGTTTCTCATGCTTTGAATAGCTATTCCTTTTTTCTTTCTTTGTTTGTTTGTTTGTTTGTTTGCTTACAATTTAACTTGAAAACAGTCTGTCTTGCGGTTCAGCTATACTAAAAGTTATAATAAATAGCTTTTTACTGGGAATGTTCTCTTTTGATAACTTTATCAGGGTTGCTCTTCAGTTTTGGCTCCTAATAGTCTCCTTTGACACTGAATTCCATATATTATGACAAGAGGTATAAATAACCTATTTTTAAAAAACAGAATAATTCATAGCAAACCAATGTAGGTTTTCATTTTACATTGTCCATTTCTTTCTGCTTAAAATACAGTCACATATTGGATGTCTGCCGTTAAATAATTAAGTCAGGATGGGCAGTGTTTTTGTAGCTAGAGACAAAACATGCTTTATTTTTTGTTTTTGTTTTTTTAAATCAGTTTTTTGAGTGTCAGGGTTGTGATAGGGATTTCACTTCTCTCTTTTACTTTTAATTCTGGGACAGAGCAAAAGATGTGTCTAATTTGCAGCAAATACACATAAGCTGATTGTAGTATAAGAAGCCCAATTCTTTTCTATTCTCACACCAATAATCATAGCTCATAAGACTGGACTGTTGTCCTGATCTGGCTGCGTTCATTTCTCACAAAGAACTGTTAGAAGACACAAAAAGCAGTATTAAAACAACTTCTGTAAACACACTGAAAATGGAAACACTTGGAAAAACAAGGAAAGTCTTCCAAAAGATCTCTGAACTCATAAGTTTCAAACCTCAAATTGATATGCTAAAGGATGCCAATGGACAGACAGTAGCCAATTCAAAAGAGATCAAATTAAGATGGAAGGAGTATGCTGAAACACTGTAAATAGAGATGTCAACATCCAAGATACCTTAGAAGATATTCCCTACTTACAAGAACCTCTAGTTCTAAAAGATGAAGTTAGATCAGCACTCCAGTCCTTACCAAGTCAGAAGACTACAGGAACTGATGCAATACCCACTGAAATATGGCAAGCAACAGAAGAAGAATCAGTCAAGGTTTTAACCAAGCTATGGCAGGAAATCTGGAGAACAACAGAGGGGCCAACTGATTAGAAGAGGTCAATCTACATTCCAATACCAAAAAAAGGAGATTTAACAGAGTGTGCAAGCTATCATTCAATATCCTTAAGTTCACATGCTAGCAAAATAATGCTTAGGATCATGCAATGCAGATTAGAGCCCTACATGCAAAAAGAGATGCCAGACATTCAAGCTGGCTTTAGAAAAGGGCAAAGAACATTAGACATTATTGCTGATGTATGTTGGATAATTGAGAAAGCCAAAGAATACCAAAAAGAAGTCAGTATGTGCTTCATTGATTATAGGAAGGTCTTTGATGGTGTTGACCATGTCAAGCTGTGGAAAGTGCTCAGAAAAATGATAATCCCAGAACATCTCATTGTCCTCATGAGAAACTTATATACAGGTCAGGAAGCCACAGTACGGACAGAACATAGTGAAACAGACTGGCTCCAGGTTGGCAAAGGAGTGTGACAAGGCTGTATAATCTCCCTTTATTTATTCAACCTACAGGTAATCCTCACTTAATGACCATTTGTTCAGCGATGGTTTGAAGTTATGATGGTGCTGAACGAATGGCATTTATGAGTAGTCCTTGAAGTTATGGCCATTGCAGCACTCCTGCAGTCACATGATCAAAATTTAGGTGGTTGGTAGCCCGCCTCCATTTATGATTGCAGGGTTCATTTCAACTCCCCCCACCTGCCTACCTCCTCCCTATCTCTGCCCTTTTGGCTGCCCTCCCTCCGCCCCCCCCACATTTCTCTGCATTCCGTCCTGCATCCCCACCGCCCTGCACTCCACTGCCCCGCCAGCCCTGCTGCCCTGCACTCTGCCATCTCTGCTGCCCCCTGCTGCCCCCAGCTGAACTTCACCATCTTCTTCCTCCCGCTGCTGACAAGGTACACCCAGCCGAGGCACCTGCTGGCCCTTTGCAATGCAGTCTGCTGCCTGTGCAAGGCCTCCACATGGCCTTGTGAGGCCAGTACTGCCTTGCAAAGGGCTAGGCCAGGTGCACTCATCAGCAGTGGGAGGAAGAAGGCGGCAAAGGTCAGCTCAGGGTGGCAGGGGGCAGCAGGAGCAGCAGAATGCACGGCAGCAGAGGTGCAATGCAGGGAGGCAGAGTGGCAGGGGCGGTGGGTGGCAGGGTGGCCAAAAGGGCAGAGATGGGGGGGAGATAGGCAGGTGGGATGACCACAGCAGAGCAGAAGAGTAAGATCCTTGCCTAATGACAGCGTGTTCCTCGCCTAACAATCATAACCAGGATTACTGGAACTACTGTCAGGTTCAGCCCAAAGAACTCCACGAGGCAGTGCAATACAGTTCTGTTGCATTTATTAGCTTCCACCTCAAGACAGAAATCTCTCCAGACTGAACCTAAGTTCCCAAGCCAGCAAGCCACAACACCGTGAATTCCTTAGGGTGGTGCCAGTCTCATCTTCTTAAACTTCCCACGCTCCTGTTAAGGGCTAAGGAAATGCTTATCTCCCTGAGCTTGGCCTTCATAACACCATTCCATCACAACTACCAATGCTAAGTGGTGCAGTCATGTGATGTTTTGCCTAATGACTGCTTCGCTTAACAATGGAAATTCCAGCCCCAGTTATGGTAGTTAAGCAAGGACTACCTGTATATGCTGAATACATATTAAGGGAAGCTGAACTTGAAGAAGATGAACATGGTTTTAAAACTGGAGGATGAAACATCAGTAGCCTGCACTATGCTGATGACACTCCCCTGATAGCTGAAAATGCAAATGATCTGCAAGCTCTGGGACTAAAATTAAATATAAAGAAGACCAAACTAATGACAACAGGTAGAACAACCAGCCTTAGAATTGGCAATGAAAATTCTGAAGTTGTGGATAGCTTCTGCCTTTTAGGATCAACCATCAATAGTAAAGGAACAAGCAGTCAAGAAATAGGCCACAGATTAGCACTTGGTAGAGCAGCCATGGCGGCCTTGGAAAAGGTATTCAAATGTTGTGATGTGTCTATACCTACAAAGATCAGAATTGTGCAAGTCATGATATTCCCTGTGACCATCTATGGAAGCAAAAGTCAGACTTTGAAGAAGCAGGATAGGAAGAGTATTGATGCTTTTGAACTTTGGTATTCAAGAAGACTCCTGAGAATACCATGGCCAGCGAAAAAAACAAACAAATGGATCATTGGACAAAGCAACCCAGAGTTCTCACTCAAAGCACAAATGACCAGGCTCAAATTATCTTACTTTGGACACACTGTGGAAAGACCTAGCTCTCTGGAAAAGGCTCTAGTGCTGGGAAAGGTGGAAAGAAAGAGAAGAGGATGACCAGCAGCAAGGTAGATGAACTCAGTTACAATGGCGATGGGTGCAATGTTGGAAGACCTTAAAGGCAGATCATCATGGAGAAAATCTATCTATGAGATTGCTAGGAGTCAAAAACTACTTGGTGGCACTTAATCAAAGCACAACTGTTTCCCAAAGTCAAGGCTTAAGAATATCCAGTCTTACAATGAGTCTTATTTCTGCTCATTACATAATAGCCACAACTCATCTAAATAGGGATAGATTAGGAATTGGCAAGAGAAAGAAAATCACCACCCTCTAGTGTTCAAGTGCAGAAATGACAGACATTTTCAAAAAATTATCTAGATATTAGATATATCATTCTATTACAGCAAAAACAATAGCAACAGTTATCCACAAAGACCATGCGTGTCTGCATGTATGTGTGTGTGTACACACACACACACACACACACACACACATACATACATATACATATACATATACATATACATATACACATCTTTATTTGGCTGGATGTGGGGAAATATAAAACCAAAGTTGGGCTACCTTTCTTTTATTGAGGGTTGCACTCCCTTGATAAGATGGCAAAAGAGAAAACTAAGGAGAGCTATGATAGGAGTTTACACAGATCTAAAAGGCTGTGGCTTGCAAAAGAAGTCACCTCACCGTCCCACTCATGTCTTCTACCATTCCATGAGCGGTGGCCATTCAAAAACACAGTTACTGCACTGATGAGATGACAAATACATGTACAAATCAGTAATTGACAATTCTGCATGTTTGCAGGGTACTCCAGTTGATTTTGAAAATTGCCATTTCTGATACCAGAATTGCACCTATTGATTATTTTGTACAGAACTGACTGGTTACAGCATTGCTGATAAATAACTTGGTTTCTATCTTTCTGTCTGTCTGTCTGCCTATCTATCTTATATTAGGAGCATGGAGCAAGAAACCATGATGCAGTGAATTACATTATTAGGTCCAGTCACAGCATTGCCAGAATAGATATGGATAATATGTTGGCAACTGCAAGGACTACTGGGTTTATTCCCTGCGTACCTTTGTCTTGGTTACATGGCTTGTGGTTGCTGGTAACAAACTGTTTTCATCTGGGCAGCCAGCTTGCTTATAAACAAATACATGCCTACCAACAAAGGCCTGTAAAAGAGAAGAATAATTTATTCCAGATTACCAGATTATAAATAAAATGTATAGCCCTTTCCTAGATCAGGGGGCCCTTCAGACAGTCACTCATGCCCTAGTCACCTCACAGTTTGACTATTCTAATGCACACTATATGGGGATGCCCTTGAAAACCACCTGCAACTGGTGCAGAATGCAGCAGCACGGGCAGTGATGGGCACGCCTCGGTATGCCCATGTAACACCTCTGCTTCACAGGCTACACTGGTTTGCTGCTGGGTGTAATTCAAGGTGCTGGTCATTATCTATAAAGCCCAAATGGCTTTTTCTTTAATTGATTAATAGATTTGGGTGTGAAGAAGCTTTTGGGTGAAAATCTTTGTTTTTTAATCCTCTGAAGGGATTTACATAGAATTCTGTCACTCTCAGAGAAAATTGTTTCTGTCTCTGGATGTGCTGGGAAGTTGGAAATTGTGACTGTAGAGCAGTGTTTCTCACCCTCAGCCACTGTAAGATAGGTGGACCTCAACTCCCAGAATTCCCCCACCAGGGCTGGCTGGGGAATTCTGGATAATAATGGGAGTTGAAGCCCATCCATCTTAAAGTGGCTGAGGTTGAGAAATACTGCTGTAGAGTACTGCAAATTGACCCATAGTGGAATTTTCAGGAGAAAATTCTTGAGATCACTATGAATTTCTTCAAGAAATAAATTCAGAGACAAAATAAGAAAGGTTTTATAAGGAAAGGGTATCAGGACCAAGGATGTACCTGATAAATATTGAAACTGAAAGTATAACAAATTACATCTTTCTTTTTTCTCTCCTATCCCATCTGTCTGTAGGTAACCTGTGGGTGATTTTCTTTCTTTTGAAACCAAAACCACAAGCCCCTGTCTGTACTGTGTTGTTTAGCAAACAACTGGCAAGTTCCAGCAGTCAATCAAATATGCAGGAACTGGAGTCACAGTTGTGTGTTTTTAAGGTTAAGTGAACATAGCAACTGGCTGGTAAAGCATGATTTACAGCTTAGCATATAGTGGAAACCCAGCCAGTTATAACTGATTCAACAAACCATGCTTAATCAAACAGCGGCACAGCAGTGTATGAACCTGATCAACTGGGAAACACTGCATCAGCTTTGTGCTCAAACTGCAGCCAAATCTGAGCAGAAACTTCATAAACTCTAAGCAGTGGGGAATCTGCTGGTAAAAGTCACCATCAGTTCCACTGCCAGATTCCTACCTTAGAACTCTTTGGGTTTCTTTCAAGCATACATGCTCAGTTCTGCTTGTTGGACACAATAAATCACATTGTCTTACGCTGCAAAGAAAAGTGCCTCAGAATTATTGTTTGGGACTGAGTAGACCTACCATGTATGGGTTGCAAAACCTGAACAACTGTTAAGGGGCAGCTAAGTTTTCTGTATCATTCTGCTGCCATCCAGCAGTCATCCAGATTTTTGCAGCCCAGATAAAGTACCCCTAATGTTATTTTTTTTAAACAAATGTATTTATCTAAGTATTAAAGTTGTATATTTTAAAAATAAAATCTATAACAATTCATAGAAAATAAAATCTAGGCTAGCAAGAAAGAGTGAGCAATCGTGTCTTTGCTGATCCTGGGTTTTTTTGGACTCCTAGATTTTATCAACAGTTCTGATTTAACATTAAACACTTTTTCCAGTTTTCTTTCTCATTCAAAATGTCAACAACCTCACTGGGACACCAAGGTCAGCATGAAAGAATTATGGCCATTCACAGACTTCCGTCTCCATTTTTTCTTAATTCTATTGGTGGATGGGAATCTTTGTAGCGCTATTTTATTTGGGCTACAAGTATTGTATCCAGAAGACTACTTTGATAGCAACAGGGAGGTACACAGCAAGCCTCTCCAGGGCTGTCTTTGCAGCCCAGACACAGTAGCAACCCTCCCCGGATACCTCCTTAAGACAGGAGGGTTCCTTCCAGGGACCGCCCCCTTTGAAACGTGCGCATGCGCCTCGCTTGACTCAAGGTACGCAGGCGCTGTTCGTAGCTTTCCTGTCAGGGGCAAGATGGCGGCGGTGTTGGTATACCGGACTGTGGGGTCTGTCGCTAGCCGGGCTCTTCGGGGCCCCTGCGCACCGGTGAGTCGGTGCCTGGCTGGACCCCTGGCAAAGGGGCGAGGGGGTGCCAAGGGGAAAACAGACAAATGGGGAAGTCGGCGAAGTCCGCGCGGCGATGCGTCGCCCCCTTCAGTGTCCACGAAGGTCACAGCAAGGAAGGCCTGTTGGGCTCGGTCGGTGGAGTCGGTTCCTCAGTCCAGTCCGCATAATGGGCGTTATCAGAAAAATAATCGGCAGATATTTATACCCGTTGGGCCTCATCCCACCATTCTGCTCCAGCTTTACCCTCTGCGCGGTATCGCTGCGAGCCTTTCATGTACGTTTTAGCTTTTCTTGGACGGAGCAGACGCTGAGTGCTCAGTGCCTCTTCCCAGTCCCTCGCCCTGTCTAGGGATTAAGCATCACGCCTTCCCTCTCCAGCACATTGTGCGGCTTGTTTTAAGAGTTGAGTAGTGACAGTGCTTGGAGCATGTCCCAAACGTTGTTTCAAAATGTTGAAAGGGTGCAGTTTTCAGCCCGGTAATCTGCATACCAGCTCTTTACCTGATTGTTCATTTATACTTCAATGTTGGATAGCTGTGAAAATCGGGATGACTGCTAGAAGACAGCAGCTCAAATCTAGCAGGCTTAATGTCGGGGATGGAGAATGAGACAAGGGGAAAGCAGTTGCTGCAGCATAACTACTGTGTTCAAGGAAGTTTCTACCGTTCGTACAGTATGGGGCACTTTAAGCTTCTGCTGGTGGTGTTTTATGATTCCAAGATTATGAAAATAAAAGCGGAAGGGGGTGAATTGAATCACACGAGGAAACAGTCAAGTAACTTGCTATCACTGAGTACCTTAATCCTAATGTTTCTCTATATGTGCTTTATTTTGTTCTGTTGCTGAATTCAGGCTTAATTGCCACATATTTCTGGCCAAATACCTGTTTGAACAAATACAGTAGCTAGAAATTTAGCAGCAATGGATCTTAGCAAAATCTCTGCCCCTTTTAATTCAGCCATTCCTGGTCAGACAGTTCTGCCTGGGAAAAGTTACAGCTACTATCAAGGAGCTATTAAGAAATATATGGAAATGTCATTGATTTGAAAATCAGGATGCAAATCTTGGAATTGTAGAACTAATTGTACTGTAGCTGGATTCACGTCTAAGTCATAATATGTTTGTTTGGTTTTGAATCCAGGCAATTTTGGGTTTAGTCATTCAAATGAATGAATGAGCAGATGGATGGTTTAGCATATTGTATGAACCCAAACTCAATCATATTTGCTTTGTTAATATTTTAGCCCTAGGTGTTATTGCTTTGTGATTATTTTATTAGAAAATATTCAGAGAATTATATCAAAAATCAGAAATGTGCAAACATTTTTTTGTTTGTTTACTTGTTTATATTATGTTATATTATGTTTGGGCTGTCAGTATGGAAATACAGATCTGTGTGTGTTTTGAAAGCATTAATTCTAGTTAATATTCTTGTATTAAATGGAATGATTATGTAAATTATTGGTCTGCATTATAAAGCAAAGTGCATGATAGTTTGTTTCAGGAGAGCATGTACTAAAATTATTTTCCAATTGTCTCCTTTGTCGTTCAGAGAGAAATAGATTGTGTTCAAATATCCATTAATTTTCTTCCCAAAATCATTCTGAATAATTATATGACTTTTTGGTACAATTACAGTTTATTGGATAGCTTCTGAAGTCTCATATATTTGCATGCTATTCATGTTTAGTTAATCTATTCCTTTTCCATAGACTTTGGTGCCTGAACTTTTTTTAAAAAAAACTTTTCCTTCTTTTTTTATTTGTGTCATGATTTACACATAAGTCACTGCACTTTAAATATATCACCTCAGAATAAATATAGTTTTTGTTATAGACATTCTTATATAATTTTAATACACATGTTTTGCTTTTATATTATATTAATTTGATAATAAACATCTTTTTAGTTATCCTCATGGGGCTTGGTAAGAAGAGGAAGTACTGCATCCTATGCCAGTGTGTTATCTAATCTTCCTGAGACAGAGGTTACTACTTTAGATAATGGCCTACAAATAGCATCGGAAAAGTCGAGCCATCCTACTTGTACAGTAAGTTTAATCTGGTTTTCTGAAAAATCTTGGAATCCCTATTATTTCTGTTGGATCTATATTCAGTTCAAGTTTGATATTTTTAATGAAAGGAGTCTAGTAATACTTTTTCTGATTAACACATTTTATAAAAATGCATAAGCTTTCGTGAGCTGCAGCTCACTTTGTCAGATGCATAGAGTGTCTAGATTGATCACACATATTTCCAATAGAAAGTAATATTCTTTAAAAACTGAAAGGAAAGTCCTAAAACCAACTTAATGAATAGCAGACTCCCAAGTGAGTCTTTTATTGCTTCCAAGATATTCAGAGAAATATAATTTATACTTTTTATTCTAGAGAACTCAGAGATTCCACAGTAGAAAGGCCAAGATAGCAGACAGATTTTTGAGATATGGTCACTGTGTTGGGTTCTTGGTGTTCTCTGAGCTTGGTTGTTTTCCTGCAGATGGTCACTATTTCTGATTTTACTTTCTTAATACCTAACTACTGGGTGTATTCTAGAATTCATTTTCAGTTCAGATAGAGCAATAATAAAGCTCAGCTGGACTTGCAATTTCATCTTGTGAATTGTAATATGCTTTAGGTTATTCTCCTGAAATTTCTGCTATGCACAGGGCTTCCTTGGTAGATTGTTTGCTTCACTGGAAGGAATTCCTTCAGCATAGAATATCTGAAAACAACAAATATAGTTAGTATAATAAATTATAAAAACATATATGTTAATCATACAAGGTCCAAAAATATCAAAAGGAGTGCAGGTTCAGAACTGCATTAGGATTTGTTGAATGCCTGGGATTTGATAGGACTGCCTAGAATTTGTTGAATGCATTGGCCATGTTAGCTGGGGCAGCAATGAGATACAGTTCAGCAACATTTGGAGGAAGACCTTTGGATCTGAAACCTTTCCAATGTCTTACCATGCTGTTGATTTGGAAGGGAAATTTTACATGGGGAATGGGTAAAATAGAAGTTCAGTCTGTTGCAAGCAGGGTTTGGGGGCTTACTGAAACATCATGCACCTCAGCGTAGGATTCCCCCCCCCCCCCCCCTTGCTTTAGACCAAATCCTGGTGTTTCTTTCAGTCTCTGCTTAGATTTTGATTCATTGACTGGAAAAACAGTGTTTCAGTACCAACGTGAGTGGTTCTTATATTTCTAGCCAAATTAAGGAAAGTTACTTAAATTGCAAGACAGAGAAAGAGATTTAAAGGTATAATTATTCTTTGTAAGTTGAAGCTCTTGCTTTCAGTAGTCTGTTACAATATTTATTTATTTATTCAGTCAGCCAGTCAGTCAATTTGTATAGCCACCCATCTCAACAAGTAACTCTGAGCAGCAAACAAAATTAAAATAAAATAAATTACAACAGTACAAAAATTAAAATACATAAAATACACTATCAGACTACTTCCTATAAAGCTGGTGTGATATTTCATGTATTTAATTAATTATCCTTTTTTTCTCAGGTAGGGGTATGGATTAAATTAGGAAGTCGCTATGAAACTGAGAAGAATAATGGAGTTGGGAACCTTATGGAACACCTGGCATTCAAGGTGAGCTGCAATATGATTCAGTTGTACTGCTTCCTACATATATTTTACCTACTGTTCTGAATCCAGAGAAGCTTTAAAGGTGTTTCCATGTTTCAGAAACAGGCTTTTAGTCATTATCATGTCACTTTCCAGTCTAATTTGAATTTATTTAGGGCATTCTTATTCCTAAGAAATTTCCCTGTATATTTATCTGCATTAAATAAAAACACTTCAACTGAAACTTTTCACTCCTCTAAAATTTAAATTTATATCTCTCCTAACAAAATGAATTATATTTAAATAAAGAAAATAGATTAGGGAACAAAATCCACTGTACAGGTATGTTATTTGTTCAGCTTACACTTTTTTATAAAATGAAAGAACTAAAATTCTTTTATGATTTTCAGCTAATAATTATACACATGTAAAAGATTGTATAGGATAGAATTCATCATATGCGAGAATGGCTAGTCCACAGTTAATGTCTTTGTTAATGTGAGTTGGAAAAGAGAGGTATTGTATAGTACCTAGTCCAGGTAGTCTCCAGAAGTCAAAACTGACTTGCAGACTATACAGGTAGTCCTCGCTTAACAACTATTCGTTCAGTGGCCGCTTGAAATTACAACAGCACTGAAAAAATTGACTTATGACCTGTGCCCAAAATTACAACTGTTGCAGCACTCTCGCAGTCATGTAATCAAATTTGGGCACTTGGCAGCCTGCCCACACTTAGTTCTTCAACTCCCCCCACCCGCCTATCTCCCCCCATCTCTGCCCTTTTGGCCCCCCGCGCTCTGTCGCCCTAGCTGATCTTCGCCGCTGTCATCTTATTCCTGCTGCTGACGAGGTGTGCCTGGCCTAGCTGCTGGGCCCTATGGGACTGGTGCTGCAAAGAAGGAGAAAAGAGCCAAAAGCAGCCTTTTTTTCCATTCTTCTCAGCACAAAGCCAGGCCCATCCCCTTCCAGGAGCTGCAAAGAGGGCTTTGCACTGTGAAGAAGGAGAAAAGAGCCGAAAGCAGCCTTTTTTTCTCCTTCACAGCACAGCCTCTTGTCCCTGGGGGTTAGCTGAAAAAGCTCCGCACCGAAATCCAGAAGCCTCTCGATTCTGGGGCTGAAAGTTGAAGCGGTTCTAAGGCCCTCATGCACCTGACCCATACCATACACCCTCACTGACCATCCCACGCACACCCTTGCTCCCTCTCCCACCCGGCAGCGCCTACAGCTTGTAACATCCTGCTGGCTTCCCCACTTGATTGTGGGAAGCCGGCAGGAAGTTGCCTCACCTAACGACCAGGGCATTCACTTAACAATGGCAACCAGGACTGCTGAGATTGCAGTCACTTAAGCAAAGCAGTCACGTGATAATTCGCTTAACTACCTCATCACTTAGCGACCTAAATTCCAGTCCCAATTGTGGTTATTAAGCAGTGACCACCTGTATAAAAGATAGTACCTAGCATCCTTTGTCAATTACAGTTCGTTCTGAGCTTTGGACTTTCTGACACCTTCTGTGCAAGAATACAAACCTGCCATAGCAGGTCAGGACTGCAGAATCATGTTAATTCACTTCTGCTTTCTTAAGTCAGCGCAGATAGAAAAGTTTTTATTTCTTCTTGTTTCTTGCTCAGTTTAGCTACTCCACTTAGGGATAATACTTGTTATGGATGTCTTCTTGAACTTCCTGCCAAACTCATATTGCTTCTCCCTGTTTTCTCACTGAGGAAACTCATTAGCTAGCTGGGACATCATCTTATTGGTGAAAACCAGAATTTTGATTCTTTGAATTTGTCTGTTAGAATGAATATAAGACCTCTTCACCATATGCCACCTCAAGGTAGTCTTCATTTAAACCAAATCTTGTATTCTAATTTACCTGATGTGGTCTGTCATAGACCTTGAAAATCCTTGTGATAATATGGACTTCATAAATACCAGGGAAAACTGAAATTGCTGCAAACACTATGTTCCTAAACACAACATTGATTATTTATATTTTATTAGGGCACAGAGAAATACCCTTGTGCCCAATTTGAAAAGGAAGTGGAAAGCATTGGCGCACATTTGAATAGCTACTACTCTCGTGAAAAGACAGCCTTCTACATGAAAATTCTACCCAAAGATTTGCCTAAAGGTAATATAATGTCAGATTTTGACAGAATTGCTTTATATGCATGTTTGCTTTCACTGGATAATAATAATCTATATACTACTAAAACTCTCATTGTGTTTGTCTGTCTGTACCCTCAAGTTAGCCCAAATGGTACATGCAACAATTTTTGAACCAAGGTACCTAAAATCTGCCATCTTAAAGAATGCATAAAAAATCCAGGACCCATTACTCCTGTGGAATTCAAATTTCCATGATGTTCAGACCAGTTTTATTCACAAAATTGTGGCCATTGCAGCATCCCTGCAGTCACACAATCATGATTTCTGATGCTCCCTGCCAGCTTCCCACAAGCAAAGTCAGTGGGGAAGCCAGCAGGCAGTCAGAAGTCGCTCCCGCTACTTTTTTCCCCGCCTGTGGTCATTCTGTTTATCTGTTTAGGAAAGTAAATATTGACTTATTATTTAAATTTGTTTGCCACTACAATTATTTTTCTATTTATGATATATACTCTTCTTAGATGATCACAGAACTGTCCAGCATTGGGGTAAAAAAAATATGGTCAACCTAAAATGTAATATTCATTCTGGTCACATCAGACTGCACTACTTTTCTTTCAAAGGATGGCCCAGCAGGTCACAGGGTTGTCTAGGAATTTATAAAATTTATATGCCGTCCAACTCTCAGCAACTCTGGGCAGTTTACACATTGTTAAAAAATCTAAAAACAAGAAAACAATTCAAAACAAAAAGGAACAAAGATGACAGAGATAACAAACCCAGTTGGGAACAAAAAAGAAGAAAAGGGGGCCTCACTCACACTTGCCAATGGCCTGGGTGAAGAGCCAGGTTTTCATGGCCCTTCAAAACACCAGTAAGGTGGGGGCCGTTTGAATCTTAGGGGGAATTTCATTCCAGAGGGCAGGTGCTGCTACAGAGAAGTCGCACTTCCAGGATCCTGATAGATGGCATTGTTTAACTGAAGGAACCCAGAGTGCACCAACCCTACCAGATTGGCTTGGCCAGGCAGATAATATGGGAGTCAGGCGGTCCCTCAAGTAACCAGGCCCTATGCCATACCTCTATATAGGTAGTGACCAACAGCTTGAATCACACCCAAAAACAAACTAACAATCAGTGCAGCTCACAAAGCAGAGGTGTTACATGGGCATACCAAGGTATGCCAGTCACTCCCTGCACCACTGCATTCTGGAGTAGTTGCAGCTTCTGGGTGGTCTCCAAGAGCAACCCCAAACCAGTAGATGGCCTCACTCACAGGTTTCATGTAGATATTGAAAAGGAGGGGAGAGAGAAGAGAGCCCTGCAGCACCCCACAAAGGAGGAGCCTAGGGAACAATCTCTCCTTGTCATGGACGTCTCAGGAGGATCCTATGAAACAGCAACTGCCTTGGCAGCAGAAAGGCATCTGGAGCTGATTTAGCTGCAGAGCCCGAGGAGCAGCTGGAGACAGGAGACAATGAGGGGTCTGATCCAGAAGCTCCTCTTAGCTGTAAGGCATGTAGGGCTGAGTGAAGGGCAGAACAGAGGAGGTCTACATGGCTCCTTGCAAGACAAGGGTGTTCCCATGGTGATTGCCTGCACCTGGTGGGGCTCTGTTTCAGAGCCATTGCTAGCAGGCAGTCCTTTGTTGGAAACAACCCCTCCACATGCTGGAATCTCTGTCCATTGCGCCTGGAACTCTTGCCTCTGAAAACCCTATGCCTTGAACCCAAACCAGCTGCCAACCTGTGACAACTCGATGACCTCTGGACTATGCCCTGACTACCCTTCTGCCTGCTCCTTGGAACTTTGTTTATTGGGACTGTGTCTGTAAGTTTCCCAAGGGATTTGGGACCACTTGAAATTGTGTGTGCGTGTGTCTGCATACACACCCTGCCTGCTGTTGCTGTATTAATTTAACAAGTAAAACTTTGGACTGCTCTCCTTGTGCATATGTGTGTGTGTGTCAGGCCTGGTACAGGACACTCCCTGCCAAGCATCACCAACTGGAACCAACCCCGGAGAAAGCAAAAGAAGCACCATAAAATGGTGCCTCCAATCCTCAACCCACAGAACCAGCTCAGAAGGATACCATGGTCAGCTGTATGGAAAGCCACCAAGATATCAAGGAGCACAAGGATGGATGCATGACTGCCATCCTGGTTCCACAATAACTCATTAACAAGCACAACCAAACCTGTCTCAGTAGTAGATTGCAGCCTGAAAACTGACTGAAATGGGTCTAGATAATACATTTCCTCCAGGCACCTTGGCCTGTCCTGCTCTGTCAGAGTCCAAGGCATAGTGAATCTGAGCCTGCCAGATAACCTGAATAATCCTCACAGTGGCCCAACAGATATTCCAAGGGGGCTTCCCTACCCAATAGGGACCAGGTGACCCTAAACAGGGTCACTGGATGGCCATCAGCAGGCACAATAAGGGCGAAGAAATACTAACATTTCACCACCCTTATTGCCGTGAGGTAATCCCTAACATGGGCTGTTACCTGTGTCCAGTCAGAGTTGCTTTGAGTGTTCATCAATTGCCTGGGGTGGGCCAATCAAATGGACCCTGTCTACCTACCCAGAGAGGGGTAACACTAGTGAGTTGAAAGGCAACCAGGAAGTGGTGTGTTCATGGCAACAGACTGAGGTTAATGCCCTTTGCTGCCAGATCACATCTCAAGTGCCCCAAGACAAAAAACAGATCTAATGTGCAGCCTCTGGTATGTGCCGGCCATCAGTGACCTGGGACAGGGCCATGGTTGCCATGGAGACCATGAACTCCTAAGCCACCCCAGACTCAACATCACCAGGTGGCAGATTGAAATCTCCAAGGACCAACAGCCTTGGGGACTCTATTGCCAACCCAGCGATCAAGTCCAGCAGCTCAAGCAGGGATGCCACTGGGCAGCGGCGGGGGGGGTGGGGTTCCACCAGCAGCAATCCCAACAGTTCCCTTAAGCCCAGCTTCAGCTAGAGTGCCTCACAACTGGTTATCTGCGGAGTGGAACCCCTGAAAGCCTGTAATGATTCACAGATGACAACAGCCTCCCCTCCTCTGGGCTCTCAGCTGGTGCAGAACCCAAACCTGGGGGGCACATTTCTGAAAGGGGAACCCCTCCCTTCAGGCCCAACCAGGTCTCAATAAGATATGCCAGGCCAGTGCCCTCCTCCAAGATAAGATCATGTATGGGGGCAGCTTTGTTACACAGACCTGGTATTCAAATAAAAACTGATCCATAGGGTGTTTTCAAAATGCTTTATTTTAAATGTCCTTTCTCATTACTTTAATGTAGTTTCAAATAGCAGAAAGTGATTTTTTTTATTTGATTGCAGTATATTAACCACTTGTCTAGTTATTTGAACTCTTTGGTAACAGAATAATTTCAAACACTCAAAATTGGTCCATTGTCAAAGCAATTGGCATCTTAAGCAAAGGAGATGGGCGGTGAGAATTAAGAGTAAAAGAGAATTGCAGAAGAGGAAGTATACAGCCAGTAGGCTAGGAGAAGAATTCATTTAATGGGCAGGAGATAGAAGAGGATAGACTGTGGCTTGTGATGCCATAAATGCTCTGTAATTTAGTTTTTCTCATCCAGGAATGTCGAGGTAGCTTTTTTAATTCAATATGACCTGATGACTCAAATAGCATGTCTTTTTTAGCAATTGAGATTCTGGCTGATATAACACAAAACTGCAGCTTGGAAGATTCTCAGATTGAGAAGGAGCGGAATGTCATCCTTCAAGAGATGAAAGAATCTGATGCTTGTCTGTCTGATGTCCTCTTTGATTATCTTCATGCTTCGGCTTACCAAGGCACATCTTTGGCCCAAACAGCTGAGGGAACAACAGCAAATATAAAGTGAGTTGAACAACAGAAGTGACATGATTAAGACATATCGCTTTTAGTTTCAGTCAGTTCACTGAAATAAAGGGTGAGATATACATATATGAGTCTTATTTAAGGGGCAGACATCTAAACAACAATGAACAAATAGCTTTGCACAGAAAAGTAACAGCTATTTATCTCGATTGCTGCAGTGTAGATCAGGGAAACACAATCTGATGCTCCATTCTGGATTTCAGCTTCTACCAGCCTTAGGCAGCACTACCAATAAAATAAATTATTGGAGTTGTAGTTAAGACTCTAAACAGTATCAAGTCAGCTATCTGGTGTAATGTGATATAGGTCCAAAATACATAGTTCTACTTGCTTACTGCTGTTTTCTGGCTTCCAAGGAAATGTTTCTAATAGTTAAAGTAAATGTATGTGTGCTCTGTATATTTAAAAAAAAAGTCAAGAAATTCTTCCACATAAAGTATGACTGATGGGGGGGAAAGTAGGTTTATGTATGCAATATCCTTTGCACAGCCTTCAGTTTCAAGAGCTTTTGAAAAGAAAAACAGTGACAATTTGATTTTGTTAAATTCTTGAACAGAACTCAAACTTTTTATTTTAAAAAGCACGGAAGTAATCTGTTAAACTTTAGGGAGAAGTTTGTAATTAAAAAAGGAGATCTGTGGGAAAAGATCTTGCCTGGTGTTTCGTGGTCATTATATGCAGTGTTTTTTATGGATTGGTTGTAGTTGTTTATTTCTAGATAAAATTGAAGGTGACTTGTCTAATGTTACCTGTCTGATCTTGGTGGAGTAGAAAGCTAGACTAATACATCTTGATTTAAATCCAATGTATTAGTTCTTATGCTGATATCCTTATGGCTAAGACATAATTATATAATATGACCTGTAGGTAACATATACACATGCATACACACATGTGCTACAAAAACTATGAACTTTGAGTAAGCACTAAGCTTTTTGCTTGGTTATTTCAGAAAGGAAGTCACCAGGAGTGCTTGAATTTTTTTTTTGTAACATGCAGAAATGAAATAAGTTCTGGCTATTATAGACTAGGGCTTGATCTAAATCATTAGTTTAATGCTTTAAAGCAGGGGTTCTCAAACTTTATGAAAACCTGCCTCCCTAATATAATAAAGGAATTTGTGCAATGCGCTCCTTCACCCAGGAAATAAAACTAAGGATTTTATTGGGTTAGTATTATATACCATTTTTAACAGTATTCCTTGCCTTAAGCACTCATAAGCTGCTCTTAAAAAGCTACATCTTAAAAACATGGTCAGCCTGTAAGTTGCTTTTAGCACTCTTTCCTAATCCAGCCTCACTAACAGACCCATCCTCTCTCTCACTTCCAGCCTTGTATTTTATACCTTTAATTCCCCCAACACACACACACATATACTCACGCAGTTGCAGTTCCTTGCTCACTATCAACTCACAGCCCCTCTCAGTACCTTCTGTAGAGTGAGATAAAAGTCAGAGCTTTGCAGGAATTTGGTCCTCTCCAGGCATGATTACTCAACTTTTTTAATTAATTACTTAGGCTTCATATAGGAGTATGGAAATGTCTGTTGCTCTGTGGTCAACGTGTGTGTGTCAAACTGGTAAGCCTGCTCTGAGAGGATATGTGAGGAAGACACTCTCACTTTGTTTTAAATAATCGAAGTATTTTTCCTCACTTAGCATTTCTGAAATTAGCTCAGTATTATCCTCATACCGCTAAAGTTGGGTTAAAGCTAAGAGACACCTGATGGCTTATGTAAAATATTTCTAAGCCTCATTTAAGGAGAAAAATCTTCTCAACACAGGCAGCTAGCATACATAAAAGAGGCAAAACATTTGTAAATCCAGCATTAGAACCAATGTAATGCAAAGTTAAAACCTTTCCCAAATCATAAAATCAGCTCCAGTTCTAGTTGCTACCTTGGACAGAACAGCAAGACGGCACTTTGGAGCTGCTGGCAGCTCCTTAAAGCTACTATGTCTTTTCCAATTATTGCATGGCTGCTCTGCACAGTTGCAGTGCAATCCCAAGACGACATTTGGTTTGAAGAGCTCTCTCCAGCACTCCAAAGGATCTTTTCCCTTTTGATTTCAATATGCTGCCCAGATTATACTAAATAATACACATATCTTAAAAAATGAAAAGACAGTATGTTCATAAGTTTGCAGATGTTATATTCAGCACAACCCCATACTTTTTACAAATTGTAAACTATTAAAGTATTTTCCTTTATTTCTTTTAGGAAATTGACTCGTGCAGATGTAGCACAGTACATGGAAACTCATCTCAAAGCACCTCGCATGGTCCTGGTAGCTGCTGGAGGTTGGTACAAGCTGGTGGTGTTTTAATGTCATCTTTTGTAGATTGGTTTTAACATTATATGATTGTAATCATGACCGTATGCCACAAGCAAAGGCCAACATGAGGAGGATAGTGAAGTATATGGAGTCAGATCAACCCATTAAAAGTTAAACTAAGGGGGAAATACAAGTCTCTATTATGACAGTAGTAAATACTGCAGGGAGAAATCCAGGTGGTTCAGACATTGAAAAAGTTAAAGAAAAGCAAACTAACCTGCCAATCCAGATATGTGGCAGAGACATCCGAAGTCTGCAAAAATCAAATGCTGAAGAGCCAGGTGGGATTTTAAGAAGAGGAGAGGCCAGCTCCATTTTGTTTTTGTCTTTGTTCTCATTGGAGCTCTTCCCCAGGGCTACCTGGTAGCAGTGAGAAAAGAAGCCCCAATCTATAGGGATCTGGAGATCAGAAAATTATTCAACAAGCTAGAAAGCAGAGAAGTCAGGTGCTGTATAGATCTGAAAGGCAAAGCAAGGCACTGGAAAGATTGGGGATGGACAGACCTGTGGGATAGGCTGTGCTAAGGGAGAGTGGCCTCTGCCTCTTCCAGTGATACCTTTGGCTTTTTCACTGTTCTCCCCCTTTCCCTCACCCCACAACAATTTCTGCCCAGAACATCTTCATTCTGTGCATGAACCAAAACACCCAAAAATGTCTTACTTTGTTGCAGAGGAACTCCAAATAATGGATTTAAATTACAGGAAGAGAGAAAAAAATCCTAATACTGGGAGCAGTTTGACAATAGAACCAAGGGCCCAATATAGAGAGCCACAGAGTTGACCTTGAGAAACTATGCAGAAATAGTTATGGAAACAAAAACGTGTTAAGCCCAAGAAAAAGAAAGCATGTGAAAGAAGCTCACACTGCATCTACTGTAATTCACTGGGGTATAAGAGGGAGGGAAGGGAAAACACAGGTTTTTAAGATTCTGTTACTATTGCCTGAATCATAGTCAAACTTGTAGAGTCTGTTTCCTGATCTGGCCTTCCTCAAAGGGCTGACATCCAGAGAAATGATGGATTCCCCTTCACTGGATATGTTCAAGAAAGTCATATATGGCAATGCATTAATTTGGATTCCTGTACAGAGCAGGGGATGAAGTTGATGGTCTTTCCCAACTCTATGATTTTATGAATTACCCTCTGTTAATGGCTGGAGAGTGGTATCTTTCTCAGGATATTAAGTAACCTCTGATCAGCTATTGCTACCTCAGCTGGTATCAGTTTGGAGAATAGTCTTGCAGCTGCTTAGCAAAGATTTCTGTTTTAGCAGCTACTCTTGGAAGTCACAGTACGGATGTTGTCCCTTTTTCTTTTTACCAGATGTTGGTCATAAAGAACTAGTGGATCTTGCCCAGCAGCATTTTGGCAATGTTCCTTTTAATTACAAAGCTGATTCCATACCTGTTTTGCCACGGTGTCGCTTCAGTGGGAGTCAGGTAAGAGTCTTCCTTCCTTGGCATTCTGATAAAATAAAATGTGCATGGAAATAATGCAATATAAATTCTATTTATAAAATGGCTTCTTGAATATCAGTATGCTGATGATACCCAGTTGTACATCACCACCCTGTGCTGACCAAAGAATGCCACTGAGGTCCTTTCCCAGTGCCTGGAGGCTGAGAAGGTCTGGATGAGGGAGAACAGGCTTCAGCTCAACCCTGGCAAGACTGATTGGTTATGGGTTTTAAGGATCCACAGCTCTGGAGATTTTCCATCCTTAACTCTGCCTGGTGGTGCACTTCCCCAGTCAGAGTCGGTGTGCAATCTGGGAGACCTCCTGGACTCAGAGCTCCTGTTTAATGAACAGGTGGCAGCCATGGCCAGGAAGACCTTTGCACAGGTTCCTGGACCAGAAGACCTTGCTCACAGTGACTATTGCTTTAGTCACCTCCTGTTTGGATTAATGCTCTCTACATGGAGCTGCCCTTCAAGAGCATCCAGAAGCTATGGCTGGCCCAGAATGCAGTGGTGAAGGAAGTTTTTGGCATTTCTTGTTACAGTCATATAATATTGCTGCTCTGCAAGCTGCACTGGCTCTCAGTAGGCTTCTGAGTATAATTCAAGGTGCTGGTTATCACCTATAAAGCCCTACACAGCATAGGGCCAGTCTGTTTGTGGGACCAGCTCTTCCATTGTTTTTGCTTGGCCCACCAGATCTAGCGAAGAGGGCATGCTCTGGATCTCCCCTGTTAAATAGTGCCATCTTGTTGGACTCAGGAGTTGTGTCTCCTCTATGATGGTGCCCACCCAATGGAACAGCATCCCTCCGGAGATCCTGATGACCCTGGCCCTGACTTTTGCAAGGCTCTGAAGACCTGACTTTTCCCAGGTCTTTTGGCCAGAAGGTTAGGCAAGCTCTGATGATGATGTAGGTTTTCATCATTGGGGTGTATTGCTTTATCTCAGGCATCACGGTTTATTGATTGTAGCTGTTACTTTAGTCCTTGTATACAGGCCGGAGTCACTGTTGTGAGATGATCAGCCATATAAATCATTTAAATAAATGTGTGTTTGGCCTTGAAAATTCTCCTCTCACAGTATACGTATTTTTGCTAACTTCAGCTCTTCTGTGAGAAGTAGCTACTTATTTTATGTCTGAAATTCTTAATACTCAACCCAGGTTTAGTGTTGAAGCAAGTCAAGATATTAATGTTGCCCCTTTCTTTATGTTTATTTCTTCACTTAAATTCACTGTGCACTTTCCTTGGCTATCACAGCAATAAGAAGACTAAAGCTGCATGATGTCATAGCCCACTCTTGAGTTCTGAATTCAGGATTCACAGTTTTTTTAAAGGTTGGGTGAAAATATTTAAAAAATAAAATGTGAATTTTCTGTCTTGGTTTTGTTTTAACAGATAAAAGGGGAAACGTTGACCTTTTTGCAAAAATATATGACTGTGCTTTTTATTCTCTTTTCCTGCCTCATATGTTTTTTAGGTCACAGTCAGAGATGACGATTTACCTTTGGCTCACGTTGCTTTTGCAGTGGAAGGGCCTGGCTGGAGTAGTCCAGACAATCTTGTCCTTCTGTTAGCTAATTCAATCATAGGACGCTATGACCTCACCTTTGGTGGAAGTAAGGTAAGACACTATAATGTCCATTTTGATTGATTTTGTGCCATCAAGTCGGTGTCGACTCTTCGCAACCACATAGGTAGATTTTCTCCATGACACGGGTCTTTCAATGGTGCACCCATCGCCACTGCAACTGGGTCCATCCACCTTTTTACTGGTCATCCTATTCTTCTCTTTCCTTCCCAGCATTAGAGCCTTCTCCAGAGAGGTAAGTCTTCACGTAATATGTTCAAAGTAGGATAGTTTGACCCTTTCATTTTTGCCTTGAGTGAGAACTCTGAGTTGATTTGTTTGATGATCCATTTGTTTGTTTTCTTGGCTGTCCACGGTATTCTCAGGAGTCTTTTCCAACATCAAAGTTCAAAAGTGTCAATATTCTTTCTGTCCTGCTTCTTCAAAGTCCAGCTTTTACTTCCATAGAGTGTCATGGGGAATACCATTGCCTGCACTATTCTTATCTTTGCAGGTGTAGACACATCCTGGCATCTTAATATGTTTTCCAAGGCCTTCATGGCTACTTTACTGAGTGCTAGTCTGCACTGTATTTGACTGCTTGTTCCTTTACTGTTGATAGTTGATCCTAAAAGGTAGAAGCTATCTACCACTTTGATATCTTCATTGCCAATTCTAACATTGGTTGTTGTACCCATTGTCATTAGTTTGGTCTTCTTTATGTTTCATTTTAGTCCCATTTTTTCACTTTGCTCGTTAACTTTTATTATTAGAGCTTGCAGATCCTTTGCACTTTCGGCTATATGTAGTGTCATAATCATAGTACAGGTTATTGATGTTTCTTCCTCCAGTTTTAAAACCACACTCATTTTCTTCCAATCTAGCTTCCCTTAATATATATTCAGTGTATACAGTAGTGGTTAAAAGTTTGTGAACCCTTTTGTCAATATTTCTGCATAAATATGATCTGTTCTCCACACATGATCTGTTCTCCACACAAGTCCTAAAACCTTTTGTCAATATTTCTGCATAAATATGATCTGTTCTCCACACATGATCTGTTCTCCACACAAGTCCTAAAACTAGATAAAGAAAACTCAATTAAACAAATGAGTCAAAAACATTGTGCTTGTTCATTTATTGAGGAAAATTATCCAAAGCTACATATTTGTGTGTGGCAAAAGTATATGAACTTTTGCTTTCAGGAGCTTGTGTGCCCCCTTGGGCAGCAACAGCTGCAGCTAAACATTTCTGATAATTGGTGATCTGTCCTGCACATTGGCTTGGAGCCCATTCCTCCTTACAGGATAGCTTCAACTCAGGGAAGTTGGTGGGCTTCCTCGTGTGAACTGCCTGCAAGCCATCCTGGCCCAGAGGCAGCAAAACAGGTCCAAACCATGATACTGCTACCGCCATGTTTTCCAGGTGGGATAAGGTTCATTTTGCTGAAATGCAGTATTTGCCTTTTGCCAAACAACACTTTTCATTCAAGCCAAAAAGTTCTATTTTTGTCTCATCTGTCCACAGAACACTCTTCCAATAGCCTTTTGGCTGCTTTTTGATGTCTTTGATGTACGAAACGTCTACAGGACCTGGTGTGGGTGTTGCATAAAGAAATCCCCAGCTATAGCCAGCCTATCTGCATAAATAATATTGGATAGTAGACCTGCAATGAAGCCTCTTGAAAACCTGGAGATTTACTGCTAATCTAATTTTCCTTATGTCACAAATGGGACAGAGTAGCCAATGTTCTTGCTAAACTGAAGTCCCTTTTTGCATCCAGTCTATTTTTTCCAGGAATTTTGCTTCAGCTTTATTGGACAGGTGCTGATTTGCACTATGACATCTGAATGCTGTGGCAATCTCATGCCAAGTTTAAAGTGTTTTCTAATGTCTTTGTTAGGCTTTGTTAGTTGTCTGGTTTAAGTGATTAATGTACTGATACAATTGAGTAACAGCTATTCCAAAGATAATGGCTATGAATGAATGCTCTGTGAGTAATGTGTTATGTCTGCAATTTTGCATCATAAATTATAACTGTCTGTTTATAGAATCTGTACAGCAAAATGGCTGCTGATTTTGCTGAGAAAAACATGTGTCAAAGTTTCCAGACCTTCAACATTTGCTACTCTGATACAGGACTTTTCGGTTTCTATTTTGTCACTGACCGCTTCAATATTTTATACTCAAGTGATTGGGGAAGATATGAGTGGTAAGGATGGTTTCATTTCTATTATGTTCTTTTTATTTTGTAAAGAAATAATTAATCTTATATGGGGTTGCAAGTGGACTACAGGAGATAGTCCTCCAAGGATTAGTAAAAAAATATTTGGAAATGGGAAAAGTAAACTACAAGCAAAATAATCCCACAAATCTGTTCTGAAAGTTTCTAGTGTGAGACTGTGTATTGCAGCTTCTGTATTAGGATCTAACTGTATTTGTTATGCCTCATCAGGGAAGAGTGAAAAAAATTGAAGAGTTGTCATTTAAATATTAGCTCCCAAGTATACTTCATGTTTCACCTATCTATACATTTGTACTGTGGTGATCTTCTTCCTTCAACTTTTATATGGCATACCAAGTCTGACTTCCTTGCTATCAACAAGCATAAGTTTTCTAAAGTGGAAGAGAAGTGACATTTAAAGATGCATAGAATTTGATTCATATCTTCCCTCAACTCTGCTGCTTGTGCAGGATGCGCATGTGTATTAATTTGCCTGACCACGACTTGGAGAGAGGCAAAAACGTTCTTCGAAGGAACTTGGTGGCCCAACTGGATGGTATGTCTCCTTAAACAATTCCAACTTTAATACCTCCTGAGCAGGTTTTCCTTTCTTGTGAAAAGTGCAATGAAAATAACTTTTTTCCTGAGTTCCTCTCTATTTAAAAATTTTACTACCTATCAGCCTATTTTCTGTGCCACATTTTAATGTTTAAGTTAACCACCCTGCAGATGAAATATTAAGATTCTTCTGCCAGCTCTCTTACTTTCTTTGAGCTGTGTAACTTCCTGTTCTTTGTGACTTTGTAGAAGACACCTGTCAGTCTCCCTGGAAAATGTGCAATTTACCATCCACTGTAAAGGAATATTATCGTACTAGCTCCAAGCCATCAGTACAATTTCCCCAAAAACAGAAACAGCACTTTGGAAACATACTTTGTGTTTTAGATGATGCACAAATGTTACAAAAGCCATTATTTTAGATGACACATGCTCTCCTATGAAATACTGATTCTGAAGATAATGCTTACTAACTTACATTTTTATTGCTTGTATTTTATGTGGATTTATGTCTGTACATAAACATAGATACATACACAGCAGAACCTCTTTTTGCACACTATTTGGGGAAAGGGACTCCACTATTCCCAAATGTTCTAAAATATATAAGCATGTCATTGTGGCAATTTATACCATGTGTATAATGATGTAACTACAAAAATAATGCAAACTACATCATTTACAACATTTTATATCATTTGCATGACATTACAGAAATGATGTAATTTGTGGTGTAATGATACTATTACACAAATGATACAAAGCATTGCAGATGTTGTAAACTTAAGGTAAAATGAATGTCAGTTGACTTCCTCGTTCAGATACTTTGGATGCAGGAGATTTGTCCATTGTTTTGGGTGGGATGTCTGGACTGAACTTTGATCAGTTGCACCTGAAGTCTGCTAATGGGGCTTTGTTCAATCAAGGATTCATTTTGAGAGAGACATACATACATACATACATACATGCTCAATTAGTAGAGATTGCTTTTAAGTTTTTAAAATGAATTTATCCAATTAGTTTACTAACACAGACTTTAAAGCCTTCAAATTAAAAGGAAATAATGCTATACATAGATGCTATGAGTTTTTAACTGACTGAAATTTCTGAATGAATCAATCATAGCAGTTCAGCTCAAAAACAGCCCACTTCCTATCATACAAAGTGCTTTCAATTGAAGAAATGCAATCTAAATAGGGTGAATCAGTAGTACATGAAAATAAAGTAAACTAGATTGCCTGTTTTTGCCTGTGTCTGTGCTGTTGCAAAGCTATTTAGAAAAAGTGGTCAGTCACTTCTGGAATGAGTATAACCTAATACAAACTCATTTCAGTTACACAGAATAAACCAAATGTTTTAGCTTCCTTAAATCATTTATGGAACAGAACACAAAAAAAACCCATTCCTGCATTGATCCATGAAATAAATCTGTAGTCGGGTAATACCTTCATGAAGACCAACCAGTATTACACAGAATAATATTAGAACTAGTCAAAATGTAGAAGAGTATGTACAAGCTTTTGGATTGAATTTTTATCAAGCAAATTGTTACAAAATTAGAAAAAAGCAAGGAAATCTAAGCTTATTTCAGCCATGAAGTTTTCAATTGAAATTAAGTTTCCAAATGAAAATTGTAGATTAATCCATTTATTAAAGCAGGTGTCACTGGTGCCAGATTACACCTAGTATTTCCCGCAGCCTGAAGAGAGAAATACAGTTTTAGTTTGATCCTCTCCATTAAGCAATACATTATAGACCAATTTGACTTAGTTTTTACCTAATGAGCAACACAGTTTCTTTCTGGTTTTGGTAGTACAAAGTTACTATGAAAAGTGGTTTCATTGTTACTGCTCTCTGCATTTTGCCATAGACAAGAGACAGAGTGCAAGACTGAAGGGTTTTGTGTTTTCAGAGTTGGAAGCAACCATTTTCTTTATCTCTCAGTTATAGGTGTATCCTGGCACCTATGATATGTACCACTAAAAAAGTATTCAGTCAACAATTTCTGTTTTGAGACTAGCTTTGAAAGGCAGGCTCATGACTCAAACATCTGGCCTAACTTTTGAACTCACAGCTCTTCCTCATCTCCTGCCTTTTGTAATATTTTACATGATGAAGAACTTAAAAACTTGCATACTGGTGACATCATATATGAAAAAAATACCTGACTACAAATGTTTCCTGAATGTTATTCATTAGCAATATGTATTGTTTGTATTTTGTAGAATGTGCTTCACATCTTAAAAAGGTACTTAATGTTTCCACTGACAGTTCACTATTATTTTTCAGGTACCACTCCAATGTGTGAGAGTATTGCAACCCAGCTGCTGAGCTATGGTCATCGGATATCTCTGGCAGAATTGGATGCCAGAATTTCTGTAGGTATTATTGTTTGATGAAAGGGAAAGTTTAAATTTACTAATGTTCTTGCATTCCTAGATTATAGTCCTTGCTGTTGATACAGTAGCTATTTGCATAACTATTTAATAAATGCTAGGGCTTAACATTCTACTTAATACTACAGAATCAATCATAGATGTGTCAATTTTCTGCAGTTCTGGAGCCTGCCCTGCAACATGCAAAAACCCTTAGAAAGCTTGTAATGTTTCTCATGAAGTCTAAGGAGTTCTAATTTGTAGGGTGCTGGTTTCCAGTTCAGGTATTCACTGAAAAAAATCATCTGTGAAACTGTATTTTTGGAGAGAAATATTGTAGATATTCTTAGAACACACTCACGTAGATGAGACCATTGTCAACTTGAGTTCTGCTAGTAATGACTTACAGCTTTGGTTGGTGGTCAGTTTTGTGTAGTTAGCAAATTAAATTGTCTAACTTGCTGCTGGAAGTGTACCTACTTTTTTTCTGTCTTCTAGGAAATTAATACCCAAACAGTTCAGGATGTCTGCAGTAAATATGTGTATGACAAATGTCCAGTTGTTGCAGGAGTTGGTAAGTTGTTAGGCTTTGAGTTGTGATTACTGTGGAGGGGGAAAACAATCTGTTGTCTATTTTGGTATGTTTAAGGTGCTTCAGATTAACTATGCCAGATCACATTCTGATTATTTATGACAAAACTGAATTGAGTATAACCTGAGATGATAACAGATCTGCATACTACCCTTCTTACAATCCCATTGTAAGAGAGCCACAATTAAATTGGACTCTAAGAATGTTTGTGAAAATGTTATTTCTGAGATCATGTTTGTCCTAGTACATGAGCTGCCTGCTTACAGCCGTACACCTAAATGTTTGCCTGTCAGCCAAGGAAAGCTTTCTCTTGAAACTTGCCTGAACAGCTAGGTGACTTAGAACTGCTGGTGATTTCCCCCATCATCCGGTGCAGTTGTTAACATTCTGTCTAAAGCTTCAGAGCAAAGCTCTTTGGAGGCAGTTTCCAGAGAAATAGGAGATAAAATCTTCCTTACCCTCAAAATGCCAACTTCTCTCAAAATGTCTGACTTGGATTCTGATGTGTTATTGAATCCAATTTATACTCAGAGGGTTTAGGCTACTTGGAAACCTTGAACAGAGATGTGTTGTTACATCTGACCTGAAGATTATTCATAGTAGATCAGTAAAACATCTCCCTAGCTCTTCTCTTAAAGCTTATTAAGTAATGCCAGAGGTTTCTTTACAGTATTTCAAACAAATTGGTTCTTTTTCAGGACCTGTTGAGCAGCTTCTAGATTACACCTACAACCGCTCTTGGACATATTTGCACCGTTACTAGGCTGTCCAATGCAAGATGGAAATTCGCTGGATCCTCTGGATTTTCTTGTGGTCTTTTGTGTGCCAGTGGCAAGATGAATCCCATACATTCTGTATAAAAAATCCTTTATGGCTATATAAGTGATGTATCAGAGAGAGCAAAATAAATTTAAATGAGTTGGTATCCAGTATTTATGTTAATGAGATAATAAAAGTGATTCTTGGGGATTGAGAAACTATGCTTGCACTTGTTTGTACAACTGTTTAGCATAGATGGTCAGTCTCTTCTGTCAGATGATGAGCCTGCCTTCCTGATTTTTAGTTGAGGATGTGCACTTGTCCTGCCAATTTTGTCAACCTGCTCTTCTCAGTGGCTTCTGCCTGGTTGTACTTGACCAGATGGAACTGCGGGGACCATGCACCTCTTCACCGAAAAGACTGAATTGCATTGTGCTGACCAAATGAATCCATGCTTTACAGCATTTTGAGCAGATTTTGTGTAGGCATAGGAGACATTTCATCTCAGCAAAGTAGCTAGATGGGTTGTTGTTGAGCTGCTTTGCCATTTTATTCCATGGGAGGCTCCGCTAAAGATTCCACATCAGATCACCCTGAAATATTTGCACACCATTATGTACACCATGGCAGCTCAGCGGTGGAGCAGGACTAGACCACATGGTTCAATTATTTTTGCAAATACTTGCATGCAGGACACTGCAAGTTACTTGTGAAACATGCTTTAAGAAAAACTGTTCTTCAAGAGAAAAGAAAGAACCCCTGGAAAGTGGGGAACAGTAGTGTTTGGCTTTCTTTACTTTTTTTTTTTTTTATACTGCCCTCTAATATGATTATATTATTCCAAAATAATAAAATAATTTTTAAAAATACAAAGAAACATAATAGTGGACAGAAATACTTGCACCATATCTCCAATAATGAATAATCCATATGCTCTTCTTAGAAATCAGTGTAGAATGCCTGTGCTACACCATAATTTTGTTCTATATCACTGACAAGATTTGCAGATTGATATAGCAAGTTTTTTTAACAGTTTGGGCATAAATCATGTAAATAAGTAGAGATGTGTAATGGCTTAAACAACAATGACTTTTTTGAAGTAATAAGCATAATTCTCAGAAAAAAGGATGGACAAATCTATTTCTGGTCCATGTATTTTTTTTTTTTTACTTTTTTACCTATAATTCCATTTGCAATATAAACTTCATAAAAACTGCCCAAATTTTATTTAATTGTCCATTCGTTTGACCATTGCTTTGACCATTTGTTTTGCAGAATCTATTTTAGATTAACTCTGACAAAGATGTTGTTTGAAATCAAAATGAAGTCTTCACATAAACACTGTTTTGGTAACTGGACCTTACAATGGTAATTTTCTACTAAAAAAGTACATACAGCCTATAGTTTTTATTTTACTTGGGTATATACGGGGAAGACAAATTGTGACCAAAGGGCCATCAGGAAGCTTTGACACAAACCCTCCCAAATTTAAGATTCAAGCAAGAATAGAATTTATGTTATAGGCATAAAGCCAACTTATTTCTCTACCCTATTTTCAGAAGCTGTTGAATACGGAATAAACTAGTAATTTTGCTTTTCCATTCTGGTGGAAAGAACTCATAGTCATGACAATTCAGTGAGCGGGACAGGAGATCAATATAGGTCAAAAGAGTCCATAATTGTTGAAAAGTACATGAGTATGAAATGTTTCAGATTTGCTAACAAAAATTACAAATAGCTGTTGCCATTCACAGCAAGTGTGTTGAATTCAAGGCTTACATATGCATTTACTCTTAAGAATATGTATTTATATACTTATTCTGATCCCTTCCTGCTGGGTTGCCTCATTGGGATTGGGGAGGGTATGTTCCTGGGAGGAATGAGTGAAGAATCCTAGGAATGTATGCAAGAGTAATTAATTCTAGCACGGTCATCAAAGGTGTGACAGTCATCCTAGCTGCCCAGATAAAGCAAGCAGGCACCTATACTGGGCAGCAGCAATACAGGAAGTTGTTGGAGGTGGATGATTAGTGACAACAGCAAAGGCACTATTTCATACTGCATGGGAGAAGGTAATGGTAAAATATTCCTGTATGTAACCAAGAAATCCACATGGATAAATGATAAAAAGTGATTTCACAACATGATGACCTCCTCAGGTCGGATGGCACTCAACCTACTACTGAGGAAAAAACAGAGGATCTTTCAGAGTACTAATGGAGTTTACAATGTGACTATTAAATCTATAAAATTAAAATTAAAGACTTTGGGATGTCTAGTTGCTGATGTTGCCAAGCAAGAAAAGAAACTCTGAATCTGCAAAGACAGAATTACAGTGGGAAGATGGAATGTAAGAAGCATAATAATAGGAAATGCTACCTATAGGGTAGGAATTGGATACAGTGCATTTAATGACCAAATGATATCAAACTTCATAGATAACTTTTAAATATGACGATTATCCAAGTTTATGCTCCAACCACTGATGCAGAAGAAGAGGTTGATGGGTTTTCTGGTCAAGTTCAATCTGAAATCAATAGAACATGCAAGCTGTGCCGCTTGTGGTTGGAGACTGGAATGCAAAAGTTGGAAATAGTAAGGAGAGAAATGTAGTTGGACTGTATGGCCTGGGAAACTGAAATGAAGCAAGAGAACCACTTACCAATTTCTATCAATCCACTGATTTCTTCATTAGTAACGCTGTCTTCCAACAACCAAAATGATGCCTTTATTCATGGACGTCAGATGAAGTACACAGAAATCAAATCCACTATATTAAAGGTACAAAGAGGCAGAAGAGCTCAGTTATAAAAGGAAAGATTTGACCAGCAAAGATATTTGTGGAACATATCACAAACAGCTCATTGCAAGTACTAAGTCAACCTAAAGTGGAGAAAGAAAGCCAAACAGTTTTTACGATGCATTCTGAAGCATAGGCCCATCCTTTTCGAGAACATTGGGAATTGCTTTGAAGTCCTGAACCTCACTGATAGGGAACTAGGGGAACTGAGGAATTAAAATAAGTTGTTAAGGACGAATGTGGAAAGAGATTGCAAAAACAAAAAACCAAGAAAAAGAAGAAAGTGACTGGTTCTCAGAACAATTGGTGGAAATGGCCAAAAAGAAGAGAAAAGCCAAAGCCAAGAAAGACTAAGATCTCAGGAAGGCAACCATGGCAAAACAGGTTGGCTCCAGATTGTCAAAGGTGTGACAAGACAAGACTGCATTCTCTCCCCTTCTTTATTTAATGTATATGCTAAATATACATTGAGAGGAGCTGGAATGGAAGATGACTGTGGTTTTAAAACTGCTTATGACGCTACCATGATAGCTGAAAATGCCAATGATCGGCAAGTTCCAGGAATGAAAGTCAAGGAGCACAGTGAAAAAATGAGACTAAGATTAATGTAGAGAAGAGCAAACTAATGGCAATAGGTACAGCAACTAGCCTTAGAAGTGACACAACTAGCACTTGTTATAGTAGCAACAAACACCCTGGAAAAAGTATTCAGATGCCTTGATATATCTATACCTATAAAGATCAGAATTGTGCAGGCAATGGTTTTCCTGTGACGCACTATGGAAGTGAAAGTTGGACTTTGAAGAAGCCAGGATAGAGTATTGATGCTTTTGAACTTTGTTATTGGAGAAGACTCCTGAGAATACCATGGACAGCTAAGAAAGCAAACAAATGGATCATCAAACAAATCAACCCAGTGTCCTCACTTGTGGCACAAATGACCAGGCTCGAATTATCCTACTTTGGACACTATGCAGAATCCTGGCTCTCTGGAGAAGGCTCTAATGCTGGTAAAGATGCAAGGAAAGAGAAGGTGGGTGAACTCAATTCCAGTAGCACGTTGGGGACAGATCCTCCTGAAGAATATCTATCTATATGGTCAGTAAGAGTTGACTTGATGGCACATAACCATTGTCAACCACTTCTTTAGATAGATTAAACTGACAAGGCCAGTTTAACTGTTTTTATGTGCAGAGAAATGCCAAATCTGGTGGATCATTAAGTAGAAGCTTGAGCAATGGAGAATAGATAATTTTGTAGTGAAGTTTGCATAGGAGAATTCCTTCTCCTATGGTGGAGCTCACGGAGTCATTTCTGTTTGTGGTTTTTCAAATATAAGTAGAAGTGCACACATTAAGCTTTAAAATAGGAAGAATAAAGTGAAAAGGTCCACATTCTTGGAATATATGGATCACATTTAAAAATCCCAAGCACGTATTATATTGTGCTTTCTGAAGCCTACATTGTGAATATGGCCCCCAAAAAAGAAAAAGAAATCCCACAAGATGGCAGTAGTTTAAAGGAGATGCCTGCTATGTGGCTAGTCTTGATAGTCTCCCTTTGGGTTACATATTTGCAATGTAATTTTTATTAAAAAGATTTTTAACAAGATAAAAACAAAACAAATTTTAGAAAAGAAATACAATAGAGAAAAATAGTGAATAGATAAGAAAGAAAATAGGAAAAAGAAAGAAAATCAGAAAGATTGTAAAGAAGCAGCTTCTGATCTTTTTAACAGTGGTTATAAAGGCATTTATATTTTGCCCTCTGTCTCTAAAATTATATCATAATTTCCTTCTTTCCATAGTCTAGCCTTTCTAATCATCAAACGCATAAATCACAAGGTTTTTTTCAGCAAAAAGTCCATAAGGGTTTCCAGTCACTAATAAGTGTAGTTACAGTCCTTTCTCTAATCAAGCATGTCAATTTTGCCATCTCTGCTAACTCTGTCATCTTCACCAGCCATTCCTTTGTTGGGGGTATTTTAGAGTCTTTCCATTTTTGGGCATATAACGATCTTTGGGTTACTTATTCAAAAAACTCTACTTCATTTTTAGGCATTGTCCTGACAAACAACTTTAGGAATAATATCCAAAGTTCCAGGAATTAATCAGAGGGCTTTAGACTAATACAATATATAACCCCCTTATGCTAAATCTGGATTCTCATTGACAGAATGTCTGAACATATAGGATATTAGACAAGTCTGCAACTGTTAAGTGTTTTTGCCATAATTTGTAATGAAGCTTGTTACAAGCTCTGGCTTGCTGAATCTGCTACTGAACATCCAAATATAAGCTTCCTTTCTACCTGAAAGTTTATGGGCCAATCAATGATTTCATCCAAGTTTTAGTTTTGCCCTGATTATTTTCTTTGCTTATATTCAGCATCTTTCTTTTTAATGGATGAATAAAATGGATCCACACTTTTATATTCCCAACAACACATCTCTGACCTTCTCACAGATATTCCTTATATGTTTATCCATAAATACAGTAAACAACAAAGGGACTTCACGCATCCTTTTCCTATTCCCTGCTGAGCACGGAACCATTCAGTAAGCATTCCATTTATTCTCACACATTCTTTACTTAGGTACATCATATACCACATTTATGCCATTTAGCAAACAACTTTTAACACTATATTTTTTGCAATGTATTCCATAATTCAAGACTATTTACTTTATCATATGCTTTCTCTGTATTGCCAAATCTACAGTAAACTTTCTCACATTCATAAATTTTGTAATAATTGCCAAAGAGCAAAATTTTGATCTGCATACCCCCTGCCTCGCACCAAAGCACACTGCCTTTGCCAAATTTTGCTCATTCTCACCACTAAAATTCTCCCAAACACCCATAACAACCTAGATGACACCAATTTGTACCTTCTGATTTTCTTTGTTCCGATTACACCTAATCCTTCATTTCCTGTCATACATTCATCAACTGCAATCTGTAATATCAGACTATATCCATATTTCAAACTTACTGCATCCTGTTGTGTTTGTATACAAAACAAGTGAGTAAATTGGTGTGTTATTAGACACAACAATAATGCTTCATTAAAGCATATGTTTTTGAAATGTCCTAAAGATGTTAATTTCTGGTAAAAAGTATTATTATTAACCTACAGGACTGTATCTCCCCAGTGGTATCTCCCTGTACTGTTAGATGTGGCAGGAGAGGCATACTCTGGCTCCTGCCTGCAATAGAGTACCATCCGGTGGGTCCAGGAAGAGGGCCTTTTCTGCTGTGGCTCCTGCCGTTTGGAACATCATTCCCCCAGAGATTAGACTTGCCCGGACCCTGCTGGCCTTTTGCATGGCATTGAAAACCTGGTTTTGCCATCAAGCCTGGGGCCCTGATAGTATGAGTGAGCCTGTTTCCTGGGCATAGTTGTGTTACGTAAGTGTTGCTGCTATGTTATTTTATGTTATTTCTGTTGTTTTTAATTTTGGTTTTTTTATTCTGTTTTTATTGTTAACTATCCAAAGTCATGCATATGAGATGGCAGCCATATACATTAATTAATTAATTAATTAATTAATTAATTAATTAGGCTTTGAGACAAGGCTTAATATTTTCAGACATACATTTTTCTTTTGAAATACATAGCTATTACATGGAAATTGATGACTGGACAATGGAAAAGGATTCTTCATGAGCTCCCTACTGCTTGAAGGTTAGTCCTTCAACACTGAAAAGATAAATGTACAGCCCAGTTATTCAGTGGATTGAATACCTGATGTTACTTGAAAAGTATGAACAAACTGCATACTGAAGTAGATTATGTATGGACAATTACAATGAAATATGGTCATTCTTTACTGAAACTCTTGTGTAAAATTTTATGTATCTATATACATGTATGAGAAGCCCATACTATATATGTGTGTGTGTGTGTACACATGTGTGTGTTGCTTTGGTCTCCATTCCTTCTTTTTGGATTTTTCTTCTTCTTCTGTTTAATTAAATAAATAATGGCAGAAAACAAACAAACAAATAAATAAATAAGCAAGCTCAAACCACCTTCATTCAGAGTTTATCTTTCTCCTTTCCCTTAGTTTCACATAGACACAGCACACCTATTTTTCTTCATCTGTTAATTCATGCTCTTCACCATTGATTCCTCTTACATTCCAAGTCACAATCTTCCATATACCATGATAGTCAACAGATGGCCCTGAATATTAACCTCCATCACCCAGCATGGCTTTGGTGCCAAGTCTTTTAACTAATGTTTTAGTAAGATATAGACAAAGTAGATTAGATTACCAGCCTTAGTCCCTGCAATGGTAGAGAAACAAAACTGATTAGTCTTTGGCACACTGTGATCAGCATGCCATAAGTGCAACCATTTCCCAATTTTACCCCAAACATGCTCACACTGTTCTTTCAAGCTAGGATCTCTAATTTAGAGACTACCTTGCAAGCCAACATATTGATGGCCATATTCCATCAACTAGAAGTATGTGCAGTATATTGACATACTGAGAGTATATGGAAGTAACATTACACAAATTTTTCTAGAAACTGCATATAAGAACTAGAATCTGAGTTAGGGACATGGAGGAGTTGCTAGAGGTGTAGAAATGGAATTGCAATGGAATTCTGCCTGGAGCTTTACAAGGAGCTTATAATTTGATCATATTTTAGTGGGTTGCTGAGTCACTAGGTTGCCATGTACAGTACTTGCTGGGTTGGCTCAAGAACTCACTGCCTGGAGGACATGAAAGTTTAAACTAGCTGGCACAAAGCCACTGTTAGATTAACAGCCCAGATAAGCTCTTCCATTCATTCAGGGCAGCTTTTATCTGAGCATTATCTTCCATCTGGAAAAAGACATACTCCATCCTTGCATAACTACCTTATCTTACACACATTTTTCATTGCTGATTAGAAAACATGAGGCCACCTGCTTTCTCTTGCCCACTTCTTCTCTCACTGTTTCTCACCTGGATCGACAGTAAGGCCATAAAAGTAAATATGCTTTACAGGAAAAGGACCATTTCACTTACAGTACATCACGCTCTCTTATTGACTAGTTCCACTGTTCTGTCCTGAAATTAGTGGAGCTTTGAACCTAGTTAGTTTCCTGGCTTAAGCTGCTTTCCGTAAACAATGACTTTCTAACTGAATCATAGCACAGACTAAAGAACTTTTTTTTTTGTCCAACGCTAGCATATCTCACCCCATATGATAGAAATCATTCCAGTGCATTAAGCAACAGTTTCCCCACCACTCTCTACATTTAAACTCTTTGGCCTCTTATACAATCAGGTTCTTCATTTGTTCTTCATTACCCTCCTGGGCGGCTCTATGGCAGCAGGTGGCAACCATATCTCCTCCCTGCAAAGAGCAAAGGACTCGCACGCTGGAGAACGTGGCCCCCCAAAAGGCCGGAAAAGAAAACCTGGCCATTTGGGCACTGTGGAACTCCCAAGAGAGGCTTTTGTTTCAGCTTGTTTCAAAGTAAATGGTTTTTCACTGGAACTGAAATACTTTCTGCTCCCAGCCTAGAGGTTGTCGGCCGGTGGTGCAGGGAGTATTTTATTTTTGGAACAAGCTACTCCTTTGATATCTGAGAAGTACTTGGTTGGAATTTGCATCTCTTGCCAAGGGACATGCTGCAGCAGCCAATTGTAATTGCCTCACCTGCACTAAATTACTGCCCCCTCCCCTCTTTAGGATTGTTGTTGATACTAACCAGAGGTACAAAGCTCTGTTTGTCCTCAAAGAACCTTTCAACCAGAAAGGATGTCAATGTTTCTCGTCTCTTTTCTACTGCTTCTTAATTTCTATAGGCTCATTCTGGGATGGGTACAGGGGAGCTATGCCGGGTTCTGAGCACTGCCTAGATCTTGGATTCCAAAAGGCTCAGATCCCTTTCATTTTACGTTGGCTTGTTTACATGTTCACAGGCTGTAAGCACCCAGTGCTGTATTAGCAGCTGCAGGGAGCAAGGAGTTTAAATCACATTAGGAAGATTACAACAGCAGCTGGAAAGCACAGCTCTTGAACAGGATTCCTGTGGCATGCAGGAAGAGCTGGAAATCCATTCTGAGGGATCCTTCTTCAGACTGCTGAACAGCTGGGGGGGAAAGCAGGGGACTCTGATCCCTTCACCATCGCCAATTGCCTACATATTAATATTGATGTGCTACAAATTAATGCACATCTCACCAAGTTTCAGCATGTGTGGACAGTGGTTTTAGTTAGTAGCAGATGGTGAATGAAAGCTATGCCTGATAGGATAGGGGAATTAATTTTATTTGCCTATGCCTATGCAAAGAGATAAAAGAAAAATAAAAAAGGGGGGGGAGAGAAAAGAAAAAAAACCCACAAAAGTACACATCCCTTTTATACTTATTAAAATTAGTATTATGTACATATTTACCTTGAGCCATATAATGAAATCAGTAACATTTTATTTAGCAATAGAAAAAGTAGGAAATTGAATATATGAACTATATACATGGTCCAAATTTCTAAACACTCCTCCAGTTAGGATCCCAGCAACAAATGGGATCCCATTTGATCCCATTGTTCAAATATAGAATGTGAGATGAGTTTGTCAGGCCACTGTATAATTGATAGGACTGCCAGTTAAAGGATACCATCAGGCTAGATTATCCTGTAATCAGTGCACCTTTTTCAATCCAGGAAGGTATCTACAGAGTCCAAACTGTGTATATGAAACTTTGCGAGTTAAGACTGTACAAATGTGTCCTTGGGAATAATGTTCCACTCTTTTAAAAATCAAATGGACCCCTAAACATTGGGATATGGAATCTTTGAGGGGAACTTATAGTACAGATATTTAGATTTAACTGTATTCTTTCTATCAGAGATGTACTTCCCTGGACAAACATTCTGCACAGTCCTTGACCCAAAGGCAGTGCTTGCCTCTTAGGACATGACCTGTGGATATTTGAAAAGATCATTTATGAAGTCAGCTCTTTGTATATAATATTTCCATAGATCATACAGATACAAATAATGTATCCGTATGACCTACAAGTTATGCAAATTTGCATCCTAATTCATTATAAATCTTTCTAATGACAAACTCAATTGGAGAAAGGCTGCCAGAAGTGGAGCTAAAAAGAGCTGAGAATTAAGATGGCCAATATCAATCTGTTTAGCAATTTCCCAAATTTGTAGAAATACACAAAATGTAGGGGGGAAATGTAGGGCAGAAAGAAAGACAGACAATCAAGAAAGACCAATCAACTATCAATCCTAGGTATACTCAATATGCAAAAATATGTGTGCTCAGCAACAATAAGAAATTAATGGGAGTGAAAGAAATATGGGAAAACAGGAACAAGAAGACAGAATGGAACGCTGGGCTGTAATTCTCGGCAGGAAGAGTTTTGATAAAAGTGAGATGGGCAGTGACAAATTTGAAATATAAATAAAATAAATAAAAATATTTTGTTTTCAGACCCATTGCTTTATTACTTCTTATGAAAAAATAAATAAATTCAGCACACAAAGGGGTGGTTAAAAATGCTGCTTGGCATTCCTTCCCTCCTCTCCTCTCCTCTCCTCTCCCCTCCCCTCTCCCAGCAAATGCTTGTGGCATTTTTAAGGCACTGCCATATACTTCCAAGTTTATCATTAAATCCATAAAGATAAGAGGAATGGATTGATGCTGACTTCTGCACCCATCATTTCCCATTACTATGTGGTCATAGCACTTTGCAGAAAGCTCAGCACTCTTTGGAGAGCTGCTAGAACTGAGGAAGAACTACTGGGGGTAGGGGGCTTTTTTCTTCAAATGACTTTTCCTTGAAGAATGGAATGATCCCATTTACAGACCTAATTTAGAGTTCAGGTTCTGCTCTTAATAGGCTTTCAGGGCTGGGAATCAGCCCATTGCAATTTTGTAGCTGTAATTTTGTACCTGTGCAAAATTACCTTTTTCCTTTTAATAAAATTTGTTAATTGGAAAAGAGGCTACTATACTCCTGATGTTTTGCCACCATGGACTAACATGGCTCTCGTCCTACAATGTCTACACCTTAGTGATTGTTTCCTGTCTGTGGAAAACTTTCTCCAGAGAAGCTCTCCTGGTGCCAACTTTAATGGTATTTGTACAGAATTAAGGATCATTAATTTTCTAGAGTTTTCAATTAAATGTGATTTTTTTCTATGTTTAGATTGAGCTGCTTTTATCATTTATATTATGTTATTTATCATGTTTAAATTATTCTTACAAAACTCTGAAAGAATCTGTTGAAAAGGCATATTATAAATTGAACATAAGTAAGTTATGCTAAGAAAGTTCTCTTTCTACATTTTGTGCATAGTGGAATTTCCAAATCCCATCTCCCCAAAGTATTCTAAGCAGTTAAGACTTGTTGGGCCTATTTCCCCTCCCCTCCAACATACTAATACCTGGGTGTTTTGTTTTTAAAGGCAGGTCTATGAGTTTTGGCCATATACTTCACTTTTGGATGAAGTGTAGCAGATTTTCTGCTACAAATGCCAAAATATGCATTAATATTACTACAATGACAGCACTGTAACAGAGAGGAAAATCAACCTAGGCTTCTTACTGACAAAGTAATAGTCTTGCTTTGTGTTTCTTATAGAAGGCTGAACGCCGAAGAATTGATGCCTTTGAACTGTGGTGCTGGAGAAGACTCTTAAGAGTCCCCTGGACTGCTAGGAGGTCAAACCAGTCAATCTTAAAGGAAATCAACTCTGATTGCTCATTGGAAGGATTGATAATGAAGCTCAAGCTCAGATACTTTGGTCACCTAATGCGAAGAGAGGACTCTTTGGAAAAGACCCTGATGCTGGGAAAGATGGAAGGCAAAAGGAGAAGAGGACGGCAGAGGATGAGATGGCTAGATAGCATCACTGAAGCAATGAGCATGAAACTGAGCAAACTCAGGGAGGCAGTGAAAGATAGGAAGGCCTGGCGCAATATGGTTCATGGGGTCACGAAGAGTTGGACACGACTTAACGACTGAACAACAAGTGTTTCTTATATAGTCTCCAAATGTGCATGGTCTGGCAATGAAATATGTTGAATCTAAACATCCCTTTGCATCTCTTAAGCTAATGTATTTATAGCTTTCTTGCAGGGCTAAAAAACATGCCACCAAACTCTGTCAGAAAGATTATAGTTTAACAGTACATAAAACATAAAAGTAATTTTCAAAACATATTAAAAAAAGCAAATCAAATAGAGAGGCAGGGTAAATCCTAATGAAAAGCAGAGCACATTAACCCTGTGTAGTCCAGAACAAAGATGTATTTACAAGTCTCCCAATGGCTTGCAAAGTTGGAGCTGTGCCTATTTCCCCAAGGAGGATTTGACAAAGAACTGGAGCTGCCACCAAAAAGACTCTTCACATGCATTTGTTTAAATGAATATAAATTAAGACCTACTACCCAAAATATTTATTTGCTGGAGAGAAAAGTTGTGTGTGAAACTAGAGAGATAAGATATTGTGAACAGCTTTCCATAGCAAATGTCATTGCATTTCACAAGAATAAGAAAACCCCATTCCAAATGCCCTCATTCAAGCTACGAAACCAGCAGTTGTGGCAGTTGAAACAGCTAAGCAGGCTGGCACAGTCCGCCTATTTTGGAAAGATATGAGGTCAACCTGTGTGGAACTTTATAGGGAAGGGGTTCCCATGGTAACAGATAGTAATTCACCTTGGAGGGGCAGGGTGGGTACTATGTCTGGCCTGTTCCCTTTCTGGAGCAGGCTTTCATCCAAAACATGCCAAATTAAAGAGAACACCCAGGACGAGCTGTATCATGCCAGCTACACAAAGAAACTACTGGAAGAGTTTTTGCATTTAGTTTCCTGTGCTGTCTTTAGTTGGTTTGTGTGCACAAGGTTATATCCAGGTTGGTCAGATACTGTTTTGATCATGAGCAGACAGAGAGTCTGGAGCTCAAAGGGCTATGAGCTGGTGTAGAAAATGGTGTTATAATGGGGAAAAATGGCAGTGTAAGCTGCAGACATCCTGCACATTGCTAGCACCGCATTCCAAAAAACAAAAAACAATTGGTCTGAAAATATGAAGCCAAGGAGCTGCTGATGGGGACTGAATTTGATAGTGGACCTGAGTATGTGGAAGTTGTATCTGCATATGAAGACATGGGTGGGGGACTAGCATATGAGAATGTGTGCATCTGTGATAGAAACTGTGTTCAGTGTTCTCGTCAAGAGTGATATATTTCTTCCCAATGACATGCCCATGCAATTTCTAAAGATAGTTACTTCCTTGTAACCCCTTGCTTGTTTTTGTAGTCTTTTAACTTTAAATATAGCTATACTATTTTAATGCTTTCATTGTATCCTTGAAGATAAGAATGGCTGTATGATTTGTGATTTCCTTGACCCTATAGCAGAGATGGGAGAGACCAGTTGTGGTCAGTCTGATAAGGGGCCAGGGCTGGGCCAACTGACAGGACATGCAAGATCTATATGCCTGTAATATTATTATCCTGATAGGGTAAGGGGAAGAGAGATGGGGTTAAGATAAGTTTAAGATGGATAATGAGTAATCATTAATGTATAGCTGGAAGGATGTCCATCTTTGGTTGAACTCACAGTGACCTGATGTTTGTAAGAAGTGAACTGGTTTCTTTGTTTAAACTGTCACATAGATCCTGCGAAGAAAACGTATATAAGCTATGTAAAATCTGTAATCAGGACTCCCTCCTTTCGCTGGGAGTCTCCAACTTATTTAGAGCTCTGAAATAAAGTGGATAAAAAGTCTGATTTTCATCTTGGTGTTCTGTTCACCTCGCACCAAGTCCTGAACCTGGTAATTAGGGTCGATTGGCTGGACCCAACACTGCAACTTGGGCTGGGCAAAATTATTTTGCAAGAAAGGAATGTATGTGCAGGAGAGAATGCTTTAGCTAGCAATGATACCGAATTCCAAATTGGAGCATCTGGCCAACTGGCCAGTCCCTGCCTCCACATCAGAAGATTAAAAGAGAAAACCTCCTGCCACCATGAGCTGTGGAGCCCAAAACATCTGCAAGACATCTTGCTTGCTTCTCCCTGATTATATTCTAGTTGGTTCTCATATGTTCTTTATATCTACTTTACGAATGGAATCAGCAAACAACTAAATGTCTTACTGCTTTAGCAACTCCATATTAACATACGTCTGCTATCACATATAGCAAGTAGAAACCTGCACCTTACAGTATCTAAGTCAGTTTATATGTTGTACTAAATTGAACAGAGATAAGTCTCCTGTACACATTTTAAAAAAAAATGAAAACATTTTGCTTGCCAGGAAGGAAATATAAGATTTCCAAGATAAGTAATGTATGGTATTGGGGTGGGGGTAACCTCACACACCCTCAGCATTATGCAAGGAGAGTTTCTGCCACAAGAGAAGCTTATCTTCACCTTCTTTCTTCCAGCAATCAGTTCTGGAGGCTCCCCCAACCTTACAGAACAGATCGGCGTAGCACATGTAAGAGACTTTATGGGGAAGAGGACTCAGTCTAGTACAGGTGGTCCTCGGTTAATGACTACTCATTCAGTGACCATTCAAACTTACAATGGTGCTAGTTCCAACTGTCACAGCATCCTTCAGTCATGTGATCATGATCTACAACCTTTCCTGCTGGTTTCCCACAAGCAAAGTCAGTGGGGAAGCCAGCAGGAACTTAGAAGTCATGGTCATGTGAGGTCCTCACTTAATGACCCACAGTGATTCGCTGGTCGGTAACCAGGCCCACCAGAACTGCCATCGTTAAGCGGCGTGGTCACGACATTGTGCTTTATGACTGCATCACTTAGTGGTGGAAGTTCCAGTTCTAATTGCCGTAGTTAAGCAAGGACTACCTGTAATGAGGCCTGTTCAGCTCTAGAAGGATGTTTCAGGTTACTATACATTAAAAGCACTACTGGGACATTATATTTCCACCAAAATAATTCTCAAATCACAGCTGTGGGGAAACTATTATCCATACTTGTCTAGGAGTAAGTCCTGTTGAATTCTAAGATTTAGCTTTGAGTAGACAAACCCAGGATTTGCTGCATTTAAACTAGTTAGTAAGAATGTTTCTAATCATAGAGCATCTTTTTAAAAAACTACTATTTTTAAAATCATTTTAATCATTTTTGCTAGATGCCCTGAGAAAGTTTCAAAAAGGGAGATGTAAATGTCTACAGTAAGCAAACAAAATAAGTAATAAAACTGTAGGAAACCAGACAAGGAATGACTCATGTGTTGTTCCCAAGGAACAAAAATAACCTGATCCTGATAATTCGTAACTTCAAAGTACACAAAACAGCCAGTAAAGAAAAAAAAATCTGAATTGTCTTTCTCTTTCTTTCTGATGCTGGATAACAAGTTGCACACATGACATCTGGGTTGTACTAGTGACATTTGAAACATTTATGTGTAACTCACTGGAAAATTATGAGATGTGAAGTATATCTATCCCACAGCTACAGAGAAGAAAACTGGATTTTCTATCTTGTACCTCAAAAAGTGACATTCTCACATGAATTGGTGGAGGAGCTGAGGTTAGAGTAAGACCTGCAGTATGACCCCTCTCCCAGTTATCTCTGCATTTATGAATCACAAACCTAGATGGCATAGGTGCAAAGAGGATGGCCTGGATCAGGGCCTTAGAACTTTGGCACCTTCCTGCAATCCACTTCCTCACAGCAGTGCTAACTAGAAAGCCAATGATGTGCACACTGGCTGCTAAAATCTATAAATAAACATGGATCTTAGCATAATCTCCAATTCCAACATGAGGATATGCCAGGGCAAAGCCATGGCATCTGAAAAGCAGGCGTGGTCATGGCAGCAGGCATAAATAGCCAGGATTATTTTACTCAAATAAGGAAATGAGCATGATTTCAGGAGCAGTTCCAGATTCCCAGTAAGTAGAGATGAAGGATTGCTGAGCAGATATTTAAACAATTGCAAGCCATCTTCATCCCTTTTCCTCATGCCTTCTCCCAGCCCATTAATGCCTCTCTGCTCCTCCTGCTCTGCTCTGCTGCCTCAACAGTCACACATATATTTAGGGCATCTGGATTTTTGGTTTTTACCATGAGAGCCAGGGTGGCGTAGTGGTTTAAATGTTGGACATGGATCAGAGCAATCCAGATTGCAAGCCACTCTCAAGCCATCAAAGTTCATACAATATATTTAACTGAGGCAAGCAAGGCTGTTCCGTGATGATAAGAACACAGGCCGCTAACCCTGAGAACTTAGTAATAACATTTAATCTTGGCCTACAATGCCCTGGGCTCAACTGGGTTGTGTGAAAAGGGTTGAGAGAGGTTGTTAATTCTCTGAAAACAGGGCTTCCCAAGGCACTCTGTCTTTACTCCCTTTTTCACTTTTCATCCCACCGCCCACATGTCCAAGCAAAAGGGAGGAAAAGGAGCAGAAAATCTGTCAGAAATAAGGAAAGAAAGAACATTAACAGCCTCCTACTTTCCTTTGGTCAATCACTGTTTCTCAGCTGAACCTACCTCACGGGGTTGTTTCTGCCAGGATAAAATGAGGGGGAAAGCCTCATTTTCCCAAAGGAAAGACAGAATAAAGTTGCAAAAATCTATCCACATTTCCTAGCCAATAATTAGCTTTCCATTCTGCCTAGAAAAAAATGCATTTTGGGGCTGACCTATCCTGCTTCAGGAATATTACCAAATTACTGATATTGTAGAAAGGGGGTGTGAAACTTCTGACCTGGCTCTCCTGAAGTTGTTTGACTGTAGGTGCCATTGGTCTAATCCAACATGATTAGCAGATTGGGAACAAGAGGTTACCAGGTTGGGAACAAAGCTGACAACAGCTAGAAATCCAGGAATCTTACTGGAGAGGAATTTATTAGGATCAGGATAGGCAGAAAGGCAAGAAGAGAAAAGTGCCTCTCCGGGGCCATGTGTTTGTGGATCTCCACTCAGGGCAGTCAGTTTCTGTTTGATTTTAGCTGTAGCTGAGTTTATAACACCACCATATGGTGGAGAGTTCTTAGATACACCAGGATTTGAGTTGACTCATGCAACATAAATACAAGCTGACCTGCTGCTCATAACTTTAAAGATACAGAAATCTTGAGTCTCTCCGCAGCCAGATGCAAAATCCTTCCTTCCTGCCTGTTCAAAGCAGGAGTTCTTGAACTTTTTGCCAAGGTCTTCACAACCCACAGCCCCCTCAAATAGTCTCCTGGGCCCCAAATAAAGAAGCCTCCTCTCTCGCTCACACAGCTCAGCTGCTCTCTTCATGCAATGCGATTGTGTTCCCCATTTATTTGCAATCTCCACTCCTACTAATGTTGTGATTGCCAAAAGCAACAGCCTCTTGCTTTAATTACAAATCTAGGTAAGGAAAGGATTTTCTCTGGTGCCAAGTGAGAGAACTCTTGCTCGTGGATTCCCTGGAGATGGAGGAGGTAAAGAAAAAAGTGAGAATCTCTGAGATGAAGCTAATCAGGAGTGGCATCAAATGCTTCCAAAGCTTACAGGAAGATTATCATACTGTGGACCAGAAGTAGTTTCCACAAATCCAATAAAGTAGCTGGCAAGACTGACTATAGCTTTATTTCCTTCCTTGAAATACTTGGCTGGCTTCTGTGTTTGAACCATCTGACTCTGCTTTACAAAATGTATTAGTGGTCTCTAACAGACATCTCTGTTCTCAGTGGATGATGCCTGCTTGTATGTTCTGCTTATTGCACACGATCTTCTTGCCGATACAGGCTAATCTATTCATGGGGTTCAGAAGGGAAGGTATCTTCAGCAGAGTATAACCACTGAAGACTTTTGCATATACACAGTGACAAAAATAAGGCATGCCGGGAAGAAAATAAAGAGGGCTGAAACATGGACACAAATATGGAGAACCAGCAAATATGGAGTACTGTAAGAAATGATGGCATTCCTTCAAACGGAATTGAGAAAATGATGCTCCCCCCCCTCCCAAATTAGCCTATCAGATTTTGTTAGAAAGGAGAAAATCAAGATTGTGTCAATTCCCATCTCTCCATTCCTTGTACACAATCTGATCTGAATGTTATCTTCAACACTATCATACTTGAGGGATCAAACTATGTAATGGAGTGCTGAAGGTAACTCCATGATGCAGTTTTATTCACAATACTGCTCCCATCTGCTATACATCATTCACTGTCTGAAGCACCCTCCTTATTCTGCCTGTTGGTAGGGCTGGACCTGTCACCTTCTTTCACCACTCCATCTAGACCTTCATTTTTTTTTTAATGACTATTATTGTATTACTATTTGCTTTTTACTTCTATGCCTTGTTGTTTATTGAAATTGAACAGAAGAGCTGCAATCACGGTCAGACATCTGTGAATGAAGTCTAATTGTTCAGTGTGAGTTCTGCTTTTTGTAAATCTTCAAGAAAGGCCACATTCAGATTTCATATGAAGAATGGTGAGAATAAGCTTAAATGAGACTTGGCAAGCATTAAGACTCTAGGACATCCATGAGGATAACAGAAGTGTCTACTTTTACATTAACAATATTGTGTATTGTCCAAAGCTTAGGTTATAGTTAATATTATCTATGTTTGGTGATAACAAGTCAGCTTCAGAAACAATAAAATTAATGATAATTTCTCAGGTCTAGTTACAATACAACCTCCAGCAGTGATGTGGAAACCCTAAATAAAATAAAAATGTAAACATGTATATAACTTTCATTTTTTTACAAAAAGGCAGCTTCTTATTGGATCACTAAAACCTTGCAAGGTTTCAACATCCTCATGTGAAATCTAGTCAGATTTTAGTACAGGCTGAAGGAGAAAGAGGCATAAACTAGGGAGGCTATATTCATTCATCTTGCACTGAACCGTAGCCTGAGCACGAGGTCCAAACCAGGCCAACAAGCATTTAGAGCAAGAATAGATTGCATAAGGCGATGGACTGAAAAGAACAAGCCACCTCAAGATCCACAGCTGGCTCTGAGGATTCTGCTAAGTCAGCATCATAGGCCTGCTGTTGGTGGGACACTGGTGTTCTGACTTAGATCTGAGAAATCTTTTGAATCATATCTTACAGATGCCCAGCCAACAGCCCACCCAAACCTGAATGAACAATTAAAGGATTTCACTCTGGAAAGAGATTAAAGAAGCCGGATGCAGCCAATCTACGCAATTCAGAGATTATATCTCTGCTCCTTTCCTCTTGCTAATTTTCTGGCAATCCTTGTCTGTGCTGTTATTGAAGGAGGTGCATAGCACAAGCATGTTTCTGAATCTGATGGGTTGAATTACAGCTTTCATCAATTCCTACTAGCGTAGCTACTGGTCATGTTGGTTATGACTGATGGGGATTCACCAGGAGGGCATCGAATTTGGAAAAGTAGTGCATAGTCATTGATCAATGCGCCACCAGAAAGTAATCCCACGTAAATCCAGAGCAAGGGGCAAATTTTGAGAAGTTCTCCCCCCAGCCCAGTGAATCACTCTTAGGCTGCAACAAAAAATGCAACAATGCTGTATTATGTTCTCTTCAGTGGAAACACAGTGTTGTATTTCCATACAATACTGAAGCTCCTTTCCATCCGATATTGGCTACTCAGGGCTGTTTCCTAAGTTACATTTTGTCCTTGGAACCAGTTTCTTTCTCCACAGGAACAATTGATAGGGAGTTTTTTTTTATCTAATAGGGAGTTTTAGGCTTTCCATCTACTTGCTCATGAGCCCCTTTATATCCCAACAGCTGAGAAGAACCTTATAGACTATAAAAACTTACAGATTAGTGACATAATGAACCCCTTGTGACAAAGAGTTACACTGGGGGGGGGGGGGTACCGGAAAGATCTTTGGAGGAAACTTTGCCCAGATCATCTCAAAGCTTGGAAGGCAGGGTCTTACAACATTTTGGGGCCACAGACCATGGACATCTATGGGGAGAAGGGGGCATGTGTGTGATGTCATTATGTAAACACCAAGACTTACATGTTTAAGTCAGACCTACTAACCTAAATACATAATTGCAGTATTTGCATAATTACATAATCAAACATACCATTTTAGTATCATTGTGGTTTGTTATGGATGCTGCTGCCACAGAACAAACTGGGTTTTTGAATGCTATACTATTGCTATTGGAGCAATGCAGAGAAAGATTTGTATGGATCCTGCACGAGGATGACATGCAATTCTACTGATCTCATGTTCAATACAGCAACGGGTGCCACCCAATGGGCACAAGGCAGATACCCATAAAGCTGTCATCTTAAATTTGGAGTTTTCCTTCTTTCAGATAAATATAGTAATGCATAGCAGCATTTAAAGGCTCCCCCCCACACACACAAAAAAAGAAAAGAAAAGAAGAACAGGGTAAAATGATCTAACCACTTTACTGCCTGGTTTTGAAGGTGGAGCCCTGGCACTGTGGGCTGCCTATAAAATAAGTTCTATGGAGCATGCCCACCACTGAGACAGGGTTAACCTAGATCTAGACAGCCCCTCACACCCCAACGGAGTCAAAGGACCCTCCAGGGGCCAGTAACTAAGCTGCCTTCTTGAAGAGTAATAGAGCTTCCTTGTTACATATTGATAAGCACTGCATTAGTCATCTTTGCAACAGGTCCAGAAGCATCTACTGGCATTTTGCCCAGCTACTCCTGTTCCCAAACAACGCAGCTACCTGCCCGCCCGCCTCCCACCCACTGCAGGGCTGACTCCACCTCGTGAGCCTGAGCCGCCTTGTCAAGAACAGCACGTAGCCAGCATAGGGTTAGTCAGGGGTGGCCCACCAGAACTTCTCAACTTGCAAGCACAGTGAGCAAATGAGGAGCAGGGGGATCTTTACCTCTCCTTCACAAAGGCACAAAGATTTGCCCCCAGAATCCACTCCGAGGACCAAAATAGCATGTTCAGAGTACCCTGTGAGACAGGGGATCTCCTGCAGCGGCTGTGGAATTACGTCAGCCTTCATTTGGCTCAGCAAACAATCTGGACTTCCCATACAAACCTACAGTTCAGTTCTGGGTGCTCTGCAGTACATACAGGCGCTGTGTAGCATAGCAATCAAAGGGCCATTTCATGATATGCTAAATCAGGGCTGGGGACCCTACTGTCCTCTAGATATTATTGGTTTGGTGGAAGTTGTTATTCAACAACATCTGGCAGGCTGTAAGTTCTCCACCCTTGGGCAAAATGCTGAAATGAAAATGGTTTTGCTTTCCCATCAACCCCTGCTAGCTCAGCCCTGGGTAAAAAATTGATGAGAGCTATAGTCTGCACCTGCTGTGGATAAGCAGCAAACATCCACTTCCCTGACCTCTGTGATGCTGTCCCATCAGCCACCCTGCCTCTGCCCATCCAGGCTTATTTACAATTGCCAAGCGGGCACAACTTACAAATGTTACCCTCCCACACTGATCGGCCGAAGTGCTTCCAAGACGACAGACACAGCTCCAACTGACTGCTGGGTAACCTTTTGGGGGCAAGGGGCACATAGCAGAGGGGAGGCCCCTGGGGGGAGGGGCAATTAAACCTCGTGTCTCCTGCTTCGGTATACAGAAGGGGGAAGGGAAGCGCTCCTACCACCTATTTTCGGAATTATGTGTATAGCTGGGAACTGCCTAATAAGGAGTTTCATGCTATCCTTGGGCCCCAGATTCCCCATCGCAGGCCCGGAAGGCGGGAGCCGCGGCACGACCTGCTCTCCCTCGTCGTTCTCCCTCTTTCCCAACGTCCACCTCTTCCGGTTCTGGACCGAGGCCCCAGCTGACACCTTGCGGGGGCTGCCTCGGCGAAACTTTCCCCTCCGCCACTTTCTGCGCCTCCTGCTTCGTTGCTGCAGGCGCTGGTCAGGAGAACGAAGCAACGGGCGCCCATCTGCTCGGGAGGTTGCGGAGGAAGAAAAAAAAGGGGAAGCTGGAACGGGGCGACGGCGAGAAAAGAACAAGGAGGCGGCGGCCCTCTTGCTCTGGTTGCTCATCGAGGTCGGTGTCTTGGGGTTCGGGCGGACGCTGCTCAGACGCGCGGGTGGTCGCCCAGCGGAGAAGAGACTCGCAGCTGCTTCCGCTTTCCCGGCCCTTGGGATCGCGCTCACTCCCGGCTGACCGGTTGCTTAACGAGCTTTTGTTGAGAACAATGGATGACACGATGCATTCGCTGGCAGGGAATGAGAAGGCGACTTACTGGAGATGGGTCAGGTCTTGGAAGCGCTCGGAGGCCGGGTACTGAAGCGAGGACCCGTTTTCTACGTATCCTCGGAGCAAATGATGCACTAATTGTGCAATTGCTGTGGACCACTTACGTCTGAACAAAGAACCGCCCTGGCTTTGGAATCTGCATTCTGCAGAGCGGGTCTTACCGTTATTAAGCAACGTGAAGCTTTCGCAGATTTTGGAAGATGTTCCTGTTGCTCTGGAAAGGCGAGGCCCTTATTAGCAGCGCACGTGACTTCTGCAAAAGAATTTAGCTGGGTCTGAGCAATGGGCGTCCATCTAATTTCTAGCAGTGAATAGCAAACAAATGTTTTTTTTCAGCACATGCTCCAAAGACCTCGAGTGCTCACTGCACCAAGGAGACAATTACTTTGTCCATTTGGAGCAGCTCAAAACAGAAATCAGGAAATCTAAAACAGCCTTTCCCAGTCTGCCCTCCAGATGTATGGACTCCATTTCCCAGATCTGCCCTGTCAGCATGGCCATTGCTGAGAATTTCAGAAGTTGAAATCCACACATTAGGAGGGACCCAGGCTGGGCTGATCTGAACCCTAGGCTTTCTTCCCATCTGTTTGGGCTATAGCCCAGATCAAAAGGCAATGTGCTAGACCATTTATCACAGCGTAAAGTGATGACAAGCCAACTGTGGTTACTCACTTCATTTCTGGTTGCCATGTGAAGAGCCAACTTTGCTGTTGTGCCATGGGATTAGTTTGGGCTACTATATCTGGAAGGCAGAAATGTTAGGAGTGGAGCTAAGAATTACAGTAGATGGCAGCAAAGAGAGTTTTCTGTATTTTTTTGCTGCCATCCAGTGGTTAGTTGGGCTTTTGCAGGCTTAACCACAGTAGCCCTAGATTTGTTGCACTGTGAAAATCTTAGCCAATCCAGGCTTAACCACATCTCAGAAACTATTGGGTGGAAAACCACTCTTGTGATGGCTGCCACTCAGCTACGTCTTGCTTAATTAGATATAGTGATCTTGGAAACCTTCACATCCATTGTGAGAGTATCCAGGTCATGTAGAATGGATGCTTTCTGTTTTAGATGTCAGGGGATATAGTGGGCCTGGAATGGTTACAGCAGGCTGGCGTTGTCTCACTTTGTCTGGGAGAATGGTTTGGCTTCAGACCAAAAGCCTCCAGGGAGGGAAAATGGAGTGTCTCGGAAACTTCTAATCCACTGATGTCTTTACAAGCATGAATTTCATCCCAAGAGGCTCTGAGGCCTTTGAGGCCACAAGGCAATGTTTACCTCATGATTTCCAGCATGAATTCCTTTCTTCCTACAAATATCCTCGAAGACCAAAAAAAAGTAATAAAAAAAAAAACACCATACCACATAAGGAACTAACATTTCGCTTCATAGTTAACATTGCAATTTAACAGAACAGCTAAGATTATGTTACCACAGAAGATTAGCCATTAGGGATATTCAGAAATGGTTTCTGTACAGGTGGTAGGACTCAAAGATGTTATGTTGTTATGCTAATTCCATTTCTCAAATAATGAGAATTTCCAGGGAAACAGTGCTTATCCAAGTTTGTTTTTCTTGGAAGGATACTGTGGGATGCATAGATATAGGCAATTTAATATAGCCCCCTGGTCAGGTAGTCAGAAAATAAATAGTAGCCCTCTACCATCCTCAAAGGACGGAATAGTCCATCTGCTGTATGGATCCATGGTGGGTGCAGTTTCTGTTGCTTCTGGAGGCTGAGGGGATGTGGAGGCCCCGCACCGAGGTGCCAGGATGTTTCAAGACTCATATTCCATGAAAGCTGGAGAGGCCAGGGGTACAGAAGGGGATCTAAGTGAGAAACAGCCTCCAGAAGGGCTGTGTGCAGCATTGTCTACAGGGGAGCAGGGGTCAAAATCAGCAAGGCAGTAGGTGGAGCATTGTGACGCAAACCCTGCTCCCTTTGAACATGTATGTGATGTTGTATACACAGAAGGGGACGGGTTTGTATCACACAGCTCTGTCCACCATCTTGCTGCTTTTGACCCCCCCCCCCGCAAATGCCATGGCTGTGTGCTAGGGACATGCAAATAGTGATGGAGGGGATAGGCCCAGGGTGGCCTCTTGCCCCAAAGTTTTGACTTAACCCAAACAAACCCTTCATCGTGTAATGGCTCAATAGGAGCTGTAGTGGAAGAGCAGCATGGAAAAGAGGGAGGAGCTACTGATGCCGCTGCCACACCCCCTCCGTTGTTGCTACCCGATTTGGCCCTCACCTCAGTTTACAGCAGCCCCACTGCCTGCCTCCTCTTCCTCAGTCAGAGACTTTGTTGTGACAGAAGAGTAGAGGGGAGACCCACTGCTTCAGCTGGGAAGAAGTGCCAATGTCACCTCCTCCTCCCTTTCTCCTACTTGCCACAGTCCAGGGAGGTCTCTATCCAGGGTCTCACCTCTCTCATACCTGGAGGGTCTCTTTGCTCTTTGCACAGGACAAGTGAACAGAGCAAAAAAGGGAAGGCATAGAGATTTGCTATGGGCTCAGAGAGGTTTACTTCTATGTCTGTAGCTATACACCTAACCCTTTACTGCTTTCCCCTTTTGCTCTGTTCACTTACCCTACTGCAAAGAACAGCTGTGAATGGCCCTTTCATCAGTTTCTGCCCCCCCCCCCCTGTCACTTGCTATAAGCTATCTTCCCACACTTGGGAAAAGAGCTTGATCCTCAGAATCTTCATGATAGATCTCCATAAACAAATACCCTCCAGATGTGCTGCTGTGCTGTCCTAACACATCTGCAGGAAGTGAGATTAAGAAAAACTGCCACAAGGCTTCGGTAAGGGGGACAGACTAGAGCAAGAACAGCAGTCACATTTCTTACTTTAGCTGATGTGGCTTCTTCCTTTGACTGCTGGTCTTCTACCAGTCAGTCTGACGTGAGAGCAATTGGGGCAGGAACAGGAACAATCCCAGCACTAAGGTCCTGTTGGTTGCTGTCACTCCAGGAACATTCCTGCAGCATGTTTCAGCAGGTCTGGGGCCCTCATCTGTCTGATTCCATCCAGGACCCACAGGCACTTTCTCTCTACCTCCTCTGACTGCTGACCTCTGCTCAGGATATCCTCTTTCTACATTAACGGACTGGCTGGTTGGCTGGAAGCCTGTACTTCACCCAAAGGAGGAACTTCCATGTGAAGACAGACCAGTGGCCCTTCAGCTGCTTCAATCATTTTGCTAAACAGCCATTATCTTGTGTGTTTTAAGGGGGGAAAAAGAAAAGCCTTAAAGTACATTAGCATAGACACCCCTTCCCAAAGCATTTCTCAGTGCCCTTGTAGACTACTCTAAAACCTAGGTCTCACAAGAATCTGATAAGATAAATGCGTCCTTGCACAGGACCATTTTGGTTGCAGGCGGATGATTGTATGATTGAACATTCTGGTCATGTTCTCCTGCCCCACTAAAACTCTGCAGACTTAGTTTTCTCTATTTTCCTACACAGTTCTCCCAACTGAGACAGATTCACAAGATTGAAAAATCTTGCTTGATTACACTCCCAATTGAGACAGATTCACAAGATTGAAAAATCTTGCTTGATTACACTCCAGTGACTGAAGATCTTCTATCCTCATGAATCCTCACTAACCAGAGAGAAGAGATTATCCCTTGCACTAATCTCCAGGCTGTCTAGACTATAATCTTGAATTTTGGGGGTTGTATTAATTATTGGAGTAGAAAGGATAGGTAGGTATGGAGGCAAACAGTAAAATAGGCTCTGGCAAGACAGAGCAATACCAGGGACTGTACTATTATGACTCAGTTACAGAGTTCAGTCTAGTACAATGCTTTTTTTTTTCTTTGTAATACAGTCCACAAGTGAATGATTTATGCCCTGTCTGTATTGGTAGGGGTAATGAAGTTCATTCCTCTTCAAGGGAAGGTCTGCTTGGGGCATTCCTGTCTTATTCATCTGCACCTATTCAGCAGATGTGTCAATCATGTTGCCCTTTTGGTGGGAATTCCACTGGGCTGCCCCAGTAGCAACATCAATCCATGGTCCTACTTCTAGGCATGAGTCACTGCCAAGCCCCAGCCAGTGCCTCTGGGTGCTAATCTCTTGCACTCCCAAGTAAAACTACAGCCTAAATGCAGACACTAGATCAGCACTTGGCTGGCTTCTTTTCTTGTGGAGCAAAAGGGAAAGGCCTCCAAAGGATTAAAGCAGATGGCAAGCAAACTCTGCTGTCCAGACAATAAAAGAGTATGAGAGGGCTGAAATACCCATACGTGGTTCACCATGATGTTACACCATTGATTGAATAAGGCACCTCTGGATGATTCATACATAATAGTACACCATTAAATTATGGTTTACAAATCACAATGGTTAGTTTTGCACTTTGCTCTCTAAAGAACTACCAAATCATCCACATTATAATTTAAAATGGTGTGTGAAGGCAGTCTTAAGAGCTTCACTTGGGATCTGAGTTTCAGGAACTTTGTTTTCACCCTCAAGGCAGCAGCTTTCTGGGGGAAAGAAAGGCTCCTTATATTTGCAATTCTTAATCATTTTAGGAACACAAAAAAGGTATACAGGGATCAGAGTTACTTAGTTATGGGAGTTTCAAACACATGCTTTATTGGAAAAAATATTAAATTGTCATTTTAAAAAAATGGACTGCTTTTTAGCATGTCATTTTCATAACTATTTGGACCTGTATTGTTTCCATGAAGGCCTCATGATGACTGCTGAATATATCATCATACAGGGTCACTATAAAGCCAATCAGCTGGACTTGCCTGCACATGACAGGCAAACAGTCTTCTCAAGTTCTAAGTCCACTCCCTCTGATTCTCAGCTGGCAGCCATGAAGGGAGTTGTAGTCCGACACTTCTGGGGGGCACCAAGTTGGGAAAGAGCTTGCATAGAGAATCTTGAATTTATTAAATAATGGGTAATTGCCAGATGTTGATGCTCCAAGGAGAGCTGCAACCAGAGATCTCATTTATTTGAATAAAAATACTCCTGGCCATAACTTCCACATAACCATTCAACAGCTAAATTTAGGACATGTAGGCTGCACACTTGAGCAAATGGAGGATGATAGGTAATTCATCAAGATCACTGAAATTCAGAAGCACCATTATTTCTGTCACCTCTGAATTCTATTTTAGTTAGCTTCTCTACAGAAGGTTGCAGCTCTACCAAACATTGATAAAACCATTGTGCCTGCATTACTAGGTACAGCAAAGCAAAAACCAACAACAACACGTATTACTGATTATGGCATTGGCATCCTTTTGTTTTTCATTTCAAAATTACAGCTTTTGATGGCCTCAGAAAAACACTGAATAGTGAAATATTGGGGCCTGTTTGTGCACATCAGCTTGCCCTCTAAAGAGAACAGACCTGAAATACTTGGTGATAGCAAATGTGCTTACATGCAGATGGGCTTGCTCAACCCATGTGTATATATGCAAATGACAAGATGTTTGCTTAAAAATATACACATTGGTTTAGGCATTTCAATTTTTTTTTCACCCACTGACTAAATGGAAGGTACAATTTATTCTCTCTGCTTGTTCCAAGGGGATTCAGAAAATCATAGGTTGTAATTTATTATCTTTTATTTACGATGGGAAAAGGGGATGATGGGAAAACTGAACTGTGGCCAAGCTGTGACTCCAATAGAGGTTGTTGTTTATTGGTACCTAGCTTTCTAGCAAATTATCATTTTAGTTAATTTTTTTTATATATAATTTTTATTAAAACTGTTTTAAAAAGAAGATAAAAACTAATACAAACTAATATAAAGAAGAAAAGAGAAAAAGAAATCAAAGAGAGAGCAGAAAGTGTAAGAAAGGGAAAAAAAAGTTAAAGAGAAATAGAAGAGAAAAAAGATACAAAGCAGTGGCTTCCGATATTCTTCACAGCAGTTTTAAGTACAATTATATTTTAACCTTTCTTTCTAAAGATTCATGATACTCTTCTTTCTATAATCTATCCTGTCTAATCATCAAAACCATAAATCACAAGTTCATTTTTTTCATTTTTATGCAAAAAGTCCATAAGGGGTTTCCAGTCACCAATAAATGTAGATATTGTCCTTTCTCTAATCAAAGAAGTAAATTTGTCCATCTCAGCAAGTTCTGTCAATTTCACCAACCATTTCTCCATGGTGGGTAGTGTTGAATCTTTCTATCTCTGTGCATATAATAATCTCACTGCAGTAATCATACATTGAAATAATCTTCCATGGCTATTTTCTGTTTATCCATCAGTCCTAAAAAGGAAAAGTTCTGGCTTCAACTGAGTATTAATCTATAAAATCCTCTGTATCAACATATGTACTTGTATCCAAATATTTTTGGCTTTTTTTACATGTCCACCAAGCATGATAAAATGTTCCTTCATGTTATTCACATTTCCAACATACATTTGAAGTGCCTTTATACAGTCTAGATAATTTATCTGGTGTCATGTACCAACAATACATCATTTTATAAAAATTATCTTTGAGATCATAACACAATGTAAATTTCAACTCTTTTAACCACATATTTCCCATTGATCCATCTGTTTATTATAACCAAAATTCTTAGCCCACTTTATCATGCATTATTTAACCAGTTCTTCTTCTGTTTCAAATTTCAGCAAAAGTTTATACATTTTAGCAATTACATGTTCATCATCAGTACACAACTATACTTCAAAATTCTGTCTTGCTTTGCTCCATATCATAACTCTTTTTGTCCATTTTGAATCTTTCTGATAACTGTAAATGGGAAAACTGTTGACAACTATATCCTTCTGCTATTAATTGCTCTCTTAATTTAATTTTAAATTCCCCTTGATTTTCCAATTGTTCCTGGTACATCAACCATTTGCCTTTGTCTGGTGTTTCTCTTCTATGATATGCTTCTTGAGCTGAGATCCATAGAGATGTTTTCTGGCACAACCTGGGTTTATATCTATTCCATATTCTCAATATGGCACGTCTAATAAAATTATTTTTCAAATTCATATTAATTTTAACTTTATCATATCATAAATATCCATGCCATCCAAACCTCAGGTTGTAATCTTCTAGCTCTAAAAGTCTTTTATTTCTCAGCAATATCCATTCTTTCATCCAGACCAAACAACAAACAGTGAAATACAATTTCAGATCTGGTAAACTCAGTCCTCCTCTTTCCTTTGCATCTTGTAACACTCTATATTTAACTTGTGGTTTTTCCCTTGCCATGTAAATTTAGATATATCTTTCTACCATTGTTTAAATGGTACAGCAGTTGTCAAAACAGGTATTGTCTGAAACAAAAATATCATTCTTGGCAAAACATTCATTTTTATCACAGAGATTCTCCCCAACAGTGACAGTTTTAATTTCTCCCATCTTAACATGTCCTTCTCAGTTTCAGTCCATGTCTTAACATAATTATTTTGAAATAGCATACAATTCATATTTGTCATAGTAATACCCAAGTATTTTACTTTTTTCTCAATCTTAAAACCAGTTTTCTCCATCAGTTCTATTTGATCTAATTTCATATTTTTGTTAACTTCATTGTGTTCTGATTATTAATCTTAAAACCTGCTAACATATCAAAGTCCTTTAATTTTCACATTAATGTTTCTACTCCTTCTTGTGGATCTTACAAAACTAACACCAAATCATCCACAAATGTCCTTAACTTATAAATTTCTTTTTTAATCTTAACTCCCCTAATTCTCTCATCTTCTCTTATGTCTCTATTCAGTACCCAAAGAACTAAAGTGGAGACAGTTATTTATTGGCACCTAGCTTTCTAGCAAATTATTGTTTTAGTTAATTTTAGAATGCCTAGTTTACCCAGCAGTGGGCAGAAAGCTAGCACATGACTTTTCACAGAGGACTGATTTGCTTGTAAGAACTGTAGGAAGGAGTGTACCTATGGATTGCGTCCTGATCTAGAGATGAGAGGGACATGGGCTATGTCAGATGAAAAGAGCAGGCTGACCTAAAAGAAAAGAAAAGAAAAGTAGCAACCATAAACAATATTGAAAGATATTATGTAGGCAGTAACTTGGTCTTTGCAGACAACTACCACATTCTCTTTCTTTGCAACAGCTTTCTGTTAATTCTGTGGAAAATTAATCTGTCTTTGAATACTTTTTCATACAAGACTTGTACTTATTTTTCCTGCAGTTGTTCTATTTTCACTCATGTTTCTTTTGCTTCTTTTCTTCCATATTTGTTTTTACTTAATATCTACTTAGGAGAAAAAAATGCTTTTTCTTCTCCCATGTTTAGAAATCCTCTCATCATTTTTGCATCCTTCACTAGTTCATTCAATCTTTCATCAGAAAGAATCAAATGCATTCTGCTTTTAGATTTATATTCATTCCTTTGCCATGGGTACATTTGAATAGAATTATTATTATTGGTCACACAGTCAGTCAGATGTTTAGACTGGATATGGCATTTTTATCCACTTATTGAGTTCTTCCCAATGACCTGGGATAGGCAGATGTTGTTTGATGATGTTAGAGGTATTGTCACAGAATGTAAGCTGTTCCAAGTAAAGATGCCTTTTGCAATTGATGGTGATTTTGTCAATGCCAATGGTCTTCAAGAAGTGCTCCAGATGTTTTGGGATTGCACCCAAGGCGCTTATTACTATTGGTACTATCTTTGCTTTCTTTTGCCACAGTCATTCTACTTCTATTTCCAGGTCTTTACATTTTGTGATTTCTCCAGGTATTGCAATGTCCACTATCCAGACTTTTTTGTCTTTCTTATCAACAGTTGTTAAGTCTGGGGTGTTATGTGGCAGGTGCTTGTCTGTTTGAATTCTAAAGTCCCAGAGCACTTTAGCGTCTTCATTTTCTGTTACTTAGTCTGTTTTGTGGTCCCACCAGTTCTTGCTTGCAGGCAAATGGTATTTCCTGCAGATATTCCAATGCACCGTTGTTGCTACTTTGTCATGCCGTTGTTTGTAGTCAGTTTGTGTGATCTTCTTGCAGCAGCTAACTATGGGGTCCACTGTTTCTTCAGTTTCTTTGCAGAGGTGGTATTTGCTGTCTACTGCTGTCTTTTTAATTCTGGATTTATATGCATTTGTTCTTAAGGCTTGATCTTGTGCAACCAGAATTAGCCCCTCTGTCTCTTTCTTCAACTTTCCTGCTGTTAGTGATTGCCAGGCCTTGTTATCTGCTTTACCTGCTAGTTGTTGGTGTGTGTGTGTGTGTACTGGCCATGTAATACTTTGCCTTGCCATGTCTCATTTCTATTCTTCATTTGGTCTTTCTTATAGGCCAGTTTGGTCTCTTTGATATTCAGTAAGCCTTCATGGTGTACTAGCTTCAGGGCATCTTCTTCACTGTCCTTCAGATACTCTTCCAATGCCCTTTTCTCTTCTTCAACTGTCTGGTGTACTTGCAACATTCCATGCCCACATATGCTCCTTGGTAAGTAGAGTCTGTCAACATTGCTGCATGGATGAAGGGCATGATTCATTGTCATTATTCTTCTGGTCTTCCTATCCAGGGCTTCTGGAGTCCAGTCCATTATTGCAGCTTTATATATAATGACTGGAATTGCCCAGGTGTTAATTGCCTTGATGGAATTATTGTTGGTTGCACAATCAGCTAGATGTTTAGACTGGATTTGGCATTTTTATCCACTATCAAGTCCTTCCCAAGAACCTGGGATAGGCAGAAGTTGTTTGATGGTGTTAAAGGAATCGTTGCAGGATATAAGCTGTTCTAAGTAAAGCAGACTTTAGCTTATTATAATAATTATTATTAATATTATTATTTTAAATTTTTATGTAGCCTGACTCCCAGTGACTCTGGGTGATAGAGATTAATGGTTATACTGCATATTTAGACCTTTTTCCAAATGGATATTCACCAGTCAATATTTTCATGAATTTTGGGTTCTCCCAATTAGTTCTGTACTCTCTTGCCTGATTCTCACCCATACATTCATGTCATTTAGCAGAAAATTCATCCCTCCTTCCAATTTAATTTATATATAACATTGCACAATTTCCCCCAAAACATATCTCTGGTTCTTTCATTATCACCATTCACTTGCAACTATCATAAGCCTATGAATTCCTACCTCCATGCACCTACCCAGCAACCTAAATAAAACTAATTCATACTTTCTGGCATGCCTTTTTGCCTTTTTATTCATAATTAAACTTATACTTAATTTCTATGCATTTACAGTAATCATCAACTCCTCTCCACAAGATAGATCACCTTCATTCAGAACTACATCTTTCCCTTTGTCTTAGTTTCACAGAGATCTAACAAAATCTATTGTTCTTTTATTTGCTGTTTACCACTGATTCCTTGTATATTCCAAGTCACAATCTTTGCTTTGTTATCAGCAGATGGGTCCATAGTTGTTCATCTCTGCCACCCATCATGGTTCTGGTCAATCAAGGCTTTCACAGAACTCTTTTTTTACTAAGATATAAAAGTCAAAAATTAGATTATCAGCCATAGTTGTACCATGCCATATGCAGCATTCCTTATTAACAGCAAGGATAGTATCTGTCAATGTTGGTACATTTCAACCAGGATGCCCCAAATGCAACGATATCCCAATTATATTCCAAGCATGCACACATAATTCTATTCAAGCTACAATCTGTAAACAATATCTTGAAAACCAACATACTGTGGCCCACATCCCACCAACCAAGGGGTGTATGCAGTCTACTGGCACACACTCAGGTTACAAGTACTTGATCTCTGCTTGTTTTACTCCATAGCCTTATGGGGCCAAAGATGAGAGGTAGAAAAGGATGGGAGGAGCAACTCCCCCAACTCTGCCCTTAGTCGCACTGACATGGATTGTGTGCATTTCTGTAAGTCTTCATCCACTTTCTCTAATCTGGATGGGACAGCAACCAAGAGACAGGGACCCAGCCTCCTTTCTGGTAGATTGAATCATTGGCAGCTATGCACTGCAAAGTCTTTACACGTTGACAGTGTCAGCTGTGTTATGCAAGCAGAGCTAAAGAAACACACACACACACATGCCACAGTGAAGTATAATTCCAAGCCATCATAAAGTTGTCAGATTATTGGAGTCAAATGGAAATATCATTGTTAGAGCACATGCAATAGACTGCAATTTGTTACTGCTATGGGTTGGGCCTACCTCTTGCCCTTATGTCACCACAGTATCCCAATCAACGGGGAACGGCCAAGGGATTGCCTGGATGTCCATTCTCACCGTGTACCACAAATGGGAAAAACATTTCTCCATAAACTAGCCATGTTACAGAAGTGTCCAGTGTGGGTTGGTGGGCAGTGACACAGATATTTTTAAAACAGTATTTTGTTACATTTTATTTCCTTCAGTTTGGTGGTATGAATTAAATTATAACCTGACGCAAGCAGGAGGTCAGATGAGATGGGTAGGCAATTGTTTGACAAGAAGAAGGAGACGAGACAATGACTGTCTCCTGTTCCCTGTGCTGGAGGTGTGCCCTAGCCCTTTGTGCACAGAATGAAGAGCTCTCTCTCTCTCTCTCAGACAGAGGGACTCCATTGGGCACAATGCCTCCTGGGAGACTGCCAAGGGCTGCAGGAACGTGAGGTGCTGCTGATGCTCAGCAGAGATGTAATTAGGGGAGCCATCTTTGTAAAAAAGATGTCACTGTCTGAGATGCGCCCTTTAATTTTGCTTCCTTGCTCCTGACTTTAAGTAATTAGTGCTACCACCGAGGCTTTGCATGTGGCACCATTGTGGAGCCATTATGCCAGGGCTCCCAGCATTCAGTGCATGCAGCCTCCTATCCACTTCTGCTCCCCCCATACACACACATCAGGCTTCGCTGCCTGTCTGCCTAGAGGATTTACTCATTACCTTTGGTTCTTTGTGTTTAAAGACTTAGCACAGAGTCATCTACTCAGCCTGTTGTTAGCAAAATACTGTAATCTTGCTTGCCCTACAGGTGAGCCCCATGAAGGCATCTTCTTTTGCCTTCATAAGGTCATAAGCAACACAAATTTATTGTGTCTCTGGAGTCATGGTATGGGATCTAATGACCCTAAAGTTTCCAACAACCTCTATGTAGCAGCGCCTGGTCTGGCATTTGAATGGACCAGTAGCCTATGCTCTGGTAACGTCCATTTGGATTATTCTGAAGTACTGTGACACTCTCTCCTTTAAGGTAACTTGAAAACTGCAGAAAGGTTACATTATTTGGTTCACATCTGCATTCCCCGTAACATTGGCTCTAAAAGAATTGCAGTGGTTATATATGTTTATCAGTCAGACATTAAGGATTAGTATTGAGGTGCAAGAGCCATAAGGGCTCACGACCCCAGTACTTGAGGAAGCACCTCTTCCAGTTCATGGGTACTCAAAAATTAAGATAGGAGGGGTTCTTCAGCTTCCCATGGCAAGGAGAGGGCTGTTTATGTGGTTGTACCACAGCTTGGCTAGCCTAGCACCGACAGTAGTCAGTCCTTGGCTGTAAGTGAAGAACTGTTGTTTCCTCTGCCCTTTAAAGTATGTTGTTATGATCTATGAAAAGTTTTAAATTATTTCTTTTACTTAGTTTTATTGTTGCTTATGTTATGGATTGCAACCATCAGTAAATGTGTCTAATGGCTTGAAAAAGAACCCCTCCTAAAAGGCTACTGGGGGGAGGGGGAGATGGAGTATAAAAATATAAATGGCTGCATTTAACAACCTGTGTAGTTGCCATAGCAGCAAGCCCATATTAAACAGTTGCAAAGTCTGAATTGTGCAGCCAATATGGTGGCAAATGTACATTCAAAAGCCTTGTCTTTCTGGATGGCAGTTACCATGGCGCCTTGTTATTGAAAGGGGGTGTGGTGGGGTGGGGGTGGGGTAAGAGAAATAAAAATCTCTCTAATAAATGCATTTACAAACACCAAGAGACTCAAGGCTGATTACTGTGTTTTCCCATGGAAATTATATGGCAGTGGGAGTATATGGTGAGAATTTCTTATGTGTAAAACAGACTGCCCCCATACGCTGCAAAGGTGCAGATAAACCCTCCATATACTAGTTATGTCAGTAGATTGCAGATTTTAAAGGTAAAAATGTTTCTACCCTTTCTACTGTCTGGAGCAAGAGGAATGTATATTACATTAGAGCTGGGATGGCTTTTGCATCAGGAAACCTCCCAGTAGGTGAGATATTTTTTTGATAAACTAGAAAAGGTGTCTGGAAAGCCCCTGTGACTAATTCTGGGATCATCAGCAATTTTTGCTTGCTTTACACAAAAGCTAGGGCTTTTAGTTCAACTGAGAGGTGGGTTTCCACAATCAGAGGGGGAGAGGTTGTTGTTTTTTTAGGTCATCACTGTGTATTCTCCATTACAATGTAACAATGCTTATTCCACAAGCAATATCTTTATTTGGAATCCAAAGTAAGCACTGTTTAGAGCATCCTGCTTTTCTATTAATGAAATAACCAGTTACAGGAAGAAGACTCAAGAATGCTTTGCCAATCCACATCAAACATAGCAGGCTGGCACTTCAAAATTGCCACAAATTAGGTCTGGGGGAAATAAAGGCAAGACCACACAGACAACATTGGAATGTAGTGACTTGGCAGTGATATCATCTGGATTCCCTCTAAAAACTGAATGAATACTTATGTCCAGTGTGAACTAAACAGGCAGTGTAAAAAAAGGTGAAATTATACCTTTTTTTGCATAAATGTTGAACAACAACAAAAATCTAAATCCATTTTTTTAAGTTACATGAATTGTGCAAATTGACTATTTAGCTCTCTCACACGCAGTGGTTCATTTGCCATATTTTGCTATTTGATAGGTCTGAAGCTATCAAATACCAACATGATACTGGACAATGAACCCCCCTCAAGTCAGAAGATATCCAGTGAGCAACTGGGGAAGACCAGAAAACAAATACAACTAGCACGTGAGTACTTATGATATGGCTAGATTGAAGCCAAAAAGACACCCAGTTGCTGAGGTGTCCAGAGGCAAAAGGAAAGTTCAAAACTGTAAAGATGTGTATTTCATTGGTATATGGAATGTTAAAAACATGAACTTGATGTCAGAGCAGAAATGTCAAAACTGAACATTGACATTCTGAGAATCGACCAACTGAAAATGACTGAAATGGGTCACTTCATATCAGCAAGCACTGAATCTTCTATTGTGAACAGAAGAAATGGAGTAGTTGTCATTATGATCAAAATGGCATCAAAGTCAGTGGTCACATGCAACCTCAAAAATTATCTTAATTCAAGTCCACGGCAAGCCAATTAAGATTATGGTGATGCATGTCTACTCCAACAGATGCACAGGAAGCAGAGGTTGAATAGTTCTATGGTGACTCACAATACTTTGTTGACACAACACCAAAAAAAGGAATCATACTAATTATAGGAGACTAGAATGCAAACCTAGACAGCATATTAAAAAGCAGAGACATCACCGTGCCGACAAAGATCTGCATAATCAAAGCTATGGTTTTTCCAGTAGCAATGTATGGCTGTGAGAGCTGGACCATAAGGAAGGCTGAGCACCGAAGAATTGATGCCTTTTAACTGTGGTTCTGGAGAAGACCCTTAGGAGTCCCTTGGACTCCCATAAGGTCAAACCAGTCAATCCTAAAGGAAATCAATCCTGACTGCTCATTGGATGGATTGATACTGAAGCTCAAGCTCAGATACTTTGGCCACCTAATGCGAAGAGAGGTCTCTTTGGAAAAGTCCCTGATGTTGGGAAAGATGGAAGGCAAAAGGAGAAGGGGACGGCAGAGGATGAGAGGGTTAGATAGCATCACTGAAGCAATGAGCATGAAACTGAACAAACTCTGGGAGGCAGTGAAGGACAGGAAGGCCTGGCGCGATGTGGTTCATGGGGTCATGAAGAGTTGGACATGACTTAATGACTGAACAACAACAACAACAGAATGCATCTGGAATAATGCAAAGATTTGGCTTTGGTGTACAAAACAAAGCAGGACACAGAGTTCTACCAAGAAAAGCCAATGTTTATAATAAATACCTTCTTTCAGCAACCTAAAGGACAATTCTACATATGGACATCACTGAAGACTGAATTCAAACTGATTGTACAATTCGCATGCCAAAATAGAGGATTTTTATTCAGTCAACAAAAATGTGACCTGATGTTGAGTGCAGCTCAGATCATGAGCTCCCTTTTGCAGAATTACAATTTAAATAAGAGAAGATAAAATTGTCAGACTAGCAAGATACAGCCTGAGCAGTACTCCATATCATTATGCTGTGAAGATAAAGAATATTTTAATGTTAGATTTGATAAATAGAGTGCCTGAAGAAATCTGAATTGAAATCCATGACATTATTAAAGATGAAACAAAAATATCCCCAGATGCAAAAAGCAAAAGAAGGCAAAATGGGTATTTGCTTGTGCATTCAAAGTAGCTGAATAAGGGTGGGAAACAAAAGGCAACAGAGGTAGAGCAAAATTTGCCCAACTAAACTCTGAATTCCAGAGAAGAACAAAACTAGGAGTTCTATATAAATAAGCAGTGCAAGGAAATTGAGGATAACAATCAAATGGGAAGGATAAGAATTTTATTTTAAAAAATTAGAACAAGGGAAACTTTTAATGCAAAGATAGCCTGATAAAACACAGAGCAGAGAAGAGATTCTCAAAACATCCAGTAGTACTTTCTCCTGTGATTCTGGTGCCTTGAAAACCATGGTTTATCCATGGTTAACCCTCTATGTGATATAAGAAACTTACAGATCCACTAGTACTAAAGTTCCCATAAAATATTTTATGTGACTAAAATGGTTGCAAAAGTTTTTTAATATTCTTATTAAGATAAAAGTGCGGGGGGGGGGGTTGTTATATTTTGTCAAGCTAATTTTATTTATTCAAAATCTGATCTTGACGTGGATTTTATTATATTTACTGATTGGACAATGGCTGTAATAAAATATGTTGTTGTTGTTGATAAAAGACAAAGTACACAAAAATCTAATGGAGAAAGAAAATATAATGAAGAGATGGCACAGAAGAACAAAAAAGATCCCCAAATCAATGATACATATAAGGTTTTGATCACTGGACTAGAGCCAGACATTCTGGAAGGCGATGTTAAGTGGGTCCTAGAAAATGTTGTTAAAAACAAAGCTGCAGGGATTGATGAAATACCAGCAGAACTATCTAAATTCATACAAAATGACACGGTGAAAGTGCTTCTTGTAGTTTTTAAGCAGGGTTAAAATATAACAGTAGACAAGGAATGAAAAAGATTATTTTTTTAAATAAATTTAAATTTTTAAAAAGACAGTGCTAAAAATGTTGAAAGTACCAAACAATTGCACTTATTTCACATTGTAATAAAATAATGCTCAAGTTTTTGTAATCCAGACTTTCAACAACACATGGAACTAGAACTAACAAATGAATAAACTAGATTCAGTAGAGGCAGGAATGCCTGAGATTACACTGTGAATTTCCAATGCATAATGAAAATGGTAAGGGGATTCCAAAAAGACATTCACTTTTGCTTTATTGTGAATGAAAGGGCTTTTAGATCACAACAAATTGTGAAGAGCCCTTAAATACACGTGTGCCAGGCCACTTCTTGAAGTTGAAGTAGTAACAGACTTCTAAGGCTCAAACATTGACAGGGAGAATGACTGTAGCCATGAAATAAAGAGTTGCTTGCGACTTAGGAGAAAGACTATTGTAGATCTAAATAAAACAAAAAAGTGTAGAGACATCACACCGGCAACAAAGGCACATAATCTCAAGGTCATGATTTTCCCAGTGTTAACGCATGGAGATGAAAGCTGGATCGTCAGAGAAGATGAACAATTTGTGTCTCTTAGTTGTGGTGCTGGAGAAAAGTGTTAAAAATATCTTGGACTGCAAGAACAAATAATTCAGTAAAATCAGATGAAGTAAAACCAGGCTGCTTGCTGGAAGCACTAGTAATAAAGCTAAAACTTTAATATAATGTGAAGACAAGAATCACTGGAGGAGCTCTTGATGCTTGGGAAAATCAAAAGCAATTGAAAAGTATTTCAATAGAAAGCAAAGTGGCTGGGTACTATCACTGATTATCATGAACTTGCAAGAATTCAAACAGTTACTGATAGACACTCTTGGCGAAATAATGTCTGTTGGGTCATGAAGTATAGGAAGTGACTGAATAACTGAACAACAAGGAAACTATCTGGCAAGGCAACGGAATTTCTTTTCCTGTCAACTAATCAAGACACAGCAGCAGCTATTAGATAAGGGCCAAAGAAGCAGCATGGATATGAATCCCTTTGAGTTCTAGGCGGGTTTTTTGCCAAATCCTGAGGTTTCAGGAAACATGACATGCTGCTGAAAGGAAAACCAAAGCAGAGGATTAGTAGCAGTGAACATGTTCTTTCTTCTCTCTTTGACTTTAGTATAGGAACTCTCTTCCAAGAACCTTTCTTCCTCATTAGACAGAACTGAAAGTATTTCTGTTGCAACTATCAATTTTGGGAAGAGGGATGCAGCACTAGGAAAAAGCAGATGGTAGGTAGAGAAGGAATGAGCCTGCTTCATTGTGATCTGGTGACTATCCAATATTCAGAGTCAGATGTTCTGGTCTTCTCATCTGACACTTCCATGGGGAAATGAATGTGCTTCTTGGCTCATCATCAGAGAGCTTCTGAAGGAAGCCAACTTCCACTTCTTCCAATACTGAATCAGTCTTTTTTTCCATTTTCCCACTTCTCTTGCCATTGTTTTCTCAAATATTTCTCCTTCCCACTTCTCCCTGCAGCGCCTCTTAGAAGTTTAAATCTTTATTTTTGCAACTGTCTTCATTTCAACTGTGACCATGGTTGCTGGGCCACTTGATATAAGGACAAAAGACAATGAATGCATGATTAGCTGTCACAGGCAGATTATTTCAAGAAGGTCCAGCTTGCAGCCCATCAACTATGAAGATTCTTGGAAGAGGAAGAAGACAGGAATCTGAGAATAAACTCAGGAGAGTAAGCAAGAGCATCCTTTTTGCCAAAAAATTGTAATAAGGTAATCACAAAGAGGTTTCCTAAGCTGTCTCTTTTCTCTTCTCTTTCTTAGAACTGCCATGATCTTTGCCATGAAGCATGTTACTAAATATTCAATTATTAAGTTCAAATAACAGGTCCACTTTTTAAAACAAAGCTTTCCCTCCTGGCGTGTGTTCTTTCTCTCTCTTCTATCTGCTGTTGCTCATAGTGACTTTGGCATAAGACAAAATCATTCAGCAAATGCCTGCCAATGCTGACTCAACATACTGGGAGGCCAAAACTGTGGTTGGAGCCCACAGACAAAACAGCACGTCTGTTCTCTTGATCACCTCCCCCACCTGGTTGCCCTCCAGATGTTTTGGAATACCGCTTTCATCAGCCTTGTAGCCAGTGGCCAGAAATTGTGGGAGTGATAGTTCAAAACATCTGGAGGAAACCTGGCTAGGGGAGGTTGTTCTCAATCATCAGAGCCATTAACTTAGATGTGTAATGGGGTATACAGGCTAGGATCATACATCATGCTGTACCACTATGTGGTTTATTATGTTTTAGCTTAGCATTTGGTATGAACTCTGCAGTTGTGGTTTATTTACAAACTATTAAAACAAACCATGGCTTGATAACATAACTTCATGTACCTAACATTAGAAATAGATTGTTTTATTATTTTAAGATATTGATTATTCCAAGTGTTTCATATACAGTACATTATCTCCATGATAATCCTCTGCTGGTCAATTTCATTGTACTCTGGAGAAATGAATTCAAGAAAATATTGTAGCAGTTTGCCAAAATCCTCCTGCTAAATATTTGGCAGTTCAGATTTAATGTGAGTTTTTCCTGGCTTACAGATCATACTCTCAACCACCTGGCCAGCTTTATCCAAATTGGTGTCCCCAGATGTGTGGATTCCTTGCTGCTTGCTGGAAACAAAAGGAACCGTAGCCCAGTAGGCTAATCACATTTGGGCTGCAAAACTCTGGATGACAAGTAAATGGCAGCAAAAAGAGTTTATTGGTCTCCCAGAGCTTTGCAACCCAAGTATGATTGGCCTATTTGAAGCACATCTGGAAAGACTTAGTTTCAGGAAGGCTGCCATATATAATTAAACCCAAGGACCCCTCTTTGGCTGAAGATCTCATGATACTGTTTAAATTCAGGAAGTGGGACCTGCAAATCATGTATTTCTATTCAGAGTTATAGCTATCCTATCAGCTAAATCCTCTTCCAGGATACTCATTCTATTCCCCCTTCCTGAATGTCAGCATTCTATGCTTGTTCAGCAGATTCAGACTGTATTGGCTTCCTCACTCTGTAGTTCTATATCCCAGAAATTATTTTTATTGCTATACATATTGGTGTTCTGGTGATACGTTCTCAGATTTGCTGATATGGATGACATTTGCTGGAGAACTGAGTTCAGAATATGTTAGAATATGATATTAAAAGGGTACTTCAGTCCATTAGTATGGACACTAAAGGTGTCTAAAACGACCTTCCTCAGCCTGGTGCTTCCCATATGTGTTGAGACTACAACTTTCAAAATTACTAGCTAATAGTCATGCAAGTTGGGAACCCTGGAATTGCATTACCAAAAATTCTAGGAAACACCAGCCTGGGAAAACTTAATTAAAATGTTAAAAATATATAAAATGGTATATACTCCCCCCCCCATCTTATCTTCCTGAGTTTTCTATTAATGAGAATGAGGGAAGGGGAACTTGTGAGTGATTTCTCTCTTCCCATGGAAGGTACTCTTTCTGCAGGTGCAACATCTACATGAAACCTCTAGGAGAGGTCATTCGTTAGTTTGAGGTGAGGCATCATCAGTATACTAGTGACATTTAGTTGTCCATTGCCAACCCAAGTTGCACCAGTGATGCTACTGAAGTGATGACCAAGTGCATGGAAGCTATAAGAGCCAGAATGGGTCAAAACAAGTTCAAATTACATTTCTGCAAGACTGAGTTCCTGTTTGCTGGTGATTGACCTGTTTGATTCCAATTCAAAGGCTCACTTTGGATGGAGTTGCACTCCCCTGAAGAAGAAGGTTCATAATTTGCAAGTCCTCCTGGACTTATGGCTCCTGCCTAAGGAGCCTTGGAAAGCATTGTGGTTCTTGCAGAAAATCATGGAGGGACAGGGTTAGAACTGTTTGGTTTAATTTTATTTTGGCAGAGAACTGGCAAAATAACAGAAAGATTGCAAAATCAGTCCAGTCAGTGAAACAATTAACATTGTCCCTAAAAGTATATCCAGTAGCAGAAGCAAGATAAATTAAGTACTGTGAAGAGAAATTGCAAGGTATCATTGACTTTATTTAGTTCCAGACGGATTGGTAAAAGCTTGTGCTAAAATGCAGAAAGACTATCATTTCCAGTGCAAATATAGTAAGCTGTACAGTATAGAATATTCTGCTATCAAGAAACATATCCATTAAAAAAAAACTTTAAACTCTTTCCTTGTAAGACTCCGGCAACGATAAATGTATAAGAGTATGTTGGTTTAAAATGGTTATTTATGGTGTATTTGTTTTAAGTATATAAGTATATGGCCTGGAAAATTGTTTAAAGGATTTGATAGAAAAATTACCATAATAAATTCTAAATACAAAAATATATACATTTCTGTCTTCTTTACCTCTGTATTATGATGAAAAGCAAAGGGATTTATTTCCCAATTGCTACAATACAAACTAGAAACCAAGTTTGATGGTGCCTTTATTTTGATGCTAATCAATCTTTTATCTTGAATTCTTTCTTTCCAGCTACACTACACAAGCAGTGAAGCTAACACGTCTGTGTAACCTTAGTTCTTGAGCCCCTATTTGGAAACGCAGACTGATGTCTCAAGGCAGACAGAGATGCTGGTTCTAGCAAGAAGTTTGTGGCTTATAACCAACAACCCGAGCTACACATTGGGTAATGCTGCTCATATTGGATCTCTGATGTATTCTAAGGATTCTCCAAAATACCATCTCAGGCTCCAAATAATTTTGCACTTTTAAACAGCATTTAAAGTATCTCTTGCTACCTCTTGCTTGGATTAAACTATTTTTTTTCAAGATTGGGATCATGCTCCAGAGGATCCCAGTTTAACAATCACCATTCCTACACTGCTAGCCAAACATACACCTACTTTCAGTTCTGTAATGAACACAGCTCCCTCATCTTCCTTTGATAGGTCATCCAACTGAAATAGTCTCCAGCTTAGAAAAATGATTAGTGAAGGAAGGCAATTGGGAAGCTTATCCCAATTACACAAAGCAACTTCATTAAACAAGGGACTGATGAGGCTACTAAGAAGGTTGGACTGAAGTGTAAGATGCTTTAAAAGCAACATTTGCTGGACTATCTTATGAGAATATTCCCTTTATATTTGCCTCTATCTTCAAGCTTATTGGCTAGGTTTACACATGATGCTAAGTCATGGTTTATTTTACCATGCTTTGAATAACCCACAACTGGCTGGGTTCAGGCAGCATGCAGAGACATAAACTGTAGTTTACAAATCCAAGATTTCACACTGCATTAAGCTAAAGCCAAAGAAATCAAATTATAGGTAATGTAATGTGTGAAGTCAGCCACTCTGTTTATGCAAGCAGTTAAGACTCATCCTTACAACAGAAGAGACACTGATCTAAATATGGATGTACTATTTTGTGTTCTTTAAGGATACTACTGGAGAAAAGGAAATTAAAGACATCTTAGAGTTTGGTAATACTAGCCCCTAATGAGAACACATTCCACACTGTTCTGTTCTCATGAGAAAAATATATCTGAATCCCATTTAACTGACAGTTTAATTCATACCATTCCAAGACCTTTTCTAGTCAAAAATAAGTTTATTGTTTTATAGCAAGGACAAGGTAAAGGGATTAACTCACGTACAGCAGAACTGCAAATAGAGTTTATTTTGGTTAAAAACAGATACTGGCTGCCAAGAATGATCAAGAATGATGAAATGGTCGGTAAATGGTAAAGTAAGAGTTGTGATTAAAAAAAAAAAACTATTCTAGCAACACGATTATGTTGGTGAGCATATTTTACAATGACGGATTCCCCATTTTGGGGTTCCTGGAGTGAACTGTAGGATCTCTTTGTATCAGATTGCACCCAAGTTTGGCTAAATGCCAGAGGATTTTAGGATTTAGGATTTAAGTGGAATGAATAGGTACAATCACTGAGATGAAAAGGACAATGCCAGGCATGGAAGGATAGATTAAGAGGGCAGAAGTGACATGCAAAATAATACAAGGCTTTTGGGGCAGAACACACATCCAGGCCCTTCAGAGATAAAAACATAAAATTCCACCCAACCCAAGATGATCCTCTATTATTATATTGTTTGTTTAACTTGTAAAATTTAATCCCATGTGAAATCCAAGAAAATGGAAAATGTTTTTAACTTGAAATTGCAGAATTCCGTAATTTGCCACACTTATCCTGTCATGTATTCCATGTCTTCCAGTGAGAATAATGATATGAACTTAAGGGAACCGGAAAACCACACATTTTTGATTGGCTAGCAAAACCAGATAAAATTTGTAACTTACTGATGAGGTGATCTGCCTATTTGAAACAAATTGAACAGAATTATTACAACACTATTACCTGCGAATGGTTGTCTGTACATGTTCCAGAACTATATTTCATCTAGCATGAATATAAGAAAAAAAAAAAGGATTCTACTGTGGTCAGCAGAAACCAGAGATTAACTCCCACTGCAGTTTTGCTGAATCATCAACCAATTTTGATACTCATTACACAAAATTACATTTGCCCTAGATACTTCCTAATGCTTTACAGTATTACCATTAACGGTCTTGAATTTGGCTATCTTCCAACCACAGAAACAAAGTACAGTATATATGTATCAATATATTCCCCAACTTTCCTAATATAGGAAAAGTTGCTTGGAAGCTATTTATTATTAGGTCTGTTTTATATTGTATTTTAACAAGTTTTATGTTTGCTGTAAACTGCCCAGAGTAATTTCAATGAGATGGGGGGTGACAAATTTGGTAGGTAGGTAGGTAGGTAGGTAGGTAGATAGATAGATTACTTTTAAGCATACAACATGTTCTTTGTATTTTTAATATTCATATGTTATTTAATTTACACTTCCTGGCAGAATACATATGTAAGTTTCAGACTATGCCCAACCACATTGGAAGGATATTATTTCTGAGTTTAGCCACAGAAGAATATGGTTATGATCCATCATTTGGGATAGCAAACTGGAAGGAATTCAGTTCAAGGATGTTGGTGACTATAATTAAAGAAGCAAACAGTATCACAGTGCACACTTTTGTTATTTTGTCTTCATAATAGCTAATGGACACCTATGGACTTAATGTTTGTGATTTCAGACATTTTAGTTTAGAAACCATGATTCTGGCTCACTGTGTTGTAAATGAAAACAATCATGGATTATTCAATTAATTATGGTTGAACAAATTATGGTAGAGCTTAATGCAACATGTAAATCAGAACACTGACTTCTTCTATAGTACTGCTATCATTCTTTCCTAGTATTTGCCTTTAGTTTTACCATATTTTGTTGCACATTCCATTGTTTCATTATTCTTTGAGAAGAATTGGGTTTGCCCAAGTTATACTTGTATAATCAAGCTTCTGGGTTGTTTGTTTTACTTATGCTTTTCCTATATCAGGAAAGTGGGAAAATAAGTCTTCCCCTTTGCACATATTTCCTTTCTCTCAAGCCAGGCTGGAGACTGAGCAGTCCAACTAAAGAATCCTCATGGCATTTTCTTGTTTGTCTTTTGTCTGGTGGTTAATTTGAAAAAGTTAACAAAGTTAAAATTCTTCATCAAACTTTGGAATTACTTCCATATGCTTAATGAAAATATATTCCTTATTTCCAGTGTCCCATCGTATTCCATCATTTGAGCTGAGCATGCCCATATTCTCTACAGCCCTGGTTAGCATGGTCAGAGTCAAGGTGATGGAAGTTGTAGCAACATATCATGGGCCTTGTTTTCTCCTCTACTACTTTATTAGTGCTCAAGCACATACTAGCACAGCAAGGCATTTGGGGTACAAAAATTAAGTGTAAAATGAAAGTAACAACATAAAATAACCCAAGCTTAGTAGGATAATAGGATACACAAGAGATGGAGAGAGACACTGGATGACTGCAGGGGGACAAATGACAACACATGTGTCATGACTTGTATCAGGCATCATGACACAAATTACATAAATCAGTAATTTGTGTGATGTCATGATGAACGTGTCAAGACTTGGACATCGCTGTGGCCTGTTACAGATGCCACTAAGAAAGATGCATTCTCATTGCTAATTATTGTACAGATAATAACCATTAGGTGCTCCATAATCATATTCTAATAACATTTACTGTAGCACTAAAAGGTGGATTGAAAATAATACCTGCTGAAATAAGATCATTTTCACCATTAAATTTTCCAAACAAAAACAGAAATAGTGTACAATTCATACAACTGGAGGTGAAATATCTGGTCATGTAGCGTATGAGTTACAATTATGCAATAATAATAATACTGTAAAAGCAATCATTCTATGAAAATAGAGGGCACCTTTGAAAAGTAGCAATATTAAGACTCTCTTAGCAAATAAACAAATGGTAAGTAATATGAAGATTAATAATGTTTTGGCTACTGATAACAGACCCTTACACCCTCTATTAGTTGCAGTGGGTCAGGCTTAATTATATATGTCTCAGCATAAGTAGATGATTCTATCCTCCACCAGTTAAAACGCTCCCTCTGTTTTCTGGAATGAATGTTTGTACTTTGGTAGTTAAGACTGACATTATGACCAGCTGTGCTGAATAGAGCCCATGACAGATGAATAACAGCTGATCAGATCTGGAATGTTTATTTACTTATTTATATGTCAAATTTATATGGCTGCCCATCTCACAAAAAGTAACTCTGGGTGGTATACAACAATTAATAACACAATAAATATATAAAAAACAATAATTATTAACACTATAAAAACCACAAAGCATAAGAGAAACTGATGTTGCATATGGCTCACAAGCAATGGCTTGCTGGATTCCATGGTAAGCAGGTCTGCCATAGAATTGCATTTTTTACAACTGAGTTTTTACAACTGATATTTGTATCATGCAACTAAAATTAATTTGACCATTTTACTAGTAAGCAACAGCACTAAAAACAATTTTAGCAGGTAGCTCTATTTGTTAGCTGTAGCAGTAAAAGAGAGGTACAGTATAGAATCAGATCTGTGCTGCAAATATCTAGATGACCCCCAGATGGCAGTAAAGGGTTACAGAGAATTCTGCTGCCATCTAGTGATTTGATAACCATGGCACCTTAAAGACATAGAGAAGAACAACCCTCCACATCTATACCATCGCAGGCCCCAGCAAGTATAGAGGCACAAGATTAGAGGTGCTTCACTTGATGATATATGCCATCATCTGCCAGCAATGCCCCTTTGGATTCTATGTAGGACAAATGGGACAAACTTTGTGCAGTAGAATTAATGGGCACAAGTTTGACATCAAAACTCAAAACAAGAAGAAAGTAATATCAAAGCATTTCAACCTCCCAGGACACTCTATGGCAGACCTCAGCATGACTGTTTTGGAAAAACTGGACTTCAAAAGCACCATCGAGTGAAAACTTGCTGAACTCACATCAAAAGGTTTCAGGCAATATCAGAAGATCTCAACAAACACACAATTGTTAATTGATAAAATACTAGCAATTTGTCTCATATGTAACTTGCATCATACATCAGTCCAGCCACTCTGTGCAACTGATCATCAGGTCACTTCAACTCATGATAGCGTTTGCCTTTTAATAACATTTATTAATTGGAAAAGGTACTACCAGACTTTGGTTCAAAATAGGGAAAGGAGTACAACAAGGCTGTATAAGGAGACAATAATTATTTCAGATGAAATAGTGTAAAAATTTGTGATTTTTCTTTCTGTGTGACTTCAGAAACAGGTTCCAGATTTCCTGGAACTGTGTGTTTAGATGAATGCCAGTAGAATTGAAGCTCATAAATGGGAGAGATAGGGGGAATGTGCACTGTTCTTTTAGGAAAAAAATCAATTCCTTTAAAATAAATAAAGGTGGTGCCCTTTGGGGGACTTGAAAACCAGGCAGAGCTAGCCTTGGTTAGTACTTGGATGGGGGATAACAGAAATACTGGGCCTGTAGGCTACACTGGGAAGTGGAAGCATCTTGGAAGATGTCAGTCCAAAACAACCAATACTGTTGCCAAGAAAACTGCCTGGAGGTGTCCATGTAGGTACCAGGAAGAGACAAGATCATCTCCATGGTGTCTTTACCTTTTTATGTTGAGGAGATTGCCGTGTTCTCCAGAACGCTCAACTGAGCAAAAATATATTAGAAAACCCATTTCTGCTCAGGAATGCCTTGAAAAATTTCACTCGTTTGAGGGGACTCAAAAAAGAACTGGGATGAGAGGAGAGATGCTCCTAATTCCCAGAATCTTACCCTAAAAAGCCTGTGGGTCTCCTGATGTTACCTAAGAGCTTTACTCTTTCATCCAGGCTCTTTGTTAGGGTTCTGCAGTTACCTGAAGATTTCTTTTTTCTATTTTCTAGCAAGTTTTTACTTTCAGTGTTCCTGTCCACCTTTCCATTGTTTTCTGAGGCTGTTTGTCATGATGGTTGTGTTAATGTATTTTAGGAATTTAATTATGTGCCTTAATTGTATAATTATTCTATTGGTCATTATTTTGTTTGAACTACTCCCAGAGGAAAAGTGGGCAAAGTTTCAGGAATCAAAATGGGAGCAAAATCTCTTAATTTCACATTATGCTTTACATTGTGAGAAATTCTGTAATGTCAAAAGGTTGGCATTACATTTTTTTTATGTTCCAAATTACTTTCCAAAAAGGATATCTTGTCTAAAGTTGGTTATCCCATCCCCTAATTTCCCACTCAAAGCAAGAGTGAGCAGTAGCAACTTTTGCACAGAAAACCAGACTGGTCCAACGGCGAACTCTCGGCCAAGTCCAAGGGACACGTTCACTTTGAAGCGCGGACGTCTCTGTTTTCAGGGACTGCGCCGGCGGCGCTCGGTCCGTATAAACAGTAACCCTTTCTACGAAGGGGTGTGTTTCTTCTCCTTTTGGCTTGTCCTATGAGGGACAGAAAGGAAAGGGCGGGCACTTTAAAAAAAACCCTCCCTAAACAACACTAAGACCACGCAGAATGAGGTATGGCCTCCTCAGCACTACTCCTACCCTTCCGGCACGTGGGAGAAGTACCTGAGAAGGCCGTTGCCTGGCGCAGGGGCTGGGCCGCAGGGGCTGGGCCAGAGGCGCAGCCCACCGCCACTCCCTCCGCCGCCCATTTTCTGCAAAGCAGCGAAGAGCGGCAGCAGGCGCAGCGAGAGAGGAGGGGCGAGTCGCGTACACAGACAACGCCCCCTCCCCTCTTCTCACCCTTGGCAGCGGTGTCGCGGGATTCGCCCCTCTTGGTCTTCTCTCGGCTGCTTTTCGGAGGCGCTCGGCTCCTTCTCGCTTCATCTCTGATGAGCAGCGCGGGAGACGTTCAGGGGGGCTCCCGCTGAGCGAGAGAGACAGGCAGGCAGAGTCCCGAGAGCTTCTGCAGAGTATGCACGCGGGCAGCGGCAGCAGCAGGTAACTCCCGCTTACTCCCGGGGAACTATCACTGATCTCCAGTGGTGAAAGAAGGGCACTCCCTGTGAGGTAGGCAGCCCCGCCGCCGCCGCTTCCCTTGGCTTCAAGCGATGCAATGCCGAGGGGGTCGCCGGCGCTCTCATCGCCCCTGCCTCGGGTCTGCGCGGCCGGCAGGGCACGGTCCTTCTCCCCCGAGGGAAGGCGCGCGAACCGAGCAGAGGGGAGCCGAGTTGCAGCTGACCTCGCGAGCGCTTCCTCCCCTTCCAGCAGCGCTTTACTCGAAAGCCAGGAGCGCGGAATTCGCTGAGCTCACAAATTCGCTGTGATTGCAGCCCAAACGCCTTGGCTAGCGAAAGAGTGCGTCTCGGCCAGTATGCTTCAAGGGACAGACCTCTGAGTAGGCAAGAGTAACATCTGCACCATGGCCCTAAAATCCTGTATGTGTAGAGCTATGTTCAGTGGGGAGGAAACATTACTTTGCACATGCTCAGAGACACCTCACATTTTGTGCCTTGGTGCTGAAAGAAAACTCTTACCAGGTGATGCCTTGACAAGTTCTAACCAAGCCCTGTATTTCTCCTCCTCCTCCTCTCTTGGGCTGCTTCTAGCTCTTGTTTCCACTTGTTAATGGCTCAGAAATCAACTTTCCTTTGTATGCATGTTCTCATCTGGAAGTCCTCTCCTGGAGGGTTGCCCTGCTTCTGGTACCTCAGCAGCAGCCCCTGGCACATTGGTAGCTGTGGGCCATGCTCAGTTGCTTTCCATGAACAGTATGACTGTCCTCTTCCTTCAGTTCTCTGGGGGCTCACTTCATTAAAATCAGCTCTTTGACAGTTCAGAGAAGCTCAACCATAGACCCTTGATTCTCAGTCTTTGTCCCCCTCTAAAGTTGTTGGACTTTAACTCCCATCACCCTAAACAGCATGTGGACGGTTGGGAGTTGTAGTGCAAAAACATCAGCCAACTCTAGATTAAAGACCACTGCCACAGACTGCTCAACTAGGAGAGAAGCATTCATTGAAAAAGATTACTTGCCCAGAATCACATTTTTCTTAAATGAACAAACGGAGGGTGGCAGAAAATAACTTCACAACAGTCCTGTGTGGTAGATTGGATGGAGATGAAGATCTGGCCAGGTTACCTAGTGAGGTTATAACTGCGTATTGATTCAAATGCCTGCTTCCCTGATCCAAATTACTGGTCCAGATGATCAATCATATATACATGTGCTACAGTTTTGTTTTTACAGGCTGATTTTGCTAACAGTTTAAAAGGCAATAAAGTAATAGATGGTCCCATCATAACTGAGGAAGAAGCATGGACTTTTGAAAGATGGGATGGATATTTAAAAATTAGGGTAGATAAAGTCAAATACCTTGTGCAACAGAGATACCTTGGGGGCCCCTCCCTCCATTTTATAAATATTTTTGGAGTATCTGCATGTGCTCAACCATTGAACTATCTCCCTCCTCATAGCTGCAGGGCGGGGAGTAGCTTGGCTGGAGTTCACCAGGATAACAACTGAATGAGATAACTTGGGGGCACAGAGAAATTGTACTTTCCTTGGGACCAAAAAGAGCTCAGCACCAACAGTTCTTGAGGAAAGCTCCATAAACAAGAACAGTGAACTCAAACTTGATTTACAGTCTGCAGTTTATAGGCTGATATGTGGTGCATGAACACAAGCAATTATGATTTGGTCAACAAGCTATGATTAATTAGACCATGGCTTAGCATATTGTGTGAATTCAGCCTTGGCATCATAGACCATGTTATTTTGAATTGCTTTCAGCAAGGAAGGTCTCAGGTCCCTCTACCTGTTCCTAATTATGCTGCCTGTAAGACATGGCTGGTTCATACTTTGCATTAAAGTATAATGTGGTTTCCTTATTTTTCTTTTATTATGAAGTGTGAACAAATAGGACATGAATGTAGGGGAGACGCAATAGTTTTCCTCCAACAACTGCATTTGTTCTTTGGGTCCTACACAATTTGTGAACTCGTATCTCTTCTCTGCGCATGTGCATAATTATTTCCACTGAAGTCCCCAATTCAAGTGCAAGATATCTTACATGCGTGAAGTATATACTGTGTACCCAATTATCTGGCCAAGCAAGTGTTGCATGCATGCAGTAAGTATTGCATTTATAAGCTAGTACAATAAGCACTGTGGCACAAATTCAGGTTTGGGGGAGGATTTGGAGAAATTAAAAAGTGGAAATTGGGGAACTTCACCTATCAGAGGTATTCTACTCTGGTTTCCACCCTTTTTTTTAAGGGGATAAAAGCCATTCGACCTTTCAGTGGCATAATCTAGGGATACTTGGGGGGAACACCTGCAGGCTGCAGACATCTTACCATTTGCTGTTTGGTCAATTACTCAATGCAGATTTCTCTGTTTCCCCTAAGCTAATAGTATATGAGAAAATGTACAGATACATTTAAAGACCTGATCCACACATTGTGCTACCAACTCTTTCACTCCTGTTAATACCCTGATATTGCTCTAGAATAGTAAGAAGGAGAGAATGTTCTTGACATGATCCAAAATGCCCTTTCCTGTGAATTCCTTGATTTAACCCAAGGAGCTGCATGCTATGAAGAGACAAGGCAAACTCTAGAAGGCAGATGATGTAAAGATCTAAGTAGCTAGGACGTTTACATTATGAAAGTAACGGTGCATTACTACTGCACTGTACATTAGCCATTCCAGCAGTGGCCTTTTAGTGGATTAAATTTCTTCCTAACCATTTCACCCCCAGTTATATTCATCATTCCCTTCTGTCACGTTTCACCCATGCTTCCTTAGTGGTAGAGTGGTTACAGGCATGATCCAGCTAACTGTGTTTAAAGTTCTTTCTACTTTCCCATCTGAGCTACTCAGTGCAGCCTGTTTCTGTGTATAAAAGCTGCTTGCATAGCCAGAGCAGCTGCGTGGAAATCTGGTTGGCTGAAGTCAATGCTCACACCAAAGGAATAGCTTTCACCACATTGCCTCTACTACTAATTAGAAATATGAGAATGGTTACCTTACCACAAGTGGTCACCTGATTTGCACTTCTGGTTTCTGTGGGATGAAGTGGTAGTGTTAATCGGACTAGTTTAGGATCTGTAAAATAAACTTAAGATAATTAATGTTTTCATTGCTACCTGGCCCATTCCATTTGCCAGAATAAGATTATCTAAACTGCTTGCTTTATGATAGTTCTATTGTCGTATGAAGTCGACTATTGCATACAGGACTGAAGGGGGAAAAAATGATAATAGGACAGAGGCATTGTCTGTTAGTACAGCAGAGGTGTTTCTGAGATTCTCCTTTCTCTTTCCACCATGTTGCAGCCCTTTTACAGAAGGGGCCTTTGACCCCCACCAGCATTTGGGAGAGCTGGTTAGAAAGGAAGGGGTGGAAAAGCAAACTTTTGTCTGATCCTTCCAGGTACACATATTTGGATTTAGTCTCGTTGATCAAGATCAAATAAAGTTGATTTGGTCAGACTTTTAAAAATTGTCACCAACAAGTAACTGTTGTTGCTGTTACTGTCTCATTATTAGTTATTTGTCTAGCAGATTAACCCAATAAGGTAGTTTATTATTATTTCTGTTATTCCAGGTTGAGAGATAATGACACATGAAAAATCCAGGTAGAGTCTGGACTTAAATCATAAGGATGAATATTTAAGTGTCTGTACAGTATATATTTAAATCACTTGTGCTACTTATTTTGAGAAGTTTCAAAAATTTCCCTTTCAATGGAATGCATTGTTTATTGAGAAATAGATGAAACCAAGCCAAGATTTTTGCATAATTTCTTTTTTTAAAAAAAGGAAAAAATTCTGTTTGTTGTTTTTTTAAGTAAGGAGATCATTACAGAGGGAAAATATGTATGCAGGTATGATCTAACCACTAAGTGTCTAGATGATTAGGGGAAGCTTTTGCTTCCAGTAGGATGGATTTCTTTCTCTCTCACTTAATCATTTGGTTTGACCCATAATAAAGGCTTGTATAAGTGATGGTTCTGGGTTCATCCATTATGCTAAACAATGATTTGTTTAACCATGGGTATTCTGTTTTGTTAGCTAAGGTTTCCCTCTTGTATGATACCAACTGAAAGATAGTTTAACTTCCTGTTCCCTCCCTCCCTTTCTGGAGAAAGTTGTCAGCAAGTTAACAGTGGTTTATTCAATAAGCTATAGTATGCAAACACGAGTAGCACAATGTATGAAACAGATTATAGTGACCTGATTTGCACATTATGCTGAGCCATAAGCCATGGTTTATTAACCACAATGGCCGGGGTCACACATACGTTAAGCCTAACCCAAGAAATCACATGATTTAGTGCTGTATATAAAGCCAACCACCATAGCTGGGTTTACAAACTGTTGTATCTGGAGCTTCCAATTTAATTACTCCAAAAGGATCAAATATCATTTATTATGTGCACGTGTGGGTATGTACTTATGTGAATGATGAATGAAGAGGTATACATGCTTTAAGAATTCAAACATTGAAAATTCCACAATGAACTGGTCTGATACACACCTGCAAGATTAATGCATGGAACGGAAGATACTTTTATCATTCTTCAATGGATTTCAGCCTTGTCTGGATCTTGCAGTGCAGTTCTCAGCTAACCAATGCATTTTAAAGTGGGCAATTTTGAATGAAGTATATTTAGGCCTGTATATTTCTAATAAAATATATTTATTTAAATATCAATATTTGTGTGGCTTAAACAGGATTAATGTGAAAAACAAGTGCAACCAATTTATAAATGCATGTGGATTAATAGCAGTAATAAATGCATGTGGATTAATAGCAATAATTGTTCCTCCTCAATGGGCAAATGAAAACCAAATTCTCATGTTTGAGAATTTCCCAGGAGAAAATAGGTATTCTAACTAAGGCATTGGGCTTCACAAACATATTTCTGTGTATCTTCATCCTTCTTTCACAGTTTTTGTCTTGAAGCCCCTCCTTTCTTCCATTAGCAAGTTACTAAAGACCACAGCAGCCTTCCTCAACTTCATGTCTCCCAGAAATTTTGCATTATAATTTCTATCATTCCTGAAATTTTTGGGGGCATGCTGTCTGGAGCTGATGGGGGTTGCAGTCCTAAACCTCTGAAGGCTACTGATTTGGAAAAGCCTGGTGTATAACTGATGGTAGTATATGACTTTTGAATGTTCTATTCTTTACTGGGGTGGTACTGACCAATTTCCTATTCATAAATGGACTGCAGTGAATACTCTGAAGGTCTTTGCAGTCATCACTGCCTCCCTGGCCATGGTTAACCAAACATCATAAAATTAGAGGAGGTCTATTTGATCTTCCAGAGAAACAATGAGATAATAAAGGCGGTAAATAAATAAGCAAGGACTGTCAACTTCCATTTTGCCACCTGTCTGTGGTCCTGCGTTGGGGACTAGGATAATACTGTTCATGACAAACTCATTCAGTTCTTGCCTCCCAGTCTGAAGAAGTGAGCATGGTTCCATCTCTTATTCTTTGTTTCAGACTCCCACAATGAGAGGGGAAATGCTGTTCCTCGCAGCACTCCATGCTACAGTCTTTGCTTCAGTACAAGTCATGGCTCAAAAAAGAGAGCGAGGTGAGTAATGGTTAATTTAAGGCTGCATGGCAGCCTTATAGATTAGAACTCCAACTTCTGCTCTTTGCACCCAGTTTAACCATCATGTTGGCTAGAGAAGGGATAGGAATTGTAGCAGGAAGGTCAGGAAAGCTAGGATGAACCTGTTCCTCTGTTAGAAAGACCCTGGAGAGAAGGGTTTGTAAAAACTCTACTTGAAATGTTGACGAGGCATCCAGAGCACCATATGGTATAATTTCACTTCTAGCATACCCGGTGTAGTAGTAGGCCAATGATTAGGTACTGGAGTTCATTTGGAAGCCCCCAGAAACTACAGGGGGATGACAGTTCAAGTGTGTGAAGTTGCACATGGCCAGGTTTACCTTTCACAACTTTCTGTGCTTGAAAGCACCTCCCTATAGTGTAAACTTTTTTTTTTTTTTGACAGAAAATATCTGCCCCTCAAGGAATTCTTAATCATGGTTTCATAGCAGCTATACAGTGGGAGGAAAGGAGAACTGCTATTTTTTCTCAATGTAACAAATTTTCTAGTTTAAATTGTGGTTTAATACTAATAATTGCTCTGACTGTGCCTAGGGGAAGTTTGGGGTAAGTTAGGGATGGGAAACCTATAGTCCTGGACCTAATTTCAAAAGCCCTGATAAAAGTTTTCTCTCCCTTCCCTGTAACCTGCTGCTTGGAAGAGAGAAAAGCGGGTGCATGAGAAAGAGTGTAGTTGTTCCCATTCACTCCTAGCTTTAGCTGTACCCAGCATGTGGTCCTCTGAAGAGTTTTCCTCTGAAGGAATGCAGCTTTCAGTAGAAAAAAAAATTATGCATTGCTGGTGTAAGGGCTGTGAATTGAGAATGGGCCCTTGTTATTAGTGACCTTTTAACCATTTTCTTTGCTGAGGCTTTGTGGTGAACTCATTACTGCACTTCCAGACTGAATCAGGATATAAAATACCCTTGGCAAACTCTCTGTAGTCCCCATCTTTGTTTCCGTTGTGTTTTTTCATACTCATATATATCCATTTCCTCTCCTTGCTGGTATACAAGGGGAAGAAGTCCATAACTTGATTTATTTTTCCTCCTTGTGGAAATTGAACTCCTGTAACTTCACTGAAGTTCTAAGGATTGATTTATTTGTTCTAATAAAGAGATTTCAGGATTGTTTTAAAGCCAGGCCTGCACCTCTCTGTTGCAGCTGGCAGTGGGAGAAATGCATAGCTGAATATCTCTGCACAAATTTTATCTTCTATCATTTCAGAAATAAAAGGTTCCATTCCCTGATTTTGATTCTGACACACCTTTTGAAAGAAGGGGGTAAAACATTTATTGTGGTCTGTCTCTTTTAGATTATAGTTCTCCTTCTGAATCCCCCCCTTAGCTCAGATTCCCTGGTCCTGAATAGTCTTTTCTCACACCACTTACTAAGCAAGGGCTTTTTCTACCTCTTTTATAGTATATTCACTTTAATGATCAAATTATGGACTTGATGTATGAAGTACAAAGAAACTGTAGATCTTTTTGAATAAAAATGGTTCAGTCAGGCTCTATGGGACTAAAGACTCAAGCTGGTATTTTCTAATCAGTTAAAGCCAAAGAAATGCAATGTGTATAAAGAGCTGAAGTGACTCCCAGCAAAAAGGATCCCTGACTGATCTGACAGTGTGTTCCTGCCTCCTTTGTGCATGGCTGAAAATGACAGTAAAAAATATAATGCCAACCTGAAATACACAAAACCTTCCCTGAAAGATTTGTGATAAGAGCTTTCACTCCATATATAGCTGTGTGTAGACCAAGCCCAGCTCCTGCTGTTCTTTTGACTTGCAATATAAATAATGGAGCAGATCCAGTGATGAAGGTAAGCCTTCTGACCAATTGATGGTTGCCTTGCAGTGATCTGCACCAATGTGTACCTGGCTGACATTGTATTCCTGGTGGATGGATCCTCTAGCATTGGCAGGGGAAATTTCCGCATGATCCGATCCTTCATGGAAGGACTAGTTGTTCCTTTTATCAATGTGGTGGGTCCTAACGGGGTACGTTATGCAGCTGTACAGTACAGTGATGATCCCAGGTGAGTCCCAGTCTACTTGCTTTTAGTATTACTCACTTTAGACAAATTCTTGGAGAACAGCTCTGTTATAGCAGGATTGCTATATTCCAGGACATGATTTCACTAAATACTAGATGCTGGGGTCAAACAGCCTGCCATCATGTCCTGTGTGTAGAGTTCTCTGAGTCTTCTAGGTGGCCACAGTTGGGAATATGATGTTCAGTGACTGGTGCCATGCAATCTGGGAATTGAAGCTCAACGTACCTGGAGGATACTGATCTGGGGAAGACTAAAATGTCATACACTGAAGAACTTTTAAGTTGTTTCATTTGTAATTAAAACTCTAGTTACTTCTAATCATTCCTGAAGTATGATAGCCACCCTGCAGCCCTCAAGAGAAATAAAACTATTTATCCCCTTTCTTTACTCTGTTTGCAGAGTTGATTAGAAGCTGGGCGTTGAGTAACTTGTTAAAAGCTGCAGGCTGGGCACAAAAGGGCTGATACACACACACACACACACTTGTGCATACTCTTGAGATTCATGTTCACTCTAAAGACAAACAAAACTGCATTCATGACATAACTGCCTGTTACTTGTTAGAGGAGCCAAGTATTCTATTTATAACATTGAAAAGCTCCACAAAGCCTCACTGAGATTGACCTTTTTAAAAAAACAACTGTTTGATGGCCCCCCAAAAAAAAGATGATTATGTAGCAGTATCCTGGGAAATACTGCCTCTCAGCTGATGGACTCTCAAGTAATAGTGTGGTTTCTGCTTTTGCTTCTGCTTAACTACCTTTAATTTTGTTTTGATCCCAGGATTGAGTTCAAATTCTCTGACTTTCTCAATGGAACAGAAGTGATGAGGGCTCTCCAAGAGATGGCCTTCAAGGGTGGGAATACTCGCACAGGAGCAGGCCTTCGTTATGTAGCTGATAACTTATTTGGGGCCAGTCAGCTCCGGCCTAATGTTCCAAAGGTACGGTGGGAACTTCTGCTACCTCAGAAAGAGAAGGGAACGGCCAGAGAGTCATGGGGAAAAGCTTATAGGTTTTCTCAACTCGGACAGCTGTTTTTGGTCTCTTGTAATGTTAGAAATTTATGTTTTTCAGCAGAGGTATTACCTGTTGCTCCCTGCAAGCTGACCAACATTTCTGAAGTTTAAGTCCTATATGAGCAATATCTGTCCTATTCTAGCTTCCTCATGTTAATGTAGGCAAAATGCCCCTAAGAGACATATAAACACTACATTTCGTTCACGTACCAAAATTAATAACTCTTACTGGTGTTCTGAAGTAAAAGTATTTGTTGCATTTTATGGCACTACCCAGAAGCACATTAAGTAGTCCTGACCTTTATTTCTGCCTCAGGCATCAAGCTGTGCCTGAGCAGGCTGAGGTTACAAACTCATTGAGGAGTTGTGTTCTTCAGAAAGAAGATGTGAGCTTGAGGTCTTTGGGCATTTGTGTGAGTTACTACTACATTTTCTTTTCTCTTCAGATCTGTATCCTCATTACTGATGGAAAGTCTCAGGATGAGGTTGAGCAGACAGCCCTAAAGCTGAAGAATCAAGGCATTAAAGTCTTTGCCGTGGGTGAGTGATCCTGCACTGTAGGATGGAAATCAAATAAGGACAAATTTAATGGGACTTTCTCCCTCCATATCAGCTACTAGTTCTTACCACCTCCCCTTCCCCTTCTTGTTGACTGTATGCTGAAAGAAAAAAGCATTGGATGGGTGGTATGTGAAATGCATATACCAGTTCTTACTTGCTAGATTAGGGCTAGGTGAGATTGGGAACATTGCAGGCATGGGATGGGCCCTCTAGGTTTATTAATCCTGAAATCCTCCCCTCTCACAGATTTTGCTTATGCCTCAGGTAAGCCTAGGGAAGTCTGCACTTGCAAACTGAGAATTCAGTTGCACAACTATAATGCAGCACTAGTGCTAATTGTTGTAGAAATTAATTGTTTATTAGTGCATTGTTTAAAATGTTCTTGATGCATAGAGAGATATTTTCCAGATTAGAATTTAAAACTAAAAAGAAAAGAAAAGAAAAATTGTTAAATCCCTGGCTCCCCCAGCAAAGTGATGTGCTTCAAAAAGAAAGGTGACTATATCAATTTCAGTTACACAAAAAACACAAGTACTATTTTGGCAGGAGAAGTGCTAAAAACTCTAGAAGGTCAATGCTTTTATTAAATCAACTCAAAGGTCACAAATATGCAAGATTTCAAAATCTCCACATTTCTTCATCAAGCAAGATATTCCATCTCACCACCCTGATTATGAAGACTTTATCGTTTTAATATCTTTAATCATGTCTTTTCTCCTCTCTTTCCACTTTCTTTTTTAATATATTGCCCACTGAAGAAATCTCAAAGGGCAAGAAAATTACATGCATTTTTGGCATTTGATGTGGCCTAAGAAAAGCATAGTCCTAATATGGATTTCAGATTACAGAAGCTTGCGTATAATATATGTGTGGAAGCATACTTTTCTTAGCAAGATCTTAGAAGATTTCCAATACTGCCAAAGTTTTATTTGAGGGAGGACAAAAATACCTCCCCAGAGAGCTTGGATCAACTATTATTGTTTTCTACCAAGGTTGCTGTGATGGAAATTTAGCTTGTTTGGACTAAAAGCAACTAGGAGCAGAACTGGCAGGGGCTTAACTGGTCTGATGCTCAGCAGTTCTTCAGGGCTTTAGGCTGGAGTCTTTCTCAGCCCTACCTAGAGATGTTGAGGATTGAAATGCATACAAAAGATGTCCCCTTCCAGGGAGCTAGGATTATAGTATCTTTCCAAATTACAAGTGTGAAATCAGATTTATGCACTCAGGAGCCCTCCATATGTTTTGGATTAAAGTTCCCAAATTTCTTCCCTTTGGTCAAATTGGCTGGGGGTTGATGAGAGTGAAATCCAAAATGTCTTTAGGGTGCCAGTTTCTCAATCTCAGTTTAAATAGTGACAAAACTTGCCTTAGTGTTCAAAGCCCAGTTTGTTCTGAGAGTTGTTCCCAGTGTGAAAAAGACTGAGTACCACAAGAATATAGCAGTTGTTTAAAGAAAGGCTGGAACTGGAGCAGGGTGCTTCCTTCTTCTCTCCCTCACTTAGGTATCAAAAACGCAGACCGGAAGGAGCTTGACCGAGTGGCTTCCACACCCACAGAAGATTATTCCTTCTATGTTACTGATTTTAAAATCCTGGCATCCCTGCTGCCACTGGTGTCCCGGAAGGTGTGTGCCAGCACAGGAGGCATCCTCCAGACAGTAGGTAAAGGATTTGGAGGCCCTTGGTGCTTGGTTTGATGTGCCACATAGATTTCAAGCCTTTTCCCTCCAGTGAAGGTCTGAATTTTGCCTTTCTCCTGTTTCCATGGAAACAATGTTGGAGGAAGCTTGGGTCAGGACCATTGACCTCATCTTATTATTGATTTGACTTGACCCAGCAAGCGGATAGCATTCCATCCTTCCATTGCAATATCCAGTCCCCATTGATTGTCACTCCTCATTTGACAGATCCTTTCAGTTTTTCTGAAATGCTTAGCTTTTCCTTTCCATGTCCAGAGCTGTTTGGAATGGTATCTGTCAGCAAGGAACCTGATTTATGCTACCCTATTTTTTTTTTCCTTCCTAAGGTACACAGGTCTACAGTGGTCCCTCCAACCTGGTCTTTGTGGAACAAGGAACAGACATGCTAAGGATCCGTTGGACAGCAGCTGGTGGTCCTGTAACTGGATATAAAGTTCAGTATGTGCCTTTGACCGGCCTGGGGCAACAAATCATGTCAGAGAGGCAGGAGGTGAGTACTTTTTACAGGGCAATCCTACTCATCTTTTCTCAGAAGTAAATTTAGCTATATTCAGCTATAAAACAGAAGAGCAGTTTTAATTTGCCAGATACATATGTGCAAAACATTAATTTCTGGGGAATTCCAAATTGTCCTGTTTTCCCTCCAAGACCACATCAGCCAACCCATTCTGGGGCTGATATAGCAGTTTTCCAGAAGTGAAATTTCTGGAACAGGAAGTGGTTTGTGGTGTTCTGGGGGGAACAATTCCTGGAATAGAATATTATGCACATATCTAGTGCAGGGATAAGGCCCTTATTGGTCTGAAAAGGGGCTGAGGGTACATTATCAAGGTCATGCTATATTAATGGTGTTCCCCCTCCAAATTAAAACAACAACATAAACACTAACCAACTGTGTCTGTTTTCAGACCAGCCCATTTCAAAGTGCTCTTTTGTGATCACTTAGTTGTTTGTTATATTTGACATAACAATATTGAATTTATGTTTATAAAAAAGGATGAAAGGTCCAGTGTCCTCTTTGCTTTTCCTTGTATTCTAAGGGAGTTGTCTCACAACTTCATCTTTTAAAGAATGTAGCTTATTTCTTGAGTCAGGCACCCCATCAGATTCCTCTGAACACCATCCAGTTCTTAGTTAAAGTCCTTTTGGATGTATAGCAGAGCTGTCATTTTCTTATTTGTCTGTGTGTGTGTGTGTGTGTGTGGGGCGGCGAGTATTTGACAATAGAAGAGACTATCTTGGGAAGTGGTATGTTGACAAATTTAGATAATAGCTGAGTGATTACATTCTGGAATGGTGTGTGTGTGCATGTATGGATGTTTATATGTGTGTGTGTGTGTGTGTACACACACACACACACACACACACACACACACACAGGATTTATGTCTCACTTTCCTACTCCAGTAAATAGGTGCATCCATCTTTCTCAATCTTACAATGAAGCAGGGGGTTGGCCTGCTTCAATCATTCTGGGCGAGGTCCGTTGAAACAATACCTCCATCTAATAAATTGAGATCAACACTTTAGTGCAAGGTATACAAGGTGAACATATGGCTTGAGTTGCAAGTAGTATACGTAAGAAGTGTTAGATGATTTGCAAGGAATGTGGGGTAAACTTAAGACGTGTAAAGTGTTTTTTTTTAATTTGCCTAGAACAGGAGATTCAGCATACTGTATTTTCTTTTAGTCTTTAACATTCCCTATATCCTTCTAATAAATATTGTAAGTAAGAGTTGAAATATATGGATCTTTTGTTTTCATAAAGAAATAAAGCAGTTATGACAAAAGGGTACTTTATTTATTCTTAGTAGAATTAATTGGCTTTAGTAGTGAGGAATTTATATCAGGAAAGTAGTATAGAGGTAGGAATTAAGTGCTTGTCCCTCTTTAAGCACTTAAAAAATTTGAGAAATTACAGAAATAGTAGAATGTAAATTCATACAGATGCTATTTTCACATGTGACTGGATGTGGCAGCAATTAATGTGTGATAACAGATCCATTCTGGATACTGAATAGGTCAGTTTGGGATCTGGTGAGACAAGCACTGTACTTCGTGGCTTGAAAAGTGGGACAGATTACTTGGTCATCATTATAGCTCAGTACGCCAACCGTGTTGGAGAATCAGTTTCTGGCAAAGGACGGACTCGTGAGTAATAAGCTTGTTTTTGATTCTGTAACTTCTTTGACATTTCCTGATAAAATTCCTCCCAAAGGTGATCCAGATTTTGGTGCCCTCCAGATTTCTTGGGCATAAACTCCTATGATCCTCAACTGGAGGCCATCAGGTTGAGGAAGGCTTGCTGTTTGTGTTTCTCTGGGTGCAAAACGTCTGTGTAGTCCTATCATGTAATAATACTTAGAATTTACAGATTCTGTTATGTGCTTTCTGTGTGATATTGTAGTCCAGGACATAGCCACAGTTTTTTGATTGCAGAGTCAGAGAGCTGGTGAATAGAGCTTTGTTTGAAGAAGTTGATGGCTATCTTCTGAGAAGCTCAGTAAAAAGCATAATAAAAAGTTTGAGATTGTCATGAATTTGGATCTGGGTAACCTTGGTAATGCAGGAGTTTAAGCTCTCTTCCTCAAGGTAATTGTGGCACTGGAGTCCCAAATAACCTCCAAGATGCATTGGACAAGGCAGGTTGGCACTCATTCTCTCTCTTTGTAGAGTTTGGCTGCATTTGTCCACACCCTGGGCACCTGCCTGGTACATTCCTACAGGTCATTATATTACTTTTGGAGATATCTTTATTTAGGTATCATGCCAATAAACCTGGATGTATGTGTCCATGTACATCATCAGGAATTGTGCTCTGCTCAAAAGTGACTTCATGTTAAAAAGTACTGTAATGTATTAATTCTTCATACAATGTATGCCATTCCCATCAGAACATTTTCCCCCAATGTGCTACTTCAGAATATCACAGCTATGCTGCTGTTGGGTTGACCCCAAGAAACACTTCATATGTGTTTTGAAACCACTGCACTGACTAGGGGTCTGTTTTAAGTATTAGTCAAAGTCCTGGGATTGATCTTTAGAGCCCTATATAGCTTTGGACTTTGTGCCTAAGGACTGCCTTTTCTTACGTGTATCTCCTCTGGACCCATTTTTAGTTTCCACTTTCTGAAGTCAGGAAGAAAGGGTGCTCTGTAATACCCTTTTCGTAACAGCTAAAGATTTTTCATTATCCAGTGTCATTTTCCAATGAGTTGACTGCATAACTGTATAATGCATTTTTTTTGCAACCGTGGTCCCTCCAGAATGTTGGGGCTGCAGCTTCCATTTGTTCCAGGCAGCCTGATGGTTGGGATACAGGAGTTGTATTCCTGGAGCTCTGAAGGGAGCCTGGCTGGAGATGGCTTTGCCATTCTGCTCATGTAGCTCGTTCCACCATAAGTGAAGATGACTCCACAGATTCCTATAAGTTCTCTCTTAACACAATGTGTCTGGGACTCACATGAAGGAAGAATGTGAACCATTTCTTTGTTTCCTTTACAGAGATCCTGTCTGGAGTGACAAATTTTCGGGTGTTGGAAACAGGACCATTCTTCCTCAGACTGTCCTGGGCAGCTGATCTGAATGAAGCCCTACAAGGCTACAGGCTCACTTATGTGGCCAGGGGTCAGTGCAAAGCTTGACAGGGATGACACTTTGGGGTTAGAAGTATCAGAAAGATTCTCTACTCAAAAAGTGATCAATCCAGTTGCTTCAGGGAGTATTGGAACTGAACTGGAACAGGAAGGACATGGCTGGTACTGTAGCTTCCCCTTAACCCCATCAGTAATTCTCCATCTCCTCATTTAGTGGGTGTGGGGAAAACAGGAATTGCCATGTTTCCTTAGCAGAAAAATGAGTCCTTCAGCAGAAGGAAGCATGATGTCTGGGAGGAAGACAACAATGCTGCACATTCCAGTCCTGCAACCGCTCTTGTTTGTTGAAGATTGCCGGCAGCTTTTTTAAAAGAACAAATTGAGGTGGGGAGAGGGTAGCTTTGTGCCCAGCCCCAACTGCTCCTGAGCATCACTGTAACTACTGTATGCAGCTAGGTAGATTTTGCCAGAATTCAGAGTTTGCTGGGCAAGAAAGTCCAGGCTTGGGGAAGTGGACCCTACTGGAATATTCACCTACTACTCGTTGTGCTTGTCAGAAGCTGCACCTGGAGCTGCCTCACCCCAGCCTGCAGCCATTCTAGTGCTTATAGCCCTGGCAATTCTCCCAGTGCCTCACCCAGTGTCTGGCCACACCTGCTGCCAAGGGAATTCATCTGCCTAGCAGAGAATTCTGGCCCCGTGGGCACCAAAATAAATGTTGATGAGATCAGCACCACCAACTGTTGCTTTTGCTTGCTACTTTGCTTGGTGTGACTCAACCAGCAAGAAAGCTTGTGCAAAAAAGGGTCCTGTAGCTGTCACTGCCATTTGTTGGTCAATGCTATCTACATAGTTCTTCTTATCCACTTTAGACATGCTAAAATGGTCTCAGCTCCTGGCTCAGCAGCTAGAGATATGCATTCCCTGCAGTACTAAATACTCTGAAATAGAGGATGGAGATAAACATGGGATCAAATGAGCCCAGTCCAGAAAAACACGTATGCTGGACTCCTATAGCCACCGTATTACAAGGAAGTGTGGGCAACTTTCATTCCTAGGGCCACATACAGCCTTCATCCTAACCCCATATAGCAAGTGCCTTAATTTCCAAAGCTCCCAGAAAGGATCAGTTTAGACTTCTGTTAAGTACTCTGTCTCATCCCTTCAATCTGCTGCCTGGGAAAGACAGAAGAGAATATCAGAAGGAAAGAAAATTAGAGAAAGAGGAAAACTGAATCAGAAAGATTAGGAGGAGGAGGACCAGCAAGAGAATGAATATTGTCCCTCGCTTTTGGCTCTGGCTGTACTAAGTTGTTTCTTTGGATTCACCATGTGGCTCCTAGCCAATTGTGTGTGTGTGTTCCTTCGAGTCAGTGTTGACTCTTGGTGACTGCCTGGACAAGTCCCTGCAGTTTTCTCGGCAAGGTTTCTCTAAAGCGGTTTGTCCTTGCCTCCTTCCGAGGGCTGAGAGTGTGTGACTGACCCAAGGTCACCCAGCTGGCTTTGTGTGTAAGGCAGGACTAGGACTCACAGACCCCTGGTTTCTACACACTACACCAGATTGGCTGTCCTTAGTCTATTACACTTGAGGAAATGTGGCCCTCAACATAAAAAAATAAATTTCCCTGTGTATGCCTGGTATCTTTTGACCTTGTGGCAAGACTCTTATGGTTCATGGCCTGCAGAGAGTTCAAGGTGCAACTCCAAACAGGGACAGATGCTTTGTTTCAGGGCACTCTTCCTCAGTCTCCTGATGTCCTGAAGTGTTGGAACTGCATTCCCCAGAATACTGGAATAGCAATACTTGTGGAAAACGCAAGTTTGGGGAAGACTGCTTTAAAAGAAAACACGCTTATTTATCAATAATTTTGCTTTCCTGAATCAGTGATGTATTTTGGTCTTTAAATTTCAGGGTTAAGAAATCAAGAATGAAGTCCTAATAAGAATTTGAGCTGTAATTTTATTAATATTCTTAAGGAAGTAGCACCATCCAGTAATCCTATATATCTCCCATACCTTTATGATGTACATTTCTAACATTCTCTTTGTTTTTCCTCCGGAAAGGTGAAGCTCAAGCTGAAGAAGTGAACCTTGGTGCTAGTGCTACTTCATTCTTGCTCAGCAACCTTCGACCTAACACTGACTATGTGATCACATTGTATCCAATCTTCCCACATCATACAATAGTGCCTGCTGTAGTTCATAGCCGGACGTGTAAGCATCACCTGAATTAAGAAAGCAGAGCCTTGTTCCTTTGATTAGCATGGGTAGGCGCTACAGAGCATGGGAGGGCAGGCAGGTGCTGTGGGTGGGTGGCTGCGTGGGCAGGCACTATGGAGCACAGGCAGGTGGGTGCCGTGGGCGGGCACTATGGAGCATAGGCAGGTGGGTGCCGTGGGCGGGCACTACAGAGTATGAGTGGGCAGGTGCCACAGGCAGGCACTACGGAGCACAGGTGGGCAGGCAGGCGAAAAAGCAGTGGGAGCGGGAGAGACTTGCAGGAGCAACTCACAACCTCCTGCCGGCTTCCCCATTAACTTTGCTTGTGGGAAGCCAGCAGGGAAGGTCACAAATGGCAATCACGTGACCGGGATGCTGCAACTGTTGTAATTGTGAGCTGGTTGCCAAGTGTCAGAATCACGATCGTGTGACCATAGGGATGCTGCGACAGCTGCAACTTCAAGGACCGGTCATAAGTCCTCCTCATTCAGTGCCATCATAACTTTGAACGGTCACTGAACGAGTGGTCATAACCCAAGGACTACTTGTAATCTAAATTGCCTGTTAAATCCAGCCCTGATTATGTGCCTAAGGAACTATGGACTTTCCCATGTTTAACTGATATTTTATACATGAAATAGGCTTTGAGAAGTGTGAGGTGCCAGGACTGGGACTCTTTTGCCTTTATCCGAATCACTTTTAGTGGTCTTTATAGTCTAAGCAAGATACTAATTGTGGGTATTATTGACTAGTACATAGATAAAAACATCCATAACTTCATAACTTAAATAGGGAAATCATGCCTTTGCCTTTCATTAAGTTGAAGTATAACTGTTTAAATGTATGAATTCTGTGAGAAGGTATGGCTTGCCAGGATCTGGGTTCTAGGATTATTGATAAATAGCTAGTTGAAACATCCTTCTGCTCATCTCTGTTGATTTTTCTTTCTCAATCCTTAGTGAACTTGGCAGGGGTACAACAGCTGAGTGCCCAGAACATCTCCTCCCATGGGATGCTGGTGATCTGGAGGGGTGTGAGTGGAGTTACTGCATACCGTGTTACCTGGGGACTCCTCTCAGGTATGTTTGTTCACTGGTACTCTTTGTTCCAGTGCCATGATGCTTAAGAGTACTGTATGATCAATCAGTTCAATAAGTATAATATCATAGACCACTTGATTGATTCAAGATGTTATGTAGGCATTCTTCTCATGTTCTGAGTAAGACCCTCTTGACCATTCAGACCTTGAATGAAAATTTAGCATTAATTATACTTCCCAGTCCACAGCCTGGAGATGATTTTCAAGGTATCAAAACTTCGATTCTGAATAACAAGATAAACTCTTCTTTAATTAGACATCTATTTTTTACTAGTTGTTACAATGAGAAAATAGTGGAAACAGGAGCATTTGATGGCAAATATAAATCCGCAGTAGATCTGAACAAAGCTTGAAAGTAGCTTGACTCAAGCCCTAATTAGCATTATAATACTACACAAACAGGTACACACATACTCACAAACACATACACACACTTGCATATAGAAAGGCACAAACTATATGAAGCAATAGTTTCTCTTTAAAAAGTGTATTTAGCATTATACCCTTACAATATTAAAAAGATATACACACATACACACACTATTTACAGATGAAACTCGAAAAATTAGAATATCGTGCAAATGTTCATTTATGTCAGTATGGCAACTCAGAAGGTGAAACCAATATATGAGATAGATGCATTACATGCAAAGCGAGGTATGTCAAGCCTTACTTTGGTATAATTGTGATGATTATGGCGTACAGCTTATGAAAACCCCAAATTCACAATCTCAGGAAATTAGAATGTTACATGACATCAATAACACAAGGATTGGAAATAGAACAATATCGGACCTCTGCAAAGTATAAGCATGCATATGTACTCAGTACTTGGTTTGGGCCCCTTTTGCAGCAATGACTGCCACAATGCGGCGTGGCATGGATGCTATCAGCCTGTGGCACTGCTGAGGTGTTATGGAAGATCAGGATGCTTCAATAGCGGCCTTCCGCTCCACTGCATTGTTCGGTCTCATGTCCCTCATCTTTCTTTTGGCAATGCCCCATAGATTCTCTATGGGGTTCAGGTCAGGCGAGTTTGCTGGCCAATCAAGCACAGTAATCCCATGGTCATTGAACCAGGTTTTGGTACTTTTGGCAGTGTGGGCAGGTGCCAAGTCCTGCTGGAAAATGAAGTCAGCATCCCCATAAAGCTTGTCTGCGGAAGGAAGCATGAAGCGCTCCAAAATCTCCTGGTAGACGGCTGCGTTGACCCTGCACTTAATGAAGCACAGTGGACCAACACCAGCAGATGACATGGCTCCCCAAATCAACACAGACTGTGGAAACTTCACACTGGACTTCAAGCATCGTGCATTGTGTGCCTCTCCATTCTTCCTCCAGACTCTGGGTCCTTGGTTCCCAAATGAGATGCAAAAGTTGCTCTCATCAGAAAAGAGGACTTTGGACCACTGGGCAACAGACCAGTTCTTTTTTTCTGTAGCCCAAGTAAGACGCTTCTGACGTTGTTTGTTGTTCAGGAGCGGCTTGACAAGAGGAATACGACATTTGAAGCCCATGTCCAGGATCCGTCTGGGTGTGGTGGCTCTTGATGCACTAAGTCCAGCCTCAGTCCACTCCTTGTGAAAGTCCCCAACACTTTTGAATGGCCTTTTCCTGACAATCCTCTCCAGGCTGCGGTCATCCCTGCTGCTTGTGCACCTTTTTCTACCACACTTTTCCCTTCCACATAACCTTCTATTGATGTGCTTTGATACAGCACTTTGGGAACATCCAACTTCTTTTGCAATTACCTTTTGGGGCTTTTCCTCCTTATGGAGGGTGTCAATGATGGTTTTCTGCACAACTGTCAGGTCCGCAGTCTTTCCCATGCTTGTGATTCCTACTGAACCAGCCTGAGAGACCACTGAAAGGCTCAGGAACCCTTTGCAGGTGTTATGGATTCATTAGCTGATTAGAGTGGGACACTTTGAGCCTAGAATATTGAACCTTTTCACACTATTTTAATTTTCTGAGATTGTGAATTTGGGGTTTTCATAAGCTGTACGCCATAATCATCACAATTATACCAAAGTAAGGCTTGACATATCTCGCTTTGCATGTAATGCGTCTATCTCATATATTGGTTTCACCTTTTGAGTGACATAAATGAACATTTGCACAATATTCTAATTTTTTGAGTTTCACCTGTATATATGATGGATTAGTATAAGATTTCTTCTAGAGGGGAGATAGTCCTGATATACGTGATTTTCCAACCTAAGTATATTTTTACAATAATTTCTAAATAGGCTGCTATGTAATTAAGTTATTGGTTTGTTCAGAAATAACTCAGTCTGTCTGTCTATCTATCTATCTATCTAAAATCAGCTCTGTATTTCTTGGTTTTGATGGGAAGTTAATCTATTCAACCCTTTTAATGCACAAGCTTATTTACATGCATGAGGAAAGTCCAATAAAGAACTGGTTATGAGTCTTGGATGGAGTTATGATGACGCCCATCCACAGTTCAAAACTTGAAAGTGGTGGACTAGCAATATAAGTGGTTCGGTAAGCTGTCCAAATCCTTGTGATATTTTGCAAGAAGTTTAGTAATTAACTCTCTTATTTAGAGTATTCTCTAGAATTAATATAATTTGTTTCCTATGTAATTAATAGATTAAGAAATTAGGAGTAATATTAAAAATCTATTATATCTAAAGAGATACTTTATCGTGCAATGACAATGTCTACAGGAGATATCACTACTGGTCTATCATCACATTACATAAAGAAGATAATTAGTAATGACCTGGAGAATCTGTTACTTCTCAGCTGCGTTCCAGTCTTCCAGTCTTTCATTCTATGTACTGACTATAGACATTCCGTGCTGTAGTGACAGCTGTTTTCACATCATTGATGAAGTGTTGGATATGAAATAGAGAGGTCTGAATTCAAAGCTCTGTTCAGTTGCAGAGCAAATTACTGGGAGAATAAAACATGATAATCCCATTTAGGAATGATAGGATGGATACAGTTAAATATAAACTGAAAATAGCTCTTTGGAACATCTATTTCTCAACTTTATATAATTGCTTTTAACTCTGAAAGTGATGTGCAGCCATGACCACCTGTACTGGGCATTAATCACTCTCATTGCAGACTGTTGCTGCTATTTTACCTACTATGTGCTGTTCTTCTGATTGCTATATTGAGGCTAGGGTCATATATCATGCAAAGTGTGATATGTGTGTTGGTTTGGTTCTGAACTAGCATGCTGTGAGTACCAACTGTACTACTTTTAAAGTATGGTGTAAGGCTTAGACTTCTATATGAATCCAGTCTTATGGTTTATTCAAGTTGAATTTAAGCAACATGTCAACTTGTTGGCTTGATATGATATATGTTGTCAGCCTGTATTTTTTGCTGTGCTGGCTATCATAATAGCCTTGTATTTTTCTCTGTAGGCCAAATAACTGTAGTGTACGGGCCATTTAATATAGGCAGCTCACCATGTGGTCATGTAATACACAGATGCATGTTCAGTATGAATAATGGCTGACAGCTTTCTTGCATTTTGCCTTGTATTTTATAATTTCTTAGGTCAGGATAGCCAAAAAGCTGATGTGGATGCTAGCAAAAATTCTTATATGTTGACTGGACTGCAGCCTAACACTGATTATCTAGTATCTGTTGCTCCAGTCTATGGACAAATAGAAGGTCCCAAGGCCTCCATTAGGAGGAGAACAGGTACGTGCACTTGCTGATGATTATTTTTGTTGTTACTAGTATTAGTAGTACAATTAGTACTACTTCTGCTGCTACTACAATTACTATTACTGCAGGTAAGATAAGTCTTCTGGCATAATTGTTAGCATTCCATTTATAAGCTGGTTTACAGCATGATAACTAAGTTAAATATTAAGGTACCAAACATGAAAATTGGTTTAGGGAAGTGTTCTGATTCACGTTTAAATATGGTGTACCTCTCTATCGTGTATTCAAGTGGGGAGAGAAAATGTAACATATATTACAAGGTCATGTAGTTGAGACAGAGAAATGTCTAGGTATGTTCAGGTCAATATATAAATGTCATTTATGTAGCCCAGCTAAAGTCCATCTTTAGAAAAAATGCTGGGACTTCCTATAATGGTGAATTTTGATACAAATTGCCTTTTTTTCTTCTTTGAATAAACTTGTCCTATAGTGATAAAGCTTGGATCCAAAGACTGTAATAACTCAGAGGCTATTAGAATTTTCTTAATAGTTCACAGTTTTACAATTTATTTTTGTTCCCTTTAGAAATAGCCCAGATTCTTAGGACTATTGCTGTTGACCCAACATCAATTAAGGTGGCCTGGAACATCATCCCTAATGCTCGGGGCTATCGTCTGGAGTGGAGAAAAGCCACAGGTAGGCTGGCTAAATTTCTGTAATGAGTGGCAGGGAGGTTACGGGGATGGTGGATTCCTATAGATGTGGTGCGGAGAATCTGTTCCTTTCCCAGTCAGTTCCAGATATTTCTAGGGTATCCTTTCTGAAATGTTTCTATACAACATACAGCTCTCCTTTTCTCTTGAGAGTAAGTTTTAGCTTCTCTGACTTGGTGTCCTCCACCATGTGTTGTTATAATTCTGTCACCTCATCTAAGACAGCCAGAAGTAATGGGAATGTTGGCTTGAAGAGAATGGTTGTTGCAAGATTTGATGGAATTTGGTGACCTGGGTCTGAGTGGTAAATGTGACTGAGATTGAGTTGGGCTATTTCTGGTCTATGTTACTCCCAAACATTTCATTTAGTTTGTTATGTTTCATTTTGGTACTAAATTATAAATAACGTTAATTTTTAAAAAAGAAATCTGCATTTAAATGTTTCCTCCTTAAAATACAGATTTTAAAACAAATTTCTCTCAGAGTATACATCATAATGGCTTTTGATATATTTGGGGGGGAATGAACCATGATTGTGCCTGAACGTTGAAGAGAATTGAAAATTAGGCAAAAACTTTGTTCTAGTCTTTATGTCACAATAATGAGAGGTGGGAATTATGCCTGTTTGTTTCAGAATTCATAAAGATCAGTGCTAATTTCCACCTTGTGTTGATCTCAAGGGGTGGATTCTCCCAGGACTGTCTCTCTTCCCACCAATGAGAACAGCTACACTCTGACTGGCCTACAGCCAGGGACTGAATATCACATCACCCTCTACACTCTGTATGATGGAAAAGAAGTAGCAACCCCAGTTACCATCTCAGAGACAGGTGAGTAAAGAGGAAATTCATGCTCCCTTTGATTCAGCCAGTCACATTCCTGGCTGAGGCTTTTGGTTCACACTGGCTTTGCTGACTTCATGCCAAAATTTCTCTTTCAGGGGTGGCACCTTCAGTGGGAAGCATCTCCAACTTGAGGATCGTTGAGACCATAGGAAGCAGAGTCCGACTATCCTGGCTGGGAGTCCAAGGAGCCACAGGATATAAGATTGTAGTACGCAATATGCAGGGTGAGTTTGCAGGAGCAGTTGGTGGATAAAACTGGCTTCACAGCGGAGGCTTGCTGAAGATCAAGGTGCATCTGTTGACAGGAGCAGATGAAAGAGCAGAAGTGTAATAAGAGGAGAGGAAGAACAAAGCCTGTCCAAGCAATAAGTATGGTATATCTAAATGCACACGAAGAGCATGGTCCTGAGCATTTGGTCCCTCCTCAGAGCCCCTTTTTTTCCTGTCTTTCTAGGTTGAAGAGCAAGTTCTGGAAGGGGATTTTCTTTGCAAGTTAGGGGGTCTTGATAAAACATCATCTCTAATCATCTAAAGAGCTTTAATGATGTTTCAAGGAACATTAATGCAGGCACCCTCAAAACTTGTTCAAGTTGTCAGCATTGAGAGGGTAGCAATGGTACACGAGGGATAATGGAGGTAGGAGCAACATTGAGATGCTTCACACCTGAGGAAGACTAGAAGAGCATAAGAAAATAAATCCTTCATTGAAAGCTGAAGTGATTTGTTTGTGGGCAATTGAAAGTCTTACCTTATTCACCTCTCTCCTTATCCAACCTCAGATTTCTGCCTCTTTGTAACCTTATGCTGCAACTACAAGGTCTAAGATTTTTTTTTTTTATGAAACAGGCTTTGAGTTAGAAAACCACAGTCATGAGCTCATGTTCACAACTATTGTGGTTTCTGCTGTAGATGGCACTGAGAGGGTTCGACATATCCCAGGCTCCCAGACCACAGAGGACTTAGTTGATTTGAAAGAGAATGTTTCCTATGTGGTTCGTGTGTCAGCTCTTATCGGCAATCGTGAGGGTAATGCTGTTCCTCTCAGCATCCGGATCCGTAAGTGTTAACTGAGTGGGTTAACCCTACCTCTATGGACCATTGCCTCTTTTGCTCTCTTGTTCCCCACACAGAAGCACTTTTGGAATTACTCACCTTTCCGATTTTCTAATAAAGAGAGTTTTTGTCCTAACCCAATGTAAGTAGAACAACACTGCAGGAGAGAAAAATGGGGAAACATACTTCTTACTCACAATTATTTGAGTGGGGTATGTTATAAAAATGTGATGGAATGGAATTATGAAGGCCAGGCTCAGGGTGAAAAACTTTCTTTCATCTCCTGAGGAGCGTGGGAAATACAAGAGGATGAGACTGGCACATTCCTGAGGAATTCACAATGTTGTGGCTGGCGTTACTTGGGAGCTGGGGTTTCAGTCTGGGAAGATTCTTGCTAGAGGTTGTGGCTAATAAACATAGCTGGACTGAATTTACATGGTCTGTTGGAGTTCCTTGGCTTAGGCCTGACAAAAAAGGAGGAAAAGGTTAGTCTCTTTGCTTCAAGAGTTTACTCAGCTGTTCTCCTTGCAAGCCCAAGCCAGGCTACTATGCTATGTAGAAACAGACTGTCATTTAATGAAGTTGGTCATTGTGAGTTCTTCAACTATAAAATAATGCAAAAACACAAAAACACAATTGCATACAGTTGTTAGCTTCCATAACATGCCATTATGTAAGATGGACTCTGAAAGAAGGAGCAACTGTTTATTTTACCCCTTGATTCAGATTCCAGTTGGCTTTGCCAAATATCACTGTCCTGTAAGTTACAAATATAGCTGCATCCACAAGCAAATGGCAGATTTATAAACAAGTCATTTGTTCCAAATAGAAGATAATGGAAAAGATCATCAAGTGTTCCATTTCATTATAATCATATATGCAGAACTATCCATGTTGTGGAATATATTTGTATTTTCCATCCAAATATCAACTATTATTTAAGCCTTCTGTAAGTCATCTCTGAGTGCTGACTGTGTTAACCTATTGCATATTCCCCCACACTGAGCCAGTACTAGTGTTCATACCATGGTTTAATAAGGAGATTACGAATGAGTCTTTTGCTCACTTGTTCAGTCCTATAGCTCTTCCCAAGAACTTCATTTACACCAGGAATCCTGTATTCACCAGTTTTTCTATGTTTATTAAATAGAATATACACTTTCAAAATTTAGTATTCTGATTACTAACATTTCCTGGCTCATATAAGACTGTTGATAATTGCTATATGTTCTAGTCCTGCTGGTGACAATATTATGTCCTAATGTAGGGGATCTGGAGAACATAAAAATGTGAGTTGCAAAAGGAAGGCTTATATCTTGCTTTGGTTTGATACCCCTTCTACAATTCAGCCCAGCAATATGTCAGTCTCATTACCAGATTAACTGAGATAGGGGTTCAGGCTTTGAAATGAGTTGAAAACTGCCTATTCATACTGCATATTTAAATAACTTGAAACTAAACTTACACCATCTAGTCCCCAAAGCCAGTTGGATTCCTAATGTTGCCATAATGATTTTGTTTTAATGCTGACAAAAAGACATCCAGAAATGAACTGGATTCATTTCAGTACCTATTGTTCCTGCTTGTCGGCTTTAGTTGCTCCTGCTAATTATGTCCAACTCCAAACATCTTGTAACCTTGCCACATTCTTCCAGTAATCATGTTTTCTGTCCCTCTGTGGCAGGACCACCATTAGTAGGCAGTGTATCAAACCTGCGCATGGTGCCAGTAGGACTGGGTCGCGTTCGGCTGTTGTGGACTCCCATCCCCAGGGCTACAGCTTATAAACTGGTGATTATCAACACTCAGGGTAAGGACCTTCTGTGTGCCTAGATAATTCTGGCTGCAAAAGAATTCAAGCTGTGCAAAGCGGAAAGGGGACCTAGTGGAGAGAAAAGAGGGGTATCTCACTTTTTCACTTTTCAAGTTGGAGGTGGGCATATAGAAGAGTTCTGTCCATCCATCCATCCATCCATCCATCCATCCATCCCATATCCTGCCTTATTCTGTATCACTCAAGAAGGCATATATAATGCTCGCTCCTCCTATTTTCCCCACAGCAACAAAAACTCTGTGAGGTAGGTTAAACTGAGACAGAGTAACTGGCCCCAAGAGGAAAAGGAGTTGATAAAAGGTATTTGTAAGAGAGAGTCAGTTGGAGGAGAAGCAGAAGAGGAGGAAAGTGAGAGAAAGCAGCAGAGTTAATTGAGCTCTTTGGGGGTCTAAGAGGAGAGGAAACAATGAAGTCAAAGGTTAATTGAGTAATCTATAACTTTCGCCCAGTGAGGAATGACAAAAATGGCATTAGTGGCCATTGACCATGTTCTCTGAAGCTGTGAAAACAGCTCTCACTGTTTAAGTACAATGCTACCATTAATCATGCTGTAGTTAATTGTGGTTTCAGACCAGAAGTAGTTATATTTAGTTTGTATATAACTATATATATATATATTTGTTATTTAATTAATATTACCTCAGTGGCCAGGCTTGCACTTAACACTAAGCCATAGTATGATTTCTTTGTTTTGGGCTTTACAATAATGTGCCACTGTTTTCTTGGTATAAGAAATCTTGGTTTCCTATTACAGGTAGTCCTCACCTAACAACCACAGTTGGGACCAGAATCTCAATCGTCGAGTGAAGCAGTCATTAAGTGGGACACCCATATGACTGCTTTGTTCAATGACAGCAATCCGGACACTCCCAGTTGCTGTCGTTAAGTAATCTCCTGGGTTGTTAAGTGGATGGAGCAAAAGAGCTGTCTGCTGAAGGATTTCAGCTCAGCGCAGAGCTAAAATCCTCCCGGCAAGCAGCTCTTTGAGAGTGAAAGGGCTGCCTGCCTGACAGTTCCAGCTCCATGGGGAGCTGAAATCCTCCTGGCAGACAGCCCTTTCGCTCTCAAATGTTCCTAAAGCCCACCGAAGGTTTGCCCTCCCCTCTGTGGACAGAAGGTAAATCCTTCCTGGGGCTGGAGGAACACAGCGGAAATCTTCAGGTTTTGAGCTCCATTCCTGCACACCACTGCGGGGGTGGTGGTGAGGGGGGGGACCTCTCAGCAGTGTGCAGGTATGAAGCTCAAATCCTGAAGATTTCTGCCCCACTCCTGCACAGCACTGAGAGGTTTCCCTCCCTCCCCTCCGTTTGCAAACTTCCCTGCATTGACGTTCCGGGAAAGCCGGCAGAAGACATTGCAAACGGTGATCCCATGATCGCAGGGTGCTTGGCATCCAGTCATAAATGCAAGCCAGTTGCCAAGTGCCCAAAATGCGGCCACATGACCATGGGGGTGGGGGGTGGCACGATGTTTTATAATGGCCAGAAGTGCTTTACAGACCATAAAGCACTCTTTCTGAGGCCGTCGTAACTTCAAACTGTCATTAAACGAGCAATTGTAAGCGAAGACTACCTGTATGCATAAAAGCACAATCTCTGAAAATCCTGAAGTAAGTAATTCTCACAATTTATCCAATAAGTGACTGCACTGTGTCTCTCCACTTCCTAGTAATAGAATTCTGCAGTATGAATGTGCATCTGCAGTCATTTGTGATAAAAGAACAATTCACTTTAGTGCTATGCATTATTCTGCTTGCAATGCTTATGCTGATGACTATGAGAGAAAATGGCCTGGAGTTTGTGGGAAAATGAGGTGAAGAGAAACAGAGACCAACTGGAAGTCCAAAGTGAAAATGGTGGGAAATGGTAAAAGTGATTCAGGACACACACACACACACATATATAGACATAGACATACACACATATCCTTACTTGATTTATATAGCCTCTCATCTCACATTTGTGTCTCTGGGTGGCTTACAATTAAAACATAATTCCAAAAAAACAGAAAAATTAACAATACAATAATAATTATAATTATATAATAAAAGTAAAAAATAGTAATATGAAAGATATAAATATGAGTGTGTGAACCAGGGTTGAAAAATAATGTTTTTGTTTGACTTATATGGAAAGATAGGGTTGTGGAGTTAACTAACACTTGCCATACAAGCACAGGTTGATTCTGCTTCCTTTGCATATTGTTTCAGATGGATCAGAGGAGACAAAAAGAATTCCTGGCGACCGGAGTTTCTTTGAATTGCAGGATCTGAAGGAGGGTGTCACTTACTTAGTACAAATAACGACGCAGTTGGGCACCCAAGAAAGCACTCCTGCCACCCTTAGTCTCCAAGTTGGTGCGTTCTCTTGTGAAGCCAGAGCTACCTCCTTCTCTTGGCAACTGCATTGTGATTTTTTTTTAACCTTCAGCACAGCAGAGTTGTTATGGCTGGTAAAGGCCTAGCAGTAAACCTTGGTCAAGATTTGACGCAGCAGTAGCAAAGCAGGACCGTGCTCCTCCTAATGTCTTTTAAAACTTAGGTTGCTTCAGCTGTGCAAATCTGGGCTTCCCATTAAATACTCAGAGCATTGTGAAATGCTAGTCTTTGGCCCTTGTTCCTATCCTGGCTCCACAGAAAGATCAGAATGGGAGAAGAAGATAAACGCAGTTGAGGACTTTAGGCAAAGTAGGATATTGCAGCCTCAGCTCCCTTCCTCCAGTGACTGAAAAGAATACCTCCCTCTCTGGCAAGTTAGTTGCACAGGTTCTTGAGGTAATGTTCAAGAAGAACAGGAAGAACAACTCTAAATACTATATGTGAAATGATTTATAATGAATAATGGCTGCTAACCATTTTATTATTTTTCAACTGATTTTACTCATCATTGCCTCATCTATATGCTTGACCTTGTAGAATCTCCATCTGTAGGCAGCATCAGCAAGCTAGAGGCAGCTCCAGCTGGGCCCAATCAGTTGCGTGTTACCTGGAACCGGGTTCCTGGGGCTACAGGCTATAAGGTGACATGGCGATTGAGAGAGGGTGAGTTCTTGGTGGGTCCCAGAATAATGCATTCCAACTGCAGTACTGCCCATACTTGGATTTTATTCTATCTGATTATTGAAGTGTGGGTGGCAACATGGTGTCAAAGCTACAACAGTACATGGTGACAATACATGGGTGGAAGAGAACTAAATGAGATATTTGGATGCTTCCAGTTGGAGGGCTTTTGGCCAGCTTTTTTCCAAACAATACTGTGCTGCTGTTCCGGCTTTTCCTCCTTAGTGGCTTTTTCTTGGAAAGAGGAATATGGAAGAAATTAGGATAAAACGCTGAAAGGTAACAAATAGAAGATGTCCTTATCTGCATCTCATTCCATGAATTAGGCTGGGCTGTCTTATGAGAAAGACCTTCTCTGAAAGCATCTTCTAATGCTACATAGTTGTTTCAGTAAATACCAGTTTGGTGGCAAGCAGGCTATGTGACTTTGGAGCAAACTGAAATATCCATAAACCCCAGGCAAGCTTGGTTCTGAAATTTACAGTCTTCCTAGTGGATCCTTGTTAACTTCTGAGAGTTAGATGCCTTTCCCCCAGTACTGACTCTGGGAATTGTCTTTAATTTGATCTTGAGCTGCACTTCTGTAAGGACTTCAGGGTGAGAATTCCCTTCAGATTGTTTTGCATCAGAGGCAGAATTTGGCACTTGCCTATGAACTGAAATATTCTACTCGTTTCTTTTGGCTTCCTGTTGAAAAAAGCCAGATCAGTTGTCACTGAAGACAAGTCAGTGGACTCAAAAGATTAAGCCAATAAGCTTTTAAAACTTCTCTTTATTCTGATTGCCATAACTAAATAATTTTAGAACAGGAAACACTAGTAATCTGATAAAATGCTAGAGCTTATTTGTGTCTCTGAACAAGCTAATCTCCTTTCCAGTTCAGAACTGTTTAGGCAGTCAGTTGCCAATTCTAAGCAAAAGGCTCTTCTTTAATCACAATATTAAAATATTTCTAAGTGTTCACAAGCACAGACCAGATTGTTGTCCCAGAAATCCCAAGGCAAAACATGTTAAAGCAGGATTAGTGATTCCCCCCCCCAGAGGAAATTTTAATTATATAACAGATTTTTTAATCAAATGATTTTTAACAACATGGTTGTGTAATATTAATACAAACACACACACACACACCCCATATATATTTGCATATAAGCCCATCCACAGATAAGCTGACTCTTGAATTTTTAACCAGAATACCATGAAAAATGCACCACGCACAGATAAGCCAACCCTCAAAATTTTCATATGTTTTAATTTTCACAGTTGCCTTTTCCACAGGTGGCTCATTTTTCATGGAATTTTTGGTTTAAAATTTGAGGGTTAGCTTATCTGCAGATGGGTTTATACATAAGTATATAAGGAATATACAGGTACTTTAAAAAAACCTGTGGGAAAAGCCTACTGTATATACTCACAGATAAGCTAAACCCAATTTTGGGTTGGTATTTTGGCTTCAAAAATTCTCGGCCTATCTGCGATTATATATGGTGCTTGTGTGTATGTACAGTACGTGTATGTGTATGTTCTGGAGTATGCAGGGATGCTCATGTAGGACATGTCAGCAAATTCTTAAAGCAGCTGCATCTTTCCCTGGGATCACACAGCTTGTCTCCATAGCTGTAGGCCGCCCCAAGGAAAGTTTTTGGTTTAAGGAGCTGCTGATAGGTACTATATGCTCCAAAGCACCTTTTCCCCTTCAAATCCCAAACACTACCCACCTTTTATATATATATATAAGACTAAGATATATTTTACTTTAAGATGAATAATCACAGGAAAATAATAACAAGTTTCCTTGTGGGAGAAACGTGCACCCTTGTAAGAGAAGACCAGCTCAGTTTCAGCTTGAAGCTACTTTTCTGGATGCCAAAAAATCTGTTTTTCTCTCTTCTACAGGATGTGACATGTTCTGACATTTTCTGTGTTTTTGAAATCTAATTGAGATTTTCTTTTTCAATATAATCCATTTGACTTGTTTCCTAGGAGACTGGAAAATGGAAGGATTTCATCAGTCCCCTTTCCTCCCTCTTCTCCACACCCTGAAAAGTTGCATCCAAGAAATTGAGATGATACACAGATAATTTTTGCTTCCTCTCCCTGTCAATTCTGAGTTAGTTATAAAATGCAAGACAGTTTCAGATAGAAAAATTTGACTGGGTATTTTATCCTCAAAGGACTGGTTCTTATTAGTTATCATCTAGCAATCTGTGAAATACATTTTAATATCGAGAGGCAACAGCCTTGGCATTTTAGTACTGTAGTCTTGAAATGTAAATGGGCCACTGAAGTACAGTATAGTCATTTATATCCAAGGTATGGAAAAAGAACATTCCCTTCCATGCCTTCTTGTTTGTACTGTCATATCCAATGGAGTCTTGATATAGTCTAAGTGTTTTGTATCTTCTTGTGATCTGACTTTCATTATTGAATCTGCCAGGGGTAAAATTCATTAGCTAACAGGAAACTCTTGGGACTGGAGTATATTAGCTGTCTTTTCATCTCCCAGAGCTGGGAATGGGTTGTGTAATATACTATCCATCACACTGTTGCTGGCTATGTGTTAATTCTTTTTGTTTCCATTCTGCTTTGCGGCTTGCATTCCTTTAGACAGCAGCATTTCCCTCCCTGTTTCTCCTTATATGCATATGTAGCTCATTTCTGCACAATGTAAGGCTGCTTCATTGAAATTTGCATCTCAGAGAAACATAATTATTTATGTTTGGCCTGCCACAGACGTTTTTGTAGTATGCATGGACTGTTGATTAGAGGTGAAAATCCTGGTTTCCCAGGTGCTGCATTTGAGTAAACAGATACCCGCAGCAAGAATAGACCTATTTTATGTGTTTACAACTTTTGAATTTTTGAACCACAAGTTTGTTCTATTATTTTCCAAATCACTTGGCAAACATTTCAGTAAATTTTCCAGATGAAAATAATTCATTTCCCCAACATGAACATTTTTGTATTCCTACAAATACAGATAACAATGGGTTAGTAAATTATACATTTTATTCATTTTATTTGTTATATTCCACCTATTCTTCAGAAGCTCAAGACAGTATTTGTAATTCAGCATATATAAGGCAATTTTAGATGTATATTTCTGCTAATAAAGGGGTTTTTGTGCACATTTTCTCCAGGATATTCATTTTTGTGAGTACAAATTTTGATCAAAGAATGACAGTGCAAAATGTGGTGAAATGCAAAAGGATGATTGAGTTCCAGATTGTTAATGAGCTTGGAAGCATGTATTGGTTGATCTGTGCTCTCTGGTAGTTTTAAGCTGTAAGAGTTCACTCTGTTTTCTTCCTTGTGTGTGTAATCTGTTGCCTCCATCTTGATATACATCTATTCTCTTCCCCCTCCAGGTCAAGAGGTCTCTCGAGTCGTACCAGCTGATATAAATTCCTATACCATTGAGGGTCTGAGGCCTGGGATTGTCTATGTCATTGAAGTTTCAGCCTTAGTTGGCAGCAGAGAAGGGAACTCAGCTACCACCACAGTTACAACAGGTGAGACCAACTCTGGCTGTGGATACACATCTCTCTACCCTTTTTGCTCCACCTTGAGAATCCTATTAGCAGTCATCCCTTTTTGTTCTTTGCCTTGAAGCCTCTGATCAAGTGGGAACGGTCACCAGCCTCAGAGTCCTTGAATCCAGGGGCAACGTGGTACGCATCTCATGGGTTGGTGTGCCAGGGGCTACAGCATATCGAGTGGTATGGAGCCAGCGCAGTGGTAAGGAATCTGCCTTCTGTTTCTGGTTTCCTCACAATAGTTTGCCTCTTGAAGAAAATGTTTGTTTGCTATTGACCTGTAGAGGCTCATTATTTTAATAACCACTTGAAGCCACTGGGAAAGGTGGTCCATTGGTTCAGCATGAGATATCATCAGCACGCTGGTGGTAGTTTTACAACTCAATGCTGGAACAAGCCAGGGATGCGATTAAAGTCTTGTTCTGGTGTCTGGAAACAAGTTAAAGTTGAATCATTGGAAGACAAAGCTACTATTAATTCAGAAACTATTTGGCCCATTAAAGCTCCAGTTGTGACTCTGAGCTCTGTATTGGCTTCTGCTAGATTTCTGGAAACAATTTGAAGTGCTAGTTTTTAACATATACAGTCCTTTATGGCTTGGCATCCAAGTATCATCAGGACTGCCTCTTTTAGCAACTCCTAAGCTGAGATGTTGAAGGTTCCTCCATATGGAAGATCCAGAGAAGTGAAGCCAGAAAATCTTTATGGTTTTCACTCCATCCCTTTCCCTGGAAGTGGGGCTTCTCTGATGGTCTTCAAGAGGAAGGTTAAGATGGAGATTTTCCATAAAGCTTGTAATATCTAAGATTATTGTTGAACTTCAGACACCAGAATGAATTAAGGATTATACACCCCTGATGAATGGATGATTTTTACCCACTGATTTTACAAAGATTACCAGCAGTCTACAACATTACAGATAAAATTATGTATAAATCATAAGTCAGCAATTACCTGCTCTTCGCAATCCAAAGAATACTGTGATGTTACCATATATTGATCCCATATATAAAATAGCTTAAGGTGATACCTTTTATTGGATCAGCTGAATGAAATCAACATTATGGTGGAAATTACGTTTAAAATTTACCAATCACATTATTTGGGTAAGAATGTCATATTTGAAGGAAATAAAAAGATATATGAGGATGGAATTTGTTGGAGGTTGGGGTTGTTTTCACTTCAGAACTCCAATCATATAAAAGATGGTGGAAGAAAAACAATTTCTGTGCTAATGTCTTTCAAAAATTAGTGATTGGTACTGATCCTTTAAGATAAATTTATATTGACTTGTCTGACCAACTGGGAACTATTTGTTCTGGTCAGAAAAGAGGAAGAAGGGAGAATTGAAATGGATTTGGGAAGGGAGGCAGGGAATGCTGAAGCAATTTTTTAAAAAAAGTTCTTGCAAACACATATTTTTAACAGAAATTAATTCGTTATTACAAATTATGGATGTATTGAATTTAGGAATGTTACAGGGAAAAAATTACAGTACAAGCCATGGACTTGAAAAGCTGATAATTTGACATCACTGCCTTATTAAGAAAATGAAGATTTAAGTATTTTTTTTTTTAAGAATCCCTATGAATGTTAAAAGCAACATGAAAATAAATATGAAGAGTAGGTTTTCAATTCTGAATGTCTGCTACAGTCTTAATTTGTGCATCTTAGTTCTGGGAGTAGAAAAACAAAATCGTCATAAATCAAAAACATAGCTGATTTTGGGACTGATGTTGGAGATTTTCAGGCTGCCTTGTTGTTTGCTGGAAGGAAATGTAGAATTAGGGAGAAGAGGGGCTGCCTGTTGGTGTGATCAAGCTTTATACTTATTTGCGTGGGCTGCAATGGCCTGGGGTGGCTTTGGTCATCTTTTTCACTAGGAAGGTTACGTTCTCTTCTTTTGAAGGTGGACCTGAAAGCAGCAAGCTGGTCTTGGGAAATGTTAATTCCTTTGACTTAGAAAACCTGGAAGGAGGAGTCAGCTACATTGTAAAAGTCACAGCACTGATTGGGAATCGTGAAGGAAACCCTGTATCTATTACTGTCACAACACGTAAGACTTATTTGTCCATATTTGTGTGTCAAGATTCTTATTATTCTGCTTTCAAGAAGCTCCAGGTGGAATTTTAGCCATATTATGCTTCAGTTTCCTAGCAAAGAGTTAGAGAGGAATCATCTGGCACTTTCTAATAATATTTGACACCCTGGATTGTATTGTTGCTGCACTTGTACCCATCACCCTTACAGAAGTTCTCTGAGTGCACAAACTATGGATAGAGGAGGTTCTGCCTCTGCAATGTTTTAATTGAATTTGATCAGTATACTGTTCTTCCTTCCAATGCATAGAGTAAAAATGCATAATGCGCCACCCAGAGTCACCTTGTGTGAGATGGGCGGCTATATAAATATGATAAATAAAATAAATAATAGTCAACAAAAGCAATAAAAGTACAGCATCAAGCTATATTAAAAATGTCTGTCTCTGGTGGCAATTAATTCAAAGGAGCTTGGTTTTAGACAAGTTGTTAACCTGCAATTGTTCAGGAATGCAAACAACTTTAAGTTATTGTCTGAAATATTCTTCTCAGAATAAAATTCCTTCCCCTGGAGCATTACCGCCGACAAAGATTCCTCCTGGACACCATCTTGTGGACCATGTCTATAGACCACCATACCTGATCTCAGCACCTAAGTTGGTTATTCAGGTGTTATTATTGGTGTTATTCAAGGAAGCAACATTTTAGTGATTATTCATGGAGGATACAAATAGCAATTTTTAAAGTGAAAAAAAAAAGTTTATTTCTATCTCATACTGAAGGTATATCTCTTATCTATGTTTCATAAGAGGAATAGTTCCTTCTAGGGTATTTATTTCTCTTTGTTGATGACCAGACTACCTGGCTTTTTTTCCACTGTTAATCCTACGTTTTTCCTTTCAGCGGCAATCCCAATTCAACCCGTTGGAAATCTGCGTGTGACTGACTCCTCAGAAACCCGTATCCGACTAGAATGGAGCCCAGCACCAGGGAGCACGGGCTATCGGCTCACCTGGCGCCCAGCAGGTGATAAGCACTTCCTAGATCATCTCCTCTTTCACTGCCACCCATCATCCAAGTAATTAACTAGCTCTCTTATGTGGGACAGGTGGGACAGAGAGGAGCCAGCTGTTGCCAGCCCATATTAACACCTATGACATTGAAGATCTGCAGCCAGGAGGGCGCTACGACATCCGCATCACAAGCCTGACTGGCAACCGGGAAAGTGAAGCTGTGGCCATTGTCGCCGCCACTGGTAACCCAACCTTTTGCTAAGGTGTCCTGTCACTCCAGAGATAGAAGTCAACAGCACAAAAGTTGCTAGACTAACATCTATTTATATATGGAATTTAAGTTTCATATGTAAGGAGAATAGAGACCAGACAGAGATAAGCCAGTCCTATCTGGTTCATTGGTTTTCATCAATGGCCCCTGTTGGTCCCTAAGAGACACTTCTTTTGGTGAAATCATTGTTGCATTTTCTTGCAGCTAAGAGCCCTGCTTTGGAGCTTTGTAGTTCTTTCATGCAGATTAGAGAAATTATATTTTTATCTGATATGTAATTATCTGATATCTAAGATTCTTCTACAGTATTGCCAGAGATCAGTGGATACTTGGGTCTTTCATTTCTTTCCTGATATTTAATTCCATTGGCTGTTGCAGCTCCATTTCTAAGCTTAGAACTAAAAAAAATAACCTTTAATCTTTAAAACAATTTTTAAAGAACCGTTCTTAAGTTGCCTTAAAAAAAACTTTAAACATCACACAAAGCAAAATGTATCACCTAAAACTGACATGAAACCTAAATAACAGTATAAATAGCTTGTCTTGACATTAGTCTAACCTGCTTAGGAGAACTCCCAAATTAGAGTGGTACTCCAGAAGGTTGCTATTAGGCTGTTTCTCCCACATTCTAGTTCACTTGGTGGTAGCACATATACTGTGAGAAGGTAGTTCAAGAAGCAGAGCTTCAACTGTGGACAAATTGTTTTCACACCTATAACAGTATCTATATATTATTACTTCCTTATTTATGTATTGCTTTTCTCTGTGTAATATTCAAGCCAATATGTAACAGACAATAAAATTAGTTTTGTATATACAGTAGTACTGTTATCCTGCTTATCTTTGGTATATAGCTACCAGGTCTGTATAGAGCTGATGCATTCTGCCTCAGCACTTTGCTTTCAGCATCAGAAATGATGTGATCTTCCGCTTATGCTTAAAACATTGGCAGGGATGTACTCAGCCTCACAAGCATCAAGACAGGCCAGTCTGCTTCAAAATAAGTGGCTTCTGCACTGTGCTTGCAAAGAAGTCTTCTGAAGGGCCAAAGAAGCAGCTGGAGCAGAGCAGTAGGTAAAAGTGCCAGGCTGTTTCATGGACCTGCTACAATGCAATGATTTGAGCCAATTACTTTCAAATGAAATCATCCCATTAAATTTTGTCTAGCCCTAACAGATATTTCTTCTGATGAAAATATTCTCTCATTTGTGCACAGCAGTTCTGACTAAGATAGGAACTACCATAGTGCTACAATGGATCACAAGTTTGGTATCCACTCTCTGTGGTCATGAATATGAGTTCCTACCAAGAGCTTCTCTAGATATTCCCTTCACTGTCAAGGACCAAATTAACTCTCCCACATTTACCTTTATTTCTCTAGCAGCTGCAGGCCGGGTGACCAATTTCCAGGTGGCAGGTACTCAGAAGGATTCTGTAACTTTGACCTGGACTCCAGTCCCTGGGGCTACTGGCTATCTTCTTACATGGAAATCTCCAAGAGGTTGGTCATTGTATTTGACGTATCCCTACATATATCCCTAATATCCCTACGTTTATATCACATCACATCTTTCTGATTTTCCTTTACAACAATGTTTTGTGGGGTAATGGTCAAGGTATTATCCTAGGAATGGGGAAACCCAGATTCTAGTCCACTCTCATAGTTGCTCACAAGGTGATTTTGCACATGTCACTCTTTCTCAGCCCAACTTACCCTTAAGGATTGTTGTTATGGGGGAAAAGATCTTGTACAATGCTTAGATATAAGTACATATCAAATAAAAATACCAATACTGAGTTTTTTTGTTTATTTATCCCATTTCTTCCACTTCCTCAATCCATTCAGACTCTAGGTAGTTTACAGATATTAATACTAAAATAATGATAATAAAAAATACAAAAATGCCATTAACTAATTAGTATGGTGCCAGTGACTCTACAGTCAGTTCCCAAAGGTCTAAAAGAGTCAGATTTTACCAGCTTCCAGAAGGCCATGAGAATGGAGGCTGCCCTAGCTTTAGAGGCAGGCTGTTTGCAGGAGAGGGGAGCTCCCACAGAGAATGTCTCCATTTGTCCCCCTCCTGCCACACCCCCAGATAATTAGGGACCCTTAGCAAGTGTTCTCTGGCTATTGGTTCAGGCAGACAGGATCAACAGTATCTGGGAGAAATGGTCTCTTAAATACCCAGACTCTGAGCTTTATAGAACTTCAAAGCTAGTGACCAGCATTGTGAGTTTCATTCAGAAACATTATACACCAATGCAGTTCCCACAGCAACAGTGTAATACAGCAGTATTGTGACTGATCAATGAGCATATAAGCCAATGCATTTTGGACCATCTAAAGTTTCCGGCTAGTCTTGGCAAGCTCCACAGAGACTGAATATAGTAATCTGAGCAAAGGCCATCCTGGCTGGACTGAAAGGTAGTGACTGGTCCAATGTCACCTGTTGAGCTTCTGTGGCTGAAGATCTCACCACACTAGTCCATCACCTGAACCATTACACCTATTGTTCTACACTGTTGCTTCTATAAGCACATACGTGAGATGGGCAGCTATATAAATTTAATAAATAAATTTAGAATTTGGACAGAGAAAATATCAGTGACATAATCCTATTGGATCCAGTCCATGAGATCATGAAGCATTGTTCTCATTGTTGTGAAAGGAATAGAAGATTGTTGCTTTAATAGAAGGCAAATAAAGGGTTAACTGGTCATTTTCTTATAAGGAAGGTGAGGCAAAAAGCTAAGAGAATTTGGAGAGAAAATGAGGTTCAGAGGCCATTGACAGCTGGAAGAAGTCAAAAGAGAGAAAGGAAAAGGAGATGATAATCAGCGAAAAGAAAACACCAGTGGCCCTTGTGATAAAATAAACCATCATTCTGTAAATAAGCACAGAGGAGGAATGTTATTATTCTTAAAATGATTGTTTTAATATGATTGTTAAATAACATTTTAATTGTTTATCATTATTCTTAGCTGCTATAGCACACTGTTTCTCAGGATTGCTCAGCTAAAAAGTTTGACTGTTAAGGCAAGGTTATTCCTTTCTCCTCTGTTAAAGTGACTGGCTTTTAAACAGAGCTGAGTGTTGATGCAACATTCACCCAGATGCAATATAACATTTCATATGATAACCCTTTGGTTACATCTTCCAAGTCTCCCTGACAACTTGAGGTTGGATACTTTGTGAGACACACTATCCCCATTTGTTACTCCTGTGTAAAATTAACTGTGTTAATCCTCCATCGTGTTCCTTTGTTTCAGAGGAAGGAGAGGCACAAAGATCATTGCCTGGATCAGAAACATCCTACCCAGTGTCTGGGTTGCATCTGGGTGAGCGATACACCTTTACTATTCGCCCGCTGTTTGGGAGCATCTCTGGTGCTGAGGTTTCTGTTACTGACCAGACAGGTGAGTTTTGCTTTGTGGGGGGATGTCTTTACCTGGGTATCCATGCGAGGGGAACAAATGGCAAAGCATGTGTGATCAAACAAGTGCTACAAGTTACATACTTGTGTCAGAAGCTTGACCACAAGTAAGTAATGACGTTTGTGTGATGTCACCACAGCATGCTGCCATTTTGGCATCACTGTAGTTTGCACTGGGTCTCTAGAGCCTCATACTTGTAAGATGGTGGTCAACTTTTGGGTGGCAGGGGCTGCACTTAATATTTGGTGGGAGAGAAAGATGAAGTCCTATTTTTGAGAGGGAGTCCTGGAGTGTTTGTTTTTAACAATGATGAGCCTATTTTAGACCCTACACTTTAGATTTCCTGGTCTGTCTATTCCTTGTCCTGTTACAGAGAGATTATATGACATTTCTCTGGCTCAGTTTTGTTTCAGTAAGTTTAGGTAGATCTTTCAGATTCACATGGCAAGCCATTTGGGAAAATGTTTTTAAAATACTACAGTATTTAAAAATAAAATATAATTAAGTCATCTGATTTGAAAATATTTGGGTGGAGAGTTAGAAGCAGCTACACAGGAAGTAAAATCTCTTCAGTTCTTATTTGCATGTTTTTGGGGGGATGGAGGGAAGCCATTCTTACTCACTCTGAAGCATTCCATTCTGCAGTCTGTCCAGATGCCCAGCAGGATATCATTTTTCTTGTACATACAACTCGAGACAAAGCCTACAATGCAGAGGCTGTGCGAAGCTTCCTCTCCAACACTATCTCCACCCTGGGTCGCCTAGGCCCTGAAACTACCCAGGTAACCAACATCATCAAGATTTTGCAGTTCTTCCTTCTTGTTTGATTCACATGTACTGAATGCACAAAGACATTTGAAGTTATTTCACTGGGTGAAGTGGACCCAGTTATAGTCCTGCTGATTCTCATTCTATCAATGCAATCGATAGCTGGTGCCAGTGAGGTGACAAAGGATAGAATTTGGTAAAGGTATGTTCTGTACCTTCATGTTGTGGAGTTTTATGTGGCCATCCAAGTAGCTGTGAATCAAAACTTTGTCCCTGCAGAGATGTGACAGGGTGGGATCCAGTTCTGTGATGAAATGTTGGGATTCAGAGAGATGGAAGAGAATACTGAGCCATTACAGAAGAAATAATTGAGTATTGGGAAAGTAGTAAGCCGGAGAAGGAAACTCAGGACAATTCCACTTTGATTGTATTAGTATAACTTGAAGTAGGGTGGGGGTTCGATGGGCTTTCAAATTTCTGCCATGGTACCCTAAATGCACTGAAATATATTCCAAGGCTACTGGCAACTCCTGTTTCCTGGTCTTGCCGATTTCAAAAGGCTGAGAAGTAAATGTATATATCACTCCTGGTTTCTCTCAGTTCCTAAGATGGGGATCTTTCCTGTCTTGGCTGCATGCGACTTCATCTTTGGATTCTGCTTTTATCGCATTTATTTTCTCTTTCCTTTTCTGCCTGCTCCAGGTGGGCATTGTGATTTACAGCTACCGAGGCCTCCCTTTGCTCCCACTTAATCGTTCCAGCGATTTAGCAACTGTCCTGCAGCATATCCGCTCACTGCGCTATGAGGAGCCTAGCGGCACTGCCATTGGTAAGGAGTCACCCATTCCTTTCTTTGATTCCAGGAACAGGGAGGGAATTGCAGTTCCTTTCTCAAGCAGGAAGAAAAAGAAACAATCTTGTTTCCTTTGAAATTCTACCTGCGATCATGAAGTTAATATTCACAGGGGTTGCTAGTGAATACCTGAAATGAGCAATGCGTCACTAGGGCTCTTACTAAAGTGTGTGTTTCTCTGAGTGCATATCGGTTGTTACTTTTTCTATGAAGGAGCAGCCATTAATTTTGTGAAGACCTACATGCTGAGCCCCGTTGCAGGGCGAAGACCCAGCGTACCAGGAACCTTGGTGATATTGGCAGATGGGTCATCCAGTGATGATGCCATCGGCCCTGCCAGGGAAATCAAAGCTGCCGGTAAGTCACCAGTCCTTCAAGTCTGGAATGCAGCACACACGAGAGAAGCATTTGCTATTGCTGCTGCTCTCTAATAAAATTTTCTTAAAGGGATAGTTTTCTTCAAAACACTTCATCTTTTTTTTTTTTAAAAGTAAGAGATAAAGTACCGGCCTACTTATTCCCGGTCAACATACCTTGACTGTGGCTTTCTCCTTTCAGTTTGGGTTGGACACCGAGGCATTTTAGTGACCGGTAGCTTAGTTTAATTCTGATGCATCTTAACTGTATACTGTATATTTATCTTCAAACTTAACTCATATGTTCATGTCATATTATACATTGAATTATTTATATTTAAATTAACATTAAGAAGAACTCTCTGTGATAAAATGTTTGTTCAAATTCTTCAGAACTTGTAAAACTGACAGAGAATAGGTATCCTTCCAATTTTATCATATGGTAGGGGTTTTTTTGTTTGTTTAAACATAAAAATGCACAGTATCCAGTTCCGTAGTCCATCTGTTCCAAACCTGGCATATGCAAATCAGAAGAATGTAAGCATTGGGGTAGACAAAACATTTAAAATTCAGCATTTATCTATATATTTATTAACCATATTTATATGCCCACCATCTGCCAAGGCTGTCTGGATGGTGAACAGAGATAAAAACAAAGCCAAATTCACAATCCATTAAAGAAAAACCATTTGAGGCCCCTAAAAATAATCAGTAACAACATAACAAGCACACCTACACCCACATTTGGGCTCCATTAACACCCCAGCCCCAGTGCCTGGGGGAAGAGCCAGGTCTTCACGGCCTTCTGAAAAGCCAGCTGGGTCAAGGCTGTCCATGTCTTGGAGGCAGACTGTTCCACAGAGCAGGTGCCATGACAGAGAAGATATGTTTCTTAGGACCCACTAAGTGATGGAGCACGCCCACTCTTCCTGATCTGGTAGGAAGGCAGAAACCATAGGGGAGAAGTGGTCCTGCAAGTAACCTGGCCCCTTGCCATGTAGGGTTTTAAAGGTGGCAACCAGCACCTTGAATTGTACCCAAATCCCCTTGGGAGCCAGTGCAACTCACATAGCAGCAGCATTATGTGGGTGTACTGTGGTGTGTCCAATGTTGCATGTGCCACTATATTCTGGAGCAGCTGAAACTTCCAGATGGTCTTCAAGAGCAGCCCCTTGTAGAATGCATTGCAGTAGTCCAACTGGGAGGTGACGAAAGCATGAGTGACCATGAGCAGTGCCTTCTGATCTAGGAACAGGTGCAACTGGTGCATAAGTTGTAATTGTGCAAAGGCTCTCCTACTGCTACTGCCTGTTCCTCAAAGAGGAGTTGCAAATCCAGGAAGACCCCCAGATTGCATACCAATTCTATTGGGGGAGTCTTACCCTCTCCAGAGTTAATGATGGAGAACCACTAGATACAGGGACCTAAAACCCACAACTACTCAATGTTGTCAGGGCTGAGGTGAAGTCAGTTCTTCCCCATCCAGACCCACAAAAACCTCCAGGCACTGGAAAAGTACCCTTATGGGTAGCCCAGAGCAAAGATGTATACCTGAGTATCATCAGTGCACTTATGATACTTAATGGTGTGTTGACAGATTATTGCACCCAATGGTTCCATGTAGATATTAAATAAGAACAGGGGGTCGATCCCTGTGTCACCCTGAAAAGCAGGGGCCTAGGAATAGATCTCTCCCTCCCAGCACTGACTAGAACTGGCGTCAGAGGAAGGAGGAGAACCACTGAAGACTCTGCTCCCAACTCCCTCAGCCATGTCAGAAGGATACCAAGATTGATGGAACTGAAAGCCACTGAGAGATCAGAGAGGGCCAGAATGGATACACTGTCCCTACCCAAACACACCAGAATGCTTTTGGCTTGAAACAAATTGTTCAATGTTACAGATAGTTCTTGGGTTACAATGGCAATTGGGAATGGAAACTCCATTACTAAGCACAACATTACATGACTGCATCGCTTAGCAACAGCAGTCCCAGTTGCTGTTGTTAAATGAGGACTGCACAGGTCATTAAGTGAGGACCCCATGTGACTGCAGCTTCCAACTTCCTGCTGGCTTCCCCATTGTCTTTGCTTGTGGGAAGCCAGCAGGGAATGCTGGATTGCAATTACGTGACTGCGGGGATGCTGTGATGGCCAGAACTATGAGGATCTGTCGTAAGTACCATCAGTTCAGCCCCTGGTAACTTTGAATAGTCGCTGAATGAATGACCGTAACCCGAGGACTACCTCTACTGGAAGTGTTTTGTTGCTATTCTGATTGTATTGGAAATATTCTGAATTCAAAGCAGATAAACAGCTGTTTTTTGCTCAGAACCATTTCAGCATGCCAGAACACTTCCAGTGAGGTCAGGAAAGCTGTTTTTTTGCTCAGGATGTTGCATTTCAATCTTGAAACATAATTTGAAACATTTTGCACACCACAAATAAGAAGCTACAAAAACCAGTGAATCTTCCAGAAGAAAAACAGAATGGGAAGTAACTTACGTGCCATAAGGGAGCACCTTTAGTATACAACCACATCATATGAATCAGTGTTCATTTTTGAACACTACATCTCCAACTACTGGCTGAACCCAGCAATTTCTTTTCAGTATTTTTTTAATTTAAATTTCATCAAGGAATAACTATATATTCACCCTGGAGGAGGCTGACTTCTTGTTTTTCATTAATACTCCAAATTTTTAGAGAGGTTTTGAAGGAAACTCCCATATGGCCTTATACTTAATGGTATGAGTGGATCTGAACACTTCTAGCTGAGCAGTCTGTCATTTGGCCTTGCTGAAGAAATAGGATAATACTTTTTTTTTTTTTTTAACTTAGGTATCCTTAAGTTGCTTTGATACAGTTTGGGCAGCCCTGGCTGAAACTTGCCTTTGAAAAAATTAGCTGAGCTACTGGTATGCTCAGCCTCCTCACCTGGACTGCACCATCTCCAGTGAGTAATTAACATGAAGGACCTCCATTGAGTTCCCTTCTGTGGACCTTGCAGGAATCCAGGTGCTAGCAGTGGGGATGGAAGGGGCTGATCGTGAGCAGCTGCGTCGCCTGGTGACCAATGAAGAATCACGTAACGTTTTCTTTGTGCGAGACTCAAATAGTCTGTTGGAGATGGAAGCGGGGCTTGCCAGTGCCCTCTGCATCAGTGACAGGGTAAGGCACTGCTAATGTAGCAGAGGACAGGGATTGCCTGTGGTTTTCTGAGCAGCTGAATAGATCCAGCAGTGGTGGGAGGTAACAAGACGACGAGTATGAAGGCACATTTGCCTCTTGCATTCAGGGAACACTCATGCTACAGAAGGCATACTGAAGGAGAAAAGCACAGTGGCTTCTGTTATTTGCATTAGGCCCAGGATTTCCTCTACAGGATGAGAACAGATAGATTTGCAAGAGGTGGGAATTTCTGCTGTGTACAATAACCACTTGCTAATCCAGTTACTGTATCTATCACATTCTGCCAAGGCGTAGAAGAGACATTACCACTGTCCTACTCCCGAGGTTTCTGATGAAGTAACTTCCTCTTTACCTCTTCATAATTGTAAAAAACGGGTGGCTTATCAAGGCCACTCCGGCCTTCCTGTGCCTTGCTGACCACTCCAACCCACTCATCTGATCAGCCATCTTCTGACTAGGAGGCACTGGTCTCCCTTTCAAAAGCAGCCACAGTGGTGAGGGTGGTGGGGTTATGGAGACAGGATTAAAGTCTCTTCTCCCCTCCCCATCTGCCTCAGCCCTCCTTGGTAAAGTTTTCTTGTCCCCTAAGGAAACAGGAACCTTGTTGAAGGGAGCTGTGCACGGAGATAGGTTTTAGCCTCATTTTTCCCTAGTTTTCCTGAGGATCCATGTGTGAGAGAAGGGAAATTGATTTGGTAGATGGGTGAGCGTGTACGTACGTGTTGAGTTGCAGCCTCTAATGAGCTCAGCAAGAGCCTATGTGGTGTCCCAACAGAAAACTTTCCCCTTTATTTCTGTGAACTCCAAAATACGTTGTTACCTAGCTCATGGCCTGAGTCTAAAGCCTAGCCCCTAATGTGTAAAGGTTTGCATTGTAGTTATCGTAACATTCACTTTTTAGTTCTTTGTTTTCTTCCTCTCTTTCTCAGCCTAGACCAGAGCCTTGTGCTGTGCAGTGCCCTAAGGTAAGTCATAGACAATTATTCTGCATAAGATTTCTACTCACAAACTATATGTGTTCCCTCAGGTAGCAAAGGAGAGACAGAGATTAGAAACTAAGAAAAAAAGTCAGGGTCATTGGAACCTTTCTTGTGTAAATATGGGATAAGTTCCTCTGTTATGGCAAAGTTGCCCCATCTTGTTTTGTTTATAAGATACCTTTTAGGCCTTTTTTAAAAAAGAATATTCTATGGTTAAGACTACTGAATAGTTACTGCTTTTAAAAATGGGTATACTGTCAGGATTTTCCAGGGCAGCTTATCATAGACTAAAATGACCATGTAAAATTCTAAATCATTAAAATATGAAGCACAGTCATTAAAATATAATATTAAAACTATAAAGCAATAAAAGTGGCAGTAAAACTCTCTAAACAGAATAGTCATTTAGAATTGACACATACCATTTGCCACACCTCAATATGAGAAGGCCACCTGGACAGGGCCTCCAAAGATGATCTCAGTTTATGGGCAGGAACAAACAGGAAAAAATATTCTACCAGATATTGTGATCCTGAACAATGAAGGGCTTTAGAAATTAATAACAGCACTTTGAATTAGCCTTTAGGGCCACAGCATCAATAGAATCTCCAAACTGTTTCAAATGCCCAGTATCAAATACAAGCACTAAAGATTTGTTCTAGAATATATATATATATATGCCTGAAGTGTGGAGTCCTTGGTGTTCTCTGATCTTGGTTGTTTTCTTGCAAACGTTTCATTACTCAGCTAGGTAACATTTTCAGTGCTAGAATGGGATGGGGTTTGCTCTCTGTTTATATACAGTGGTTTGCCCTGGCAGTGTTGGTGGGGGTGGGTTTTTTGTTTTATTCCCCCCCCCCCCCAGTATTTCCTTGATTAGGGTATTGTTTACTGCTGATTGTATGTCTGGTGATAATCTTCATGTTAATCTCTGCTTATCTTGGTGATGATTGCCAGTAAGGAGATGTTCTGGTCTCTTGTTTTCCTTTTTATTGTCTCTTTTGAATGGTGTGTAGATGTTGTTTATCTCTATGTGCCTGTTGATGACTGCCTTGTCTGAATACCAAGCTTCCAGGAATTCCCTTGCATTTTTGGATTTAGCTTGGTCTAAGATGCTGACAGTTTCCCAGTTGAAACTATGGTTAAGTCTGTCCATGTGTTGTGAGATTAAGGAGTTTTCATCATGTATTCTGACTGCTAGTTGGTGTTCATGGATGCGCTCTGCAAGCCTTCTGCCTGCCTGTCCTACACAGTGGTTGTTACAGTCCTTACACTGTATGTTGTAGATGACTCCTGTTTTTTCTTCTAGGGCTACTGGGTCTTTTGGTTTGCTTAAGATGTTTTGGAGGGCTTTAGTTGGTTTGTGTGCTACAGAGACGCCATGTGGTTGTAGTAGTCTGTTGGTAGTTTCTGAGATGTTTCTGATGTATGGCAGTGTTATCCTTTTCATAGCTTGTGTTGGTTGTGTTGTAGTAGGTTGAGTGGTCAGGCACTTTTTGATAAAGTTGCGTGGATATCCATTTTGTTGGAAGATGTTGTATAGGTGGTCTTTTCCCTTTTTCTGCTGTTCTGGGTTGCTGCAGTGGATTTGTGCTTGTTTGAATAATGTTCTTACACAGTTCCTCTTGTGGGAGGTTGGGTTGTTACTTTGGTAATGGAGTACTTGATTAGTGTGGGTTGTCTTCCGATAGACTTGGGTTCCTAATTTGCTGTTGTTACCTCTGCTGATGAAGATATCCAGGAAGGATAGCACTGAAGATGTTACCTAGCTGGGTAACAAAACGTTTGCAAGAAAACAACCAAGTTCAGAGAACACCAAGGACTCCACAGTTCAACCCTGAGCTACACATATTCTCTTCTATTGGTACATGCCTGAAGAGAAGAAGAATTCTTCCAGTTATTCACAATTCTTCCCTATGGTATTATTGGAAGATTATTCAAAGCACATAAACTAAAAAGTGAAGCAGAGAATAAAGTGGTCCTTGTCTTCATTAAAACCCATAGTGGTTTTCCCCAAAGTGCAGTCCTCTGTTGCATCTCCTCTTTTGGTGTCCTTCTGTTAGCTCAGGAAAGTCCCACATCCTGGACATTGACATAATCTGACCCTAGAGGTCTCTGAAGGGGAGGGTAAGATATTTATGTCTGACTTGAGGCAGGCCCCAGAGAAGCAGAAGCAACACTACTACAGGAGTCTGCAACCACTATCACTCAAATTTTGTTTTTTCTATTAATTATTGTAGTGGATGGGGAGGAATCCAATTCTAAAAGGTACTCAAATGCATCTAGTCAGCCAATGAAACTTAAACTGGTCAATCTAGATAGAAGAGGAATAGAGAAGATCATCAGGAGGCTTTGGTGGGAAGATTTCTTTTCTGAATTGGTTTAGCATTGTTTTCTTCTGTAGGGTGATCCCAAAACTCTCTTTTGGTAACTGTGGGTCTCCCACATATTCCTAATTTAAGCCAATTAAATAAATATATTTGAGATCTGTAGCTTCCTGAAGATCATATAGTCAACCCTACTATTGTCTCTTTTCCTGCAGGGTGAGAAGGGTGAGCCAGGTGAGCCTGTGAGTATCTGAGATTTATTGCAGAAGGAGGTATCTGGGATTCTTTTAATGGAAAAAGATGGATTATTCCTTGGAAACTGACCATTTATCAATTATTTTTGCAGGGACAGAAAGGACAAATGGGACTTCCTGGCCGTTCTGGAGATCCGGTAATGTCTGGCCTTCTCACGAACAATTCTGTAATGTGGAATAGGATTGGTTCTATTTCTTTAGCTCTGTTAGTTTGACTGGACTCCTCCTTTTTTGGACAAACATATGTTTAAAACCACTGGCAGAACCTCTCTCAGAATTTCAAAGAGTTTCAACTCTCAAATCACCAGAAGCCTTAAATAATGTAAACTTTTGTAAGTTTGAGATTAACTTGGTGATTTAATAATTTATTTAGTCTTACTAGTTCAAAGTTTATCACAGAAAGTAGATTTGAAGACTCCAAAACTTTGTAGACGATAATACTGGAGTGACCTCTTCAAACAGTAATTAGCTTTCTAAAAATTTCTGGCCTACTCCATTTCCCTCAGACTGCTTTCCAGTTAATTTGCCTTTCACCAAACAGCGTAGAAACCAATGGCTCTTAGATGTTCCCGAATTGCATGATTTTTCAAGCAGGATTTTTGAGTTGACTTCATTACTATCCCAGGAGGGGGGGGAGGGGTTGAGTTCCATTTCATACCATCAAAGAGGAATTTAAAACTGTTCATTAGGCTGAGTCTCTGTTACCTTTTGTTAAGACAGAATAATGTTAGTGAGTTATACTCACTACAGTACCATTTCATTTCAAAAAAACAGGAAAAAATGTTTTTCCTCATCCACTTGTTTCTTCAAATAGGATTTATAAATCTGATAAAATACTGTTTAGCACCACTTCAAATGGAACAGTCCTGAAACATAGATGACAATTCCAGGTTTTGAATTCTGTGAATATTAAAGTAAGAGAAACATAATTTCAGTAGTGTCTTCTATAGGAAGTCAGTCTCTGTATACATGATACATATATAACTTATTTGTGCTGAGGATGAGACTCAATGGAATCTCTTCTGTTTTAGAACAGATTGGCTGAAATTTCAGTCATGAAGTAATTAATTCCTTATCAGAGCCTGTGGACATGTATTGGGCGTACTTGGTGTCAATCAGAAAATCAAAGGAAATCCATTGGTACTGTATATAATCACCACCCCCCAACACAGGATAGTCTTCCTAAATCCTAGAGACCCATTTATGAGAGATATGAAAAGACAATTTAATTTGGCAGTCAATAATTAACTGTGAGATGTAAAAATGATAGTCATTTTGATGCCAAGAGGCTCCGGAGCATATAGAGGAGGGCTTTTGCTGTAAGAATATTATTTCACTTATGTGGTCATGAGGAAACTGAAATGTTGCCCCTTAAAATTAAGAATATGTTGGCAGAATGGTTTTTTTTCTCCTGCTTCCTCCCCTTGAGATTTCTAGTACTACTAAGTACTATTCCTTCATTTTACAAAAGGTTATATCCATCAAGGATATTGGGAACTTAATAGGTATAGGAACACCAGCTAAAAAAAACAGAGTAAAAATAATTCTTTTTTTCCCCCCAGGGACGCAATGGGATCCCAGGTCCTCCAGGTCCAGTGGGACCTCGGGGTCCTCCAGGTGACACCACTGAAAGGCGGGGTGAAAAGGGAGAGAGGGTGAGTCCTCACACCATTAATGTAGTCTGAACGAAAGAGAAAACCAAGTGCTGAATGTTACAGAATTCCTCTTTAAAAGGAGGAACCTTCCTAGTTCCTCTTCTGTATCAGTCTTATTGAATTTTACATCAACAATTAATGAATTATTTTATATGCATCTTTTAAGCTATATAATGTTTCTACTAATAAACCTCCATTTTTGAAGCTTTCTGCCTTCCTTTGTAATGTGTGGTTTAGCTCTCTTGCCTAAATCATCTGGAACTGTCTCTTCTGCAGTTCTCTCTCTCTTTGCTGTTCATCTGTGTCTGCTTGGGGACAATGTGGTTTGGATCTCATTGGTGGCTTGACGAGCAGCAGATCTTCCATTATGTGAAGAGTAGCATTTTTAGCTGAAGACCTAGATTAACTTACTTAGAGGAAGTCCAGCTGCAATCAGACTTACTTTACAGTAAACCTGCTTCAGATTGGTGCTCTATAAAATCTTTGTCCATTTTTTGTATCCTGAGAAACTAATCCACTACTGGAATGACAGGTGTTGGTTATGCCTGTTGCAGATCTTCTACTTCTCTATGTATTTCTCTGAAACAAGAAATTCTGGATCAATGAAGATGATCCATAAATAAGTCAGTTTTGAATCTACTGTACACTAAGACTGTATGTCCATGTCTGGAATACTTCAGATTACAGTTGGAGGCTTATATGACTCAATTTACATTAGCATAAATAAACTTTTAGGGGGAAATGGCCCTCTAGAAGACCAAGTTACAACATATTTTCTGTTGTGCTAGCTTTCTGTTTGCAAGATTGCTTTTATATAAGAAAGCATTCAGTTGTGAGCCCCTGCCCAAAGTATGAAGTTATATAGCACTGAAACAAGGGTAGCTTTATGGGAATTAGAACCCACTTGCCATGCTGGAGAGAGGTCAAATAATTATAACCATGTGATGAAATGCTTGGCCCTGTTTTGTGCCATATGCAAATTAAGAAGCCCTTAAAACCAGCTAACCTCCTTTCTTGATTATTCACCACTTGATGACATTAAACTAAATTTGGTGAGCATTTCCATTAAATATTTAATCCATTTTGAGCTTGCAGTGGGTTGGAGGAAAGTAATAATATTTCTGTAATGATTTATTCAGACCTGCAAGCCATCATTTGATAATGGATAGTAGCCAAGTTCTGAATATGCATTTATTTGCTTGACTACCCTAATTGTTAACACTCTGGGCGATATACGTACATGTGAATAATTCTGTTTCCTTGCCTATGACCATCTGGAGAGCAACACTTTAGGAATTATAAACTTTGTTTCTGTTATGAGGCATGTTCTCTTAAGGGACTGGATCGAAGAAGCATCTCCTTTCTTAAAGACAATTTTCTGTGGCCTCACTATCCTGTGCTTGGTTCTGAACCAAATTTGCCAGTCTCCCATGAGCATGCACTGTGCAAATGATTTGAATTACATACCTGTGATATTTTGCATGCTGATGCAAAATGACATAAGTAAGTCATTTGTATTGTATGCCCAACTACATTTTGATACACGTGATATTTTGGCATCATCATGGCTTTCATTAGATACCTATGCAACCTTCTCCTACCTGGCCCCTTCTGGATTTGTTCGACTTTTATCTCCAGACCACATGGTGAAGACACTTGGAATTTGGGGAAGGCTGAAATATTGTGTGTGCTTTTTCATGCCTGTGCTTTTGATTCTTAAATATAAATAATCTCTGCAAAGTTATGTCCTTAATATTTCTATTTTCTTCTAGGGATTTCCAGGAGCAGATGGAGCACCAGGGAATCCTGGCCGTCCTGGCAGCTCAGGTCCTCCTGGTCAGGCAGTAATTAACCTTTTTATCATCTTGCCATGTATAGTTGCATGCAGATACATTCCCATTTCCTATAATGGGTTGCTGTAATTGAGATATTGTCTGCAACCATCAGTTTGAATCTTTGAATTACACATACTTTTTTACCTAATATTTTTTTCATCGTGGTCACGGTGAAACATACGGTTCTGTTCTTATGCAGAAATCAAACTTTCTAGAACTGAAAGGTTTTTGTGGAAGCCTTACACATTTAAGCATGGATTTGGGTTTGACAAACACATTATTGTGGCTTCACCACCACTACAACTCTGTACTACTTCAAAAGGTGGTGCAAGCCGCACATTATCACTCCATGTGACTCATTTGTTTTGGGAAGAGTCACATGATGAAATCTTTTCCCCATTACTAGTCCTTTACCAAACTGGCCAGGAGGAATTATTCTTCTCATTTCGATGCCTTTTTTGTGAAAGTAGACCCTGTACATCTGACCTTCCAGCCCAGAATCCTCTGAGTCCAACTAAAATCCCTTGGTTTGAAATTCTAAATCCCTTTCTTTATAGGTCCTTTGACTAAGACTTTGTCACACTCGTCTTTTCTGAATCTCCTCAATAAAAGGAAGTGTATCAGCGGTTTAGCACAGGGTGTTTCACTGGCAGAGCTTCTCCACCCTGGGTAGGTCAGTCCTGACTCAGTCTGCCAAGTCAGTGCAAAAACCCAAGCTCAATCTGGTGAACCCAGCTCCAAAAGAAAAAAAGGATATGGACCTCTGCGTGGGACAGGGCAATTTAGTGATACTGAAAAAGAGGCAAGGAGCCCTGCCTGACCTTAGTGCTGCCTGCAGATTCTCCTTGCCAATCCCAGTGCTTCTCCCAGTTCTTCTCCAGTAGAAATAATCAGGTTGAGACTGATCCAGATTTCCCACTAGTGTTATATAATTTATAAATGTTTTTTATATTTTTACCTGTGAACAGCCTAGAGTCACTGATAGTGAGATGGGTGGCGTATAAATGTATGTCAAGCAGCACTGATGATGTACTCTCTTGGCATTGAGATGTAGCATCCTGAACAATGTCTGCAAGACCTGATGTTTGACAGTTCCAGATATATGCCACATTACTTGCTTTGATTCCCATGCTCCTTTCTCTTCAGAGGATTACAAAGGGTCCCTGGGCCAACCTCTACGTTTAACATCTACATGAGGCCGCTGGGTGAGGTCATCTGACAGTTTGGGGTGAGGTATCACCAGTATGCTGATGATACCCAAGTTTATATCTCCACCTCAGGCTGCCTGAGTGATGCTGTGGACATCCTGTCCCAGTGTCTGGAGGCTGTGTGCGCCTGGATGGGGTACAACAGGCTTCAGCTCGACCCAAGCAAGACTGAGTGGCTTTGGGTGTTTGGACCTTCTGGTGTCAGGGACTTTCCATCATTGGCCTTGGATGACATGGCACTGCCTTAGACAGACCCAGTGCGCAATCTGGGGGTTCTCCTGGACTCACAGCTCCTGCTCGAAGAACAATTGATAGCTGTGGCTAGGAGGACCTTTGCACACCTTCAGGTTGTGTGCCAGTTGCACCTGTCCCTGGACTGGGAGGCCCTCCTCACTGTCACTCATGCCCTCTGATCTGGACCACTGCAATGTGCTCTACATGGGGCTGCCATGTCATATTCTAAGCATGGCTAATGCTAGCCTAGTTTATTTAGTTCTGGGATTTATTTTCAAATATATTGTTTCATCTTACTCCTCACTCTCTTTTCTTATTCCCACCACAAGAAAACAAGTCCTGTTCACCTTTCTCTCTCTCTCTCTTCCCCCCAACCCCTGACCCGCTTCTCTTCATAGGGCCTTCCTGGACTCAGAGGAATTGAAGTAAGTAAAGGTAATATATCTGTTAAACTCCTTGTTACCAATTTAAGAGTCATTTACTCCTTCTTATCTTTTCCTTTCAGGGGGAGCGTGGACTGATTGGCCCAATTGGGCCAAAAGGAGAGAAGGGTGAGCCGGTAAGTGGAACTTTGAGAATTTGACTAGGAAAAGGATCATACGGTGGTACTTTCGTGTAGTACGATGTGTAACATTTCCATGTTATGTATGCCCTAGCTTCTCCAGGCACTCTTCCAAAGCAGTATTGTAACACCAGAGGTGCTGATGGAGAATCCTAATGATAAAGAGGGGAACATCCTTGTCCTATATGTCTGAAAGTAACAGTTGTTCTGGCATCATGAGTTCAGAATAGAGATAATTACCTGGCTATAATCCTAGCAAAATGGAAATAGAGGTGGGTGGGCAAAAGAAAGTCAAGAATATTGTAAAGTACTTATTTCATGCTCTCAGCTGAAATCTACCATCAGAATGGCATGATTATAATGCAGATAGAAAGCTTTGCTCTTATAACACATCTCTATTTAGAAGATGATATCTTACTGACATTGGTTTCCATACAAATAACTGCATTCAATTGAAACAAGATGTGTTGTTCAAATAGCATTGGGGCTGTGATCCCTTATTTGGGAATTGTCCAAAACACAGAGACCACTAAGGCTATCTATTCTAGTTCTGACCCACTTATATTAGAAAAAATCTAAATTTTCATTGGAAAGTGATTAACAATGGCAGGCTGTTAGGGTTTATGCACCATCCCATCTTCATTTTTCTTTTTCATGCAATTCTTCACTTAACACATAGCATAAGGAGAAGTTCTGGTAAACTTCAAATGTGACTCACACTTTGTGACTTCTTTATGCTTATAAAAATATTTCCGTGCTCCTCTTGATTTTGTAGAATATAATATATACTATAGAATAACAGACTGTGCTTCCATCCAGAGAAGCTTAGACAGGTTTTTACTTAATTCCTAAACCGTAGTATGATAAAACTTTTGTCTTGGTCAGGGGGAGTCTGGAATAACTGTGAATGGAGGAGGTGGCCTTCCTGGCCGAAAGGGAGAGCCTGGCAACCCGGTAGGTAGCACCTTACAGGCAAATGGGAGGGAGAAGGAAGAAAAGGAGACTGAAGGCAGACTCCCAAGGACATGGGGGGACATCCTGTGCCGCATTAAATCCTCATTTGCCATGTAGAAATATTTCTTTTCAGCATCATATGGATATTTCACCACTTCTGGTCTCACTTTGAAACATGCACAGTAATCCTACGGGTATTTACTTGGTCATAAATCCGGCTGTGCTTCCTGCATTTTTAACTTCCATAGAAGTGTGCATTGGATTGCAGACCTAACTTTATACCTGCATCTTTGGCTAAGTAGCAAATGGGAACCCAATTCTTGCTAAGCGTTATCTTTCTTTCTGCCTCAAGGGAACCCCTGGAACTCCTGGAATTCCAGGCCTCAGAGGTCCATTAGGAGATCCTGGGCTGGTGGGACCTCGTGGGCCACCAGGGCCTGCTGGCATTTCTGTCAAGGTATATGTTCCTCTTCTTGCAGTGATTTTGTACTTTAGCAATTGAAACAGTTCATGCGCATTGCTGAATATGAAAGCAAGCCCCATCTTTATGCTCATAAAGATCCCTTGCACACATGCCTTCAAGCCCCTTAATATTGCCCTTTTAGCAAGCAAGCAAGGTAGCAGCTCTCATCACTTGTCTTTGACCTTCCTTCTCCTCTTTGCAAATATATACTTTCTCTGGAATCAGCCCCATATAATTCATAGAGTTACAGTGTTTTGTTTTTGAAACAGCCGTTCTGACCTAACAGGAAGTGTTCTGATGTGTTCTGAAACAGGAACATTTCTGCTATGTCAGGATACTTCCAGTAAATTTGGAACTGCTGCATATGTCTCCCTACCTCATATATTGCTTTTCATTACACCCATATCCATTATCCCCATGGGCAGAGTGAGTAACATAGGTTGAACAACCAAATAGCAATAATTTTGGAAGCTTAAAAAAATAATAATAAACCCTAACTCTGTAACATAACAACTTGCTATGGGCTATCTCTGGACCATATCTCTCTGCTCCAGTTTTTGGATAAGCTCTAGAATTACATATTCACTATATACTGTATACTAGTCGCTATTTCCTCTTACCAAATATTTGCGCTTCCTCACAATTAGTTTCCATGCTGAGACAAATTGTATGCTTACATATATGGTAATTTTTCTTACAGGGTGAGAAGGGCGACCGAGGTGAGAGAGTAAGTGATCCTTCTTTTTCCCTGCCTGCTCTGCTTTTGCTGAGAAATCAGTCAGCAATTCAGTTGCTGAACAGCCAAACGGTAGACCAGCAAGGTCTTTCAGTCAGAATGTAGGGTTCATTTCTCTATCCTGACTTCCTTGGAGGAAGCTCCCCTAAACTCAGGAGAAGTTACTTCTAAGTAAACATAATTCAGAGTGCTGCTCTGAATGAAAGTAAGTGTGAAGAGTGTAATGTTCAGGAAAGCAACAAAAGGACGAAGAGTTGTGGTACTTTGGCCTTTGGAAGGTCTGTGGGTGCATTTGGGGTGGTGAAAAGTTCCCAAATTAGCAGCTGTGAGGGATGTGGCCAGACACAAAATTAAAAAAAAAAAAGCCCTATTCACTGTTGTCTTTGGGTAAGTCTGATTTTTCCTTTTCCTCTAGTTGCTTTACTCTTCTCTTTGCTCCATCCTCCCATCTCTATTGGTCTGCTTCTTCTGTCCTCTGTGGTTCTCTCTCTGGATAATTTTCTTCTCTCTAGTGGATGTTTCCTCTCCTGCTGCTTTTTTTCCCCATCTTCTCCCTGACCTAATCCCTGTGCTCTCTAGCAAGGGCTGGGGCTGATGAAGAGGGACACTAGCGGGTAGGAAGTCAAGCCCATTGGGGAGCCCAGTGCTGTCTGGATGATTGGTTAATTATTCTCAAAGGGCCAGGCCTTTGGGAACATAAATACCCTCAAATTGCCTTGCATAATGATAAATCGGTTACAAGGTAATTTTTGATTTTGCTTTACAACTCTGTGCTTCGTTTTTATAGTAACTATTGTATCTGCAAACAGTAATATGAAAAGGGAATTATTTATTTATTTATTTATTCATCATATTTATATAGCCACCCATCTCACACAAGGTGAAAAATAAGCTAGTCCTATCACTATGTCCAGGTACAGGATGTCATTTTAGCTGTAGCAGCTTAAATTTCTGCCTCCACTGTTATTACTAAAGCTGCCCTTTAAGATTTGGTTCCTTGGTTCTTTGTGTTCCTGTACTTTTTTAATGTACTTTATTTTCCTAATGTGAAAAGATATGAAACTAGGGATTTGCAGAGATCCAGAGCTCACCTTGACTCTCTTTCTAGGGCCCTCCTGGATCAGGTGATGGGGTTGCGGTCAGAGGAGAACCTGGTACTCCAGTGAGTACATTCTTTGCCACGTTTTAACTCTGGGACCACAGAAAAGGGTAAAATATGTAGGCAAAGACGGGATTTATAAATGTAGTTATTGGTAATGCTTGAGAAATGCTGGATATGTATATATGAGATATATCCAGAAGGAGCAAGAATGACATCTGAAGGTATTTGTTCTTGCTAGAGAACATTTGTAAAACTTGCAAGAAAATAGAATTTTAGTTTAAAATTAAAATCTGGGAGAATGTAGTATGTCTGAAAGAAAAGTATTACTGTAAGAGACAACATCTGAATCTCCTAGAAAATGAACAAAACCAGTAAATGACTGCTTAACAGCAAAGAACTAAAATTTGCACTTTTGTATATCCTCTGTTCCCCCCAACCCCAGGGTGTGCCTGGAGATCCTGGGCTCAGAGGATCCCCTGGGCCTCCAGGACAAAAAGGTGATAAGGTAAGACAAGGATTTGTTCACTGACTAAAAGGATGAATGGAGCCTAGATGAACAAAATGAGCACTCCGTTTTTTGTGTTTTGGTTTTTTTGCTCCCATTCAAAATTCCAGATAGAAGTCTTCCATATTGTTGCTTCTGCGTAGAAGTTGTGTATCTGAGAGTATGAATCCAGAGTTGTGCTGATACAAATTAATTTGGGCCGGGGATTCTGTAGGTTTCACTTTCTGCTTTTAACCAGTGAACTCGTTTATGTTTATTATGAGTGACCACTGCTTTGCTTTATGCTTAAAGGGAGATGGAGAAGAAGGTTTTCCTGGACCTCCTGGGCGTACTGGAGACCCTGGAGATCGGGTGAGTTTTGAGAGAAAAACATTCTCAGCCTATCCAATGGAAACCATTTCAACTTAAATGAGTAAGCTTAACAAAAGTTAGCTGGCCCTTGTACTGCTTAATATTTAATATTTATGTGAAAAACTGCTGATTGGTCATCTGAAACTTTGAAATTACATTCCACCAATATGTGCATGACACTCAGTAGTACTACTTCTTGCCATTTAAGTCCAAGAAAGCAGCTGGTATCCTTGAGGGTTGTCTAAGTGTAAAGCATAACAAGCAGAAGACTTGTTATGCTTTACCCTAAGACCAGCCACAGTAACAGGTGCCAGTGGCCATGAGAAGAAAAAATTAAAGGATGGAATGTTAGCGCTGTCCAAATGTGATTAAGACCCTGGAAACAGGTTTTCCATCTGGGAGTGCTCTTTGATCCTCAACTTGCACAATTGTGCTAGGGTGCTTTTCATGACTATTTCTGAACAAATTAAATATGGCCTTAATTATTCATGTCTCATGCCATACATCAGAATTAAAACATTTCCATGCACTATATATGGGACTAATCTAAAATTTCTAGCTCATGCTGAAGATCTGTATGATAGAGAGAGAGAGAGAGAGAGAGAGAGAGAGATTTATATTTTCTAGGTTAAATTAAGATATTGAGTCTAATCTTTAAAACCCAAAAGTATTTATGACCTGAATAACTGAGAGACATCTTTCTTGATATGAATCTGTCCTGCTATTAAGATCATCCCTGAGAAGCTTTCTTAAAGATATCCTCTGCTATCAGAAGCCCATTTGTTTGGCTATGTGGGAAAGGGGGTTGTCCTCCATTGTTCCCCTGTTAACTTACTGTTACCATTTAGGGAGCATCATGACTGCCAACCTTGTGAGGTAGGATAGGTTGTCAAACTCCCTTTGTTATATGCCACCACATGCATGATTTACAACAATTTTACTAGTCTTCAGCCTGATCACATGACCATCTAAACCTAAGTGTTGTTACCACTAGAGAAAGACCCTTTTCCAGAGGTTTCCCTTTCTCTCCTTAAGAATCAGAAAGATTTAAATCCAATGTTCTGGCACCTGGACTGTGGCTTTCTGACCTGTATAGGTTACTCATAACATTGAGATGTTCTGGGATACCCATGTTCCTACAGTTAGACGTGGTTGACCCAACAGCCTTTTTATAATTATGAAGCACAGACTGACTTCTTTTTGATATTCTCTGGCTTTCTCAATTATCTAGCATGCATCGGCAATAATGTCTCTTGTTCCTCAGCTTTTTCTAAAACAGCTTAAACTTCTAATGTTTGATGATACTAAGATTATTTTGCTAGCATGTGAAAATAAATATAGTGTGATAGTTTGCATGCTGTTAGATCTCCTTTCTTTGGTATTGGTATGTACATTGACTTCTCCCAATCTATTGGCCACCGTGTCATTATCCATTAAATGAAAAAACAAAAGATATAACTGAGATAAAAACATTATGTACTTCACCCTGTTTGTACTAACATTAGCTTGTTCCATAGTGGGAATATGGAAACTTTGATATCATTCTTATATCAACATTATTCCTAATACATTCTTTATTAAATGTAAGATTTCTTTCTTTTGTGATTTTTTTATAGAGCTAATAAAACATCAACACACAACCTAAAACACACAAAATTAGAACAAAAAAACACACTGAGGACAGAAGCAAATGGAAAAGAAAAAAAGAAAATGTATACAAATGTGTTGTAGTGCATTTGTGCATGTATATCTACTGTGTATGAATGTGTATGTAACACTGAGGAGAAATGCAAACACTTTAAACATATATACACAATCATTCTACTCCATTGTAATATAGATAACAAACAATGATCAGATTTAAATTAATTTATCCTTAATTGTAGGGTACTTTAAACTCTTTGTTATTCTGTTAATTTTTCAACCAAAGCAATTTCCCACCTTTTAAAATACCATTAATCCAATAAAAGATGCACTTTAATTTTTCAGTATTTTTCCATAGCTGGTAACATAGTGGCTAACAACAGGAATTGAGTCATTTTCTTATGTTGCATTCATTTATATGTATTAAGAAATATTCATTGATTGTGTATTACCGTATTTTTCCGTCAATAAGATGCTCCCATGTACAAGACAACCCCCACTTTTCCAACCCAAAATTAAGAAATCAATATTTTAAAGATAGTGCAGAACACATTTTTATTTAGTAATTAGTTAACATTTACCTGATACACTCGGTGGGAGGAGGTCCAAACCGTCTCTTTGCAGCTCTGTTTCCATGCTCTTTTGCATAACTGATTACATTCAAGCACGAGTGAAACTGCCGATAGCTTGTCTCTGCAAACAGCCTTCCTCTAATTGGTTTGTTCAGCATCAGCTGACGTCAGTTACATCAGGCTTGTGATTGGAGGAAGTCTGTTTGGGAGACAAGCTATTTCACTCGTGATTAGAGGCTAGCAATAGGAGGAAGCCTGCCTGCAGAGACAAAGTATGGGCAGTTTTGCCACCGTGCGGTTCTCTCCTCACTGACTTCCTTGAATAAGACGCCCTTCAATTTTTAGCGTAAGGATTTTAGAAAAAAGTATCGTCTTATAGTCGGAAAAATACGGTATGTTTTATCTTTTGTTTGCTGCCCAAATTTCATTGATAGATTGGTGGCTATATAAATTTGTTAAACAAATTAAATAATAATATGGACAGTAAACCAACAGCAGGATTCACTGTTACAGCACATTATTTTCCCAATTTCTTTATTGCTTGAATTCAAAAGAAATGGCTAAATTACTCCCAAGAGAGAAATATGTATTAATTTGCTGACTACCCCTCAAACAAAAATGTTCTTGCTATTGTCTTTAGGGCCCCAGAGGACCTCCAGGTGAACAAGGGATCAAGGTAGGTGTTGCTCAAGTGTCGGTGCTGCGTTTAGACTTGGAAGACTGAGCCCACACCACACTTTTAAATAAGAAGGGTGACCACATTGATTAACACGCTGATTGACAGAAATTAGTTGATGTAGCTTTATTCTGTACTGAATGAGGTAAGTGCTGTTCACACAGATCTTCTGTCTGTATGGCGTGGGCAGCTATATGCATTTCATTCTTACTTTTGCTGCTACCCATTTCTGGGGAAATTTTCTGCAGAAGGCTCAGTTAATGCACTGATGTGGAGATCTGTTTGTTTTTTTCTTCATAGGAAATTCTGATTCCGTTCCCTTCTCCTGTGGCTGAGATTAGAGAATCCTTAAAAATAAGCCTTTAATTTACAGCTACAGTTTTTGTCCTTTCATGAATTATTTGTGCTTCTTGGTGCTTCTAATACCTGCTTTTTGTTTTTTTGTTTTTTTCCTGTAATAGGGAGACCGTGGGCAGCCTGGTACACTTGGACCATCAGGAGAGAAGGTGATGGAAGATAGTATGCAACTGGTTGGATCAAGTTTTCAAGTCAAGGGCTAACTTGTATATGTGTGAATTGCATGAGTTGATTCCTCATAACTTCTTATATAACAATTGAGGGCTGGTTAATGCAGTTTACACAAAACACTAATGATTTTCTTATCAAGAGGGGCTCCAGAAGTTTTCCTGCAGCTGCTCTTTGTCTGGCCAGCTTGGTCTTCCCATTGCAAAGAGGGGAATGATACGATCTGATTGGGACTATTTGGCTATTGCAGCCATTATTTATAACTACGCTGGCTGACAATACTATACCCAAGACAGTCGGCATCTGATCCCGTCGTTCTGCAAAATTACATTAAAATTAAAGTAATATTTTAAGCTTCTTTTTTATAACAAATAACTGTAGTCTTACATGAGATTTTGCAAGATTTGGTGATCTTTCCCAAGAACACCAAAATCTCATGAGAGCTTTTGGGATCTTACATTCTAATATGGGTTTTCATTATGTGAGTGTGCTATAGCTACTCTGTTCCTATTGTTACCATATGACAGCAAGGTTGATGTTCTCCGGGTTCCATTGATTAAACTCTGCATCTGTCTGGACCCCGGAAGCGCACCTTCTCTGTAGCAGCGCCTGCCATCTGGAATGAGGTTCCCCCTGAAATTCACATGGCTCCCACCCTACTAGTATTTTGAGGAGCCTGAAGGCCTGGCTCTTTGTCCAGGCCTTTGGTGAGGATGACTGACTCATCTTTCTTCCTTTTTGTTCCCCTCTGGGTTTGTTTGTTTTTTGCCATTGTTGTTTTTCTATGTTGTGTTGTTTTTTGTATTTTTTTTGTATTACTTTTTGTTCTTAAAAGTTTTTTAACAATTGTAAACCACCCAGAGTCATTGGGAGTCGGGCAGCATATAAATTTCATAAATTATTATTATTCTCATTATGTCGGTGTGCAATAGCTACTCTGTTCCTGTTGTTACCATATGATAATGGAACTACTTTTTCAAAGAAAATATTGTTGATAAATTCATTGTTTTAGAGTAGAACTGAATGTACTGGTGGCATCCAGGCAGTTTTATGTGTTCTCTCAAACGTTTATGAACTGGAGTCCCTAGAATGTCATTTAGGATTTATCTTGAGATCCATCCTTAGAGTGGAAAGGGTTTCATTTGGATTCAGAATTTTTCTGAATAAGAAAAATAGGAAAGCATAAAGCTTGGTGGTGTCATTGTTGTAGTATGTTTCTTATGGAAACAAAATGGATTTAGCTGTGGTTCAGTGGAAACATCCCGAAAGAAGAATGGATACTCGCTGAACACTTTGACACCTTAATTGGCCTGAAATGTACTTTTTGCAAAATTTACTTTTCTCTTCTAGGGAGAACGTGGATTGCCTGGCCCTGAAGGAGAGAAGGTATATATATTCATTCTGAATTGACCATATTATATCCTAGGAGTAACTTAATACAATTAGTAATTTTGACAGGCTTCTCTGGGAAAACCAGCGTGGTCTAGTGGCTAAAAATTAAGATTTGGACTAAGAAAGCTTTGGGTCTCAGCCTAAATTATCTGACAGGTTTGTTCAGATGATAAAATGAGGAACATTTCACGTAAACTACATGTTTATAGTACTTTTTTGTTTGTTTTAGGGAGAACAAGGTCCTGCAGGCCGTCCTGGTCCATCTGGCAGAGATGTGAGTGTGAGAATTTTCTTAATCTCAATGTCTCATAATGCTGGAAAATCTAGACATAAATCAACAGTTTCTATTTCTGGGGGATAGAAGTGCTGATTGACTTTGGACTTATTAGTCAAATATTATTGTCTAATTGGAGGACAGTAGGGAACAACCCTACCCCTCTCATCTCTCTTGGTGAGTGCAATAGCTCAGAGGTGATTTGGTGAGTCGAAGAAGCAACTGGAGGAGGAGTTAGAGAAATGATAAAACATGTTGAACTGTGTCTTGATTTGCTATACTAAAGGTTGAATCTATTGTTTTGGGATAAGGAACTCTATTGGACAATTGCAAATTATGGTGAGATAGTATGATTTATAATGGAGAAGTGGAAGATGGACATTGTTTTCTTCTGCAAACTTCCTTTTTCTCCCAGAGATTTCAAGCATGTTTTGCTGTTTCAGAAGAAAAACAGGTGGGGACCTAGAATGATTTCCAGGAGGAATCAGTGATTTTAGGAAGGACTGGTCATACTTCCTACTTGATACTTCTCCATTTCAAATTACATCCTCCTCTTTCCCATCAGTTGCAGCTTCTCAGTAGCAACTTAGGTTTCTAGATCTAGGTTCATCTGAAATCTGCAAATTCAGGGCCAAATCCAAGAGAATTATTGCCCATCATAAGTGACATCAAAAAAGTAATCCCATGGCTGTGGTTCAGTTGCGCAATAATAAAAATATATGAATCACCTTGAATCCTATCATTACTCAGGCACACTCTTTCCTGTCTGTATCATCCCTCAGTAAGGATTCTTCCTAATGTTGGCCAATGATTCAGCCCTTATTTGCCTAGCTGTGAATTCAAGAACTCCTCTTCTTACTACTGCCTAGTATGAGATCCACAGTTATCCCAAATAATAACTCTTTCCCTCTCTCTCTCTTTAATTTGGAATAGGGCTTACAAGGATCACCTGGGCCTCAAGGGAAACAAGTAAGGATTCTTGGACCTATTGCAAATGCTCTAATTTATATTAGAGATGTGCTTACATAGCAGGGCTTTTAAAGCTGAAAGGAATTAGTAATGTGACCTGTCATTCCTCTTTATGTAGAAATAATATTGCATAATAGTTGGGTACTTGTGTTGCTTTTGACTATTTCTGGTTGCACTAATACTATGTCCCAGTTCCCATTACTATGAAATTGGCTCAGATTTATCAGTCATTTGGAGTACTGAAAACATATCTGGTGAGCCACAAATAGTGCAGAGCTTACTGAGATAGAAATTAACATGAAATGTTCCCACACAACAGTGTTAAATACTATGGATTGAATTAAATTCTACTCTCAGATTCCTGAGAGTCCAGCTCATCGCTCATAATGAATCAACTCCTAGTAGAACTAGGATGTGATCTTACTAATGAGTAAAGCGAGTGAAGCCTGATGCAATGAGCTTATAAAATCATCAGTGGGGATCAACTATGGCAAACCCTTACAGGAAGACTTAAACATCTGGGGCTGCCCAAACACTTTTCCTGTGTCACTTTCTTCCATAGGGAGAGAGAGGAGAGCCTGGTTTACCCGGTCAGCCGGTAAGTGTCCCATTGTAAACAGCCATTGTAAACACGGGGGTGGGTAAAACAACTTCCATCTTTATCCTAGTTTTCTCTTTTCTGGTTGCTTAATTCCTAGTCTAGAAAAGGGTGTAAAGATATAATCTGTTATGCTTTTGCAAGGCAGTTTTACCTAAACTTCACTTGGGCACAGATATTTCGTGTACATCATATAACTAGTAGCCTAGTTGTATTCCACGTATATCAAGGATGAGGAATTTGTGGCCATTCAGAATTTACCAATCCACGTTTTTGGCTTTCCAGAACATTGGCCATACTGGCTGGGCTGTAAGTACAGACACGTTCATATGGAACCCACTGAATCTTCCTTGAGAGACATGATTATTATTGCATGAGTGGAGAACTGGCCAAAGCCCATTATTCCATAATTTCTTCTTCATCTGGTCAAGTTAGCTGGCTGATGGAGAACTTCATTATCCATCTGTCCTGAAATAGCTATGTTCATATAGCTATTTGTACATAGCCGATAATGATGGATAGGAAGTGTCTTCTGCAAGTTTGCATTTCTGGAATATGATCTGAAAACACTCAGCAGTTATCTTTTTTATATCTCTTCTAGGCTTCCAGCCTTTCAGGAATTAAAGGAGACAAGGTAACTGCACAGGAACAAATCTCTTGTTACAGATGTGAGCAACAGACAGTGTAGAATATCCTATTTTAATTTATATTGGTTGTAGCAGGGGAACTGGCTTGAATAAACTGTTACAAGAGACTATTGTGGCTCTCCTTTTTCTAGTAGTTTGATTCCTGTAATTTGATAACAGTTTAGGAAAAAGTAGTGCTTAACTTACATATATGGGAAGCAAGAGTACTGTCATGCCACTATGGAGCATTGAAATTGTGATTCTGTTTTCCCCTTCTCAGGGAGAGAGGGGCGTTGCAGGACCTGAAGGTCCACCTGGACCTAGAGGAGATGCTGGGAACAAAGGAGAACGTGTGAGTGTCCTTGGTATTCAAGGTTATGGAGAAATATCATAACACACTGATTATGTAAATACAGCCTGATAAATTTGATTTTTTTCCTGCTGAGCAGCAAACTGAGATGCTGACCGCTTCAAATACTGTCAGGGCTTATTTTCACTTTTAGATATAGCCTGATATTACCTTATGTGACCATCTGCCTTGGAGAGCAAAAGTGAGGACCAAGCTCAGATGACTGTGAAAGTTACTGTTGGCTTCTGTGATAGAATGGAATGATGATTCTTCTCTGATAGAGTGGAGAATATATTTCTTCTTTCTAAATTGGGCCCTTCAGACTCACCTGATAAAAAAATATCTCAGCCACCATTTAATCAAATCTTTCACCAGACTATATTTCAGTTCAGCAATATCATTGTTAGATCCTTCCAACCAGGCAAAATTTCACTAAATGATAAAGCTCTGGTCCCCCCCCCCCCCAAAAAAAAATCCTTTGTGCTGATTCAATTTCTCTTCATTACAGAACATTTTCCAGATCTTCTCAATATCTGTGAAGCTGATCTTAAAGATGATATCTTACTAGTAACTCATGTATATGGGTATACATATATGAATATATGACATCCTTATAAGTGTTTCTATTCTGAATTTGCTTTTTTACATTTTTTCAGGGGTCTCCTGGTTTTAGTGTCCCTGGACCACCTGGCGCAAAAGGAGAACAAGGAGACAGGGTCAGTCCTAAATTCATGCCAGCTGTACATCTTTAAGACTGTTGATTTCCCTCTTTTCATTGAGAAGGGGAAGGGATCCCTGTAGGAAAAAAAATTAATTAAATATAAATAATGTAATGTAATGTAATGTAATGTAATGTAATTTAATTTAATTTAATGAGCTGACATCAGTGCCATGCTTTGGCTCCTAGCTCCATCAGGTCTAATAAAAGAAGGCTCAAGTATCACTTCTCCTTGTACAAATAGTAGATATGGGCCACGTCTGTCTATGCATTCACTACAGAATGCAGAGCAGGGCATGTATCCTTGCAGCAAGTAATAGGTAAGCTCCACTCTTTTTTTGTGGAGTGTCTCTTACTCCTTGCCTAAAAGTGATTATGCAACAGCCTTCCTTGTGCAGAAGTCTGTTTTCCTGACTTAATCATTTGGACCATACTGATTATCTGTATTCTTTTTTCCTTCAGGGGATCACTGGACTGACTGGCAAAACTGGCCCAAAGGTGACTACTGTGCATTGGTGGAAGGGAGCAAAAGGACGTTGATAGGGCTCTGGGCTAGGTGGGTGGGTCTTACATGGGTATGGTAATGATACATAACCAGTCTTGGGTAGAGTGACATTCGTCTTGAAGGGCTAGGTGGACAGTTTGGGAGCATTCCTCAGGTTGTTGCTACAAGGGAGGGAGAGATGTTAGCAGTAGCTGGACACATTACAGTCCCTGGCTTCTACATCAGCTATAGGTCTAGTTGAATGCCCTGAGTTACCTTCAGGCTAGACTTTTGTTAGACTACTGGAGGATGTTTTAGTGGGGCTGCTGTATCTATAAGTAATCAGATAATGGGTCAAAGTGGGTAGAAGCCCCTTCTAACTTTCCCAGGTTATTTCACTGCATGTTAGACAGTAGATTAGTCTGCTTCAGAATTCTATTGTATTTGGTTTATTTTTCCCCCCTTAAGATGATTCTCTTCCTTAGGGTGACCCAGGAGAGCCAGGGGAAAGGGGAGAGTCAGGAAGACCTGGTCCTGCTGGACCATCTGGCCAACGAGGAAAAGAGGTAGGAAAAGGAACAACCATATCTTTTGTTGGACTTGGGATCTAGTTAACATAAATATTCATTTATAAACCCATATTGTCTTCTATATTCTTTTAACTGTGTATTTATATGTCAATAGTACTGTAGCTATAACCCATCTTTAGTTAGAATGTGATTCAATGAATTCATTCACAAATATTATAGACTAATGTTGTAACTGGCTGAGAATTCCTCAACCATGTCTTATAGCAAAATTGATAGTGCTACAAGGACATGACTTCCATGGAGACCTTGTAAGAGAGTGTAATGACAACATTAGCATATCATCTTTGAGCATCGGATTCTTTTGGGATCAGAAGTGATTCCAAAACACTGGAGTAATTTCTTCTCAGGTCACTAGAAGATAGACTCTTCCAATCCAACTTGTTTAGCAGAGCTTATTTCCTGGGGGGTCAGGTTCATTTTCATAGGCATACATGTATTCATGCCTTGAAATTGGATGGCCATTTATAAGAAAAGCTGTAGCTGCAGCCTGCAGGGTACATCCTTCACTGAAGAGATTGCATGAAATAATTTCCATTCCATGGACCTGCAGAAAGAGATACCAAGGGTAGATTTGTAGCAAGTAATTTCCTTTTGAAATGCTGACCTGTTAGATTGCAATGGTAAGGGCACTGAGTATATTCACAGACAGTGTACTGGGAATTGAAAACAGGGTGTGTGTAAAATGATAGAAGTAATTTCTCTGCTGTTGATTTTAGGGTGAAAGAGGTGACAAAGGAGAGGAAGGGACCCCTGTAAGTAACTGTCTCAATTTGCTTATTATCCACTTTGATGCTCTTTTTTTAATTTTTATTTTACTTACTGCTTTCTCTTTTTTCCAAAGGGTGAGCAAGGCCTACCTGGGAAACCTGGAGAGAAAGGTCAGCGGGTAAGTAGTGCAGAAGTACAACCCAAGTGGTTCTGTATAAAATGAGAAGAACTGTAAGTAGTGTTGTAGACACAGAGAGATTGGATAGCATTGCATGGGGCTGCCTTTGTAGGCCATTATATTTTTCAACTGATTATGTATGCTGAGTTTATGATTCTAAATATCACATTTAATATTTTTATGAATTGAATCACCAGGCATCATCTTTGCAGTTTGGCTGTACAGCAAACAATTAAATGAATTTTTCTTGTCTGAGCCAGAACTTTGAAACTGAAGAATACTTTCCTCCTTTATAGTTCTTGTCTGCATCTAGCTTAAAAGGTTGAGATGTTTGCATCAGCAATGTGGATTGGCATTGCTCACAGGGGTGAACCTATAGACTGAAGGTTTATTATAATCTGCTGGTCCCACAATCTTGTATAAAGTTGGAGAATCCCAACTTCCCTTGGACTGATACATATTTTCTAGCATCATCTTCTTTTCAAGTCCCATCCTTGATGAGCCACTTCCAAGAAAAGATGTCTCCAGATATGAAATTATCAGATTCCACATTCATTTCTATTTTTATTTTACAGGGTCTGCCAGGCAACCGAGGCCTTCCTGGTGAGAAGGGAGGCCAGGGGGACCCAGGTGAAGATGGGATAAATGTAAGAGCTCATTCCCACTTTCAAATGGCATTGCAGAACTTGACTGCCAAGCTTTGCCCAATTTACAAAATTGCTCGTTTCTTTTACAGGGCAGCCCTGGAGCACCAGGGTCAAAGGGTGATCGGGGGAGTCCTGTAAGTCACTATGCTACTTTCAGAGAGTCTTTTTCTTACTGAAGCTTGTTCTACCCAGTCTAAATCTGCTATTTGGTCTCCAGATTGCTATATATTGAGACTGACAACAAATATAGTTACAGACCCAGCATATTCTTTGAAGGTAGCAGTTGTTGTTGTTGTTGTTCAGTCGTTAAGTCGTGTCTGACTCTCCGTGATCCCATGAACCATATTGCGCCAGGCCTTCCTATCTTTCACTGCCTCCCTGAGTTTACTCAATTTCATGCTCATTGCTTCAGTGGAAGGTAGCAGTAGGCCTCTGTTTTTCTTTTAGCCATGTTGCAAGGACTGAAGCTGCAAGTTGGGAGCAAGTGTTTCCCACACAGGAAAGGACTGTTAGGTAATAGAGATATTTAAAAATGTATGAAGAATAGACCTCTGCAAATTATTTGAGAAGATATTCACTCACAAGCGCAGAGCCCCTCTGGATTCATCCTTAAAATTGTGAAGTGCGAGTGCAAGAATTCATTTCTGCTGGGCAGGGCATAAGTAGAGCTCTGTGGACCTCAAAGCATACCTCTCAGATGCCTGCCCCTGGTGAGGAACCCCAGGCTCCAAGTGCCCACCCAGAGTGCAGCAATTGAGAGCATGAGAGAGGGGAAACATGAGGGTCGCACATCTGCTTCTCTACCACTGCAGAAAAAAATCTATCTCTTTGTAGCTGTCTCGTAGCTATGCAGATTTTTGTAACCCAGGTATGATACGCTTATTCTAGTTTACACAAAATGTGGAGGAAAACAAAGAAAGGTAGAGCGTGGCCTGCAACAATCACTGGCCCAGGCTCCAAGGGCTCTGTTTGTAGCATCTGCTGCCGCTGAGGCAAGAGCTGGCCCAGAAGTGGCGGAGGTAGTAGACATGGTAGTGGTTGTCCCCTCCTCCTTCCCTCCATGCTGTTCTTCCTCTGTGGCTTCTCTTGGGGTCCTATACTTGGTTTACTATGCCTGAATTGCAAAAATCTGGGCAATCACTAGACATTGCAGCAAATGATATTGGAGGAGTGCTTCCAATGATTCATACAGGCCAAAGAAGAGCTATCTCTCTACCTACTAAATGTGTATAATGTCACGCATAAGCAAAAAGTAGCATATTACAGGCACTATAAAATTACCACTTCATATTTTAATCTTTGCTCCTCTCTTGTCCTCTTTTCTCTGCAGGGAGAGCCAGGGCCTCCAGGCCAAGTTGTAAGTGCCACATTTGCTTCCAGTATTTTGCTTTAACTCTTGATTCTGCACATGCCTGATCTACTACTACTTCTCTGCTCTGCAGGTTGGTGTGGAGGCTGGAGGAGGAGGGCAAAAAGGTGAAAAGGTAATCCTGCTATGAAGGCCCAACATCAGTTTGGGAAGAGCTGTGGAAAAACTCCAGTCTGTGGATTGCAAGCACCTTTCTGGCAGAGAGAAGGCAAAACAGCACTCCCAGAAAGAGATGGTGCTTGAGAGGCTTTTCCCCCTGCATTCAATATAAAGGCTCTTTTAAAAAGTAAATAGCATCGCCTGGGAACAGAATAGCAGTAATCCAGATCACAGCAATTGTGGTGAGGGGTAGCCCCTTTCCTATACTGTTGCACTCCTAAAGAAAGTCATCCTCCGCTATTTGCACTGTGAGAGTTTCCTCTTTAATGCTAATGGGGGTAGCCTTCCAATCCAAAAAGTTAGAGCACATTAAGAAGAGATATGCTGGATCAGGCCAAAGATTTGTTTCCCATGGTAATCAACCAGATGGTCATAGCAAGCCTACAAGCAGGGCCATTGTTATCCAGTAGCTGGTATTTGCAGTCATCATGCATATGATCTGGTAAGAAGTTTGTAAACATCATTATGACTGTTGACTGATTGCCTTATTCTCCATAAACTAACTTACTTGCCTTTTAAAATAATGGAAATGTGTTGCCACCACTGCTTTTTCTGATAGTACAAGCCACATTTTTAATCACTTTTAATTTATTATTGCTTCCTACAATCTAGCTCTCTATACAGTCCGGTTTTCTCCTATAATGAAGCCAGGGCATTCCACAGTGGGATATCTTTCCTACTTTCTTTGGAGGCAAGTCTAGAAGCTTCTAATATAACTTCCTATGGAAAGAGATAGCTCAGTTCCCAGTTCTGGAGAGCATGCATGTCTGTGAGCTCTGTCAACCACCCACATGGTAGGATCAATTAAACTGATTGATCTTCCTTTTCTCTTCTCTTTTCCCTGTTTATTTTCCATTTCTTCTTCTGCATGATATAATCACCATGGTCCACAAGATCCCAGACAGCAATTCAATATCTGTATTGGACAATCTCTCTCTCAGTTGGGGCTGAGTGAGGGGCCTAGCCTCCAGTGGTACATCACTGGTTCTTCTCATTTTGCCATATTGTTCCTCACAGATCACCTTAAATAGTGCCTCTCCATCTCCCTCCCTTCATTAGAGGCCTGGGTTGCCATGAGGGAAGATCCAGGCAACCAAGTCAAGGAGGAGCTCCAAGCCCACCCCTGATTGCATATGACTTAGATGCTTCCTTCAGGACCAGTCACACAGGAGGAAGGGAGTTCCTCCAGGTTTTTCCAAAAATCAGACTTCCCACAGCTTCTTAAGAAAATGTAGCAAGACTCTGTATGAATTAACCAAATCCCTACTTTTTAAACCCAAGGGCAGGATAGGGTGGTAGCTGTAGCTAGCAACACCACTTCATGGTTCTCTTACCTGAATAATTTACAAAGTCACTGGGACAGAGTGGCAGATCCTTCAGTCAGCCAGGGATGACCTTGCCCACCAAATGCTCTTAGGCTGCCTTGGGCTTACTTAGTGCCCTTCTCCCCCCGCCAAAAAAAGAAAATATCCACAGGGCAAAGCACATGGGGTTAGAGTCCTGACAGCAGAAGTCTCCCTGGCTATCTCAATTCTTTGCCAGGACTGCTATCCGGTCAGCCAAACAGCTAACTCATCTCATTCCTTCTGAGCATAGGGGCAAGCTTAGACAAGTTATGAACAAACTAGCCAAGCCACTCATTTCAAGGTTGCTAGCCTAGAGAGTATCAAGTTCTCAGCTAGAGACATGGTGGCTATTATGACCACAATGATAGGATATGTCATATGGTTGAAGAACCGGAACATGGACTCTAAATCCAAATCTGTCCTAATATTAGACCCATTCAGATGTAAGGGTCCTAAAGATAAACTCACATGGCTGACATCATATAATTTGTGCACACTAAGATTGTTTCAACTTAGTCTGAGACTAGAAAAAATAGCTGATATTGATAGTTCTCAGTTGGCTCAGGAGACCCCAGTACTTGGTACTGGTACTGGTTAGGGCTGTCACACCCCAATCATGGTATTGCCAGACTGGCTAAGCCATGGGGTATTCAGCCACCCAGAGAGCAAATGGTTACAGCTACACTCCTGGAGATTGAATGAGTCCGTCTGTCAAGCCTAGCATGTGATAAAACTATGCAGACTGTCCTAGCATCCCCAAAAGCTTCCATATCTTGCATATATACGTAAGCTTATGAGAAACCAAAAAGGAAGGAAAACTCATTACATCAATTTCCATCTCTCCAAGTCCTGGCTTTCCAGAAAAAGTTGTCAGCTTTTTCTACAGTGCTAACATTGGGAAGCAGTAAATATCTCTAAGCCCATCCTGACATCAAGAGATTCCTAAAGTGGGGGTGGGCATTGGGCTCTCTACTAAGGCCACTCATTATTCAGGAGTGCCCATCATAGGACCTCCAACTATTACTTGGGGCTGTAACTCCAACCTTGTTTGAAACTTTGCTTGATGCAATCCTAGAACATCAAACATGGAAAGTTGTTGTTGTTGTTCAGTCGTTAAGTCGTGTCCGACTCTTCGTGACCCCACGAACCATATTGCGCCAGGCCTTCCTGTCCTTCACTGCCTCCCTTAGCTTGCTCAGTTTCATGCTCATTGCTTCAGTGATGCTATCTAACCATCTCATCCTCTGCCGTCCTCTTCTCCTTTTGCCTTCAATTTTTCCCAGCATCAGGGTCTTTTCCAAAGAGTCCTCTCTTTGCATTAGGTGACCAAAGTATCTGAGCTTGAGCTTCATTATCAATCCTTCCAATGAGCAATCTGGGTTGATTTCCTTTAAGATTCACTGGTTTGACCTCCTAGCAGTCCAGGGGACTCTTAAGAGTCTTCTCCAGCACCACAGTTCAAAGGCATCAATTCTTCGGCGCTCAGCCTTCTTTATGGTCCAGCTCTCACAGCCATACATTACTACTGGAAAAACCATAGCTTTGACTATGCGGATCTTTGTCGGCAAGGTGACATCTCTGCTTTTTAATATGCTATCTAGGTTTGCCATAGCTTTCCTCCCAAGGAGCAAGCGTCTTTTAATTTCATGGCTGCAGTCTCCATCTGTGGTGATCTTGGAGCCCAAATAAATGAAGTCTGTTACTGCTTCCATTTCTACCCCTTCTATTTGCCAGGAATTGATGGGTCCAGATGCCATGATCTTCGTTTTTTTAATGTTGAGTTTCAAGCCAGCTTTCGCACTCTCCTCTTTCACCCTCATCAAGAGTCTCTTTAGTTCTTCTTCACTTTCTGCCATTAGGGTGGTATCGTCTGCATATCTGAGGTTATTGATAATTCTCCCTGCAATCTTAATTCCGGCTTGTGATTCTTCCAGCCTGGCATTTCTCATGATGTACTCTGCATATAGGTTAAATAAGCAGGGTGACAGGATACAGCCTTGTCGTACTCCTTTCCCTATTTTGAACCAATCGGTTGTTCCATGACCGGTTCTAACTGTTGCTTCTTTGCCCGCATACAGATTTCTCAGGAGACAGGTAAGGTGGTCTGGTACCCCCATCTCTTTAAGAATTTGCCACAGTTTGTTGTGATCCACACAATCAAAGGCTTTTGCATAGTCAATGAAGCAGAAGTAGATGTTTTCCTGGAACTCTCGTGCTTTCTCCATGATCCAGCGAATGTTGGCAATTTGATCTCTAGTTCCTCTGCCTCTTCGAAACCCAGCTTGTACATCTGGTAGTTCTCGGTTCACGTACTGCTGAAGCCTAGCTTGTAGGATTTTGAGCATAACCTTGCTAGCATGTGAAATGAATGCAATTGTGCGATAGTTTGAGCATTCTTTGGCATTGCCCTTCTTTGGAATTGGAACATAAACTGACCTTTTCCAATCCTGTGGCCACTGTTGTGTTTTCCAAACTTGCTGGCATATTGAGTGCAGCACTTTAACAGCATCGTCTTTTAGTATTTTAAATAACTCAGCTGGAATACTGTCATCTCCACTAGCTTTGTTGTTAGCAATGCTTCCTAAGGCCCACTTGACTTCGCTGTCTAGGATGTCCGGCTCAAGGTCAGTGACCACACCAGCATGGACATCAGGGACATTAAGGTCTTTCTTGTATAGTTGTTCTGTGTATTCTTGCCACCTCTTTTTAATCTCTTCTGCTTTTGTTAGGTCCCTGCCTTTTTTGTCCTTTATCATGCCCATCTTTGCACTAAACGTTGCTTTGATATCTCCAATTTTCTTGAAGAGATCTCTAGTCTTCCCCATTCTATTGTTTTCCTCGATTTCTTTGCATTGTTCATTTAAGAAGGCCTTTTTATCTCTTCTTGCTGTTCTCTGGAAATCTGCATTCAGTTGCTTATATCTTTCCCTTTCACCCTTGCTTTTTGCATTCCTTCTTTCCACAGCTATTTGTAAAGCCTCATCAGATAGCCATTTTGCTTTCTTGCATTTGTTTTTCTTTGGGATGGTTTTAGTTGCTGCTTCCTGTACAATGTTACAGACCTCCGTCCATAGTTCTTCAGGCACTCTGTCTACCAAATCTAATCCTCTAAATCTATTCATCACCTTCACTGTGTACTCACATGGAATATGATCTAAGTCATACCTGAGTGGTCTAGTGGTTTTCCCTACGTTCTTCAATTTAAGCCTAAATTTTGCAGTAAGAAGCTCGTGATCTGAGCCACAGTCAGCTCCTGGTCTTGTTTTTGCTGTCTGTATAGAGCTTCTCCATCTTTGACTGCAAAGTATATAATCAATCTGGTTTCGGTATTGACCGTCTGGTGATGTCCATGTGTAGAGTCGTCTCTTGTGTTGTTGGAAAAGAGTGTTTGCTATGACTAGCTTGTTCTCTTGACAGAACTCTATTAGCCTTTGCCCTGCTTCATTTTGTACTCCAAGGCCAAACTTGCCTGTTATTCCGATTACTCCTTGACTTCCTACTTTAGCATTCCAATCCCCTATGATGAAAAGGACATCTTTTTTTGGTGCTAGTTCTAGAAGGTCTTGTAGGTCTTCATAGAACCGGTCAACTTCAGCTTCTTTGGCATCAGTGGTTGGGGCATAGACTTGGATTACCGTGATGTTGAATGGTTTTCCTTGGATACGCACTGAGATCATTCTGTCGTTTTTGAGGTTGTACCCCATTACTGCCTTTCCCACTCTCTTATTGACTATGAGTGCAGCTCCATTTCTTCTAAGGGTTTCTTGCCCACAGTAGTAGATATAATGGTCACCTGAATTAAATTCACCCATTCCCGTCCATTTCAATTTGCTGATTCCCAAGATGTCAATGTTCAATCTTGTCATCTCATGTTTGACCACATCCAGCTTGCCTTGGTTCATGGATCTTACATTCCAGGTACCTATACAATATTGTTCTTTACAGCATCGGACCTTCTTTTCGCTTCCAGATACATCCACAGCTGAATGTCCTTTCGGCTTTGGCCCAGCCGCTTCACTCTTTCTGGAGCTACTTGGAATTGCCCTCCGCTCTTCCCCAGTAGCATATTGGACACCTTCTGACCTGAGGGGCTCATCTTCCGGCGTCATATCTTTTAGCCTTTTAACATTGTCCATGGGGTTTTCTTGGCAAGAATACTGGAGTGGGTTGCCATTTCCTTCTCCAGTGGACCACATTTTGTCAGAACTCTCTGTCATGACCTGTCCATCTTGGGTGGCCCTGCACAGTATAGCTCATGGCTTCACTGAGTTACGCAAGCCCCTTCGCCACGACACGGCAGTGATCCATGAAGGGGAACATGGAAAGAGATGTTGCTAATAGCCATAACCTCTGCCAGGTGAATGTTGGAAATAAGTATGCTTCTACTAAGTCCAGGCAAGGTTTTTATTGATACTAAGTCCAAGGCAGCCTAAGAGCATTAGTGATTGATGACTCACACAAGGGTGACCTAATAAACACTAAAATTGCATTGTATTATAGTTACAAAGCAATACTTGTCACTAGAGAGTCCTGTGATAAGACTCTGGTCATCACTTCTGGGCCAAGGCAACTGTTGCAAGGCAGAGACAGTCATTTGCTCCCAAATGCTTATCAGATGTGAACAAGACATGTATAAATACCCATCATCCTATTTCCTTTCAGGATGTGTAGTGCTAATGGAGTAAGGAATAGTAAGCTAAAAACATTAAAAGCATAAGATAAGAAAAGAAGAAGAAATATAGCTTAATCTAGTTTATACCAACACCATTCACTCTATTCCCTCCATACATTTCTATCCTTGCAAAACTTCTTTTCTTGTACTATGTCCACACACCACTTCATACATTAGTTTTGTTCTTTCTACTCCTAACCTCACCTGTGTTTTTGGGGATATCATTAACTCTACTCAACCACAACTTTCTTGGTTGCCTTCTCAGTCTGTTCATTCTTCATATTTTGTGATTCAGTCTTCATTCATTCTGTCTGGGTGACTGAACAACCTCAGCCCACTTCTTTCCTACAGATCATGCACTTTTCTATTCAATCCACATTAATTCAGTAGCTATTCATTCTTGACTGTATCTCATCTTGTTTACCACACTTGCTTGTTAAGTAAGCCATTCCTACTGCACTGAATTTACTTTTACATTTCTCCTGACAAAGCACTCATTCCATCTCAAAAGTGATTCTATAATGACGTTAGCAGAAGCACATTCTTATACACAGCTATTTTTGCTTCTTTCAACATACTTCCTTTCCACCCAACAGCCCATATATTGCCCACTATCCTTCTATCAGATTTGTACATCTTAAAATGTTTTCATCCACCCACTGGCCTTTCTTGAATAAACATTCTAGGAGGTATATAAATTCATCCGCTTTCTCTAGTTTCTCATTGTCCATGCATAACTTGCAATTATTCATTCTATTTTCCTTGCCAAATACAACCTTGGTCTTTGGTGCCATTAATTCTCAAATCCATGCGCTTCATTTTGAGATGTAAGTGGAGTATATAGGATTTGTTTTGTTGTTAGCTTTACTAACATATTTCTTGCCTTGTCTTCTTCATCATTTTCAGCAGCTTTGATGACTTGGGTAGAGCCTGGACTTTTCTTGAGTAGTTTGGGTTAAACACTATGACGTTTAGAATGTCATGATTGTTTAATGTATTGTCGAAGGCTTTCACGGCCGGCATACGAAGGCTGGTGTGGGTCTTCTGGGTTGTGTGGCCGTGTTCTGGAAGTTCTGTTTCCTAACGTTTCGCCAGCATCTGTGATTGGCATCTTCAGAGTGCAGGAGCACAGACAGGAGCAGTTCTCTCTGTGCCCAGGATGGTGTGACGCTTTTGTGGGTATTTATAGAGATCTGAAGGGGGGGGATTGGGGGTGGGTGGGTTAATGAGTGGCTGCTTGTTTTGGTATCAGAATATCTGTGTATCTTCCTGTGGGTTAAGCAGGGTTTTTTCTTCTATTGAGTTATTAACGAGTGGCTGCTGAGGGTGATCAGATCTCTATAAATACCCACAAAAGGGTCACACCATTCTGGGCACAGTGAGAACTGCTCCTGTCTGTGCTCCTGCACTCTGAAGATGCCGGTCACAGATGCTGGCGAAACGTTAGGAAACAGAACTTCCAGAACACGGCCACACAGCCCGGAAGATCCACACCAGCCTTCATGATTGTTTACTTATCTTCAGGGTGGTAAGATAGTCAAAATTGGCTAGCAAAGTAAAATAGAATAGAATATGAATAAAACAAATAAAATAGAATAAAATGAGACATAGAGCAAGTGGATTGTCCTGAAGGCTCACTGGTACCATCTTTCCTCCTCCACTCTACAGCTTCCTAACAATCTATTATTTGCTTCAAATTATCTAGGTTCACTGCAGAACAGCATTATCTCTATACATGACTAAGTGCACATTCACATCTCCACCAACAGATGTCTTACATTGCCACAAGCATTCCTCATACATTTGTCTATAAGTATATTAAACAACCAAGGCATCATGGTCTTAATCCGGGCTCAGTGTTGATCAATTTGCTAAACATTCTATTTATTCTCATACATGTTTCTTTTCTATCATATACCACTCTTAACCACTTCCAGTAACCAAATCTGTATGTTTATACGTTTCTCAATGACTTGTGAAGGGCAAAAATCTGGTCAGCACATCCTTTTGTCAACAAAAGTTGCACTGCACTTGCCAAATTTTGTGCCTTGTTACCTCATACACTTTAGATCAGAATTCTACCATATGCCTTCCCAGGCAGCACACTTGACCAACTAATTCCCATGTGGTTTGTGCATTCACTTTGCTATTTTTCTTTTGTATAAGGGAAGAGAAATGGTATTCTTCCAATTATCAGGCACAGATGCAGACTTCATATATAGATTAAATAAACCACACAGCTACTCCATAAGCAAAACACATCCAGGTTTTAATCTTTCTCCACTTACGCCACCATTTTTCAACATTCTCACATTTATTATTTACTTGGCATGATATTTTTCTTGGATATGAATGTTTATAGCATTTCAATTCCTTTCTTCTGGGTATAATATCATTCTAATGCAAATCTCTGTAATACCCTTCCAGCATTCCTCCACTTCAGTTTTATCCTAAATTACTTTTAGGATAAACACTCATTACAATTTTTGAGGCTCCTGGATTAGTCCTTTTTGCCCACTTGTAAAAAATTCATTTCCAACAAATTTTTAATGCATTTTTATTATTTTTTAATGTTAACCATTCCTTGCTCACTTTGACTATATTCTTTGCAACTGTTCTCTCTATATACAGTACAAATTTATTTATTCATTCATTTATTATTTCAATTTCAAGGTCACCAACTCCATAGCAACATTGGGCAGCTTGTAGATAAAAAATTAAAAGGAAACAAAATACATCAAGAAGAAAAAGAAGTCATTTTTCTCTTATCCTAATTTCTGGCAGTAATCATTCTCTTACATGTCTTTTTTCTCATCCACAATCTTTTTCACTTCATTTTTCCACCAAGCATCTGTTGTATACATCCCATTAGTATAACTCCACATACTTCTGTGTCCCTCTGTAATATAATTCTTTTTATTCTGTTCCAAACAGCTTCCGTATCTTCTTTCTTACATCCACTTCCCATTCATTCTGTTTGAGAGATTAAACTATTTTCCTATAGGAATCCTACTTCTTCTTGAAGTCCTTCTATGTTCACTGTAGTTTTCTTCATTTCTTCCTTTTCTTTCCTCACCCATTTTTCCTAAGATCCACTCTTTACATACCAAAAGATGTCCAATCCCACATTCAAAAATTCTCATCACCATTCCCATCACTAATTCTCTTACTCTTTCATCATAATGAATGAGATCAATCATGCTTTTAGATTTATATTTATTCCTTTGCCATGAAAAGACTTGAGAAGGTATTTGAAAGCGACCTTTTTCTAAGTAGATATTCACTGGTTCCCTTCACTTTTCTGTACTCTGTCATCTCATTCTTATCCATCCATTTGTGTCACCTAACAGATTACAGTGTATATAGTCCTCTAGATCTTATCCATTCAGAACGCTGCATGAATTTTCCAAAACTCATCCAAAGTTCTTCCATTATCACTATTCACTTGAGTATAATATGTAACTGCTACCAACTTATAGATTCCTACTTTCATGCCCACCCACAATAATCTATATGACACTATTTCAAACTTTCTCACATTCTTCTTAACTCTTTCATTTATAGTTAAACCAATATCTTCACTTCCCTGTATGTAGTGATCGACTCCACAAGATCAGATCTTCATTTAGTTCTATTACATCATTCCCCTTAGTTTCACAGCATAATTAGGTATTTTTGCAGCCCACTCAGTACTTTCCAATACTCTTACAGAAAAGACAAAACAAAGCAGAAGTGGTCCCATGAATGCCAGTAACCAGCTGTATCATATGTATCGTGCGTGTGTGTGTAATTAATTCCTAAATTTTTCAAGCATTGTTTCCTTGCTCTTTCTCTCGGTCTCTGATTTATTTCTGAAATCTGCTATCTGCTTCCTACTTGCTATTTGCTCCAATGGGAGGGGTGTCTCCCTCCCACTGGAGCAAATGGAAGGGAGACACCCCAGTGTGGAGTGACTTTCCAACACGTCTGGTATACTATTCTGAGAAAACATTGGCCACTTTCTCAAACTGGGCATTTTTTATGTACTCTTATCATATCTCACCTTATCTGCCATTTTTTCCTAATCTAAATAGTCCCAGCATTTGGAAATAATATTCCAATTCTCTCTCTGCATTGCTGCTTATTTTGTGATATTTATTCGGTCTTTTCCTTCACCTGCTTGAAGGAATTTATTTTTAATAAAATCTGCCCATCGTGCAAAGATGCGCATAATGTCATATCTAGTTTGGGCCTCAGAGAAACTGGGATTCTTTGCATACCTCAAAATTAGTTTGTGTACATCAGTTTATAAGAAGTAATAATGCTTGTATTTCCATTTTAGGGGGAGCCAGGGGACCCTGGAGAGGATGGCATGAAAGGAGCAAAAGGAGAAGCTGGTTTACCTGGCCTGCCAGGAGAACGGGTAGGTCCCAACTATCAGACTGCATCTTTAGAGAAGGGGCGCATTGACACTTTTGATCCTTCCTCCTCTCAGAAGCATCACTCCAGGGTTTGGGGTGGGGGTGTGCTTCTGAAACAAATAATCTTCTCTGATATTGAAAGAGTTTCTTGTAATTGAAAATAGTCATAATCAGGGTTCAAACTCAAACAGGAAGAGAAAGCTCTCTGCTTCTAATGCTCACAGAAAAGAATTCATGGAGAGACACTAATTAGGAAAAGTGGATATGCTGGTAGGTGTCAGTACACTCCTAAAGCTCATGCAGTGAGAGAACGAAATATGAAGAGCACAGGATGGAACAATGGCTTGACTGAGTCCTTTGCAGTGTAAACAATAGTGAGGGGAGACGGGAAGAGGCTTTGGGAGGGCTTGCAAGACTGCTGTCTAGGAACTGGTATCAGCCATTCCCTTTCCACAAGAGAACTGCAGAGATATCTTTTTCCCTTCTCTTCCAGGGAATTGAGGGTTCCAGAGGGCTCCCTGGAGTTCGCGTAAGTCTTTTTTCCTTTCCACGTGCTTCAGAAGGAAATGCAATCCTGCTACTTCCTCAGTAATTTTTGAATAGCAGAATGCCCAGTCTACATAGTCATTTTTTACTTAGGTGGGCTGTCATCTGTATCATTTTGCAGGGTGACCCTGGAGATCGAGGCCCCATGGGAGAGAAGGTAAGAGTTCTGATTTGGCTATACACTAGAAGAGATGATGAAAGAAAAGACATTGGCCAGAGCCATGAAAACCCACCAAATATTTTTATAAAGTTGCACTTACATAAATGCAAGATCTGATATCTGATGCAAAATTTGGGGGGAACCTTGGTTTTCTTTCTTTTTTAAAAAGCAACCTAGCCTTCATTACTGCAGATAAAGGTGGATTCTGGAAGAACTATTGAATGGCCTATATCCATGGTCTCATGAACAGTAATTTCATTAATTCCCATGCTTCCTACTTGTTGCCGTGGTTGTTTTCTCATTCACTTTTAAATTTTTTTGTCAGGGTGATCGAGGTCCTCCAGGCCTGGATGGTCGGAATGGCTTGGATGGAAAACCTGGACAAATAGGCCCTTCAGGCCAAAGAGTAAGTCTGATGCTTGGTCCCTTCAGGTGCATCAAGACTACGGGTCCCAGATTTAGAAGCTGTTAAGCCACAGTGATGCTGCGTTACTCTTAGCAAAGTCGGAATGTTCCTCAGAATGTCACTTTATGGTGACAAAGCAAAATTTTGATATTCTATCTGGGCCAATGACCTCCAAAAACTGACGAACTACCTATCCTAGAAGAATTCAAAAAGAAATTTACAGAAGAAACAGATACTGTGCCGGAAGCTTAGCAAAACTCTATCTTAGAATTTTGAAAAGCAAATTGTTGTGAAAGAATCTCCAGTCATTCACTCTTAGCAAAGTCACTTGTTTGTGGGAAGCTGCTGCTAAATCCGAAATAAGAGGTGTCCATTTTGGAGATTTTGTACTGATAGCAAAGTTCACAATAAAGGAGTCACACTGAGGATCATCTTGTTAGTACCAAATCATAAAAGTTAATTATCATTGGTGCTTATTGAAGCATATTAATTGATGTTTGTGTATGCAGGTTTTTATTTTCATGGCATTCTTTATTAGGCAGAACAATTCTAAAGATAGGATTTTTTTTTATGTATCAAAGCTTATATATTACTGTACAAAAGTAATTAAGATTTTATGGGATTATCACTGCAGCCATTTGTCACCTAGAAAAAGGGAAGTAAAATAACCTATTTTAGGAGATTGCAACTGGGCTCATATATCACACTAAACCATAATGTGGTATGTGTTAGTTTGGTTTGGTTTAATGAATTGCACAAACCACCAAGTGCATTTAAACAAATCTGTTGGGGAACCACAGTCAAAGACAATGACATGGACATGGACATGGACATGGACATGGACATGGACATGGACATGGACATGAGGCACAGTCTAGTGCCTGACTTCTGACTGCATCCTTGCTTTATTTTCTTAGGGTGATCCAGGAAAGCAGGGTGACCCTGGTCGAGATGTAAGTATAGAAACCTGCTGACCTCTGACAAGCCTAAATAAGATGAGCTGTTTTTTTTTTTTTTCTCCTCTTGTTTTAATTGATTTCTGGGTGATCTGTGTGAAGTTTAGTTGTCAGGCTTCCTCATATCGAGGACTTTCACTTGGCACATTTTTCCGTTCTAGATAACCAATTTTGGCTACCAAATATATCTTTGAAGAAGAAGATCTCCCTTTTACTCTGCATATCCATAGCAGTCTGCTTTTTTTAAAACAGGGCTTGCCAGGTCAGCGTGGAGAGCAAGGTCCTCCTGGATCAATTGGCCCACTGGGATCTCCAGGACTGCTTGTAAGTTAAGTGCTTAAAAGACTGATCTGCATCAACTGCCCATATGCTACAATATGATACTTTCCCATAGGAGCTTTTGTTAAGAGGGTGGACACCTTCTGTGTTAATTAACACAGAACCAATGAACAGCTGCCCTCTGCTGTTGGGTACACTGCACAGATCTAGTGAATCCACACTCAGTTAATGGATCGTCCCACAATGTAGATAGTATAGCTCGGCCATAAAATGTAAAGAAAATTCTCTTGCACTTTCCTTACTATCTTGGCCTATACAGAAATTTAAGATATTTTGTGTGTTAGTTCAGTTTTCCTTTTTTGCTTTTTAAATTAAAAAATACTTAGGTTGGCAACTAAAGCAAGATTGATTAGTAGAGGGTGATCGTGGGCTAAAGTGATTGGTAATCCAATTCTGTTCAGTGTTGGATTCATGTGGTGCTCTTGGCAATTGAATTCCCCATCTGACAGATTTAGGCTTACAATTTAAAAGGATGCAACACAAAAGAAAAAGAAAATGCAGGGGAATGAGGGAGGAAAATAAGAAAACTCTGGCACCAATTATTAATGCACTATAGATTTTATAGTGACCATGGGTAATTAGCCAGACAGAAATTTATGGTTGTCTTGTTAAGACTGGTTAGAATGCAACAAATTCAAAGAGGAGGAGAGCCCAAAATGGCTGCACTGTCAGCCAGGCTGGTAAAATTACCCTGTTTTCTATCCCACCCTTTGCTGCAGTCTCATAAAATAGCAGCTGGATTAGAGTTTGGGGAAAGGCAAAACTTGATGAAGCTGCCTTCTCAACAGGAATCCAAGTCAATTTCTCTTTGTGAAAATCTGAGTTTATTTTGCTAACCATTGGTTGCAACAAAGTCATATATTCTGTAGGGATTCATCCATCCTCTGTGTTCCTTGCTCCCTATGCTAGTAACAATTCTATGGACCTGTTGCAGTCAAGCTGGTGAAAGCTCCCTTATCTGGCTGATCTCCTGCATTTCTTTTCCAGGGCAAGCCTGGTGAAGATGGCAAACCTGGGCTGAATGGGAAGAATGTGAGTATTAGGCCTCACCTCTCTGATCCCCTGCTAGAAGTGGGGCTTCACGCCTGACCGGCAAGGGTCTGTATTGGGGAGGGAAGCGTAAGGAATAAAATGTGCTGAGTTTTCTTTAGTTCTTCTAATAGTAAGGAATATCACAGCATGTGCTTCTAAACTAATCTGGAATACAAATGTGAACAAGATGTTTACTTTCCAGGGAGAAGATGGGATTCCAGGAGTAGATGGGAGAAAGGTAATTTCCCCTTATGTGCTCCCAGCACTTTATCCAAACTTCCATCTGTTAAGCAGAGATTAGAAACAAATTCCTTAAGAAAGGTCTGTGTATTCTTCCCCCTATTTCAGTAACAGCTTTGGGGTATATTTAAATTGAGAAAATGGCATCAGAGGCACCAACTATATTCCTTGTTTTTCTGAGAGCTACATGCCAATCCAAACAAGCCCTTCCCTGTGAAAATTGCTTTTAATTCCACCACCACCCAAAAAGAAGGTAGGAGTATTCCTTATAGATGCCTGCCTCAATTTCATTCCCTGTCTCGCCTCGTTTTCCTCCCAACACTGAACTAGTATTTTACACCTGGCATGTTCAGTCTCCCTTGGCCTTTTCTAAGAGGTTTTCTTAAATATATATTTTTATAAGTGATGGGTTCTGCTGGGCAGGCCAAAAATTTAGATTAAGTACATGTCTAGAGACATAGGAGTACTGCTCTTTTGAGAGCCAGGAACAAGCAAATCTAAGAGAAACCTGGTTCCGCTCTCAGTTATGGCTTGAGTTGAATAGTAGATCATTGTTGATGATTTGTTCACTTCATATGCTAAGTAGTCATTAGGTACTGTAATACTGTGTTTTGTTATGTAATGAAACATTAGGGAATTGGCTCAACACAGATCTAGTCCATTTTGGCCTTCAGATAGCAGAATCCAGAAAACAGTCCATTTTGTTGATTTCCATGTCAGTAGAGGAGTGTGACAGAAAAGTCCTCTTGGCATTTTCTTTTCAGTTCCCCCAAGATTAGGTGACTGCACTTGGATGTTGGTAAAATTCAAAGTGATGGATATTAGGATCCAAGAAAACTTTGTTGTTTATCTATAAGAAAACCCAAAGTGCATACTACACAGTTCTGTTTTTTTTTTTTTTAATGCATCCAGGGAGATAAAGGTGAAGCTGGAATACCTGGCAAAGAAGTAAGTACTTTTCCATGATAATGTCTGAGTTTATTTCATAAGGTTTGCTTTTTGCCTTTATTCTGTCTTTTTAAGTAAAGGCACCGTCAGGGTTGTCTGCCTGGAAAAGTTGGTAATCAGTTACAGAGAGCATTCAAAATCACAGTGATCCTGCCAGGTAGGAAAATAAATACACTTTCCCAGCAGTAAAATATATGGAGATTTGTGTGCACAGTAAATGCCATGCATGCAAAGAAAGATGTTTTTGTGCTAGATTCTGATAGTCCAGAATAGCCCCATGCAATCCGTGGGCAAGGAGAGGAGTAGCTTCAACCCTCCAATTCTTACAACTTGCCCCTTCCCGTATTCTATTCCTTCTCTGATACATGGGTGGAGTTTAAGGTAAAAATGTTCTAGTCAACCTGCCTGGTCTTTAAGCTGTTCTACCTTTATGCAGACATTTTAGAAAGACAATTAGATTTAAGGTATAGGGTTTGTGAGGTCTTAAGTGTATAGGTGACCAAGAAAGCAGAGTAAGGATAATATTTAGAAATAAGTGGGAGGTTGCTTGCAAGTTATTAGAGCCCACATGTTGTCTGCATAGAAGAGTCTACAACAAAATCCTTGATATCTCTTGTTAAAAGGCATCTCAAAAAACAAGGCTGGAAAAGACCCTTGGGTCAGACTGTGCAAAGCTGTTGCCAGTTAAAAAAGAACACAGGATAGCTCCCTACACATGATATCTAACTGTATTTGTCTTTTGTTGACAGGGTCCTGAAGGTGTTAAAGGAGAAAGAGGAACCAGTGGGCCTCCAGGGCCTCCAGGAGCACCAGGTGTTCCCGGCGTGCCTGGACAAATTGGTCCACCAGGCCAGGTAGTTTCCTCCTCCCACGTAATCTAAAATTGGATATGATAAATTACAATAGTATATGGAAATTCAGTCTCAGCAGAAACTAGCATGAAGATAGATTAAAGGCTGAAATTCATTATGGGGAGTCTGGGTGCATGTATATGCCAAAAGAAAAGAAAAATACAGGACTGAAATTGAAAAGTCAATGAGAAAAGCTAAAACAACAGAAAGAAAAAAAGCAAACTTGGGAGCACGATAATTTACAAGTACACACACACATATACAAGTAAAGAGAAACACAAACATTTGAAACATGCGTTTTAATATTTATGTCCAGAATCATATTTATATAGCCAAAGACAATGTATTAGAAAAAAACATTGCTGATATAACCAGTAATTGGTAAATTGAGTAAATTTATCTTTCTTGTAGGGCTTTTCAAAGCTCTTTATTGCTTAGCTGGTTTTTCAAGCAAAGCAATTTCCTACACTTTCAACATCACTTATCCACCAAAAGGTGTTCTGCAATAGTAAACCTAGCACATAACAACAGGAATTGAATCAAATTTTTATGTTGCATCAATATTTATTCATTTTTTAGGAAAAAGTGGCAATAAACCAACAAGCAGGATTTATGATCAAAGACCATTTGGTGATTCCCCCATTTTTTTCAAAAACTTTCAGTCAGACAGACTGATTAATTGGGCATTGTCAGCAAAGATGGTAATAAGTACAATGTATTTTACAGCCAGCAATATAATTTAGAAAGTTTGCAGTTAATATGATGCAGTTTAAATAGAACGTAATCCCATCTCTAGAGTCTCTTCGTGATCAGTTCCTGTTGGCTTGGTTTAAAAATAATTCTGTGCCACAAAGAATTCCCATGAGATTTGTCAAGTCAAAATCTCACATCATCCTTCCACGAGAACCATTTGTGCTTAATAAAATAATTTTAGTGGGGATTGATAGTAAATAACTTTGCATAGGATTAAACTGGAAGAATTTAAAAATCAGTTTGAAACAGTTCTTGGTGAAGTTCGCTTTGGCTGTGTAAACAGAGTTTTTCTGAAATGTTCATAGAGAACCTTATTCTAGGAATCCTGGCACTGGTCACATGATTAGTTATTAATCTTAATTTTCTATCCTTGCTTAGTGGCTCTTTTTGGAACATGTTGGTTGGACTCAATAAGATAAATGTCTCTTTGTAGTTCTGTAATGCTACATTTTGCTATTTTCAGAGTGTGCCAGGCCTCCCTGGGGTATCTGGTCAAAAGGTAAGCAAAGATCTACCACACATTGCATCACATTTGTTGCAGAAAGAAGTCAGATGACATTGCAGTTCTCACTTCTGTCTCCATGGCAGCTGAGCTCCCCTTATGACTTTGCCAGATTTTTTGAGAGTTGTAGTTTCAGGCCCACACATGAAGGGTATTATTATTTTGGGAACAGCACAAAATACGTGTTGTTGAATGAAAGATGCCATGTGTACGTGGGTTCTTCTATGGCTTCTTTCATCCCAGGGCTCAGTGAGTAGAAATAAAGGGCCTGTGAAGGAGGCATGTTATAGATTGGCTATCTCAGCCTCCCGCTTATAGAAATGAATTATGTTATCCTGTCTGTCACAATCTATGCGATATCAGAATCTGGGACACAAATAACTTTGCATCTAGATCGGGGATCCAAAGTATCTTTCCTCTACAGTAGGACATTTCATTTCATTTTTAATGAAATTCAAAAAACAAAACAAAACATACAAAACACTACATCACCAAGAGAGGAAAAAGATAAATAGTGATTATATAGTGAAGAAAGAAAACCTAGATATATTATAATGATTAAATAAATGTGAAAATATTAACAGAAAAAAGATCCATATAATAACTAAAGATAACAATATAAAGTTCATTCAGTTGTTAAATTTATCATTAAATCTAGACCATATAGCAACATATTGCATTAGCTTATCGTTTTAGAATACTAAGATTTTGCAAAAATAGTTAATAAACTCATACCCTGGATCCATTCCTTAAAATTAGGAGAGCAAGATTCTTTCTAGTTGTATAAAATTATCCTTTTTGCCATGCCCCAGGCTCTTTGGGAGATAATAAATGCCATGTTTTAAAAATATAGGTCAACATCATATTGAGATCCTTTAATAAAACATTTCTTCCCAAAATTGCATTGATATATATATAATAATTTGAAACCAAACAAGATTGTAATTGGATGAGACTAATTTAAAAAATTTAATGCCCAGCCCTTTTAAAAAATTATTTGAGTTGTAGAAGAAAATAAAATAATATTTTTGATGAATTAATTTCATTTTTAAATCAAAAGTATATTTCACATTTCTTAACACATGGACCCATTGATTCTCCAAAACTGGATATTCCAATTCTTCATTCAGCAATTCAGATATACTGTATAACAAATACTAACTTTCATTTTATTTTTTATTTCCTTATATAACTTAATTGTTAATGTCTGTTCAAATGCTGCATCTCTTAAGGAACTGAAAATTACATGTACCTCAGAGACAGCTAGAGCATCTGGTCCATAGTGTTTAATTAATACATTTCAATTATATATTGCTACACAAATGTTATAGGTAAGTCACATTCAACATGCAGTGTCTCAGCATCTTTAAAACAACCATTAGAAATCATCTGATTAAAGTGTTGGTCCTTTGTTTGGCCCAAGCATTCCAAAAAATCACTTTTCTTGCTGTTTTCAAATCAATTTCTTAACTCTTACCTATTGATAATCAAAGGTGCCTGGCAGCTTTCAAGGCTGGAAAAGAAAATTCTTTTTTAGTATACCTGGATGCTAATACCTGCCAAGTTTTCAAAAGTCTTATACACATTGTCCAAATGGGGTCTAAAGACTAGAAGAAGAATAAAAAGTCTCATTTGGGGGAAAAAAAAGTTAAAATAAAAGCCCAATTATATTAGTTGAAAATCTGGTAGGTTAAAGCCACTATGATTATGAGATAACGTCAGCTTTGCCAAAGATATTCTAGGGGTTTTAGCCTGCCATAAAAAAATTCTTATTAAGTTACCTATCTGTGTAAAATATCTAATAGGAGTTAACATTGGAACCTGTCTTAAAATATACATTTATCTTGATGTAATGTTCACTTTGATAACATTAATCTTGCCCCAAAGACTTAATGGGAGTTATAACCATTGAATTATATCTGCTAAAATTGCATTTATAATTTAGACATATTTAATTCAACATATTGTGATATATTTTGAGAAAGAGGTAAACCCAAGTATTATTTTATAGTCTGTACAGATTGTAAATCCTAATCTCTTATTAACTGGAACATTTCTAGTCTGCTAGTATGTTATAACCAGAGTGTAAACCATATTGCAGTAAGACTTCAACAAGCTTTGGTATTAGCATTGCATAATTATCAAGGATAGCCTTAATATCATCATCATAAAATAATGATTTATATTCAATGTGATATGCCACCAACTTTTAATAACTTCAGATTGTATAATGGAAGAAGGCAATGGCTCAAGAGCCAAATTAAAGATTAAACAAGACAGGAGCATCCTTCTCAGGCACCATGATATACTGTAACTTTATAAGTTGAGAGACCCAAAACCATTTGTAATAACACTAGCCACTGTATGAAGATATAGAATTGTAATCCAATGAAAAAATGATGGTGGTAACCCATATCTTCATAGAATGCACTTCATAAATTCAGTCTGGGCCATATCAAAGATCTGTTTAGCATTCAACAAAATTAAAACAACTGGCTTCAATTTATCTGTGGCAATATCTACAATATAAATTACCAGACAGATGTTATCAGGTGCTTATTTATTTATTTAATTCCATTTATAGAACTGCCCATCTCAATTTAATGACTCTGGGCAGCAAACAACAGTTAAAAAGAAATAATAATATCAACATAAATATAAATTAGCAGCCAGGTCAAAAAACCATATAAAACCATCAACACAACCATTCCACAGGCTCTACCACATTTTCCAACCCCGATACTTATCTATTTTTTATAAATCCAGATTCAGATATCTGAATTATAGATAGTATTACCATATATACTTGCAGATAAGCTGAGAATTTTAGATCCCAAAATACACCAAAGAATTGGGTTTGACTTATTTGTGAGTATACACAGTAATACTTTTTTAATGTACCCATATATACTCCTGGATAAGCCAAACCAAAACACTATGAAAAATGTTCTACCGTGTATAAGCTAATTGTGAAAACTTAAAATGGAATCTGTTCTGGAAAACAACATTTATGGATACAAAATATGAAAACGAAGTCCTTCAGAATATATAGGTATTCCCCAGTTTAAGAAAAGTTCCATTCCCAAGATCTGTCCTTAAGCTGAATTTGTATATAAGGAGGAACAGTATTATTGTATAATATGTATAAGTAGTATTGTGTAACTTGAACCATTGTGTATTTAACTCGAATTTTGCTACAGTAGGCTCCGTTCTTAATTATGGGTCATCTGTAAACCAGGCGTTTTTAACCTGGGGACTACCTATATTGAAAAAAAATTCAAGGGTCGATTTATCTACAGGTGGCACATTTTTCATGGTATTTTGGTTAAAAATTTGAGGGTTGGCTTATCCATGCATGGGCTTATCCATGGGTATATATAATACTTTCTGTAGCCTCCTAGAAAAAGTTAATATTTTAGCATCCACACTAAGTAAATATATTGATCTCTAGCTTGCACATCTTGTGAGGTCTTCCTCGGGCTTTAATACCATCTAGAGCAGAACTGAATTTCTTTATAGTTCTCTGCATGCTGACTTCTCATCCCCATTCCGTTTCAGGGAGACCGAGGAGAACCTGGATCCAAAGGAGAACAGGTGGGCATCTCTCAGTTCCCTATACGTATAATATTTCAAAATCAACTCTTCCTAGAGCTTTGAAACCCATTATGGAGGCTAATTCATTATGCAAAATTTGGTCTAATAGGAGTCCTATTTTACTGAATATGAATATGGCTTCCATTGAGGCCATCTCCCCTTTCTTTTAGTTATTTAATAATGAGATCTGCTGGGAAATTTGGTAGAACCTAAAGCATAGTGGAATCAGGTAATATTGTGTGGCACAATGATTAGCAGATCGATAGTCGCTGGTGTGGATCATCCCCAGTTTATGCTGGCGCACCATGTATACAGAAAGATCCTTGGCATATCATGCAACGCAACAATCCATATATTAGTAACTCATAGAGTAGACCAGAGACCTCTCATTTGGGCATCCCAGTAGCTGGTTTCTGATCTGTTTTATCACTATGATGAAAAAGACTCTGGAAGTCAATGGATTCTGGAGTCTAATCCAGAGATTAATTTGGAAATTGCTATATAAGTCATAGCATACTGAAACTTCCCATAAGAAAGTAGTAAAATGATTTACTTCACCTCTGTCATCAAGAGAGAGGAGTGACAGAATACTGTAAGTGATTTCCTGAAACACTGTGGATGGCGCCCTTGCCAGAGTCTAATCTCTGTTTCTAATCCTGAGAAACATCTGCCTTTCTACTGTCCTTTCATCCTGCTTGCCAAGGGGCTGCTTCTGAAGTATATATTGTGTGGCATAACCAAGATGTCATTTGGACTACTGTCACTACACACTATTATTCTTTTTTTTCCCTTCAGGGGAGAAATGGTGAACCTGGGCCACGAGGGGAACCTGGGATAGCATCAGTGAGTGAGCAAGAGTATTGCTTCATCATTTCATCTTGAAAGCCTAGGAGGGGGAAATCACACATGCAAAAGTTTACTGTCAGGTTAACTTGAATCTAGACTGAGAAGAGTGGACAATTTTATCCTGAGAATATGGCTTGAATCATGGATGAGAATAATTGCTACTGCTGAGTGTTATCTGTTCTTTGTGTCATCTGGATAGGATTGCATTGGAATAAAGAGTGATTGATGTCTGGATTTTTCTGCTTGAAAAAAAGGGAATCTGACAATGTTCAACGTCTGATAGTGGCTCCCTATTGCTATATTAAAGTGCAGGATTAGGACCAAGGGACACCCAAGTTCATGTCCACATTCAGCTCTGAAAACTTTTTGGGTCACTTTGAGATAATAGTTATGTCTCAGCTAAACTTCCCTCAGAGCAGAGGATTGTTCTTGTAGGAATAATATTAGAGTAGGAAGTGATGTGTACACTGCCATGAACTCCTAGAGGAAAGGCAAGATATAATCATAACAAAATGCATTTATATGTTTCTTCAGTTGGCCATTTTGGAAAGAGGCCCACACATGTAAAATGGCACTTATAAATCAAGGAAATTATTTAGTAACAAATTGGTGGAATAACAGAACTATCTGAGCACATCAATCTGGAGTTATCTTTCTCAAGAAGCAGTTCACACACACACACACACACACACGGGCATGACATTATTTTTATTTATTTATTTATTTATTTAATTTGTCCCCGCCCATCTCCCCTACAATGGGGGACTCTGGGCGGCTTACAACCACTAAAATCACAATTAAATTAAAAAAGTTTTAAAATTATACACTATAAAACTAGAAATTTACAGAAATAAAAAGCTAAAAACTCCAAGAGGGCAATAGGGCCCCACCAGGCCGCTAAGGGGCCAGCCAACCCTATTTCTGATATCCTCCCTCCCCGCCCCAGGCCAGATAGCAGAGCCAGGTCTTCAACTCCCTCCGAAAGGCCTGGAGTGAGGGGGCCTGTCTCACCCCCGGGGGCAAGATGTTCCAAAGGGCGGGGGCTACAGCAGAGAAGGCCTGCCTTCTGGACCCCGCTAATCGGAGTTCTTTTACCGCGGGGATCCGGAGCATGCCCTCTCTATGAGATCGGGTGGGACGGGTTGAAGTCGTGGGGCGAGGCGGTCCTTCAGGTAACCTGGCCCCATGCCATGTAGGGCTTTAAAGGTAATAACCAACACCTTGAATTGGACCCGGAAGCAAACCGGTACCCAATGCAGCTCGCGGAGCAAAGGTGTTATATGGGTCCTTCTTCGGGCCCCAAAAATCGCCCGCGCGGCCGCATTCTGGACCAGCTGAAGCTTCCGGATACTCTTCAAGGGTAGCCCAATGTAGAGCGCATTGCAGTAGTCTATCTGGGAGATAACAAGGGCATGAGTGATTAAAGTGGTCTATTATATTTGGACTTAGTACAAGGAAGGACCCTATCCTCCATAAGGCAGCTGTCATCTTACTCCACTCACTAACTTTGATGTTTATTTCCAATGGCCTATTTTCATTTTTTTGCTCATGGTTTCCCATCTGTGTTTGTCTAGAATATTGAACGTGCCCTGGAAGCATATGGTATTAAGGTAGGAATTCAGTCACATCCTCCATCTTATCTCTGTATTGCACATATCACCGTACATCTCTCAGAGCTCCTGGATGGCTCTGTAAGTGAACATCTAGAAGGATAGAAGTGTTTCCAGCCAAAGTTCAAATATAAGTATCAAGTTTGAAACCCCATGACTTAAGAACTATCTTCTCTGATACTATCTGAGCCATTAGATGGACCTTGGAGGATCTGCTTGATGTCTCATTGCAGTTAGATATAAGGATGGTGGACCCAAGAAGGCAAACCTTTTAGCATTGGCATCTACATTGTGGAATATTCTGCCTCAGGAAATAGTTTAAGTTATTTATCTTCTGGTGCTTATGTGGCCACTTGAACAAATTGTTTTCAAATTTTGATAGCCAAAGTAGCATAACTTATATACACTTTATAGGAAAGCAAGGGGGAGGAAGTCTTGTTTCTGCCTGAGCCAAATTCCCTCAGACCCATATAACTGGTGAAGTCAAAGTAGGTTAGGGCCCCCATTCTCTTTCTGACACCCTTTCTTCCCCTATTCTGTCACGGTCTTCTGTCTCTCTTAGGCAAAAGGTTGCATGGGAGGGAGGGACTGACTGCCCTATCAGACATTTAAGAATCTTGAAACGAAGCCAGGGCCACACGCACAAATAGGATGAGGGTTGCTTGCACCCTTAAGATCACAGGTTGCCCATCCTGCAATAAAAGCTGGGTAAATTATTTTTTCACCTTTAAGAAAGTTCAAGGATTATTAGTTTATAAATGTTTGCATTTTAGATTGTGTTCTTCACCATGCTTCAGTGATTCTTCTTTCCTTCCTCACAGATTTCCTTACTCCGAGAGATCACTGGTGCCTATGATGGCAGCTCGGATCAGTTACTGCCTGTTCCTGACCGCCGAAGAGGACTGAAGGGTGACAGAGGAGATCCAGGAGACAGGGGGCCACCAGGAAAGGAGGTAAGGCTGAGTTCTTCATACACAAGTATTAGGTGTATATTTTGTTATTCTTTTCAGTCTAGCTGGGGAAAGTTCTTCACACATAAAATATACAAACAAATCTCTAAACACAGTATATACATAATTCTTCCTGAATGTTGTGCCCTAAACCCAAATATCATTGTGACAAGGATGTAGAAAAATGGATTCAATATCGATGAATGCTTATATGTGAGTGTTCTTATATTATTATTTAGAAAAAGTTCACTAAAAATGGGGCAGAGGTCCCAGGCAACTGATGTTTAAATTTTGTGATATTCTGTCAGTTTTGAACTGAGGCACTTGGATGTGAATCTGTCTCAAGAAAGCTGTCTCAAGACATAGTGACCTCACCAGATAGGTGTGAAAGTTTGCATCGTTTGGGTAGGTGTCAAGAGCAGGAATAGGAATATCAAGCTTCTGTCAATCCATTGTATCTCAGCAGCCAGATTCTCATAGATGCTGCCTCAACCCCTTTATTGCAAGGAAAATGATGTAAATGTTACATAAGAATTAAATACTTTCCCTTTTATCTCTGAGTTCGCTAGGGTGGGGCTTTTTTCATTCTCTTGATAATCACCCTTTGATGAACAGAAGATACAGCTAATGTTTACCAGATAAGGAAACAATCTGCAACTTTTCCAAAAATTTCCACCTCCTTCTCAGGATCAAAGGTGACCAGTACAAGAAGTGAGGAGCTTCTTGGAAATGAATGCTACTAACCCCTTTCTTTAAATGCCTCCATAAATGAAAACAGCCCCAAATCTGCTCCACCTTTTCTTTCTTGGGCTTTTAAGGGTGGCAGTGGGAGCCTTCTGGGAGGCAAACAGCTACTATTTTCATTTTTAACTTTTAAGAAGGCCACATTAAGCAGCAGAGCTCACATAATCATCTAGCCCAAATGCCTAGGGGAATAACTAGCTCTCTAATGCCTTACAAAAGGCTAACAGGGTTGGGGTCATCTGGATCTCTGAAGGAATGCTATTTCATACATTGCCACGGAGAAGTCTTGACTACAGACCCAACAATGTAACATTGTTTAATGGAAGGAACCTGGAGCATGTCCTCCCATCCAGATTTGGTGGAGCAAGCAGAGATGATGGGAGACAGGTGGTGCCTCAAACAGCCTGACCCTATGCCATGATGGCTTTATAGGTAACAACATGCATATTGAATCACACCTGGAAACCACTGGGTGTCATATTTGTTCAGTTAAATAAGGAGAAGCATTAGAGAGAGGCACCTCTAGTACACCACCATAGAGAAAGTTGATTTGACTAGGTATATTCTGTACTGAAGTGAGGGCTAGATTGGCCAAGGTCAGAAGCAAAGCACCTGAGACTAGACTGATTTGCTAAGTTAGCAGTGCACAGATGTCAACTGCTCTCCCCATTCAAAATGAATGGCCTTCACTCATTCTCACCCATAGGTGAGGGAAAAAGATATAAGATTTGAAGCAAATATATATGTAGTTTGAGTCTTACAGTTGGCAGCTGCTGGTTTCTTGACATGAAGAACGTTTCCAGTATCTGTAATAAAGCAGTGTTATCAAAAGCTGTGTCTTTGAATCTCTGCCTGCAAGCCTTCTATTCCAGAGTCAGTCTAAGTGAAGCCTGACCATCTCTTGTAGGGTCCCATGGGCTTCCCTGGGGAAAGAGGAGCAAAAGGAGATAAAGGAAATGAAGGACCACAAGGACCACCAGGACGTGCCATCGGAGAGCAGGGGCCAGGAGGTCCACCTGGGCAGCCAGGGGAGCCTGGGAAACCTGGAATTCCAGGGCTGCCAGGCCGGGCAGGAGAACTTGGAGAATCAGGGAAGCCTGGAGAGAAAGTAAGCAGAAGTATGAGCCCTGACGGAAAAGCTTAAGAAGTCATCAGGAGCAATAAAATAGTCTTGACTTGCTTTTCATGCAAATGTGTGTTTTGATTTTATAAGCTTTTGTGATCTTGGCTTTAGAGTAAGAGGGAATCTCTTAAATAGGATTGTCTGTTATAAACATATCTGAATTCCTATTTATTTATCACAGACCCTGCATTTATTTATTTATTTATGTTACTGTAAAGTTCTGCAACAAAACTAATATAAAACGGTATATATAACACTACAAAATATAAAGTACCCATAATGGTTCCTTACCACAATGGGGAAAAAGTCATATGATAACCACAAGTTCTCTAGAAAGCTTCATAGATTTCTAAGCTTAAGCTGAGATGAGAGAATGTTAGAAGTGATGGAACTATATTGATTATTTATCTCTTTTTAAAATATTATTTTCGTATTTCAGGGTGACAGGGGTGAGAAAGGTGCAAAAGGAGAACAGGTGAGTAGGGTGAAAGATTCCTCCTGGAGTCTGAGTTCTGAGTTAAAGCTCAGCTCCTGGTGACTTTATGGACCCATGTAATTGTTTTGGCAATGGTACAAAATTAGTTTGCCATTATCTTTTCCCATAATATTTTTAGATTCCCCTGTAGGAGGAGATTCTGGCAAATTGGGGTGCCAAGGATGCTTGGGTGCTCTGTACTTCACTAGATCTGGGGGTTGCATTGACAGGACCATCCTCCACCTATATGGACAACCCACCCACCCCGTCAGCAGATTAGAATGCCAGGCTGCATAACAGATCCCCCTGGCCTCAGTAGAAAGCCCCTGCCCTATACAGAAATGGCAACTTGAAAGTAAGCTATAAGTCCTTCTAGGACCTGTCACAGTTAGCAGCCTTATTACCAAGGACAGCTGGAATTAAGGCTCTACAACTGCATAAGCATAGCCAAGAGAGTACTTAAATCAACCCACCACAGCCCCCCATTGCTGGAAGCAGCTTTGGCATCTGACTCCTACTCTGTGCTCCTGACTTAGACTGACCGCAGCTTGCTCCAGCTGCAGCTCAGTGTTCATTATAGAGAATAACATTTTCTGTGCTTCGCTGTCCTGAGCCATGCTTCATGCCTCTCCTTTCAGCTTCAGAAGAACTCTGTATGTAGATGCACACACCGTGCTCTCCTGTCCATTACTGTCCATGCTGGCAACTGCATGTGCAAGTGCATACACAATGTTTGCCTGGCTCTTTGTGCTGGCAACTTGGTACACACCTGCCCTCACCCACTCTTGCACCTTCATCACTGGGTGTTTCAGCATCTCTCATGTTACCCACAGCTAGACCACGAAATAGTATTCTCCAGTGGTCTCCTCAGATAGGGAAATTTAAACTTTCTTGAAATGGAACAATGTAGAGAACTCTGGAACATTCTATTCCTGCTCTAGACCACGTAGATTCCAGTGTTCCAGACATGATGTCCTGGTGGAGCCACACCACTTATAGTTCATGTGAGACCAACAAATTCTTGAGATTGAGTGCACAATCAATGGAAAGAGGAATTGCATATGCATTTGTAGGCCTGCTATATGTCTGCTCTGCATTATCCCCATTTACTTTTCGCACAAATTCCCACACAGGTGTTTATCATCATGATTATTTTGGGAAGTTTGTGCAGGATTTCAAACAATCACAGTCCTCACCATGTGTACATGTGTATGCCCCCCCCCCACATACATACATATGTATATGTCTGAACCATAAACAGACATCTAGAGCCCTGCTCAAAGCAAACTTACTTTGAGGAAATTGAAAATGTGAAGCCCCACCCACCATTGTTTTTCTACTCTAAAATCCATTGCCTAGAAATCACTTGCCTTGCGTTTCTTTTCCTTTTTTGTTAAAGGTGTCTAGTTTCTGTTACAGATTTTTTGTAAGTAAACTATAGTTAGTCTGGAATAGAATTCACGATCTCTGATCTTCTCTCTTTAAAGTCAGCATAGAAGGTTTGTAGCTGTAACCCTTAGAGAGGCAAATGAGATAAGATGTCTTCTCTAGAAGTTGTGCATTTTGTTGATCTTTATTTCTTGTCCACAGGGTAGAGATGGCTTAACAGGTCCTCCAGGCCCACCAGGACCCAAGGTGAGTAGTCTGTTGGATCTAAGGCATCCTTTTCACAGACACCCTGGCTGCCGAATTACAGAAGGTTAGGGGGTTGGACTACATGACCTCCTAGATATTTTCCAATCCTTATATTTTATGATTCTGTGGAAGGAGACTTTTGGACATTGATTTGAGTTATATCTGAGTGCCTTGAACAGACCAAGGAGCCATGGGACATTTGTCCTTTTTTGTTTCTTCCCCCTTGAAAGAATAGATGGGTTGAGCTCAGCTTGAAGGATATTTTACTTTACCCTAATATGCATTTTCCTAAACTGATAAAATTCATACAAAAATTGCTGTCTTGCAAGCCATTCAGTTGTCAACATGAAACAGAGAAAAGAGGGGCTGAATGTGATGCCTCTGTATTTCATGTCATATTGAACACTGCCAGTCCAAGCATCTTATGGCTAAGTCTAGGGTTTCCACCCATTTTAGTTAATGAGGGAACTTGTGGAACAGTCAGTCTACTTCCAATCCCATTCCTTTTCCTAAACTTCATATGATGCTAGTATGAGCAAGTTTTATTATCTCCATGGAATTGATCTGAAATGTGGGTTGTTGCCTAGGAAAACTGATAGTTTCATCAAACACGTGGAACTTCCAATTTGTTTATTGTTTAAATATGAACAGTTACTGCTTCAGTTACATGTATTGTGAAACCCCTTTGTATATGATAATCATGTACTTGTGCTGAGGGAAACTTCATTAAATCTGACAGGTTCTGTAGCTCTGTTGGGAATGTGACTTTTGTATTGTGGCCACAGACAGGAATCAGTAGAAGTGTGTATGTATAAAGGAGGGGGGAGAGAGAGAGAGAGAGGCTGTCAAACAGACTGATGACTAGACTGACATATTTATGTGCTTTCAGGTAGATACAGCAATTGAAGGGAGTCTCTCTGGATTTCCTGGGGAACGTGGACCTATAGGACCGAAGGGAAGCAAGGTTAGTGAACGCCCCCCTTGTTATTTTTTCAATTGAATTCTCTTTCTATATAGTGTGCATCTTGATCAGGAAGCAGCATTTGTTTAGCCTGTAGGATGGTGATGGAAGGACTCAACATTTCTGTGATCTTGCAGCCATACATCCTCATTACCTTCTAGTGGCTGTTTTTGTTTTAAAACTTACATGTTAACCATATTCACTAATTAACTCAATGACTAATTTGGCTTTAACATTTGATGGATTAGATTTATTGCTGAGAAAAGAGCAGGAGTTTTAGTTTTACTAGGAGGTATTCTCTCTTCTGTGAGTAGAAACCCTTTTGGTCTGAAGTGGGGGCTACAAGCCGGAAAACGTAAATGGATTCTTTAATATGGTGTCCCAGCTAATGAGAATTCTGTTGAGGATTATTTTGATAGCAGGACATTTTCCCCATTCTTCTGTTTCAGTAAAGCCCTTGAACTTTAAGGCTTGGAGGTAATCATTCCTTTTTTGTTCTTGCACAGGGAGACCCAGGAGAAAATGGTGCAAAAGGCTCCAGAGGCGATAAGGTCTGAATGTAGTAAGTTTCTCATCTCTGCACTTCTCCAGCTTTCCTTGTATCTGTTCTGTGCCTCCACTTGCAAGAGGGAACTCTTCTTTCCTGCAAGTATTTGACTTGATCTTGCTTTAATATTATTTTGCCTCTGTCTCTTTCATTGGCTTAATGAATAATGCAGCAGCTCCGAGGGTCTTTTATTCACAAGGATTAATAAAAAACAGACATGTTGTGGATCAGAAGTTCAGCCTATTTGAAACCCAAAACAGCTTGCTTGCTCCAGGTTTCAGCCAGGGTGTTAATGGGGCAAGTATGGAAAGGCTGGTGCAACTTGCCCCTTTCTCCCTTCCTTCTCCACATAACCTGTCCACCAACTCACCTATCAATTTTCCCAGTGCTTTTCTTTCCCTGTTCCCATTTAACTTTTGCCACATACCACTGCCCTTGAATTCATTGTGATATATTAACTAACCTGCCTACTCTTCTCCTCTATCTCATGGAATGTTCTGCACATCCCTAATCGTTCCCTATCAGGGCAATGGGGCAATGATGGTTATGACTAAGAGTGGGATAGCTCTGTCCACCAAGGTTACTTATCTCCTTGGATTATATTAGCATTCTATTAGTGACCATGGATTTTCTGCAAGAATATTCTGCCGCTGGTTACACCATGCATTGTTTTGGAGCTGAGATTGAAAATTTGGTTTGTTTTTTATTTATGGTTACAGACCAGTTTCCTGTAATCAGACTAGAAACTGTATTGGCTCCATTTCTGTCTGAAACATTTAGAGTCAAGGAGGAGCTGCCAATTGTGTTGCCAATATTGTGCTGCCAATATTCAACTATTTGCTGCTGAGTGTTGGCCATACAAAAGGGAGTTGCCTAATTTTGATCTACAGAAAACAAAATATTTGGGGATGAAATATTACATGAAAGAAATAATAGTAAAGGGTAAAATACTAATAGAAATCCCTTGGACCTACATACATATTTAAAAGCATCAAGCCCATTGTCTCCAATAAAACTTAGCACACTTATATTTTTCAGGATTGCTTCCAATGAGTACAGATCTCAGTCTCTCATTGGCTGCTTCACAGAAGGCAAGGGAGAAGGACAGAGCTCTCCCCTGGTCCTGACAGGCTCCCTGCTTTTGGTTGATCTGAGTTGACCAGCAGAAATCAAACTGGCCATTGTGATGCAACCATAGACCCCAGTGATATTGGTTTGTGTGATGGGGAGTAGACACAGTGTAGCTGCCAATTTCCCTTTGTGACATCAATGCCATCTTAAATTGCAGGGTGAAGATGGTCAGAAAGGGGAGAGAGGCGAAGCTGGTGAAAAGGGCAGGGATGGCACTCCAGTGAGTATTATTGATGGGTCATTGTCAAAATGACGACAGTTATTGAAACAAAGCAATTCTGATGTCAAAATTTATTCTGCTTTCTAGCAATGAATATCCTACTTTCAGAATGGGCATATTCTATTACCATGTATAGTTGTTACTGCATTACGCTGTGGCTTTGTTGGCTGCTGCTTATTCTCCATCTCCTTTTTTTGCTGCAGGGACCTCCAGGAGAGAGAGGCCTTCCTGGCCCAGAAGGGAAAGCAGTAAGTAAAAGGCTCAGCACCGGCAGAGAAAACCCTACAGTATAGGGGGAGAGAGAGGCAGGAGAAGGAAAAAACACAGCAAAAGAAAAGGAGTATTATTGGAATGACTGTATGGGAGAAAATACGGCAGGGAGCTCAGTGAAGCCCACAAGTCCCAAATCCTCCACCCTCAGTTTTAGCTAAATTTGCTCTTCATATTTTTGAAAACAGTAGCTATGGGGACCATCACAAAAAAGCAAGGGAGATCAGCCTGGTCTGTCCCTTTCCCAATTGAAACGCTGGAAGGAACTTAAGTTGCCTCAGAAATTGCAGTCTGGCTGATTCAGAAAGGAGTTCAATGAACAAACCTAGGCTTCCAGAATAGTCTTCGCCTGAGGCTTCCCAACTACCATATAGAGCTTTGTGCTTCTCTGTAACTTCCCAGCCATACAGTATATCGACAGGGAAATGCCAGTAGCTTCTCATGCCTTTGATTGTGACACACAGCGTTTGGATGGAATCCTTGCTAGATAGAGTTCTTGAGTCAGGCTATGCTGGGAGGGAAGGAAGGAAAAGCTGTTCTTATTTATCTGTTTGTTTGTTTGTTTGTTTAAATGTATTGGCCGCCCACTTCCAGTGGACTCTGGGCAGAATGTAAAACTAGAAAAAACATAAAAATAGCTAAAAACAGACGGCCCAGACTAAACTAATCTAGTAGACAGCAAAAACAATAACACAAAACAGGGGCCTTAAATAAATAATAGACATCAACCCCAGGCCTGGGACCAAAGCCAGGTTTTCAAAGCTTTCCAGAACCCCAGGAGGGAGAGTGCCATCCTTATCTCTGGGGGATGCTGTTCCAGAGGGTGGGGGCCACAACAGAGAAGGCACGCTTCCTAGGTCCCACAAGATGGCAATGTTTAATGGAGGGGACCTGGCATACACCCACTCTGCTGAATCCTACTGGGCAGGCAGAAACAATTGGAGACAAGTGGTCTCTCAATGAAGATCATCTTGTTTATTGGAACAGCAATGCCTTAGCAGTATTGGGAAGCCAGGATACATTTTCTTCATGAACAAGGTTTGAAACTGCCTTTTTCCTGTGTTTCAAAACAATAATGAGTTTTAAGTGTAAATTGTTGATTTATCAAATCATTTCTAGGTCCCTTTTTGCTTAACACTTGCATAATTGGAACTGATGTATTGTTTGCTTTCCATTCCTACTTTCCTTTGTAGACCATATTCAGCTTAAGGAGGCCTCAACAGAAGGGTTTTGCTTACTCTTCATCACTTGTAATTATGGTTGTTTCTTACATATGTCCAATACATCTATAATCTGGAGCAGGCATGCTGAGTCAGTGTTCAAAATTTGATTGATTCCAATATATTCATGTCTCTTGTTCAGATGCTTGAATATTCAAGAAATATTCAAGCATCTGAACAAGAGACATGAATATATTGGAATCAATCAAATATTTTCTGTGATGTCACTTTCTCTTTTAATATTATGGGATGAAGATTTTAGGCTTGCTATCATCAAGCCTGCTGCAAAAGGCATAAAAATGGAACTAAGAGTTCATGAACTTGTTTTAAGTGTCACAATTAAATAAAGCTTAAAATCCTTCCATGCAAGAACCACTTTGGTTATCCTGAGCTTCCATCATTTCAGAGAGAGAAGGGGGGGGGGGCAGGAGTATAATGAATGGCAGTTATCAAACAGGTGGGAGTCAGGAATTTCTGCAGAACTTGTGCAGATTGTCCAGATATCTTCAGTAGGCTCAGTTGCCAGTAGGTGTGCGTGCCTGCTGCAGAGCACCTTGTTGCACAATTGTTGGTGCTTCCTCACCTTAAACATGCATTTTCCTGGGACCCCATAGGTAGCTTGCACAGCTTCCTCCAGGAGGTGCTGGCAGATGCAGCAAAAAGCAGACCGTCCCTGATGGAGTTATTTCCGATGCCACCAGTCCAAACCTCACCTTGTGGCTGTATTTTACGTAGCTGGTTCACGTGTCTGTGTATGTCATTGCCTCCCCTCTAGGGCCTACAGGGTTTTAGAGGGCCCCCCGGCCCAGCTGTAAGTAACCTTTATACTTAGACTCTAGCAGCCCTGAGTCCTTGGCTGTGGTTGGCTTTCTCTGTCCGCTCGCTTCTTTTTAGCACAGAAGGAACTTCTCTGCCTTGGCTTGAGAGGTGGCTCTGGGTCTCACTAACTCTTTGGGTCTTTGCCTTGGATCTTTGCAGGGCTTGCCAGGTTTCCCTGGAGTTCTGGGCAGACCGGTAGGTGCTCCCCTCCCTTTTCCCTCTCCTGTGTCTCACCCACGTCCCACCTTGCATGTAGCATGGTGCCTCTTCCTACTAATAATGGTGGGAGGGTGAGGTTGCACTGCAGTGCTAATTAGCACAGTCAGCTTTGCCAAAGGAAGAGGGAGACCTGGGCATGGTGACCAAAGCTGGGTTCCACAGAGGGAAGAAAGTAAACCACTGAAGTGCTCTTTTCACTTGTCGAATGCAGGATGTGATCATGAAGCTTTTGTAATATTTTTAAACCGCTTTGTCCCAGAAAGGAATGAATAACAATAAAATATTGTGAATTACATATTAATGTTTAATGATGGTAATAATACAGCATGTGTGTGCGTGTGTATATATTTCATAATATTTTAGGATTAGCGTATTATTTTAGGATTTTAAATTGAAGGACTAACATATAGCAATCAGGAATTGGCAGTCCTTTGTCATGTATTCACTTAATGGCTATACTAGATCTCTCCAACATCCTATTCTTACCCAAAAAGCTGTCATTTGGACAGTACAGCAAATTTTGCCCTCCACTGTATGCAGAAATATACCTTGTGAACATATATATTTTGTAGCAATTGCCACAATCAGGTGGCTCTGCAAAAGTATAGCTGTGATGTGTGCAAATCATTGTGAAATATATGCATGTACCATCATTTCCCATGGTACTTTTCTACGTGCAGAGAAAGACAGAGGCCATAGAAAAAATGTGTTGATGAAAATGACTCTGAACTGGCTTTTAATGGGGAGCTCACCAGAACAAGAGGTAGGGAGGCCCAAATAATTAATTATTCCAGGCCTGCCATCAGTTGATATTATTATCAGAAGCTGACATTGTCTGTGACAATTAGACTTTAATAGACAGTATTATTTAAAATTCTAGGATAAGCAACATTTGGTTTTTCAGTGCTCTGGAGTTTGTCTGAAAATCTGGATTGTGTGGAATGGGTAAACATCTCATCTGAAGTCAAGTATTTTGACAAATCACTTTTATGGTTCTTCAGCTCCAAAAAAAAGCTAACTGAGATGTGTATCAGTACCACATCTATCACTGATAATGTCTTTTCATTTCAACAGGGAAATCAAGGCGATCCTGGGTTACCAGGCCCTTCTGTAAGTAAACCTGGTTCTTTTCTTTTAGAAATATTACAACATAAAATCCACCTAGTTGAGTAGATATAAGAGAGTGTACAGAAGAATTTGAGTCTCCCAGTGTATTGCATAATCTTATAAACTGTGGGAATAGGTTCTTAATAGGAGATAGCAAACCAAGTTGGTCAAAGACAGAATGATAAGCATTTTATGGATGATTTCTGGCACTAAGTTGTCTCTGTAATTCTGTGCCACAGCTTTGTCATGTTCTCAGAATTGTTGGCCTAATCTAATAATGCACATACCAATGAATAAAAGTTTGTCCTCTTATCGCTAAAGATTCACTGAATCCAGAACACAGATTGTTAAACCAGTAAATTTTTGGTTTGTTTAAGGTTCATTTGTAATTGAGGTTTTGTGATTTTGTTCAGGTCAGTAAATAGACAGTATTGATTGAAGTATAGTTTGGTTCCCTCATTTGTATAGAAATGTACATGTCTTAGAGTGGCAAGACATTTTTTTTATACCTTTTCAGAAAATGCCAACAACACGAGAAAAACGAGTTAGCATGCTGTATACGATATTTGACTTAACTCAGTCATACTTGTACTTTGATGACTGGAAATAATTGTCTTCTATTTTCCTTCAGGGTCCTGTCGGCCCACCTGGGACTCAAGGCATACCCGGAATAAAGGTATGTGACCTGAGTAGATTGCAAAAGAAACCAGAACACTCTAGACCTTGTGGAACCTTCTTTCAAATTAGTAGCACTGGAAAAGACAACATGCCTGGCTAGCATTTCAGCTAAGTGCCTTGTAAAAATAGTTAAACAGTTGTTTCAATATAACTGCCTCTGCTGGACTCTTCTTCCTCCCCCCGCCCCCACTTTCCTACAACCCTTCTGAGAAATGGCAGTGAAACAGTAAAGTGAGATTTGACTTACATTTGCCTGTTCAGTGATAACTAGACTCTTTTTCTAGTAGTAAAGTGAAGCATGGAGTCCTTGGGGTTCTCTGAGCTTGGTTCTTTTCTTGCAGACATTTCGTTACCCATCTAGGTAACATCTTCAGTGATAGAAGGGACTGGGGCTTGCTCTCTGTTTATATACAGTAACTTGCTTTGTCAGTGTTGGGGGGAGAATTGTTTTTTCTTGGTAGTTCCTAGATTAGGCTGTTGTTTGCTGCTTGATTGTTTGTCTGGTGTTAATCCCTGCTTATCTGGGTGTTGATTGCTGGTGAGGGGGTGTTCTGGTCTTTTGGTTTCCTTTTTATTGTCTCTTTTGAATAGCGTGTAAATGTTGTTTATCTTTATGTGCCTGTTGATGGCTGACTTGTCTGAATACCGAGCTTCCAGGAATTCCCTCGTGTTTTTGGATTTAGCTTAGTCTAAGATGCTGACAGTTTCCCAGTTGAAATTATGGTTAAGTCTGTAAGGACTATAACAGCCACTATGTAGGAGAGACAGGCAGAAGACTAGCGGAGCACATCCATAAACACCAACGGGCAGTCAGAAGACACGATGAAAACTCCTTAATCTCACAACACTTGGACAGACTCAACCATAATTTCAACTGGGAATATCAGCATCTTAGACCAAGATCTCAGAATACAATCAATCAGTAAACAACAGCCTAATCTAGGAACCACCAAGAAAAAAACAACTCCCCCATCAACACTGACAGGGCAGGTCACTGTATATAAATGGACAGCAAACCCCACTCCCTTCTAGCACTGAAGATATTACCTAGACAGGTAACAAAACATCTGCAATTAAACAACCAAACTCAGAGAACCCCAAGGACTCCACAGTTCAACCCTGAGCTACATATATTCTCTTCTATTGGTAAAGTAAAACTTCCTGCTTCTCATATAGTTTACCCTGTTACGTGTGTATCAATTTCTACAACCCTTCCCACTTAGAAGCTCAGGCTGACAAATATATTTTCCTATCTTTATCCTCCCCTAATGTCCTATGCAAGCCTTGGACTGATACAAATAGAAAGTAAGGCAATTAGTAGCCTGAGAGCTTTTATATGCATGTTAAATATCTTCTACCAGTACCCAAGGTAGAGATAAAAACCAGGAGGGAGTAACAAAGAATTGGAGAGTTCAAAGAAAGATTCTTTCCCTTGTAAATTATGCCAGTGTTCCAAGCAACTAGCTTGAAGAGTTTGGAAGATGGAATTAGGAGGAAGTCCAAGACAATTCATAGATAAGGTGCCAGAGAATTCCACAAAAGCTAACCCAAAGTCAGTTGAGGATCCAGTCACAGGGCAAGAAGAAGGAAGAACTTTGGACCAGGTCATCACAAGGACACAGGTCAGGAAATTTTCAACAAGGGGAGGGACCCTGGGGGATGCTCTTAAATAGTAGGAGTGTGAGGACTTGGCTAACTAGAGGAGTTAATGCCCTTTCCTTTCAGGAAGATATGCTGATCTCCACTGTCTCCTTAGCTGACAGTGTGTTTTAGGGCTTGGCATTCAGAATCTGAATTCATGTTCTCTGAATCAGCAGTCCCCTGTGCTGGGTCTGAGTCATTATTCTCAGGTGGCTAACAACCTGTTCACTCTCCAGGTGCAGGCTAAGGATCTGCCTCTTCAGCCTCAGAATCAGAGAAGTCCATAACACCTGGAGACCATCTCACTGCCCATTTTCTTTCTTTGGTGGTCTTCATATCTCACCCATCTCTGCTTCAAGATCCTTGTCCTGACCAACACTGGAACCAAGTTTTTAGCAGCTAGTGCTGCCTAGAATTCATTTTAGGTCACCAGTCACTTTCCTTCTTTCCTCAACCTCTGTCTTCAAGCCTCCCAACTCTCTCCTCCTCCTTGCCAGAATATCAGCTCTTCTTTCCTGTGAGGAAATTTCTATCTGTGAGAAAAACGTGTTCTTCTTCTCCCAGTTTATCAGCTAAAACAACCATATGTGTCTATGCAAGTTCATATTGCATGGTAGATAACCCTTAGCTGCTGCATATGGTCACAGACATTTTACATACTTAATGTTCTGAAAATAGAATTTTTTTGTATTTTTGTTTGGAAGAATCTATCTCTGGGAACACAACATACATATCTACAATATCCTATGAACAATATGGCTTTCTAAAATTTGGCACAGAACTTCTATTGTTGTGCTATGTAATTTACCTGCATTATCCTCCGCAGAAATTGAAGCATTTGGAACTCATTTTTCTCTCACACACAAGTAAATAATAATGTGAAATTTTCAGTTTTCATTTGTTATTTACAGGGAGATGCAGGAGAACCTGGGTCCAGCATCCGAGTAAGTATCTTTTGATTTCCCAAACACACATCTTGGTCACTCAAAAATGTTGCGGCCTACTGCTAACTATTTCAATGATTTGTTCATTGCCAAAAAACAACAGATACATTTCATATGTTTCCCTTCTAACAACTGATGTCTCCAAGTTCTGGGAAAGGCTCAGGATGGGAAAGCCACACAATAAGTCTGGTTGGATGTCTGCTGATAACCTGGATCAAAGTGGTATATTTTTCTCATTGCAGGGTATGCCAGGCCCTCAAGGGAGTGTGGGACTCCCAGGACCACCAGGATCCCCTGGGCGTGTGGTAGGTTGCAAATATGCTGCTTTAACTTGAGAGAAGTATTGAATTCCTGAAATCATACATGTTTGTTGTTGTGTTTCTTTTTAGGGTCCACAGGGCCCTCCAGGACTACCAGGACAGGTGGTAAGTTGCTTCTTCTCCTTCTTTTTGTTGGCCGTTCAGTTTTCCATGTGTCACCATTTGTACTCTCTATCACATTACACTGACTATTTCCTCTTAGTGAATCTGGCTTTAATGTTCATACAAACTGTAACTGTTCACTAGGGCGAGGCAGGGAAACCAGGTGTACCAGGAAGAGATGGTGTGCCTGGAAAAGAAGGGGAGCCTGGATTGCCTGGGAAAATGGTATGTCACTGTGTGAAACCACACTATTCTTCTTCATTGATTTATGCAGTTTGGAGGCCACCCAACTCCATTAAGAGTAGGATGGCTTACAGAGTTAAAAGGTAATAAAACAGTGAAGCAGTGAAAAGCACAACCATACCCATATGAAAAAAGACAATTCCTCAAACAGATAAAATTCTACAGGGGCACCCATCCCAACCAGGACCTGGGAAAACAGCCAAGTTTTCAAAGATTTCTTTAACATCATCAGGTTTGGAGCCATGCAAATCTTGGGGCGGGGGAGGGGGGATGCTGTTCCAAAGGGCAGGCATCCAACAGAGAATGCATGCCTCCTGAGTCCCAACAGGTTACATTATTTAAGGGACCAAGACTACATCTACTCTGCCTGATCGTACAGGAGAGGCAGAAACTATCGGACATAAGCAGTCCTGCAAATTAACTTTTAAAACAGGAATGCCACTAAAGTCATGTAGATGAACTCACATGAATATAATGGGACATGTCTCTAAACAAACATGCGTAGGATTGCACTGTCAGTGTGGGATTAAGCAGCACAGTGTCATCCGTGCTTCTGTCCTTCTAAAGAAAAAATGTTTCTATTCATTGCTTTTTAGGGTGTTCCAGGGCCTTCAGGATCTGCTGGTCCTAAAGGAGAGCCTGGAGATGCTGGGCCCCCAGGACAGGTGAGAGGCAGCTTTTCCTTTCTCTATCCTTGCTAGATGACTTGCATGTTTTGTTTTTGCTCACTTTCCTGTTTAGTGAAGCTTTTAAAAATGCACAACGATTTCCTTTTTGCTTAAGTTTTAAATTATTTGAAAAGCTGATGGGCTGTCAAAACAATAAGCGAAATTTGTTTTTCAAACAAACAAATATGCTTGAATAGCTCTACAATGATACAACAGCTGTACTGAAATAGACCAAAGCCAATTAAGTGTAGTATTCTGTTTCAACGTTGGTTGGCCAGTTAAATCTTTGTAGGACACTCCCAGCAGGAAATGAGTACAATAGTACCCTCCTGCCCATGTTCCCCAATACTGGGTACTGAGAAGTAATATGGTGTCTCTGCTAGTAGAGGTGACATATATAGTAAATATCATAATAGGTATTATCCTCCATATTTATATTTATACTGATGTCTTCTAAAACAAAATTCCATGAGCATCATGCCACTTGCAAAATTGAGTTTTGCAATAGTTGAGTTATATAATAATCTAATCAAAATAATCAAGCATTATCCATCTCTTTTCCTCTTAATCTTTCCCCTTGGTATGTACTATGTATGTAACTATGTCAAGCAATATAGGCCCCTTAAGTATTTTTAATATTACCTGTGTTGTGTGCCATTTTGGTGAATCCTAATAAAGGTGTTCTTTCCTATGGACATTATATAAGCTATCTTTATCTTGAGGCTCAGGAGGAAAGAAAATAGGGTGTATGGAAGCTGGTGACACGGTATCAGAACAAATCTCTAAAACAATCATAGGGCTCTTTGTTCTTTTCAGCCATTGGTCAGGAGGTTATATGAGCTAAGAAGGTATTGGACAATGTTCCGGGTTTTCCATGTTGCCAAAATATCTTTTTTTTAAAAAAAAAATAACCTGTAAGTCGTTTTAAATAGTGCATGTTGAGGTTTATTTAGGACTAAATATGGATGCAAATAGTTTTTGAATGGACAAGATATATGCTTTATTTTTTCAAAAAAACGGCATTCTTTCAGAGAGATTATACAACCATTAAATTTTGTAGACAACTATATGGAATGTATTTTTCATCAACAGTAAAATTTTCATCCTTTGTTTTTCAGACCATTGTTTGAAGGATGGAAAACATGATAGCATCCTGTGATTTTTTTATGATGATGATGATGATGTTGCTGTTTCTTTCATTGTTAACATAGTGATAAGATTCAAAGGACAGTCCTTTATTATTAATTCCAGCAGGAAGTAGAAAAGGCAATTTATGTCTCTTTTCCATTGTCTCAGAAACTGCTGTTTAGGTTTTCTTAGCTATATCTAATTTCTGCATTCATTTTTAGAAGAAAGCTTTATAGCAAGTATTGTTTTGATTTAATGTTACTTATTCCTGTTAATCTTTCTTCTTAACCTGATTGATTATTATAGAGCATAGTGGGGCCTCCTGGAGTGAAAGGTGAGAAGGTAAGCTAAAAATCTGCATGAACAAACATGGAGAATTAATATAATATTGTTTGATGGGATAAGAAAGTACAAGGCATCAGTTAAATATTCTTTGGTAGCTTCAGATTTCCAGATTTTGATTCACAAGATTAGCCTAAAATCACTATAAAAAATATTTATAGTAATTTTATTAAAGATTATAATTACAACAGTAAAAACTAATGCAAACTGAAAAAAAGATAGAAGAATAAAAAGAGTAGAAAGTTCAGAAAAGAAAGGAAAAAAGAGAAAAAGAAAAATAAGAATATAGTAAAGAAAAAGAAAAGAAATATATAAACAAGTGACTTGCCACCTTCATCACAAGTATAAACCATTTTAGTAACTTATTACCTTCTCAAGATACAACAAATGATCTCTTTTTCCCATATCCCACCTCTTATCTACAAACAAATCCATAAAACATTGTCATTTCAGTCCTGATGTCAGCAAAACTTCATTAAGGGTTACTAGAGATAAAAACATATGCATTTTAACTTTGATCAAATAAACTGACTTTATATTCTTTCCCTTTACTTTTAAAAATCTTGATCTTTAGTCTCTTCAAATAATGTCCTAGAACTTGATTTCTTTTCATTTTTTCCTTGTCCCTTCTCACAAAATTCTTCAAAGCTTTAACAAGTCTCTCTTGTAAATCCAATATAGGAAAGTTATCCAGGTCACTCTTTTGGTTTGTTATTTATATATCCCTTTTAATTATTAAGAAATCAGCTGGTTTCATTTGTATGTCCAGTGTAGCATCTTTTTCCATATTATTCTTGTAGCCTGTCATTTTCCACTTTCAGATCAGTCTCAGTCTTGTCCAGTAAAACATGTTCCTCTTCCATAACATCTTTTGAACATAGTCTATCTATAGAGGCAGACACTCTTAATATTAATTTTTGGTCCATTATTCAAAAATATATTTCAATATGTCCAATGTTAAAATATTTTGCTCCAGTCTGTATTATTAAGTCAAATTTAACTATTCTTCTCCTTTAATTGTAATCTTTACTTCCTTCTGGTTCCCTCTAGTGTCCAACCTTCAAAGTCTCACCCTATCATGTTTCTTTTTTTAAGAGAATTCAAAACAAAAGCATTTTCCCACAGGAAGGATTTGTTATAATTAATTCCAAAATCTTATTTCAAGTTTATCTGGACCCTTAGTCCATTTGTAACTTTCTAAAATCAAAGTTTTAATCACCCTTTTGCTGTTTATTCCAAAAAAATTTTTTTTAAGTTCTTAAACTTGCAGTTAAAGCTTCTTTCACTAAGGATTGAAGGAAACTCATCTGGTGCTGTAAAACTTGTCAATCCAAAGGTTCCTAATAGCCCAAAAGCAGTTGCGAAGCAATTACCAAAAGTGATTAGAAAAGGAAGTATGCAAACTTAGTGTCCTTTCAAAGGTGCCGACCATGATTTGAGTAAGATGGCTATTATCTCTCAAAGCTCTAAACCTGCAGAAGACCGCTATCTTGCAGTCTCCTCACAAGGAGCAGCTGTCTGGAGCACTTGTGGGTGATCTCAAGTCTTCTCCTTGTCTGGAGATGAATTATCAAAGACCTAGTCTATCCGCTGGCTCTTCATTCTGCCACAGTCATTGGCTCCACTTTTCAGATCCATCTTCAGTCTGCCATTTCTTCCCCTGGAAGCCCCCAGAGATTAGTTCTTGAATGAGTATTTGGATTTATGATCTATCAAAACTCTGCTAGTGCTCTGAAGTATGTCTTATTTGTATCTAAGGCAGTGGCTTGCTTCTGGCAGTTTTTCCTTAGAAGAACATTCAGGGAAAGGATACATTCTATGAAAGTCAGGGAAATAACTGAATTCTGCTAAATAAAGTGGTGGATTTTGCACATTTTCTAGAAAAGCAAGATTAAACCCATTTGAAAGGAAGTTTATGTAGCAATAAATATCTTAATGTTCTGTTTTAGGGTACACCAGGAGATTTTGATGAGGAACTTCTGCAGAAGCCAGTAAGTTGGCTTTTCTTATTCTTTTCCATGCTTATTTTTTCCCATTTCCTGGCACCTGGTTCCCAAGCCAGGTATCAAGGTTGATCTTTCTTCTTTGCAGGGACTCAAGGGTGATCAAGGCATACCAGGTCCTCGTGGAGAGAAGGTGAGAAAACAGTTTTTCAGACAGGAACCTCAGCATTCCTTCTCCAGCATCTGTGAGCTTCACCAAAAGACTTCAGTCTTTGATTCATTCTCAGTGTTAATCTATCTAGATTATTTTTTTTTTCTTTACTAGGGTGGTCCTGGAAGTCCGGGGGTACCTGGAGATCCTGGAGAAGATGTAAGTACTTTGGAATATACAATATGGTAATTGCATGACTGCAGAATCTGCAGTGGCATAATAGAAATATAATAACCTGAGTAGGTTTTGGCCAGATGAAAAGACTCAGCTGTGAACTGTTATGATATAAAAATGAATAATAATTTTTAAAGGAGGATATCCTAATTTAGTCAAATACACTAAAGTATACCTAATATTGAATCCCTTCCTTGAGAGGAGACTCACTGTTGTTTTTTGAATTCCAAAATAGAGTCCAGACTACAATATACCGAGACAACTTATTCTCAATGCTAAACAACTTCTTGTGTTAAAAGGTGTTTATGTATTAAAATTTTACTTCCTGTACTTTTAATAGATTGTTTTCTCTTCTCAGGAGATATGATGGCTACTTGTCTTTCTTTTTGTTCTGATTCTGAAAAATTTCAGGTGCCATTTTCTACCTTTAGTTGGCTATATCAACCTTTGCGAACAGTAATCTATTATATATTTCTGAATATTAATAGGGAGCCAAAGGATCACCTGGGATCAAAGGAGAAAAGGTATTCTGTATTTCTCATACATTTCATTTCTGATTCTATTGAAAATGTTTGTTTAATCTTTAAAAAGATTTTATTTAATCCATGTGATGATTAGAATGTTTATCTTAGTCATTAATTCTAGCATAGCATTCTGAGACATTCTCAATTCACATCATTCAAAGTATCTACTAGTGTGTACGAGAACAGCAGTGTAGAGAATACCTATAAAAGAGCACTGAGGAACCTCTGTATTTATTCAAAAGTATGGCATGAAACTGTTGTATTCTAGGAAGAACTACTGGAGTTCTCAGGGAGTGCAGTCTGTAGGGAATGCCCCACCACCAGTACTCTGGATTGTTCTCATAATTTACACATCTATGCATTACATTTTTATTTTTTTTCATTGTACCATTTAGGGTTCAGTTGGAATTGGTCTCCAGGGACCTCCTGGACAGGTTGGACCTCAAGGCTTAAAGGTAATTTCTTTTTCTGTCCTATGTTTCCAAAATTGCTCCATTCTTTTCCTTCCCCTTATTTCATGATACACTTCTAACTATTTCAGTACTGTCAGTGATGGACAGCTCCTGCCAAATTAAAGTGGCCGTTCTTCATATTTTCAAGAGATTCCTGAGAGTAATTTCTTAAAACATACAACAATATATTGGAGATTTAATTCTTCTCAGATTAATTTTTTAAAATTTAGAATTGTTTGTTCCAGTATTACATTCTACATCCTATTTATCACATTTCTCTTGGAGTTTTGGTCAAGTTGAGAGGAATTTTCAAATCACTTATTAAAATAATCTTACACTGAAAATGCTCAAAATGGGGAAGTAAATCCACATATTTGTAGCTCTTCTAAAATGTTTGAGGAACAAAAGAAAGAAGTGCAGCTTCTTAGCTTCCCTGTTCTGGTGCCTGACACCATGTGTTGTGATTTATTTTCAGGGAGACCCTGGTTTACCTGGCCCACCAGGCCCACCTGGTTTGCCAGGTGTGGCCGGAACTCCTGGCCAGCCTGGTCTGAGAGGAGAAAATGGAATGACTGGCCAACCTGGACCTCCGGGAGACAGGGTAAGGGAGATAACTGCTGTTGTCATTCAATCCCTTAGCCTGGTGCCTTCTCAAAATAAATGAATAACAACCTCTAGAATCCACATTAAATTAATATTCCATCACTGATTATTCCCCTTTTTTCTGACACTTTGTATTGCCCTCTTATTCTGGATTTCTCTATAATGAGTAGATGTATTCTTTCTCTGAGCAGTTCAGCCTATGTCTAAAGACAAATGTCACATTATTTAAAGTTCTGCTTCACTGGGTTTTACAGAGATGGGAGAGCCCCTGTCCTTGGGTCAAATGCTGAACTCTGGACCTTTTATTCTATTCCTCTAATCTTCAGCCCATTCTGTCCTCATCTTTAAAGCTGAAGAAGCTAACCTTGCATAACTTAGAGAAAGAGAATGCCTGATGTAAATGACTTTTTTTCATAATATACATTTATATCTTCCCTATATTGAAGTATGGACCACCAGTATATAACTCTACTTAAACAGCTGGAATGCAGACTCTAGTGGATTTCATTGGGAGTAACATGAACAAGGATTCCCCGCTTCAGGCTTAATCTTCTGGGTTGACAGATATTTTCTTTATTAGGGTTTGATTGGCTTCCCTGGGAGAGATGGTACTGCAGGATCACCAGGACCTCCAGGACCTCCAGGGTCACCAGTAAGTAACTAGGTGGTTGGAAAGTAGGTTATGAGGACTGTATGTATAATCTGAATCATATCCTCTATGTTGCATTGCTAATGTACATATTCTTGTGCTATCTGAAATATTAATCTATTTTTATTATTCCCTTCTGTTTCCTCTTCTTATAATCGCTTTATTGTAGGGTTCCTCAGGCACCCCAGGAATAAAGGGTGACAAGGTAAGCACATTGGTTTCTCTGAAATAGCTTACTTCCCCCTTTTTGTATATTTTCATTTTTTGCTCATTCTGCAAACAATCATTCCTTGGATTCACTATTAATAAAAGGATTCACTATTAATAAAAAGTTTTAACCCCCAAAATATAAAGAGATGAAAGGAATTATAAAAACCCTCTACTTCCAACGTTTGATTAGTGTAGAGCTATTTCTTCTCTTTTTTTCTTAGATCATTTGATTCTTATAAAGCTTATGTACCTAAAAATAATTCAAAAAAGATGCTAGAAATAGCAGCAGGATTCACTGATAGGGTTTCCTTTTGTCATCTTTCTGCTTTTTAGGGGGACACAGGTATTGGACAACCAGGACCTAGAGGAGAACGAGGAGATCCAGGACCTCGGGTAGGTAATTTAATCTGACTCTGGAACTTCTTTAACTTCATTAGCCAGGTGTAGTGATATTGTGGGCTATGGGTCTGTAAAATATTTTACTTTGAATTATTTTGAGTACAAAACTTCATGAAACTCCCCATTTCAAATTTGAAGCTGCTGATTCAAGTGCAAGACAAGCAAGATTGAGATGGAGCTGTTCCAAAGTCTAAAACACTGTTTTGAGCTCTGAAGACTTCTTAAGATGCTCAAGGCAGTTTGTTTCTCACTCAAAAGAGCAGTTTCAAACTGAAAAAGAGAGACTTTGACAAAATCATATGCCCAAAGCCCAAAAGTTTGAAACAAGATGTTTTGCACACTCTTATAGAAGAATTCTAACCATATTTGACCAATAACAAAAGATGAGTGCATAGAACTAACTGTGCAAGGTTTTGCATGGTTTGAAGCAGAAAATATTCAGCAGTACTGTAGCATCTGGTTTTTCCTCCTATGAAGGCAAAGGGTAGATATCTAGATTTTTTAGGTTAAGATTGGTTAGAGATTCTACCTATCAATTTCTTTTTAGCAAATAAATTATTATTAGAATATGCAGAAATTATACTTTACAAGAGTATTTCTCCATCCAAAAAAGTACAGCAAAGTTTAAAATTTTGGAATGAAATACAAATGTTGATATGGTATTTTGGGATTTATCAGCTGGCTGAGTGTTATGGAAAATTCCCAGCTTTGGCTTGATCTATGATTGCAACCTTCTTCTGTCTCCTTCCTGCCCCTGTTATTCTTTCTTTTGTTCTATGTAAATGTTCTATTTTGTCCTTCCTCAGGGTGAAGATGGGCGCCCAGGTCTGGAGGGAGATCGCGGGGCTGCAGTAAATATTCATTTTCATTTTCATTTTCTTGGACTCTCCTTTCCCTTTTTTAGAAATGTTTTTAAATTGATGTTTTATGTATTTATATATATTTATGTTTTTAACGTTTGGTGTGAGTCGCCCAGAGTTCCCCCATTGGGGGGAGATGGGCAGGTGAGAAATTAAATAAATAAATAAATATCTCACTCATCTCCTTTCCTCTGTTTGTTCAGTCCTAAGCATAAGCATTTTGCATTTAAGCATTCTGTTTTGTCTTTAGGGCCCTCCTGGAAACAGAGGGGAGAGAGGTGACAAAGTAAGTAAGAATGGTAGAGTTGGTAGGAGGAATAGAATCTTCCTGCCCTTTCCTATTTCTAATCCTGAAAAATAAAATACTTTTAATAATATAGTTCTGGGTTTAGAATGAGTGAAGAAAAGCAACTGAACTTCTGGCATTTTCTGTTGAACTTCTGCCATGCCAAGCAACTGTTACGCTGCAAATTTGAACCACATCAAAAGGAAACACCTTTTGGACAGGCTAAGAACCAGCCCCTAAAATATGCATAATTACAGTGTTTGCTTTCTCTTACATTGCTTATCTAATCCTGATTATAAATTGGCTGTTTTTTAAGCAAGCATCCAGGCCACAGTGAAATTGTATGAGTTTTCAAAATATCCCTGCCAAAGTCTGTAAATTCCTGGACTTTGGCAAGGGCTTATTGTTTTAGTTTCTGCTGTGAAGTGCCATGCATTATAATTATTAGCTATAATATTAACCATCTATATATTTATAATCCAGCTGATCTGAGAGAAGAATGCTAGATCATTGACAATCATGAACTATGTACATTCATTTATAATCTACGCTTCCTTTTCTCTTAGGGTGATGCAGGGCTCATGGGGCTGAAAGGAGACAAAGTAAGCATTTTAAATTTGAAAAGATTAGGTTGCATCAGTTGGTGATACCTGGGCCATTCCAAAATAAACTTACTTGGCAAGTAGGCAGCCTTAGAAAATACACAAATGAATGAACAAACTCTTCAAAGCAAGGCAGCATCAATACACGCCTACTGACAAAGCTACAGCAAACAGAGTATTTCCATCTGATACATGTAAGCCTGGCCTTGAGAAAGAAGATATGATGTCATTCACCTAAGAAATCTCCAAGTATCTGCTTTTACCAATTTGCATTATTTGAAGGGAGAAGGGCATTCAAACTCAACCATGCACAAATTTTGCAGGCAAAGGGTACAAGGTTCAGTCCTGGGTATCTCCAGGTAGGACTAGCAGAAATTCTGATCTGAATCCCTGATAATTTCCTAGCTGTGAGGCAACTGATTGCTTCTATCAGAAATGATTTATGGGTTGGCTTTTGCATGTTCCAAAGAAAATAGTTTATTATGGAATAGTTGGTATTTGTATTACAGAAAAATTGTATTTGCTTACAGTAGAAGTGGAAACTGAACAATTGGAATGTTTAGATCCTTGATTGCCTGTCATATTCTTTCATTTATAGGGAGATACGGTCATTGTGGAAGGCCCAGCAGGTCTTCGAGGGAATAAAGGAGAACCAGTATGTGATACAGCACACAGAAAACCTCTATTTTCTGTTGTTGTTAAATCTGTGCCACTCATTTTTTTTTAAGTTCCCTTTTCTTAAAGATCTATCTAATTGTTCTATCATAGCACTTTTACATTTGTTTTTTATTTTGTTGCCAATGATTCAAACAGGATATTTTTTCTCTTGCTCTTTTCTAGGGAGAACGTGGTCTAAAAGGCATGGAAGGGCAGAAGGGTGACAAAGGAGATAATGGAATCATTGGAGAGAAGGTACTAGGCCAAATCTTTGGGCTGCATTTACCACTTATAGGCAAGGAATTTGGATTGTGTCTAAGGCAGGTAACAAAGCAGGCAAGGACCCATGTTTTGCTATATTCCACATAGATGAAGTGAGATGTTGACTCCGCAAAAGTGCTAAAATTCTTCTTTAAAAAATCCTGCGTACTCTACTGAGGCACTGAGGGCTAAAGGAGCCAGTATCCACCTGTGTTATAGTGCAGAAGATTACTTAAGAGTAAAGGAAGGTGGGTAAGGTCAGAGTCATTGTAGCTCTGTGCATCACTGTAAGCTTTCCATACTGCACCTTTTCATCCTGCAGGTTGCAGAGGTCTTAGCTGAATTTTGTGACTCTGATTCATTGGCGGGGGGAGGGACATGGTCACAGGGCAACATTGGCACCTTAGGCCTTTTCAAAGTCCCACACCCACCCTTTGCCCATGCCTGAAGATGTAGCTCCTGACAGTTCTGCTGCTGCTGCTGCTGCTGCTGCAGGAGTTTTCTGTTTGCTCACTGTATTTCTGAGTTATGAAACTCTGCATGTTGCCTAATATTTATTAATCTATATGAATATGTGTAGATCACCACTGAAAAAAAGGCAGTCTCTATATTTGTTTAGGTTTATCTTGTCCAGCATCCATCTCTCAAGACAGGGACTTACTGGCATACAAGAGCACAAGTTAATAGGGAATCCGTTGAAAGCATGATGCCAGGTTTTATATGAAAGGGATGAACTCTGTTTACAGCATGGAATAACTTTGGATACTTGCTTTGTTCTTGAGCCCAGGAATTGGTGTTTTTTTCTCTCTCTTACCCTGTCACTCATGTTTGTCTGTAATCTGCAATTTTAACTCATAGGGAGTAAAGGGTGAGCAAGGTGAGAAGGGATCCACAGGCTTCCCTGGTGCACGAGGGCCCAGTGGGCAAAAGGTAAGAGATTATTTCTTCATTTATGATTGCACATCTTCTGGACTGTTTCATCTTCCTACCTGATATCTATATACTGGCCATTTGCCTTTACACAGGGAGAAATTGGTGAGTCAGGAGAACCAGGAGAGCCGGTGAGCACTTTTTATGTGTTTCTGTCTCTGCCCACAGCTGTGCACTTCCAAGTCAGACCATCACATTACCTTCATCTTTATTTCTCTAGGGCCAACCTGGGAAGGATGGTATTCCCGGAACCAGAGGGGAGAAAGGAGACATGGGACCTATTGGAATACGAGGCCCAAAGGTGTGGTCTGCCATGGTTATTTTTCTTTATCTTCTTGTAAGTTTAGGAGATTCTCTCCAGGTGGGATGAAGCTGATCTCTGTCACAAAGCAGTGTGAAGCTGGTAACAGGGAAGGTATCAAAGGAGAAGATCACATTAGCTGAGAAAAGAGCTAGCTGTATGATGGAGTCAGAAGCTACACAAAAGCGACTACTAGATTTAGCTGAAAAAAGAGCAGCTTAGTCCTTTTACCTTCAAGAAAGTCAGACCTCTGCACACCAGTTTGCCTCATATTTCACAGGAGATAAGGCTTTGGATCAGAGGTTCAGATCTTTCCTCAGTCCTTTATCTTACTGGTTTCTTTGGGATTTCCAAGTGTGATTTATAAATAAACCATGTTAGGATTTTTTGCCTCCTTAATGTTGCTTGTATTATGTTTAGTAGGAGTTCTTTGTTTGTTTGTTTGTTTGTTTGCTTTTCCTCTCTTGTTTTTAGAAAAAAATATTCTAAGATCCTACTAAAAATATGAACAATCAATAATTGGATATGTGCATCAAAAGTATATAAATGTTATGTTTATTTGTGGTATTTATTTTATTTCTGTAATAGGGTGATCGAGGAATAAAAGGAGCCTGTGGCCAAGATGGAGATAAGGGTGAGAAGGTGATTGCCAGATTTTCTCTTTGATTTCTTTGCATTATGAGACATGCTAGTGCACCCATTTAACTAAAAAGATTCCTTGGGGAAGAAGGAAAATACTTTTACAGACATTAAGGAGAAGGAGCAAACTTTTTATACCAAGCACAATGGTTCTTACACCTTCTTCCCTGATAAAAGAAGCCACCGGTAGCAGGGGTTTAGAAAAAAAGTGCATCCTTGCTAGAATATATCCTGGATGCTTGAGATGCAAAAAATTACTTAGGGCCACTTTGCAAAGAAAATGTGTTAATGTAAGAATAGACTGGTATGAAGATCTCTAGAGTGATTATTTTTCCAGGAGTGCACTCTATGGAAAATTGCTGACTATCATTGCATCTAGTGTACACCAGCTAATGTGTGCCATGGAAGTATTCTGGGAATACATGAAGCTGCAGTTATATATTGACCTTGGAATCATTTTTATGAGCTGGCATAAATGATATGCTCATGTTGAGTCTGATAAATATATGAAGTGGCTCATAAACACTGCCATGGTTGTTCATCTGAGTAAGGAAATTATGATGCACTTATATATCAGTGAATATGAGTGTTGGGAAGAGAATTCCATTCCTGGGTTTTTGGCCACACTGATATAATGGAGCTGCCACTGTTGTTCACATGACTCTCCCAATCACATATTTAAAGTATCTAATTTAATCTCAAAAGTAGAGACCAAATGAAGGGATTTGAACTATCTACCCTTTATTTCACCTTACCTCTTTTTTGATCCATCATTCTACCCCAACTTCTGCTAATGAGTGAGGCTGGCAGAAATGTGCTTCAAATTATGAAACAGCGAGAGGCAAGGTGGGAGTTTAACTCCTCTTATTTATGCTTCTGGTTTGTGGTCGAAATGGGAGTGCCTCTGCTTCTGTAGATAAATTGGGGCAGGGATGTTGGCTATATTGTATGCTATCCTGGCCCCCTTGCTTTTTGGGAAGGAAGATAATTTTTGTTTGCTTTTAAGGTGTATAATGATAATTTGGGATATTGTAAAAAAAAAAAAAAAGGAATGGAAGATGGAATTTGAAAATATACAGCCCTCTGAGGAGAGAATTGAAATCAACAGTAAAAAAGGAACAGAAAGAAAGAGGTTTCTTCTTCCACTTGACCCCCTACCCTCAGGGTACAAGGCTTTCCTTCCTGAGGGCAGGGGCTGAAAGGCTCTCTAGAATTCTGGCCATTTTCAAAATGCTGTTTGTGCATATGCAGCATTCTTTATGTGATAGATGAATAACAACTTGGGGGAATCTTTATCATAGTGAAGATCCTCACTGAAGAGAGCATACGCCTGTATTTTCTTTTGCCTTGCCCTTTCCAGCTAAAACATCTTTCCCCTCTGTTCTAGGGAGAACTGGGGTTACAGGGCCGAATGGGGCTCCCTGGAAGGAAGGGCGATAATGTAAGTGTCTCAAGTGTCTCCCTGTGGGTCAGTGGAGCAGGCCATATATTTGGACAGAACAGCCTGTACCTTCTGCTTTGTTTTCCTAGGGAGAAGGTGGCCTGCCTGGAACACCAGGAATCCCTGGGAAGGAAGGCCTCATTGGTCCCAAGGTACAGAATAATGAATAGATAATATAATAATGTAGTAGAAATACATCATAGAATAGTATTGAATAATGAACACACCTATAGGAGAAGAAAAGGGAAGCCAGCACTGCAACAGAAGGTATGTGACTGTCAGGGGCCCAGTGTCTGCTCTCAGAGGTGCCCGTACTGTGGATTTCTTGGAAAAGAGGTAGGCCAGGTTTGCTGTGAATGCCTGGTTTACAGACGACCCATAGTTAATAACAGAGCTTATTGTAGCAAAATTTGAGTTAAGTACATAATGATTCGAGTTAAATACATAATGGTTCGAGTTAATTACACAATACTACTTATACAGTATTATACAATAATACTATTCCGGTTTACATACAAATTCAACTTAAGGACAGACCTTGGGAACGGAACTCATTCTTAAACTGGGGACTACCTGTATATACTTAGTAGTCAGATTCTCCAGGCTTCAGGAGATCAATACTGAGGTATTGATCAGTGTTTTTGTGAATGTTTTGCCCCACGTCCCAGGGAAGCTTCCTCAGCACCAACAGTTCAGAAGTTGGGGTTGCCTTGCAATATTGTAGTCTATGTAAGATTTGAACTCAGGGGGAGGGGTTGGGAATGGTGCTGCCTCCATTTTGATTGGTTGAACCAATCACCAAAAAATCAGCCTTTATGAGTTTTTACTTTTAAGTAAACTTTATTTTTTGTATATGTAAGCTATGTGTATATATATTGGGGGGAAAGGGATATGACTGGATAATTTACATCTATACAAATCATACCATTTATATATTTATTTATTTTCCCCATAGGGTGACAGAGGATTTGATGGCCAGAAAGGATCCAGAGGCGATCAGGGAGAAAAAGGGGACAGGGTATGCTATTCTTTCACTTAAGAGTAATGAAAAAATCTATACCGTAAAATCTGTACACTTTTAAGACCTAGAAATAAAAGAAATGTCATGCTTTTAAAAGCTGTACTTGAAGATAGATAGATATAGATGATCTAGATCTAGATACAGATATACATATATGAATAAATAAACTCCTTACTTTGGATGAGTTCATCCATTTAATTTGTAATCAAAGCAACAGAAATTCACTGATAAACAAAGAAAGTAATTTTTTAACTTATTTACTTCAAGTTACCTAAAATTCAGTCCCTTTGAGAACCGGTTCTCACAACAGGAGACAACAGCCGAAAACAAAATTTGTCCCATATCGGAACAGGAGATAGATGAAACTATTCTTCCTGCCCAAAAAGTAGTGTCTTGAAACCTTGATTTCATTATAACTAGGACTTATACTTGATACACAGCAGTTGCTGGAATTCTTTCATAATCACTTTATTAGCTTTTTGTTTTGTTTTGTTTTACAATGAACCTATGTATCAGTGATGTGTGAATGCTAGTTGTACTTGCTGCCACTCCTAATGTTCTAGAAAGCAGCCTGATAGCCCCTTAAATTAACTGTGCTGATATCCTGTCCTCTGAAACCTTGCAGTTTAATTTTCATAACATAATTACTTTTCCAAAATCTTAAAACAGTCCAAACTCACTTAAACGTTTATTAGATATTAGAGAAACATATGCAGAAATGGTTTTACCCTTATTCAGTGTTATTGTGCAACCTCAGTTAAGAGCACTGCAAGCTATTATAAGATTTCTGCTTTTGTTGAAGATTGACAGGGCTCCTTACTTTTTAATACAAATCTAGGTTTATATGTATAATGAGGACTATATAATAAAAACTAATACAGTAAACATGATTTATTGCATTATACAAATAAGACATTATCTCTCAAATTTAGAAGTCATTCTTAAATGAGTATTTATATATAGTCCCCCTTACTGAAGCAAGGATTCCTGTAGATACTAAATTGAAATTATTTTTCCATAAGTGTATTCCTCTGTACAGAATCAGAAACATTCAAAAGGATTTACAAAGCCAAAACTATCCTGAATAGTTACCCTCGAATGTTTTTGCAAAGATATGCAATAATAAAAAGAAAAGTATTGTTTTTAATTATTTATAAACAATTGTAACAAGATTGAAGTCCTCCATTCTGCAAAAATTAATCAGATATTCAGAAATAAATTCTGTTCTAATTCTGTGCAAACTCTTACATTCCAGCCCAGTCTAGCAGAATATTGATACATGCAGAAGCAGGATAATTAAATTTCTTTGCAGGTGAAATTTCTGTGTAAGAATTCTTCCAAATCTCTTTCTGTAGGGTGCTCCAGGTGTTATTGGTTCCCCAGGACCTGGAGGAAGTGATGGACCCCCTGGGCCTCCTGGGCCACCTGGCAACATTGGCCCCAAAGGCCCAGAAGGAATTCAAGGGCAGAAGGTCAATATTCACCATTGGACTATTTGACTGTTACTGTCAAAACTGTAGGTTATCCTGTGCAAAATTGCCTGATATAAGCTTTTGTGTCCTGGTACTCCTTTAATACAAATGATAAGCAAATATTGCATTTTAATTTCAACAAAAGAACAATGTAAAAGGACTGCACTTTGCCTTTTCCTCTTTCTTTTCCTCATTCTTTTCCACTCTAGGGGTAGACATAAACCAGTTAACTCACAAGTCCTTGTGGCTTGCTCCTATGCCTAACCTTTGGTAGTAAGAAGATTCTTAGGCTCTTGGCTAATGATATCCTAGGCAAAGTGCAGCTTTCAACATATAGCTGCTACATGGGAGAATTTCACTGCTCCCATCACTGCTTGAGCCATTGCGTTCTGGACCGGTTGAAGCATCCAAGTGGTCTTCAAGGACAGCCTGCATAGAGTGAATTGCAGTCATCCAAATGGGAAGTGACTGAGACACGAGCAGCTGTATGAAGAGCCTCCTAGTTTAGGACTGGTTGTAATTGGTGCACCAGACATAACTGCAAAGCCATGTTGGCCACAGCTGTCACCTGCTCCTTGAGCAGGAGCTGTGAGTCCAGAGTGCTCTGAGGTTATGTTAGTGTGTCATGTGTGGACACATGACACACTAACCTAAGTTCTTTTAAAAAAGGAGAGATCCCCAACTTTGAACCCATTTTCCTTAACATATTTTCTTCTTTTCCATTTTTTCTAAGAAATAAAAACAGGGCAGATCGCTCTCTTGAAAGCAATAAAACTTAAAATTAAACAAAACTGTTAAGGTGTTACAAAATAGCCCACGAGAGGACAGGAGTTGTGTTATATGGCACCATTAGTATCATGATATATCATGACTAACGTCACTAGCATTATTCAACAAGAGTGGCACACGGTGGTAGAGGTGGATAAAATGTACTTCTTCAACATACAGTTTCTGGAAAGGGAGGGAGGGAGGAAGGAAGGGCTAGTAGGGCTGCCGGCCCTATGAAATGATAGATGTGGTTGATTTCCTGTTACAGGGTGAAAGAGGCCCCCCAGGTGAATCAGTTGTAGGAGCCCCAGGAGCCCCAGGCATGATTGGAGAAAGGGGAGAACAGGTTTGTAAATACATTGTGAACTATCTTTACTTACCAGAATGCTTGCCCCCTCCCCCCCTCCCCCCCATCTCCCTGAATTAAGGAGGGATGAGCAAACTCCAACTTGACAGCTATTTGGATATACCTGAATATTTTTCCAAATATGTCCTGGCTATGCAATATATAATTGTAAAGTTTAACTGCTTCTGCTTCTGCTAGACTGGCCAGAAACCCTTAGGTTCACATATTCACTGATAACCATCCAGTTTGACAGAAGATTTAATATGGTTGGGCATGTTATTTAAACCTATTGTGATTTACTTAATAATCCATGGCTTAGCCTTATGTGTGACCCCAGTCTAAATTGGAATGATGTCAAGCTCATTTGCTCTTGTCATTATCCAACTTTATTTATAGAGCCTTATACGTTTTTTAAATAAATGAAAACATATAGCTCAGATATTCCTTCAAATGAGCATATTTTTCAGCTCCAAATGCTCTTGACTTAGTAACTTCTTTTTTTGTTTGTTGGCAGGGAAGTCCAGGGCTTAATGGCCAAAGAGGAGAAAAAGGAGTACCTGGCATGACGGTGAGGAAAAAGACCTTTCCACTACACTGGCCTGAGAATATTTGTTTATTGTTTATGCCAGTTTTCTACCATGAATGAATCTGAAGGCCAGTAACATTCTGAATCAGAATCCTGAGACAGGGTTGGGATTTGTGTATTCCTAAATTCATTTTAGATAGCTGCAGCAGCAGTTTGTTTTTCCTTTACCAAAAATTACATTCAATTAAGCAGTCTGTTTGATTGCTTGCATTCCAGACTTTTAGAAGTCTCTCTTTTGTCTTTCTACTTTGGCCTGGATGCTGCCTTGGAATGTTTTGATGAAGGAAATGAAAGGGATTATTCTCCACATTTATGGGAGGCCTAGACAGGGCCTCCTTGGGAGTGACCCCTGCCCTTTGGAATACCCTTCCCCCTGAGATCTGGCAGGCCCCTACCCTCCTCTCCTTCTGGAAAGCCTTGAAGAGCTGGTTCTTCCCACAAGCTTTGTGGTACAGTGCGGCTGGAGCTCAGTAAAGTTGTTGATTGATGTGGTGGGGGTGTTGTTTTGGGGGGGCACTGTGAGTTTTTGTGATAGTTGTATGTTTTTTGCAGCTTTATTGCTGTTTGTAAGCTGCCCAGGGTTATGATGCATAATAAGGGCAGCTATATAAGTATAATAAGTAAATAAATAGTCATAAAATAAATAATATTAGACTATATAAATCTAATAAATAAAATATTATCGCTTTATAATTAACTGCTGAGAGTCAGTTTGGATTGCAGTGGAGTATCTGTGCACTCAATAAATGAATGAATGAACGTAGAGCAGTAGCTCAATATTATTTGCATTGTGTTTTTTGCAGGAAGAAGAGGTCCGACAGTTTGTCAGGCAAGAGATGAGTCAACATTGTGGTAAGGCCTTACCTACAGCTAACTGGACTCTTCAGCCCTGCCATTTTCCCTCTAAGCTCTTCTTATCTATATTCCCATTTCCTTGTAAACAATTTCATTCAGATAAGCTGCCCTGGCTGACACTGAAGCATAGCTATGCCATATGTTTTTCAAACTCTCTGTTTAGGAGTGTGCCATTTGAGTCAAATCACCCATTTGATTAGAAATCTGGGATTAGGGTCTCTTCCATTTTTAAAAAAAAAAATAGATGTGTGCTTATTGGAGAAGTTGTAGACATGTTTGCAGCAGTGGGGAGGATTTTTGGTATTATCCTGTTTCCTCCAGGGCTATTTAAAATGTACTCCTGCCCCATATTCAGTTGCTTTTGAGGGGAAAAAAATCTAGATACTTCTGGATTGTTTTCTATAGAGGATATACCAGAGCTAGAGAAAGTTTCTGTAGGGAAAGTAGTTTGGAAGGAAAGTGAAATACTTGCCTCAAACTTGTTGGTCAAGCAAGAGGTTTTTCTCAGGAGGAAGAATGTTTGTAAAGAGAAATCCTAAAGTGTAACTTGTAAAAAAAAAGTACTGTTGAGGCTGGTACTTAATGTGAAAGAAAATAAGAGTAAACTTTATTTAGGAACTAACTTAGTGATGGGAAAGCCTAGGTTACCAGCTAAGTGCTTTTTGTGTGCCCCCTCCGTTATGGAGAAAGAGCAAATTCGTGAGAACCTGAACTGCACAGATCAAAGTCAAAAGAAACCATGAAGTGAACTGAGAAAGTATCGACAGCCCTGATAGCATCAGTCTAACCTAGTGTTTCTTAACCTCAACGACTTGAAGACATGTGGACTTCAACTCCCAGAATTCCCCAGCTGGCATGCCAGATGGGGAATTCTGGAAGTTGAAGTCCACACATCTTAAACTGGCTGACATTGAGAAACACTGATCTAACTAATAGGATGCAAGTTATGTAGAGACCTGAAAGGAGATAAAAGGACATCTGTTGTTCCTACAGTTCAATAGGTTTATAGAAAGTTGGGGCATTCAAATTGCAAAAAAACTGCTTCCCCTGAAACTCCTCTGAAAAAAATAATGACCCCTATCCCCTACCTAAGGCTGTATTTCTGTTTAAAAACTGGTGGACGGTCTAATCACAGAATGAGTGTCCTGGTGAATGGACTGTCTCTCTGTTTCTCATTTCAGCTTGTGGAGGCCAGTTCTCTCTTCCTGAACGGCGTAAGTATTTTCGATTATTATGAACTGTCTCCCTCTCTGCAGTGCTTGTAATCTGAGCCAATAATAAAGAGGCATCCAACATATCACCAATAAATGCTCCCAGATATGCACAACTTTTGAGGAATGCAGAGTCAACAGAATGAGATGAGGAAGTAAAAGATCCCTGGATGACTGGCCTCATTCCTGTGTAATAGCTGTGCTGTTGAGTCCTGGCAACCTAGCCTTGCTGATTTCTTTCTTTCAATTAGCAGACTAGGAAAATTGGCAGCCAATCTCTGGGTAAACATTTTTCTCAAAAAAAAGAAAAAGAAAAAAAATCAGGTACATGAGAGATGCATGCAAGAAGCAGAAGAAAAAAACTCTGTAGGCAGTCAGTCTCCTAACAGGTGGTTTAGAAGACAGAGGAAGCCCATCTACAGAAAATACTGCAAGAGATGCCATAGCAATTAGTGTGCCATGTAAAAAATGTTTCTAGGAGAGAACACTAGACAGCAGGATGAATCAACTGGTTCACTATATTCATGGACTTATTATCAGAATTGAATTATTTGAAGTATAGAAAGATTACACAGTTTACAAACATTTTAGCTTCCATGATTATCTTTGAGCATGAAATCAGCATTTTTTCAATCAGCTAATAACAAAAGCTGCATACCTTGGAGAATAAGTGTGTTGTGCTTATTTGTTTCACTAAGTTAAAACAATCCATTGATGCTAAACTAGTAGCCTGCATTGTGTATTGTTATGCAGTGTTTCAAGCCACCCAAATTTGCCAGCATCCAAGATTTTTCCATTCAAACAAAGTTGGTTTAAAATTCATCCATAAAGTCTGTTCTGATTTCCAAGAGAGCTTCTGCATGAAAAAGATTAATTAATTACTTATTACATAAAAGTTATTGGAGACCCTACTTACATAATTTATTACTCACTAACTTGTATAGAAAAGGGTCAAAGGAGATATATTTTCTGAAGGTTCTTGAACTCTGGTTAGAGGCTTCTCCTCTGAACCGTGTGCCAGTTATTTTTATGCCAGCCGTGTCCTTGTTGAAGTTTGCATTGTGACTTCTTCTTCCCAGGTAACCTCCCCAACTATCCATCCACCCAACCACTCCAGTCTGGTAATGGTCAAATAATCCCCGTGCTTAGGTTGTCCCATGCTGAGGAAGAGGAAGGTGAGTCTTCTTCCTTAGTAATTTTGTCTCCTTTTTTTTTTTTCTTGCACTCATTGCAGGATTTCTGATGTTAGTATGCATAAAATGTTTGCTGTCACACTCTCCTTTCAAGAATTAAGTAGTTTCACCTTTTTTTCATTCCATTTTGTAATTCCAAAGCAGAGTATACTTTGCAAGCCAGGCATTATTGGAGTGACAATCCACCCTTCTGTTGGAAGCAAGAGGCAGGACATGATTAGCTTTGTTCTATTTGGAACTTGTCAGGTGCGTGTAGCCCCAGATCTTAATATGGGCTTCAAACCCTCTACTGGGAATTGAACCCCATAATAACGGCTTGAGTTCCATTGTAAGATCAGAGGCTATATATACCTGACAAGTTCCAAATAGAATACAACCGGTTGTGTCCTACCTTTTGCTTCCAGTGGAAGGAAGATTGGCACTTGGTGGTCAATACAAGTAAAAACACCACACAGGATGTGTAAAAAGAGAGGGCGGGGGAAGGAAGACCCATAAAACCTTGTAAAATGAAAGCATGACGTAATATAATAGCTTAGGAAAAGGAAGGTGGATTCATATACCATTCTAAAGATAGACCCCAGGAGAAGTAAGAATAAGAAGTAGTGATGGAATGTTGCTCAGTTCATTTCTTTATTAATGACCAATATGACAGATAAAATAGGACAAATAATATGTAAAATACAACAGTATAAAATCAAGAAGAAACATAAAAATGCAGAAAAAAGTAGCCATCAAGCAAATTGACATTCATAATTTATAGTGCCCTACAATAATCTGGGGATGCCCTTGAAAACCACTCAGAAGCTGCAGCTGGTCCAGAATGCAGCAGTGTGGGCAATATTGAGCATATCTTCTCATGCCTGACTAGCACCTTTGCTCTGTGAACTACAGTAGTTACCAGTAGGCTTCCAGGTACAATTCAAAGTACTGGCTATTGCCTACAAAGCCCTTCATGGCATAGTGCCAGGTTATCTAAAGGACCATCTGCCTTTCGTAGTTTTTGCCTGGCCTATATGATCAAGCAGAGTTAGCATGCTTCAGTCTCTTCCATTAAGGAACGTCATCTGATGGGACCCAGGAAGCATGTCTTCTCTGTTTTCCCTCTGGAAAATCATTCCTGCTGAGATTTGTTTGGCCTCCACTGTGGTCGTGTTTAAAAGAGCCTTGAAAACCTGGCTCTTTCCCCAGGCTTTGGGTTAGGGTAGTTGATGGTCCTGTGTGTTTTATTGTTTTAGAACAGCTGTTTTTCTTCTGCACACTTGAAGTTTTTGATTGTATTTTAGGAACAATGTTATTGTATACTGCCCAGAGTCATAATAAAGTAAGGCAGCCTTATAAATGTAATAAAATATAAATATAAATATATTCAGGCAGCCAGCTAACATAATTACAGAGAAATTAATGAGGTATGAACTGCAGGCAAATTCTACAAGCTATTGTAGAAAATTTGGCAATGTGGAACATTTTTGGAGTCCCAGTCAGACAAAAGATGATAGACATAATGGACAACCTGGTTGCCCAGAAAACAAGTTTGATAAGGGATGTGGGCTACAGTCAACTGGTTATGGGATTCTCTATAAAAATTACCATATTGTAGGGGATGAGCTCCATAATGACAGATTCCATAAGCCTGTGGAATCTTTCTGAATCTGTCCTGTAAGACTTGCTGAGAATAAAATCTCAAAATGTAGTCGAGTAAATGCACTATAATATTTAGGTACACTATGCAGATTAAGATGTCTAGTTGAACTTCAGACTATGCAGCTGGATGCTTAAATCAATTTTAGGATAAAATCTTCTATATTCAATGTTGAGTTTCTTATTTAGAATAATTTACCTAAGCTGTGCCTTAACCAGTTCATGGTAAAAAAGGACTGATCATTAAGAACTTGTCAAAGGCAAGCCAGAAGACATTCTTTCTGGGAAGCTGAGATTTCATGCCCCAGGATACATGAAGTTGTATGTGTTCCTATACTACAGTGCTTATTTTTCAGGAAATATCCTATATTGCTCAGAAGAGATGCAAATATACAGATTATACAATAAGATGCATTTCTTGCTTTACTTAACAAAGTCAGTGCAACATCTGCAATATTATTACAGGTTGCACTTTCGTCCAGCTACACTGATGATGAAAACCATTCCCCCGAGATTCATATGGCCCCCACCATACCCACCTTCAAGTTAGCTCTTTTCCCAGGCCTTGGGTTAGGGTATTTAATAGGCCCCTTTAGGCTGGGGCTGATTTGGAGTGGGGGGTGTTTTTTTTGTATCCCATGGCAATTTGCTGCTCTTTTTATAATGTTGTTTTCCTTCTGTTTTTTAATCTATAAAGTTGTTTTGGAATTGGGTGGCCTACAAATTTAATACCTACATAAATAAATAATCCATTCTAGGAATACGGTATAGTTGTAAATATGCCCCACCTTACGGACTCAACATGTTTGTTGTTCCTTCCTTGCCATCCAGTCTTCCTTACCTGAGACTTTTTGAACCAACTATCTCTGTTTTGTAGGGGGCCAGGAACGAAACATATTGAAAGCAGATGGATCTGAGTATGAGTATGTCTATGCAGAGGAAGACTATGAAGAGGGCCTGGTAGCAGATGGGACTGAGAGCCCTATGTTGAGGGATGGTGAGTTGCATCAATCTCTGATGTGTGTTTGAAGAATTGGCGTGTGCTTGTGGCTTTCTCTGTGGATAGTAAAAAGTTAGAATACTGAGCTCCTTTTGAACATTGGGGAAGTGATTAGTAAAAGTGCAATCATCCGTAGACTGCTTGATAACTTCTATGAAATAAGTAATGGCTTTAAATCCACTCTACCTAATTGACCTTGGCTGAGTCTGAAAAAGATAAGCAGGTCAGATTTGGCTAGTACTTGCATGGGACACACTAGACAATCCCAGCATTCTGGGTTAGACTGGAAGAAGGCCAGAACAAAATCCCATAGATGGGCAGTGCAAAACCATTTCCATACTGTTACAAGAAAACTAGATGGATGCTTCCATATGGTTAAAAGGAGTGGTGCTTAACTAGAACCTTTATCTATATAGAGGATAATTTTGTTATAAGCTACTCTTTTTATGTGTGTATATATGTATGCAATAATTTAAAATATTTCTAAATTATCCCAATTGCAAAATTCTGAGTAGTGTTCAAGAAAAGCAGAAAATAACAAGATTTTTTTAAAAAATATAACATAGATAGTAAGATGAAATATAACATAGATAGTAAGATGAAATGCCCACAATCAATCAGTTAGGGCCAAAGGCATGGCAGAATATGAATGTGTTTTCCACCTTGTGAAATGCAAGTTGGGAGGGTCCCTCACTTATCTCTGGGGCCTGGGGCCATTAAAGGGAAGGCTGTTGTCTGACCCTAGTCCTATATTCCTTACTTTGACCACTAGCTGGCAATCTTGGAAAATATTATTTTTAACAAAGCTTAAACAACATTTTTCTCTGCACAATAAAATATTCTTTGCCTAAAGTTGCCTAACAGTATTATTCCTGTTCTTGCCATCTAGTAAAAGCAAATAACTGTAAAATATGGTTTATAAGTAAAGAATTTTCCTTATCATGATTGAGAAAAGGAATACTTTGTATTATATTTGCAACCAGCAAATATTGTTTAACCTGAATAACTGTTGTTCGTAATAACTAATTCATTTTTTCATATGATCGATAGTCCAGCATGAAATGTATATGCAATTGGCATCTTCTGAGCAGCATTACACCAAGAGAAGACTATCAATTAATTGCATGCCCCAGGAGAATATTTAACTTCTACCTTATTAAAAGAAGCCAGTAATAGGTTGGCACCAAAAAGTACCTGATTCTGTTATCACCTTTTTTCCTAAATCGCAAATACATTTCCAGTGGATTTTTTAAAAATTTTGCAAGATTTGGTTTTGCAGCTTGTAATCTTGCATCTGAAAGTGCCTATGGATAGTGAGATTAGGCTGAGATAATAATGATAGTTCCCTTCCCCCTTTTAAATTGAGAAGGTATTGCTATGATAATCCTTTCATTTCTTTTATCCCAGAAATATCCACTGTTCTGTGTCCTCACCATTCTATTCCATTTTTTTGTTGTTGTTGTTACGAGTAGGAAGAGATCCATTCAGAGGCCAGAAATTTCTCCTAGGGCCATGACTTTGTAAACCGGTAATTTGCTCCTTGGGGTGGAAGTGATGAGCCTCAAAGCATCCCCCAAGCATAGATGGCCAAAGAGAGCTCTTTCTGAGGAAGGAAAGCAGCAGAGCTACTGCACGGCCTTTCTGGCAAAGAAACCTTTTTTGTTCAGATTCAGATCCATTTATTCCCAACTTCTAATAATAAAACAGATCCTGTAGGCTAAAAGATGGAACATATGGCCTGCCTAGACTTTTCTCATGATCTGACTTGTTGCCAACTGGAACAGGAGAAAAAGAGCAGGATGTTTAGCAGACTCGATAAATCTGGAGGTGGTGTGGTACGTTAATTAGAATTGGTACTTGGTAGCAGAGTCAAATATCATACTTCTTTTAGAAGAGGAAGTGAATTTCATGGTGGGAAAGTATGTCATTTGGAAGATTTGAGTTTGTGGAGGTACCAGCATTAACAACTCCCATAGCTGTATTTCTTCAGTAGAGCCTTGATCCATTTAGTACCCTGGAAGAATAAATCAACATGCTTGTGATAAAAGAAAACTTCAAGACAAAAGAGGATTTCATTCAACTGAAGAGAGACAACTTATGAGTACCAATCAAGAGTCATACTGTTAATTTGGAAAAGGCAGCATTACTTGCTAATCTTTATCGAATGGATTGCCTCTATGTGCATGGACTGATGATGGGGAGCTACTTACAATGCATTAGGAATCCTCTTATCAACAATGCACATCAAGACATGATGCCCACCTTCACATACTGGGAAGATCTCAATGTCCTTACAATATTTTTGACACAAGAGCTGTGCATCCCTCCAAAAAGAACCTGTGGATCAATCTCTGTGCACTTCACATTGGATCATTCCTTTGCATTTCATGTTGCATCTGAGGAGCAATAATCCTGTGCATTCAAAATAAATGCTACCACCATTAATACACTAGTGAAAATTTGGATCAAATCACTCTATAATAGCAATCTGAGAGTGTGGTCTACTAAGAACGTTGGTTCTACATCAGTGCTGTTAGAGGCAATCCCCATAATCAGTAATTTTATTAAACCATATAGTTTCTCTCTTCAGAAGAAAAAAAAATGAAGTGTATAGATAATATGTGAACACTGTGTCATAAACTGGGATAGCTAAAGTTGACTGTGTCTGGCTTCTTTCCATTCTATTCTTGTAATATCTTGCAGTACAATTCTATCCGGAGCATTAGAAAGAATGGGCCATATTCCTGTTGAATTGCGGCTAAGTGTCATGTCTAAGCTAGCACTCTTATGCCTTAGATAAACTAATGTTTCATGGCCAGTTTCACCCTCATGGTTATTTTTTTTTCCAGATGACCTGTGCACGTTGCATCTGGAAGAGGGCACATGCAGCAAATACACCCTAAGATGGTACTATAACAAGAAAGTATTGGAATGTCGGCCCTTTCTCTACAGTGGCTGCGGAGGGAATTCCAACCGCTTCAGCTCCAAAGAGGACTGTGAACTCCACTGCAAGCCCCAGGCAGATACAGGTAGGAGCTGCCAAAGCATCCCATGAAGTACTTACCCTTCAATATAGTTGTAAATATTGTAGCTCTCCGTGACTTTTCACCATCTTTTTTTTTTTTTGGCAGGTAGTAGCACAGTGGAGAGCAACAAAGCTGTATAAACGCTGAAGTGAGTTTGGAGAACTGACGTACTGAAGAAAAGAAGAGTTGCAGCCTTTCAGGCTCTCTGCCCTTCTTAGCCTGCATGAGGTCTTAGATATACACCTGGCAAGCATTTGGTCTGAGAATCATCTTGCTGCCATTTTTACTGCTTGCAACACAGTTGCTTGTGGGTGCATATGTTCATTTGAGTGTGTGTGTGCGCGTACATCATTCGTGTGTGGGCTGCTTCAGCTGGAGCAGAGAAATGGTGCTATTCTTTTTTTTACAGTAGTTTTGTTGCTCTTGATTTATTTTTTTAAATTAAGGTGATTTTTTTAATCAAATGGGAAATATATGGATACCGTCTTTTATGTATAATGTAAAGAAAAGACATATTTTTTAATTAGAGTTCTTTAACTTATTTGATACTGGCTGACTAATGACACGTGGAATGTATTATGGCCAGACCAAACCGATTCTGCCTGCAAGTTGTTTTAATTCAGGTTATAGATCTATATATTATTCCTCTGAGAGTAGACTAATAAGAAGCCAATTAGACAGTATCACCCAGGCTAATCCTGAGAGGCTAAAATGCGCTTCCATTCATAAAAATACAAAAGTATTCTGATTCACAGGCAACGCTAGAGTTCTTTCCATGAGTTTATTCCATTATGAGCAGAGATTATTTCAGGAACCCCTCCCCGCTTCCCTGTTTCTTCATAGCTTATGACTTTTTATTGTTAACAGATGACGCTTGGGGAATACAGGCTTTTCCTAAGCCTGAGATATGTCAAGAATAGTGGTCACAGAATGGAAAATCTTCTCCCAAAGCATTTCTGTTTCCCTGCCATCAGTTTTCCAGTGCCCCTAGAGTACTAGTACTCCTTAATTTTTCAACTTTTGAACAAAATAAATGCCAGCGCATTGGATTCATTTCTGAGTTGCTCTGTGCCCAGGCTCCATGGATTAAAACATAGTGGTGGCAAGGCTGGCAAAATTCAAAGTTGCAAAGTTTCATATATTTTGTAATATGAAAAATAAGAAGTGAAAAGTAGATTTGAGTGTCGAGAAAAATTCATTGTCTATTACCAAGAGCAGTAGAAGTTCAGTTGCAACTAAGAGTCATTTCAATTCTGTGAATATGCCTAATATTTTACTAAATTCGTTGAAGCTAGTGCAAATCACCACATCCACTGACAGAGAATGCCATATGCCATGGAGAATATTATTTTTCATGTCTTTTGAGGTACTTGAAGCTCTAGGATAACTAGAGCTGTTCTAGATATGGCCGCACTATACTGTAGAGTTATAAAAAAGTATGATTGTTTTCCATTTTTTTTCTTAGAACTAAACTTATTTTGAATTGCCACTGCACGCTGAATCAAGATTTTCAGTGAACCTTTTCTTTAGCATTCACAGTCATTGCAAATCCAAACAGAGGTTTAGCCCTAACATTCACTGCTTTATATTTACTTATGCTGGATCTCATTCTTTATTTTGTTCCTGATTCACTTAGTTTAAAAAAAAAAAAGATCTACCATTTTTCATAGTCGACTTGAAATTTTACCATCCAAACACCACATTTTAAAAAAGATTCAGACTAGTTGGAACAGGTGCATTGAAGGGCACTGTGGATGACAGGGAGTTGAAACTAAAATGTTGACAAGTACAGGCTAGAGAAATTAGATATGTTTAACAATAGGCGATGTTAAATGTGCCCAATTAGAACATATAATGCTATTTTTGAAGTACCTTGTGGAGGTGAAGATCTCTTCTCCAACATCCCAGAGTATAGGACAGTATAGTATAGAAACAAGGTAGTTCTATACTATATATATAAAAAAAAAGGATATACATACATACATACATATATATACACATACATACACACACACACACATACATGTGTGTGTGTGTATATATATATATATATATACACACATACATATACACACACATACATACATATATACACATACATATATGCATACATATACTTACTTACTATAGAGTAAAGAACAAGGTAGTAAGTTACAGGAAGATAGATTCTAGTTGAAAGTTAGGAAGAAATTTCCTAACAGTAAGAGCAACAGTGCAACCAATTGTCAAGAGAAATTGTGGGTTCCCCTGGCTTTGATGTCCTCGGGTAGAACCTACTAGATACTGAGGATGCTTTAATTAGAATTTCTCCACTGAGCAGGCATTTGGACTCAGGTGCCTGAATTTCAGTCACTCATCCTGAAATTTCCAGCTGTAGAATACAATTAGCAAGAGAACATGGCTTTATCCTGTTAAAACTGAGGGCTAGATGGTGCTTTCTGTGCCAATTCACTGAATGTTTGTGAATAAAGGAAAGTCACTGTCCATCAGAGGGTGACATTTCAGTAATCATGTTTCACTGAAACATAAGGTCTTTTGAAGCAACTTCATTCATTACAACTAAGGGGACAGTAGCTAAGTAATATTAATAGTCTATTGCTTCTTTTCCCTCTTTGCAGGGCCAGCTTTAGATGTTTTGGCGCCCTAGCCAAAGTCATATTTGGCACCCTCTATGGTTTGGCTCATTTTCCGATTTTGTTAGACATTTCAAAAAGGCACCCTCTTGTTTCTTTTTTTCTTAGACTTTTTGAGCTTTACAGATTTTCAGCCCCAGACGGTTTTTTAAAATTTTTCTTGGACATCTTCATCCTATTTACACTGTGAAATTATATTTAACCCTCAAGCAGGCGTGCTGACTCACAAAGTGTGCCGCTACTACTTTTCACTTTTTTATTGTGTTTTTTGGAAATCTTTTCAATTTTGGTGCCCCCAGGACAGTACCTACTCAGCCTTAGCCTAGAGCTTGCCCTGCCTCTTTGGAAGGGCATGAACATGTGAATATCACTATTTTACCTTGAGATGACAGAAAGTGACTCTGAAAATTTCTGCAATAGAAAGCTAGTCTTTCAGAAATACTCTGTGGACCCTCCTGAATGTCATCAGGACTTTGTCAGTTCCAGAAGGGTAACTACATTTAGCCTCTTGCAAAAACTGGTGTTTCACCTGTGGTACCTTAAAAATTAAACATCAATTCTCTACTCATTCACATTGTTAAAATGCAGAAATTCTACCCCAAATGTGGATAACTCTATCCTTATGCTACCCCCAGATAAACTACAATAAACTAACATGGGTTGGGCCTATTTTCCTCTGACCAATATGCTTAAGAAAGCAAAAACATTTGGCCAAAGAGCAACCTTGGTGTACGTATATATGGTGCTATGGCTATTTATCACTGTTTTATTTTCAAAATATTGAATGAACATGTCACTGCAGAATTTTTTTCTGCTCTATGTAAGATGCCTCTATTAATGATATTATGGTGCAAAAATCCAAATGTGCTAATCAAATAAAAGCATACAGTACCTCATTCAATCAAGTGTGTTTATTTACTTTGTGAGGTCCATCACAGATATTTTCCCCTACCTATAAGCCTACACATCAGACTGCAGCATTTGATCTGTAGCCTTTGATCTGAAGAATCTGCAGAATGCTTTTCTGTGTTCCCATCCACATTTCCAATATTGAAAGGGAACACAATTAGTGGAATACTTAGTGGATGGTTTTGCTAACATCAGCATAATAGCTGGAGTTTGATAGCTATAAAGTGGATATATTTCTACATTCATTACATTTGAAACTTTAGGTGGCCTGTACAGTTTTCTCTTATTCTTTATTTTCTATTGTAAGAAGATTCCAAAAGATAAGCAGAATACCAGAATACAAAAGATAACCAATGGAAAAGGACCATACAATACTAAAAACAATTAATGAACAACAAAAAATAAAAACTAAACCAAGCCAATAAATGAAAGGGAAAAAAGAGACACCCCCCCCAAAAAAACTTCAAAAGACCCTTATAAAACTGAACAAACTAAACATCTAAAATATATGCTACAACTTAACTGTAAATATATGTATAAGGGTAAACTGCGGCTTGGGCATTTCATCAAACAGTTTCATCTATTGTGAGCCTATGTCTCCAAAAGCATGACGACACTTAGAACTTGAAATCTACATTTGTTCTAAGCAATGCCCGTGTTAGCAAAGCTGTTTCAATTAATAAATGCCGTCTTGATTCCCTGCTTGCACCATTCCAATTATGACAGTGGATACCAGAGAGCAGGTGATTGGCATTCATGCCTACTGCTGAGGGAGCAAACAATTATGAATTTAATTTGGAAAATGACCAGTGAAAGCAAATGTTAATGAACAACACAATGTGTTTTCCCTTTGGTGCAGTAGTAAGGCACCAACAGTGCATTGGGTCAAAGCATCAAAATTTTTTTAAAAAGTTTAGTTTCATTTTTTAACATACTTGGACCAGCTATGAATATTCAGAGAATGCTACCATCCTGTATATTATTTTTTTCTTGCCATTTGTATGAAATGAGAAAATGTTTTGATATTAAAACAGATAAGCTCTAGTAACCACTTCCATAAATATTTGGAAGATATGGTTATGAAGTTACTTTGCCTCAATAGGAACTAAATACCTCTATTTGTCATTATAAGTAAAGACAACCAAGGAGAGATCATTCATATTCTTGGAAGTCCTAAGAAAGTCCACTTTGGGGAAAATCTTAGTACAACTTATCCATTTGCACATCCAAATTGTTTATTGTTCCAGAAATCTTTGCTTCCACTTGCAAACGTGTCTCAGTGCAGAATATCAAGTGGGCTTCTTTTCTCAAGGAGGAAAGTTTGTTTTAAGTATGGGGTAGAGGGTGCCTCAGCCCTGGCAATGCAGGTATGTCCACATTCAATATTTAAATATATTTTATTATATCAAACTAATTAACTGAAAAAAAGTATATACCCAAACAACACTATAAGGAAACATCACAAAATAAATAAATATTTAACCATTTAAAAAAAACCTGGAAAATTATAAATAGAACAACTCAAAAAATTGATACACTTGCTCAGAAATTATCCTTGCTGCTTTTTCAAAAGACACCTCCCTCATTCAAATGGTGACCAAAAATGTACTACTGCAGATTATTAATCTAGCCAAATCTTTGTGAATTATCTTTAAAAAATCTTAGTGAACTGGTAGAGTGCCAAGTGATGGAGGAGAGCAAATGTTATCCAAAAATAAGAAAAAGCAGGATCCAACAAGCTACCAGACTCTTCAGAATGCCATAAATCCTGGGGAAGATTCTATCCCAGACCATAAGGAGATGATCCATAAGCTCCTTGAAAACAATCTGGCATTTATTTATTTTACAATTATTAGCACAGTGCCTCTTCAAATTACTCCAGGTGGCTTAAATATATCCCATACAGAATTGCCAGCCAGGCTGTTGGGTTCAAGCAGACAAGGAGTCCTAGTGGGACATAGTGGAGAGATTCAGGCAGGGCAGTTCTACCATCCAGAGCTTAAAGGGCTATCTCAAAAAACAGAAGAGGCAGTTTGACATCTGTAAAACTTTGCCTCCTAAAGCAAATTGCCTGAACTCAGCAACATATTTCTTCTTCTATTATTATTATTATAGTTGGTCGCACAGTCAGCCAGATGTTTAGACTGGATTTGGCATTTTTATCTACCTATCAAGTCCTTCCCAAGGACCTGGGATAGGCAGATGTCACTGTTTGGTGGTGGTGGTAGTGGTGGTGGTGGTGGTGGTAGTAGTAGTAGTAGTAGTAGTAGTAGTAGTATTTGGGTAATCTACAATTAGATTCACAAAGATGGGCGAAAACTTAATAATTCAAGTCTTAACCAAGGACCTAAGAATTATTAAAATAGCATCTGAGGACATAGGCAGTTCCAAGCATGGTATTTTTTTGTAACATTAGGGTGTTCGGGTCCAATAAATTCAAAATTGGTATAACAGCAGATTTCTTTTTCCATAAGCATTCAACTTCAATCTGCAAGACACAGTACTTCGTAATCTTTTCAGATTGCTTTTCCTCAATCCTAGCATCACCCAGTACAGCAAATATCAACGAACCAGACCTTCTTCTTTTCAATGACTGTTATATCAAGCATGTTATGAACAACAAGGTGCCTGGCTCTTTGGATTTTAAAAGTCCCATAAGATCTTACACTGCTCATTTTCTAAAACCTCCTCAACTTGATGGTTTTATGTAGTGGTTCTTGCTACATTCAATCCAAACCTCTGGCAAAGTTTCCAGTGAATAATTTTGGCAACTCGGTCACGACACTGCTTATAGTAAGTTTGTGAAATTTTGCTGCAGCCGCTGATCAAATGGTCAGTTGTTTCATCCTTTTCACTACAAAGGTGACATTTACTGTTTGTTACATGATGAATTTTTAATTTCATGCAATTAGTCAGCAAAGCTTGTTCTTGAAATGCTAAAATAAAGTCTTCAGTTTCTTTCTTTAACACTCCTGATCTTAACCAGCTCCATGTGGGGGTTTTATTGGCTTTTCCTTCTATGTCCTTTGAGTACTGACCATGCATTGGCTTGTTCTTCCAATTAACAAATTGGTTTTCAATTGTTTCTTTTCTATACTCAGCCTTCACCTTTGTTGTGTTCAAAAGCTTGCTTTGATTGACTTCCTTCAACAAGGATTTTTCACTTTTCTTAATATAGTCATTCAAGCCATGTTTTTCTTCTTCCACAGTTTGTTTCACCTATAGGAGTCCTCTGCCTAATATTTCTTTGGAAAGCAATTTATTTAGATACGTTTTACTTTGGGATTCAAAAAAGGTGTGCCTCCCTCTGTTCCTAAACTATTTGAGGTTGCCTGTGAGTTAGGACTTGTAACTTCACAAGGTGACTAGTATTTTGATTTCTATAGAATAGCTAGAAGTTCTCACAAATCATGGAAAGAACTAAGGCCAGAAAGGTTAAAGAGCTAAATATGCACTGCATATCTAAGAGGTTTTCTGATTTATCTGGATATAAAGAAAGGCTTTTATCCCAATGTTCTAGTTAAGTCCAGGCTGCAAATACAGCTCATTGTTATAATACTATTTTCTTTCTAGTCTTCCTACTGATAGAACAAATGAAAGAAATACTACTGGGTAATATAAAAAAAAGTACCAGTGAAAGGTAAATACAGAAAATAATACTGGTTTGCTAGCTGAAAATGATGGGAAATGTCTTCAAGTTGCCAGACTGGGGAAGACTGCAGTATATAATCAAATTTGAGTCACTACCTTCTGTTGAGTACAGAATCAGCCCTTCATCCTTCCTGATTAGATTCAGGAATTTCAGGAGGAAAGAAAGTATACCAAAAAGGCCACTTTAAAAGTGTCATCAATCCAATTGTTTTGTAATGAGAACTGGATTTCATTCTCTGCCTGAGCAACTGGTCAGGCTCTCTAAGATACTCTGCTGCAGAAATAACGCCATATACACAGTTGCAAAGAAATATGAATTGTCACCTTTTACTGAACCCTGATTCCAATGTTTTAAGTACTTTGAGATAACGGTGGCTGGCAGTTTGGTGCAAAGTACACAGACCATTTACGTTGTGCACATAAAGGACACATTGGTAAGAGAAGGTGCTCCTTACAGCACTGGAACTCCTTGCAGACCTGACCATGTTCTATGGGGACTACTTAAACTATGGTAGGTGTATCTCTCTTGATGTATATTCCTCTTATGTCAAACAGCAGTAGTGGAGGGAGTGTTTGCACAGGTTTCCAATCTGTTTCTTCAGTTTCAACAGAGAACAATTGGCAACTCGCAAGGAATTCTGATTAGCGTGTCATTTGATACTAACAATAATAAAACAGCAACAATAATAAACAGTGAACCTACAAGTTAGTGAATACATCATAATTATTGAGAAGCAAATGCTGAAATATGCTTTGTATAATACAAGCAATTCTCATGCTGGTTAGATGAGTATTTTCACAGCATACTAAGCATGTTTTCAGCAGTTGTAATGAGAATTTATTGCGCTAGTTTAGAAAAAATATTATGGAGTGCATCTTTTGATTCCTTCAACTGGCAATATTCTCTTTGTCTGATCAGAGAAAAACTAGTTCTGTAGGAACTGCAGGAATTCTTTTTGTTTGTTTTAAAGCTTAGCACAAGAAACAAAATATCCCAATGATTATGCTCAGCATAGAGGCAGTTTGGTATAGTGGTTAAGGCACCAGGCTAGAAATCAGGAGACCGGGAGTTCTAGTCCTGCCTTAGGCACAAAGCCAGCTGGGTGATCTTGGGTCAGTCACCTCTTTCAGCCCTAGAAAGCAGGCAAGGGCAAACCAGTTCCAAAATCTTGCCAAGAAAACTGCAGGACTAGTCCAGGCAGTCACCAGGAATCAACACTGATTCAAAGGCAAAAAAAAAGGACCAGCAAGACCTATTTGATTGCATATTGTTTCTGGTATTAATTAAGTTGAAGTTGAAAACAAACTCTAGATCTGCTCCATATGTGCTATGCATTACAGTCTGGTCTTCTTATGTATCAGAACAGCTGAATATCAGCTAGTATCAGTCATCAAGATTTTATTATTTAAAAAGCTGAGTACTTACAGAAAGCTTAGAATAGCCTTTCCTAATCTGAATGTACTACAGATTTATGGATTTCAACTCCCAGAATTCTAAGCAAGGGCTAATTAGCTATTTCAGCTAATAATTATTTCTAACTTTGCATTTACATATAAGCTTATTAATTTTCTATGGAAATCCATGTTGCCTTTTGTCCCCTTTTTGGTAATGCCTAAATAGCAGCCCTACAAATTTGTGAGCCCAGCTACTTCCAAGCAAATAATAATTCTATATATGCAATGCATACATAGCCATCACACTATTCCCTTTCGGATCAGCAACATTATGCATAAATGCATAAAAGAAGTAGTAAGAAAAAAAAAATTAAAGGTATGAGCTAAGAAATATAGTTTTATTTTAGTTACCAACATCATTCTCTATTTTTCTCTATTATTTTCTATCCTTGTAAACCATGCTTGCTTCCATCATATCCATATACCATTTCACAAATTCCCCTTTATTCTTTACATTTCGCATGTCTCTCTTTTTGAGGATCTCTCAATTCCATCCCATCACAACTTCTTTGGCCTTCTTCTTCCTCTCAACCTACTCATTCTTCCTTTGTGTATTTGTTTTGCAACTCAATACCCATTCATTCTCTCTCTAGGCCCAAACCACCTGAGCATACTTCTGTTATACTGATCACACACTTTTATATTCAATCCACATTATCTGTTTATTCTTGATCCTATCCTTGTTTCATTATACATACTTCTGATGTACCCCATGCCCTGCATTCATCTTACTTTTATGTTTCTCCTGACATACCCAGCTTTCGCTTCCATAAAACAAAATGGGCAGAGCACATCTTATATGCAGCCATTATCATTTCAACACGTACCGTTTCATCACAACAGTCTGCATGCAACAAGTACTATCTTTCTACCAGCATTTGAACATCTTTACATCTCTCCATCCATTTCCCCATCTTTAGTAAACATTCTACTAAGGTACACAAATTCATCTATTTGCTCCAGGGTTTGTTTGTTTGTTTTGGCCATTTATGGATAACTTGCAATCATTTATTCTATTTCTCTGTTAATCATATCTACTTTGGTCTTTGACACATCCGTTTTCAGATCCATACTTTTTGTTGCATCATATAATCTATCTAACATTTGATGCAAATCATTCAGGTTCTCAGCCAACAAAACAGCACAATCTGCACACAAACTACTTGTACATTCACATCTCCAATCAACACATCCCCACAATAATTCCTTATACATTTTTCCATAAATACACTGAATGAGCAATTGACCATTGCACATCCTTGTATTATTCCTTGCTCACTGTTGAACCATTCACTAAGCATTCCATTTTTTCTCATATTTCCATCATGTACAACTGATATCACATTCAACAAACAACCTTTACACTTGTATTTGCACAAAATGTTCCATAATTCAAGTCTATCCACTTTATCATATGCAATCTTTAAATCAGCAAAGATACAGAAAATTTTCTTTCTCACTTCAGGCACTTTTCAATGGGTGGGTGAAGAGAAACACACTAAGCAAATTCTTTGCCTAATATAAAGCCACAGTACGTTTTCAAATTTTGCTCACTGTCACCTCTTATATCAATCAATCATGCTAGCTGGGGAATTCTGTGAGTCGAAGTCCACACATCTTAAAGTTGCCAAGTTTGAAAATCACTGAACTAAACCATTCTGGAGAGGTGGCTGTCCAGCTTCTTAAAAATCTCCAGTTTTCCCACCCCCTGCCCCGTAATGTAAGTGTAAAACGGTTGGAACCCTTTCATTGAATGTCTGTTTATTACGCAGGCAATGAAACTGTTGTCAGGAGAACGCAAATAGGTAGCAAAAGGAAATGAAAAGAAAAAGGCAATTTGGGTCAGAAAAATAATCAGGTTACTCCCCCGCTCCAGATATATTTTCTGGAAAATAATTCCAATGAGCATACGGAGAAACAGTACTCTCAGCTCAAAAATTTAAAAAAAAGGATCGAGGGTTTCAAAGCGAAACGGAGAGAAACCTCCATCTCTTCCACATCAGAAAAACACAAGGCCAGCGCAATCTGAAACGGCAAACGGAGCGTGGTTGCCCTCTCTCCCTGCCAATGCACAGAACGGCGCAAACCCCAGCTTTCCCTGCTTCCGCCCTTTGTCGCCTTGCCCGGGATTGGCTGCCAGTCTTCCTTTCCGGCTTGAGGCGTTGTCCACGATCATTGGCTTCTGGGGCACTGACGTCATGGGCCGTCTTTCCCGTCGTTCCGCCCTTCTACTGGCAGCCACGTAGAGCCTTCTCCAGCCCACCAGCTGACAAGTGCGGCTGCGCGTCACTGGGATGCTGAGCTGTCTCAACACCGTCCTGCTGGCAGGAAGTGGCTCCTGTGCAGGAAGTAGCGACGTAGGGATTTCCACGCAGATACAGACCGTCTACCTGGTGCTGCCGTTCCTCATAATTTCTTTTCTGTCATAGCGTCTTCGTTCTTTCCTTCCTTTCCGTTCCCTTTCCCTGGGCTAGGGTGAGGCTAGTCTGGTATCTTCTTCCTCTCCCTCTTCTTTTCCCCGGTTCTGCACACACACGGACAGGATGCTAAAGAAGTTCGATAAGAAGGATGAGGAATCAGGTGAGTGTGGAAACCGTACAGTTGTCCAGCAGGGCGACTTCCAGCTTTGGTGCGTTGCTACTCCCTCTTGGCTACTCCCAGATGCAAAGAGCTACCCCTTCTGGGCTGCAAAAATCCGGATAACAGCAAAGCGTTTCGGACTCCTCTGCATTCCTTGGCTTCCAGCTAGCGGTCATCGGGATGTTTGCAGGATCTAGGGGCTGTAATGATGTGAGCTGCAATATCGGGAGTGAGCAAAATTTCCCTATACTGGGAAGGGAGAAAAATACAGCTTGCCCTGAGAGACCTATCCCATTTTATGGGTGAAATGTTACTTTATCAAAGGTGTGGTGTATGGTCCCTTTTCCATGAATTACTGTAAATATTTTATACTTAGTTGCAGGTAATATGAATGCATCTACTCACCCATTCCAATTCTTGTTAGAGAAAGAGCTAATGTCTCTTGATTGTGTTAAAACAGCATGGTAAGGTTTCTTTAATCAAAGGGAAAATGACATGATAATAATGTCTAATTGTCAGTGCTATAATAGCGCAGTGTTCCTTCACTTCTTCAGGTAACCCTGTAGAAGAATTAATTTGCTATAGAAATATAGGAATATTTAATCTACTTTTTATTTCCTGAATCGCTATTGAAAGCAAAAGAACTATTTGCTCTGAAACAGTGAATAGAAGCTATTAGGTGGTCTGTAGATTATTCCAGAATATTAGAAGATTCCTGCAGGATCATACTAAAGTCCATCTGGTCCAATTTGCTGTGCTCATAATAGATTACTAAATGGAACCCCACATAAATATATATATTTATAGGTTATAAATATAATAGCATCATTCTGCTTGTTGCATACTAGTTGGTACTGAGACATACAGACTTTCACAAAAAATTGAGTATAGCTGGAATGACAAGGGAGGTTCTATTTCTGAAAAACTATACCTAACAATCAGAGCAAGCATAGCAAACCTGAAGGCACAGTAGTGCTCTGCCTAAAAGCCTGGGTGAACAAATGTATCTCCAGTTGGCGTTGAAAGCTTACAAGGATAGTAGCAACAGTAACTGAATAGGGGATTAATTTCTCAGTTGGGGCACTTGTACTGAAAATACCCTCTTGGGCCACAAAATATTAAAAGTGGCATTCTCGAGAGGGCTTCAGCTAGATACATAAAAGGAATAATAATAATAATGATAATAATAATAATAATTTTACTAAATTTATATGCTGCCCATCTCCCCCAGAGGGTAATTCTGGGCAGCTTATAATATTTATTTATTTACTTACTTACTTACTTACTTAATTTATATGCTGCCCATCTCCACCATGTAATAATAACAATAGACACTAATGTTGATAGGCCTGAGCTCATAATTATTGGCTAGGAAGGAGTTGTAATACACAGTTCCATGTAAACATTGACTTCACTGTATGACTTTGGAGAAAAAGACAAATGTCATGATGGGGAGCATAATAAAGGAACTGAAGATGAAATTATCAAAAAGGATACTATAACATGCAGAGATACAGAGATGGCTGCTAATGTGGTTAAGAAGGTAGAACAGCACCTAAATAAGGAAAGGTTAGAATATTTGGGAGCCTTCAGTTGTGGGGGGGTGGGGGGGAGCCAGGGAATATAAGAGTTAAATTATGCATGATAATTAAAATCTCGAGTCATAATGAATAGGAGGAATCTCAGGATAAGGAAAAGGAACTACTTCTTAACACAGACTGTTGTTAAATCGCATAATTTGTTTATCACAAAAGAAAGTGATGGGCACCCACTTGGAAGGTTTAAAAAGAATTAGACAGGTAGAAGAATGTTGTTAGTGGCTGCTGCTTATAATTGCTTTTAAATAATAATAAGATAACCAGGAGGGTATCATTGTATTCATGGCTTCCTTTGGAATATGGGTGATTCTAGCAGAATGCTACACTGATGGGCTTTGGGTTCATTCCAGCACAATTTTTGTGGGTTTTTTTACCAACCTTGTCCCCATTGTGTGAAAACATCTCTGTATCTTATTCTTTTTCCTTTTCCTACTTTTCCATCCTGAAATATACATACTGTACCCCATTCTCAAAATCATTGTCTCATAACCCAGCTTCCCCGTAACTAGAAACTTGGGTGGTGTATCGAGATGCTAAAGAAGTGACCAAAGATAGCAGCAGCTGCAGCTAACTAGTTGTGTGCCTCTTCCACGGCAGTAAGGAATGTATCCTACATCATCTGGTGAATACTGTGGCTTTTAATTTCTCACTTTAGTGTTGAATATCCTTTTAATAATGAAATACGTTTATGTTGCAAGCTGCATTATTTCTTATGTATTCTTCTGCGTTGAATGTGAAGCTGAGAAATATAGAATAATACTTGTCCTGAATCATAGTTGATCCAACTTCATGCAAGGCCAAACTAATGTTTTGTGACATTTCAGTTCCATTTGCACTTAAAAAGGGTTCATAATAGTTGCCTAGAATAACTGCATTTCTTTCTGTTTTGATCATTCCAACTTTTGCAATTCACTTTCTTTCAGAAATGCTAAATTTTACTATGGGGCAAACTGAACCTGGGCTTTCCTAACTGAAATTTTGCACATACGAAAATCCTTGATCATTAATTAAATTGAGAATCTTACATTGCAGGTGGAGGTTCCAATCCATTCCAACACTTGGAAAAAAGTGCTGTGCTGCAAGAAGTAAGTTTCCAAACAATGCTGGTCTTTTCTTCTAAGGGGAAACCCCCTGGATGTGTCCCCAAATTCTTACGTCTATATTTCTCTGGTCCTAGGCTCGAGTATTCAACGAGACACCTATAAATCCTCGGAAATGCGCTCACATCCTCACAAAGATTTTGTATCTCATAAACCAGGTAAAAGCCATTTACAAGGGCTTTATTGTACTGGTCTGCTCTGCTTGCCAACATTAAGACACATTGTGAATCTCGCTGTTCTAAGAGCATCAGCAGCTAGTTGTAAATTGCTAGAATTCCTTCAGTTATTTTTTTCAGTGATGAAGCAGCTGGCAATTGCATCAAAGAGATCTTTCATGGTCTGAGGCAGGGTGACTCTTTGTAGTGGGATCATTGGCTCTCACTAATCTTGCCTCTCAGCTGGGTCAACTCTTGTCATGACCTTTCCTTGGCTAAGTCTTAACTGACTTGGCTGAAGTGCTTTCTGCCTCAGTGCTAAATGCAATTTATTCTACCAACTGGCACAAATGCTAGCAAATGTGAGTTTTTCCTTCCATTCTAGGGAGAGCATCTTGGTGTGATAGAAGCCACCGAATCGTTCTTTGCAATGACTAAACTGTTCCAGTCCAATGATGTAAGTCTTCTGTTTGTCCACTGTGCATTTTGGGGTTTATGTAGGGAGGGAGGAGGATGTAGGACCCTTGTTCGGAAGGTCCATTATCATGGGTTCTTTTGGGGATGAAATACACACGCATACAGGATAGGCTTTTGATCCCAAGAATGATTGGTGTTTATTACTTAAATATTAAATAAACACTTTCTTGGAAAATGGAATTGTTAGTACACATGAACTTATTCTACTACATCTCCATTGTCTGTACTTCTTATAGAAGATGCCTTACTCTCATCCCGTAGTTAACTTACATCTATCATCAATAGTTTCTTATTGCTTTATGCCTGTTGTTCTGCTACATTTATACTTGCTTCCATCAGCCTATGTGTCTAGTTCTATTCTTAGCTTTTAGATATCCTTGAACCTATGTTTCTGTTTCTATTTTATTTCCTAAAAGTGTTTCTTCTCTTACAGACATATGTCTATACTCCAATTTGAACGTTCTGTGCCCTACACCCTGTATTCCTTTGGAGATAACCTGCCCCCTTTCTTTGCCCTTGCTTGATTTTCTAGTTACAGTCCCTTCAAAAGGGGTTGCTGCTGCCCCCTCTGGCTTTGGTAGCTGGCTGCCACCAGGGTGCTGCTGCTTCTAGTCGGAGCTCTGCCGGGCCTCTGAAAGGGTGGCCTTGGTAGTTTGCTAAGCCCATTGGGAATTGATGTCACTGCTGGGATGACAACGTTGACATCTCACTCCATTTGCACATGTCATTTGTCTCTTGACAAAATATCTCCTATCTATTTGTCAGTTTTGAATTGTGTCATCCAACTGCAAAATGTATGGGGACCTCAGTTTTACCTGCAGTATTGGCCACTTTATATGTCCTGTCAATATTTGTACACTCTAACTTTGTTGCTTGTTGTTCTCCGTGTCAGCCAACTCTCCGCAGAATGTGTTACCTGACCATCAAAGAGATGTCTAGCATCTCAGAAGATGTCATCATAGTGACTAGCAGGTAATTCCTTCTTGAATCAGTCAAACTGTATAACATTTCAGTTGTATAAGCTGTAGTGTGGGCAGCAATGCTAATAGGAAATGATGAAACTGGAGTCGTTAGCAAGTAAAAATAAATGGTAGCTTTAAAAGGCTATTGAAATACTTATACAGAAAGCCTCACCATTTGATTGGATTACCCCAAGTTTTGAGTAATCCAAGCACATTCTTAGCAAGATAACATTGCCTTCCTTCTCTCTCCTCCCTTCCCAAATGCTTTTGCTTTTTAATTCTGTGATTTTTTTTTCAGATATGTTTCTTTGTTATAGGGAAGTAAGGTTAATAATATTTTAACCAAAATATTAGAGTAATGCCTGCCAATGTTAGTCAGCAGACTTGAACAGTAATTCTTTGTGTGTGTGTCACACACCCAGTGTGGGTTGTTTGGCTTGCCTTAGCATGTGCTGCACACCCAGCTATTGTGATTTGTAAAACATGGTTTATGGCTTAGTGTGATTAGAGAATCTGGTCCATGTGTGTGTTTATACAATGAAATATTGCATTGTAATATGCATTGTGTATGTGTGTATAAGTATGTATATACATACAAGTGTGTATCGAAAGACTTTATTTTCCTTTGATGCAACTGAGATGCCTAGGGAAGTCACTTCTTGGAGTCTCCATTTTGTAAAACCTGATATAGTAAATACATAATGCTAACATCTCTATTCCATTTTTGTCCAGTTTAACTAAGGATATGACAGGAAAGGATGACAACTATAGAGGCCCTGCAGTCCGAGCACTTTGCCAAATTACAGATGTAAGAATGAAACTGTTGCATTTTTTCTTTTTGCATTCCTTGTCATTTTTCTACATCTTCCCATCATTATCTGCATCTTCCTTTGTTTTGTTCTTACTGGGTTTTTCCTGTCTTTCTCCTGCATTGTTTGCTCCTTCACTCTGGTCTTTGTCCCTTCTTGGAAGTCTTGCCACATGTTCTTCTGTGTCCTCTCCAACCAGCCTCCCATGTTCTGCTTTCCTGCAGACCATCATGCTGCAATCAATTGAGCGCTACATGAAGCAGGCGATCGTTGACAAGGTTCCCAGTGTGTCCAGCTCTGCCCTCGTGTCATCTTTGGTGCGTATGTGCTTGCAGAATTTGTGCAATGAGCACGAAAACTATGTGGGCAATTGAGTGTCTGTTGTCCAGCAGAACACTTCTTGTTTTAAAGGAAAAGTGAAAATTATAATGGGAGCATACAGTCTGAGATCCTAGGAGGAAGTAACTACATTTGGTCTTTTGATAGGCCTGTGTTTCATGTTTGGAAGAAGCAAGGTGGCTCCATGCCAAATTATTTTAAAGGCACCAGCTGTCACCTCCTTCTTCAAATACTATTTTACATCATGAATGAAGAGAGAAAGAGAGATAATAGAAAAGTGGTGATGTAATGCAACTCCTGGGCCACAAAACTTGTAGATCTTTTTTGGACCTATTTCTTAGCTGCAGTGTTTCTGTTTGACATTTGAAGCCCAGTTCTTGATGTGCTACCAGGCTTTCTTCCTTTACAGCACCTTCTGAAGACCAGTTTTGATGTGGTAAAACGTTGGGTGAATGAAGCTCAGGAAGCAGCATCTAGTGACAATATAATGGTCCAAGTAAGAGTTTTAAAGCTACTTCTGGAATGTATAATGGTGTTGTGTTCTGATGAATTTATGGGGTACAAATATAAAAATAAAGCTTACGTGATTTCTCCCTTTGCTACCATCTTCCAGTATCACGCTCTTGGCTTGCTGTACCACGTGCGCAAGAATGATCGCTTGGCCGTCAACAAGATGCTAAACAAGTTCATGCGTCATGGCTTGAAATCACCTTTTGCCTACTGCATGATGATCCGAGTGGCCAGTAAACTGCTTGAAGAAGAAGCTGGAGGGTAAGAAAAGGACATTAGTTGCTTGGTTACAATCTCAGTTGGCTGCTTTATGACCATCATGTTTTAAAACATTGGCTTTCATCTTCATAGAACCAGATCTGGCTTCCTGATGGTTTCATCAGGTACAATATCCCCATCCTCAATAGGCTACTTGGCCCTCACCATGATATTGTGGAGCCAAATAGTACTCCATAACTGTTTCATAATGCCTAGGAAACAGAAGTTCAATTATTTAAACAAATAAGCAGGCAGTGGTATATGTAAATAGAATTAAAAAGTGTACTTGGAGACAGGAGCAGGGTTGGAGTGATGGTGGTTGAGGAGATTCTGAAATAGGGGAGTTATATGTATGTATGTATGTATGTATGTATGTATGTATGTATTTAACCAATTTATATAGCTGCCCATCTCATCACAAGCAACTCTGGGCAGCATACAACAAAGCTAAAAACAGTCCATAAATACTTTAAAAATATATACATTTTTTTAATGTATACATTTGCTTACCTGAATGATCTGTGAATGTTGAAATGTTAGCTGTGTTTTTCTCACAGTGGGATTATATGGTGCCGTGAACCATAAACTAACCACATAGGTTGATTAGAGGTTTCAGAATCTTGAAAGCCTGTCTAAGTGTCTCTCTGTCCCATCTTACACTAAACAAAATCAAAGTGGGGTCATTTTAAGTGTGTTTTTTTTCCCCTCATATTTTCCTCTTTCTCAGGACCATGTAATGTTTTCTGCAGGTCCCTCCTTAATTGCTTATTCATTCCAAACCCAAGGTCAACTCTATATAGCCTTATACACATCTTAATCAAAATGATAAATACAGGAAGAAATCCATATCTCACCAAAACATGTTCCAAACATTTATTCTGTACCATATCACACATTTCGGCCTCCAGTAAAGCCACAATTGCATAATCCACTGTTTCCGTTGGGATATCTATAATAGCAATTAGCAATCTGGTATTTTCTTAAGCTTGCCATTCTCATGAAGCAACATTGAGCAGGATGAATTAGTGTCGGTAATATTTTGTAATCTGTGCACCAGCATTGCAGTCAAGAATTCCAGCATCCATATTTAATAAAAAATTGGGCAATAACTTACACATTTAAGGGGATCTTTACTAGGCTTTGATATTACCATTATATATGCCTCTAAAAAAAGGAGAGAATTTCATTAAAAATGCTTCACTATGTACCCCCAACAGTACAGCAGCAAAAAGCTCCTTATTTCTTAGTAAGAAATTATATACCTTATACCATTCTACAGAAAAATTATCTGGACCAGAGTTTCCTTGCTTGCATAGATTTAATAGTATCAATGCAGCTAATGATCTTGGGAAATATTTTAAAAATATTTTTTTAAATCCTCATTTTGTACATCAGAAGCTGTTAAAATGATACTATGTGTGAGTATAAAATGAAAAAAATGTTGATTTATCAAGTCAGAAACATTACTGATTTTTCCCTGTAGCTGTAAAAATAATATTATACTGATACCATTGTTTCAGTCTAGAAATCAGTAGTTTACCTGGTCTTTTATCTTGTCTCAAATAATGAAAATTCCATGCCACGCATCTACAAACAGCTAAATTTCAATTTAGCAGAAACAGAGTCATTTTATAATTTTAAACAAGGATGTCTTGGATAAGTGTTCTCTTCTAGATTATTACATTGAAATTCCTTGTTCCTTTTCTTCCATGAGGTGTATGCATTAATCTGAGCACAAATAAATAAATATTACTCATTTATATTGCCATAGTCATAAGGCTCTTGGTGGAATATATGACTTAATGGGATCCCAAATATTCATTAAATTTGCTAATTGTCTGTTTAAATGAAAAAAAAAATGCTAATGTTCTGTACCATCTAGCAATTTCAACCCAATACTTCTAACTGAACTCTGATCACAGAAAAAAGAACCCGTCATCAGTGTTTAAATCAAGTGAATGATAAGGAAGTGTGAACCTAATACTTTTTCTTGTTGTCCTAGCCGGGATAGTCCCCTGTTCGATTTCATTGAGAACTGCTTACGGAGCAAGCATGAAATGGTGGTCTATGAGGCAGCATCTGCCATTGTTAACCTGCCTGAATGCACAGCTAAGGAACTAGCCCCTGCTGTGTCTGGTAATAATGTTTTTTCATGATTTAATGGTTGAGGTTAGCTGAATTACTTGGCATGGTTTGGTTTGGTTTACTAACGCTAAAACTGAAGCTTTACTGTCTGCACAACGAACTTTGTTGCTGTGTTCTGCGTAAGGTTGCTAACACTTTCAGCCATCTTGTTTCATGTTTAGATATTGGCTTGTACTGCAGAGTAGTATCAATGGAGTGACATTCAAACTCATTGTTGCTCTCTGGAAGAATGTATATATGCAGTAAACTTGGCTCTGCCTAATGGTCTCAGTGAAAGGGCCTGATCTTGTAATACAGTGAAAAATCCAGTTTAAGTAACTAAAGAGGAAAGAAGCTTAATGGGGTGAACAAACAAGGAATTCAAGCAGGTACTATCTTGTAATCTCCAGTGGATAACTTATAAATTACTGATTAAAGTAAAACATAATCTTATGACCTCTTTGGGGCCTTTATGAATGAGAGAAGCTGGTCTTTTCTGCATAATTTTCCAATTTCCCAGGTATCTTCTTATATAATGGGGTTGCTAATACTGGATCTGAATCATCCTTTCATAAAATGGTATGACTGACTTGTTATAAAATCTACCCTTCCCAGTGTTGCAGTTGTTCTGCAGTTCACCCAAAGCAGCTCTTCGCTATGCAGCAGTCCGAACCCTCAACAAGGTAAGATGGATCAAAGAAAATTTGAAACTAAATAATCTGTATACCTGCAGATATGATCCAATACTCCATATTTAGACCTGGCAGCTGAATCCTACTATGTGCAGCCTTAAAAACAACTTAGAAAACATAATTGTGCCTATGAGACCAGTGATGGGTACATATTACTTTAAATCCCCTTCCTGGTTATCTGTCAATTTCTGAGCATATCTGTTAGTGGTTGCTTTTCCAAAACCCAGTTTGGGATCCAGGCATCTCCAGTTCAAGCTGCTAGGGTGCTGAGGTCCTCATGAGAGGTCGACTCCACTTGTTCTACTCTTGTGGCAATGCAGACGTGACTAGAGATCAGCCCTTAATTTGTGCTTTCCTATGAAATTCTCTTCCTGGGGAAGGCTTAATTTTCTTGTATTTTGCTATCTTTTTGGACACTCAGCAAATATTACTTTTCCAAATAAAAACAGGATGGCTTTATTTCAAATAAAAAGAGACATAGACTGTTTCATATACCAGGATCAAACTTTGATTGAAGATCCTGTTGAGTAAACTAATTATATCCAAAATGAGGGAATCTAGTTTAGTGGGAACTGTGGTCTAAAGAGAATAGGATTGAAGGGATGAAGACTGAGTACCAGAAGCAGGCAAAAGGGTGAGGGCAGGGGCTGGGGAGCACATCACTAGACATGGTCCTGGCTTAATAGATGTACCTGGCCCACTCTTTCCAGATGTACATTTAATTGAGAATACTGTATGTCAAGGCTGTCAAGGTCACCTAATTTGCATGAGGTAAATTCTACTTTGGTTTCCCCTCATTAGGTTGCCATGAAGCATCCATCTGCTGTGACTGCCTGTAACCTTGATTTAGAGAATCTCGTGACCGACTCCAACCGCAGCATTGCTACCTTGGCCATCACAACTCTGCTGAAAACTGGCAGTGAAAGTAGCATTGACCGGCTCATGAAGCAGATCTCCTCATTCATGTCTGAAATCTCAGATGAGTTCAAGGCATGCAAAGTCATTTGTGTTAGGCCTTCATCAAGTTTTATGTTGTGGGATGGAGTGGCTGACAGGGAGAATTCCAATTGTTCATTGTGCTTGTTTAATTCCCCAATTTGGTCTAGGTTGTGGTGGTTCAGGCTATAAGTGCCCTCTGTCAAAAGTATCCACGCAAGCATGCTGTCCTCATGAACTTCCTCTTCACAATGCTGCGTGAGGAGGTAAGCTTGGCTGCTTGAGATACTGTCATTATCCTTGACTTACTGCAACGTTTCTTCAACTTAGATTGGAAGACTATTTGATGGAGACGGCAGACCTGATGCTAGTATATTTAACAGTCATATGCTGAAACGAAATGGTCTGTTCATGTCTGCTTTACAAGAGCATAATTTCACTAATTTTATCTCATGCCTGGTCTGTTTTTTATAGAAAAATATTATAATTGTTTATGCTGTATATTCCTTATACTGGCCACATTGAGTTCAAGAACAGTGCATAGCAGCCTTTCTCAGTGACTTTATTGGCTGGGGAGGGTAGGAATTGTGGTCCAACACTTATGCATCCTAGATTTAGGATGGTCAACTTATAATGTATTTGGGGTGGATTTTTCCAGAGCAATTTTTGTGCTTTTTAAAAAAATCTTCCTATTCATCTATGTTTTAGGAACTTCCTTATAACCTGTTTTTAACAATAGTAGTTTTTCCATCTCAATTAGCATAAACTTGTAAAAAGACCTTGTATGAATGTTTAGTTCCCTCCTGTTATGCTATCCCCTTCTCCATAAAAGGCAAAAAAGGTTTTTATGAGAGAGATCAAATATTAATTTCACCTTAGTGTAAGAGAGCCTGAGAACATGGCTGACTGCCTTTAGTTGGAATTGTGCTTTCTCCTCAGTCAGTCCTGTAAAAAGCTTTAAGATCCAGTGCCATAGATCCAACTCCTTCAAGAGGTTTAGACTCTCCTCAGGCTTTCTGAGACTTTAAATCAAGAGTAAGCAGCCTGTAGCACCTTGGGCCACAAGCATCACAATTCAGTCTAATTTCATACACCCCTAAGAGTGATTTTACCATGAGAATGCAGAAGACAGCTGTATAAAGAAATCATCATTATCAATTTCATTTGCCACAGGTCAGTTTAGATCAGAACTGCACAGCCTGAGGCCCAAGGCTACATGCCACTCCAAAGCCTTTAGTACAGTCCCCAGATACCTTCAAAAGTTGTTAATAAAATGAATTGTAATGTGATGAAAGGGAAAGCTAACTAAACACTAACCTGTAGAGTAATCATATTCATTATATTAAATGTTGATTAAAGTTAGTTATAAATCACCAAATTCCCTAGCAGATTTGGCAGTATACAAGTGCAGTTAGTAAATACATAAATAAAATACAGTTTTCATCACAGTTTTAGTCACTCCTTTTTGGAGTGTCCCCCTGACATACCAGTCGAAAGCCAAGTACAATCCTTGGCCCAAAATATTCCAAGCCCCTGATTCAGATCTCTGCTTAGGAAACAGGATGCCAGGAAGAGAAAAAATGGACCTTCAGAGAAAGAATACATGTCCCCAACCCCTTTGGGCTCTGGCTTGACCCACTCACAGCATGGTCAGACTTCTACTTTTCGCCAGTCATTTGAAGACAAAAGAGTTCATACCTTTCTAGAAAGGTAGGACAGAAATGTAGATTTTCCAAGGACAGAAATACAAATTGATCCACAGTGCCTTGGGCAGCCCGATCAGTCTTCTATGGAATTCTTGCAGTACTTTTTTAGCATAAGGCCAAGTCATAGGAAAAACAGCCTAGAACTGGGTTCATGTAGATTTTGGTCTGGCCTTGCCAGGGCATGTCTTTTGTACAAAAGAATGATCTAGCACGTGAAAGCCTAATCTGTCATGCTGATCCATTCGCCTTACTATTTAGGGTGGCTTTGAATACAAACGAGCCATTGTTGAATGTATCATCAGTATCATTGAAGAAAATTCTGAAAGCAAGGAAACTGGCCTCTCCCACCTATGCGAATTCATTGAGGATTGTGAATTCACTGTCCTGGCCACCCGAATTCTCCACTTGCTGGGCCAGGAAGGGCCAAAGACCAACAACCCTTCAAAATACATTCGTTTCATTTACAACAGAGTTGTCTTGGAACATGAAGAAGTCAGGGCAGGTATGTACACTAGAAAAAAGCATGCCATAAGAATGTTGGAAACTAGGTTTTACTGAGATAGATCATTGGTCTATCTGTTTTCACCATCATCCCTTCTAACTGGAAGTGGCTTTCCGGGATCCCCAAGCAAGGATCTTTTACGTCCATGCCCAGAGATCCTGGAATTGGACCTTAGACCATCTGCTTGCAAAGCAAAAATGATACCGCTGAGCTACAGCTTCTCTCCTTAGGATTTGTTGCAATGTTTGAACTTTTAAATCACCAAGTTAGATTATAGGCAACTTTTTGAAATAAACACATTCTTAAAAGGAAATTTTACTTAATTTCTTCTGAACTTGGTCCACATGTAGAAAATAGCTTAATGGGTTAGGAGAATTACTAATTGAGTTTAATGGGTATGAGCTACTAAGATATGTTCAAATACTTTAAAGAATTCCATTTGTTATCTTTTAGATAAGTACTCAAATCCATTTAACCCTGGAACTGTTTTCCTAATAATATTTGGCTGCAGTAACCTTATATATAAATAGCTAAATAAATGACAAACTTCTAAGTATCTTCCTTATCTTTTCCAATTAATCACTCCCTTTGCCTTTTTTCACTTGTTTGCAGGTGCAGTGAGCGCTCTGGCTAAATTTGGGGCTCAGAATGAGGAAATGCTACCAAGCATCCTCGTGCTCCTGAAAAGGTGAGCTTTGGGCATAGCAGCTTGACGACATGGCAAATGAAATTTTGGAAAATGAAGACATCATGGGACTATAAACTAAAAATGTAGCGTTAGTGAAAATTCAGTCTATACTGAAATGACAATAAGTATCTAATATGACCAGATTCCATAGTCACTGGGGCAGAGTGAGCATATTTTTAAACCATTTTCCAGTTGCTGTCTTGACATTTTCCAGTGACAGGGATCTGATAATAATTTCTAAAAAATCCCAATATAGAAGAAACTTTGGGTGGAAAATTATCAGTTGCATTATTACAACACATTGATCTACTTTCTGTAAGTCTAAAGAGAGGCTCAGAAAATTAGTAGTCAGCACAGAGTGCTGCAGTATTTAAAAGAAATGTCACCCAGCTTGCCATCTCCACTCCAGAATGTTCTAAAAGTTGCCATCCATTGCAGGTTCAGAGTATCCTATCCCAGCTGTATCTTAGAAAACAATCCGCATTAATCTTATCCTGCTGCTGTAGTATGTCCTGTGATATTTCCTGACCTGTTACACCAATTGAATGTTCTAGATGGGGCCTATGGAAATGCATATTCCTCCCATTGAACAGAACCCTCTTTTTTTTTAACCTCAGGTGTGTGATGGATGATGACAATGAAGTAAGAGACAGGGCTACGTTCTATTTAAGTGTACTGGAGCAGAAGCAAAAGGCTCTCAACGCTGGCTACATTCTGAATGGTACCTAAGTTCATTATTCATTAGCTTTTTAAAAAATGGAGTCACTTATATTGCTGGAACATGACACATTGTAGAACAAGTAAATATTGAAAATCATTTAATGCCCTGAAGTTTACAATACTGATCTCAGAGTAAAAAATTGTAAATCAGCTATATTTTGGCATGGTGAAGGTTGTAAAACTTTATTGAGACCATTTGAAAACAGAAATTTTACATTGCTTAAGAACTATAAACAAGATGATGTAGTTTGCTGAGACTATATAGTGTTATAAAATTGCCTACAATCAGAGTAGAAAGAAAGGCATACATTGGAGTATTTCCCTCTATTCAAAACCTTGAATGTTTTAACTTTTTTTAACATACTCATAACTTTATTTTTATTTACTACCTTGAATACTTTTAATACTTTAAAAGTATTGAATACTTATTGTATACTTATAGTATTGAGTACCTTGAATGCTGTTAATACTTTAAGTATTCAAATTGAATAATTTGAGTACTTTTAATTGAATACTTTTAAAGTTGCATGCATCCAATCTTTTTTTTTTTTTTTGTCTTAGGCCATGTCCTCACTAGTGACTTATAGTATATTCTAGTCATCCCTCCATCATTGTGCCAATGATGAGGGCAGGCTTTATATCACCTCCATTTATTTGGTAATTTATTTATTTAATTAAATGTCCAGGCCACCCAACTCCAGGCAACTCTGGCCAGCTGAGGACTTTTATGGAATAACAATTTCAACCACCCAAAGGAACAGAACTATCCTTCCTCATCTCCCTCCAGCTCCAGTGATGGCTGAAGATGCTGTTAGTCACTAGCAGGGAAAAGGCCATAGCCTAGAATGTTTCTCCTTGGAGTCAATTCATTATTTACATCTTTAGGACAAAGCCATCAATTTCCTCTTTAAGCAAGGGCTGGAAAAGGAACAAGGCATGATTTCCTATCCCCACTTATCTCTCAGTAGCTGACATATTTTGGTGTAGTGTGAAATTCAGAATTCAAATGCCTGCTGGCTGGAAGCCTTCTTTTGGTTGATGACATTTATGGTTCTTTTTGAATGTCTGTAGGTTAACAGAGGTGGCTTAACATAGTGTGAAGAGCAGAGGAGGAGGTCACCCTAACTTTCAGTTCTGCTCCTCTTTGGTGGTAACATTAGCTGTCTGAGCAGGTTCTACTGTGACGCATGGCAGAGCCTCCCTGTCTCCTGTGTTTGAGCCCTAAATGGAAACAGATGTATGCCAGATGTTGTTTTCTCCTCTAGGGATGAGAGGTTTCCAGGAGTAATCTTTTGAGGATATGCTTGAAATACAGTCATTCATTAGGCTAAACAGATAGATGCCACTGCATTTGGAAATATGCACAACAAGAAATTAAGCTGTGGTGGGTTAAACTGGTAAAAACCCAAGCTCTTTAAATAGGACTAACCATATGGAATCACAGAAGAGAGTTAACTGTGCTCTAATTTAGAAATTGGCAAAGAAGTTGTCTGGTTTCTTGAAGACTGTATTTTGGGGGTCAACATTTCTCTTTTCCAGGATTGACAGTATCTATCCCTGGCCTAGAGCGGGCCCTGCACCAATATACTCTGGACCCCTCTGAAAAACCCTTTGACCTCAAGTCTGTTCCCTTGGCAACTGCCCCCCTCATTGAACAAAGAGCAGGTAAGAGAAAGGAAAACCATTTTCTTTCCTGGTCTAGCACAGAATCCAGTTTGTTTTACCCTTACCAAGATGTCTCGGGTTGGATTTGAGAGGGAGAGTTTTGGCAGTAGCATCTGTGAAATTATGAACTGCTTGCATTTCATTTTATTAGACATTTGGGACTGTTTCATTTCCGCTTCTGCTGCCAAGTGATTCACATTTTACCATTATCCTTTTGTGTTATTATTATTACAGACCTGCTATTTGTTCCAATTCTCTCCCACTCCTCCTGCCACCTGCCCTTTTTTCCCTAAATGGGCTTCAAAAAAAAGCTATTTGTTGTGAGAGGACTTGCATCCCTTTTGAATTATCACAGCATATCTTTCAGTCCTGTTTTCTCCATTTTTATACCACTACTGTGTTTTTCTTGCCCTTCAGCAGAAAACACCCCCGTCTCTGCGATGAAGCAGTTAGAGAAAGTAGCGGCAACCCGACAAGAGATATTCCAAGGTTTGTTTGCACTGGGTGTTGGGGAAGAAAATAAAACAAGAAGGTATAATGCAGGATGTTGCATTGTTCTACATTCAGCCTTTTTCATTTCTATAGAAAACGGCAAATCGTATTTCCTTTACAAGAGCTTGTAAAACTGCAAATCTTTTTTTCTTCTATCACATTTTATAAAAAGATTTGCTTTTATTCCAGGTTCACAGATAAGGGAATTGAGTCTGGGAAAAAGCAATTAACCTAAACCCATGACCTTGAATCAGCTTTCCCCAAACCTAGTGCCCTCCAGGTACACTGGATGACAACTTCCATTCTCACTACTGCATTTGATGGGGCTTGTAGTTCACTTGATCTGGGAGGCATAGGATGAAGAAGGATCCTTTAAAAACATGATGGAATAGGAATTTGAATCTGGATATTATCCAGTGCTCTAGAGACCAGACCACACTTACAGGTTGCAGCTGAACACTTCTGTTTATGCATAGTACTTGGGGATTACTTCAAAGGCAGGAGAATGCCACAAAATCTCCAACTCAGCTTTTAAAATGAGACATTTCCACCTATATTTTTAGGTTAAGAACTTGTATATTTAGTACAGATTTCAGCCCATAGTGGGGAAAAAAGTTTTTTTCCAGGTTACTAATTCCAGACAACAGGAGAGCCAGTTTGGTGTAGGCAGCAAACTAGAAACTGGGAGATTGTGAATTCTAGTCCTGCCTTAAGGAATGAAGCCAACTGGGTGACCTTGGGCCAGTCACTCACTCTCACCCTAGGAAGAAAAGGACAAACCACTTCTGAAAAACCTTGCCAAGAAACTTCAGGGAGTAGTCCAAGTAGTCGCCATGAGTCAAGAGTAACTCAAAGGCACCCCAAACAAAAAAACAAACAAAAATTCCAGACAGCAAAGTCTGTTTAGATTCTGCTCCAAATTGCTTTCTAATTGTTCTCTTGTTTTAAACCAGAGACAAATCCAGACCTTCAATTTTTTTTAACAACTATATTCACAGCAACACAAAGTACCACCTCGAGTATATAATGCCATAATAACATTAGCATAGAAGGAATCATCTTAGAAAAAAACCATCTCATATTGGGAGACAGATCCTCAACATACTTTCCTGGGAATACTGTATTTTTAAAAAAGTTGTTCTTTATACATATGGAAGAGCCTTCCTTTCAACACTGAACCTTCCAGTAGATGTAATCTAAAGACTATATCTTTTTGCATTTATATCTGTAGAAATACAGTCATGACACTCAATAGAAACCTGTGGGGTTTTTTTTTTTTTTGCTCTCTTTGAACTGTATTTTAGAGCAATTGGCTGCTATTCCAGAGTTCCAGGGACTGGGCCCTCTATTCAAGTCCTCTCCTGAGCCAGAAGCACTTACAGAATTGGAAACAGAATATGTGATCTATTGTACAAAGCATACATTCTCCAGTCACATGGTGTTCCAGGTGCGTGGTGTTGAAAAGGCATTCATATAGTTAATCTCACTGATATGATGCAATATATGCACATGTATCCCAAATGGGATAGCTTTCGGTACAATATAATAAATGAATGATTTCTTTTGCTACACTGGAATGGTCAATTATCTATGTGCCTTTAGTTGCACTTTTGTATTCTCTAACACTGCACTACAATCTAATGCTATAGGAACAAAACTGAGGCTCATAGTAATTCTCCAATGCAGCTATAATGGGGAGATTAAAATAATTCTGTTTCGTTTTCATCTAAATGTGGTTATTTGTGTCATCCAAGATGAGTTAAGGTTTAGGGAAACAAGTCAGATTTGTAAACCTTGGTTTATTTCCTCAGATCCTATTTACCTCTAAATGCAGCATCTGCAGGTTTAGATAAAGGGAGTAAGGTTAATTAACAATGGAAACAACGGCTGCCAATCTTTGTTGCTGTCCTGAAGCAGAGGGACTATACAATCCAGTACTGAATGCATTCCCAGATCATACTGACTAAGTGATTTGTTTAGCATTACTCTTTCTAGAGGTCTGAAGATCTCCTTTAGCTTGTTGGGTTAAAACTGTCACTAGAGGATTGTACAACTGACAAGTAAAGGTTCTTTTTATAACTCTGTCATACAGAGAGGCTTCAATAAGTGTAATTTCTTCCATTGCAGTGCTTCTACTAAAGCCATTGAAAATTTGATCATTACTCAAATGTAGATATACCTGGAAAAATGTGCCCTTCTTTAGTAAAGCTAGTAAATGTGTAGATGTTCTGAAATTATATTGCAAATAATAATTTTGATATGCCAAGAAGCCGTCATTCTGAAAATACTGTCAAACTTCACTGGAGCACTTGCTCAGTTAGAAATGACTACAGTGCAGACTGAATGCTTACAATTATTAGTTATACTGAAGAAATGCTTCTTCTCCTGGAAACTGCCTTCTAGAGAGATCTTCTAAACTGTGGATCTTGAGCTGAGTATCTCGAAAGCTATGAAACCATAAAACATCATGTTGGAAGTTGCACTTGAATTTACAAGTTCAAAATATATTGAGACTGTATATAGCATTGCTTGCTTCTTTTTTAAAAATTAGCCCTGGGTTTTTTAATGCTAGAAGTCTTGTTCGTGCTCTGACATACTTTCACTTTTTCTCATAGTTTGACTGCACAAATACCTTGAATGATCAGATTCTGGAAAATGTCACAGTGCAGATGGAGCCAACAGAGGGGTATGAGGTCACTGCTTATATACCTGCCAAAAGCTTGCTGTACAATCAGCCTGGTACTTGCTACACATTGATTGCTTTGCCTGAAGAGGATCCAACAGCAGGTAATAATATTTTATATTTTTCCTTCGTTTACCTATCCCTATTTAATATATCCATTCATAGTTTGGAAGCGTAGCTATATCCATTTCTATAGGTGCAAAATGGATGTTGTATTTTTGAAAAGCCATTTCCTATTAGATCTAAATGGCATTGTACAAATTTTTACACAAGTATATTTGTATACAAATTTACAAATAAACTTGTATACCTAAGGAGAGGTATTAACTTGATAGTATGTCTCCATGGAAAATGCAGATAATTTTGCAAGCAAATATCACAGTCCACAATGGCTTTTTTAAACAAATGGGAACAGAATAGGCCTAAGAAGTTCTGTAAGCCAGGAAGAATGTTCACTTGCAGAGTTCACAGTGGTGTGACAGCTGTTTTGTCCTCTTTGCAGTGGCTTGCACTTTCAGCTGCATGATGAAATTCACTGTGAAAGATTGTGATCCAAATACTGGCGAAGCTGAGGAAGAGGGCTATGAGGACGAATATGTGGTAAGACAGAAACGTCAATAGAGGCTATATTAACACTTTCCACTGTCATCTAGTCAGGTGATACCCAGTTCAGTGTCACAATTCTGTGCTCCAAAGTGAAGCCACTGATAAAATAGCTTTATTTCATCTGTGGAGTCCTGTGACATGATCTGATAAATGATTTCACCATTTACACCAATAAATAGTTCCACCTTATATACCATTTTGTTTTATCCAGGCCAAAGGATGAACTTGAAGCTCTGAGCTAACAAGCTGTTAAGTCTCAGCATGTCCAGATGGCTCAAGGTCAGACCTGGAGCTTCCTACTGGAGCTCTGCCTGACAGACTTGGCCAGCTGGATTTTGCAGACATAATCTTGAAGATCATTATGTCTCCCTCTGGGTCATGTGCCCTAAGCTGCCCATAAATAAAACAGCTTGTTCCAATTGTCTTGGCATATAAGAATTCAAGCAGAATACTTTAGAAACAAAATTCATTGTCACTTAAACTACAAATTAAACTAATATTTTTCTTGCTCTCTCTTTCTCTTTTTCTTTGAAATAAGAATACATCATTGTATATTTTCCAGAAAATGTAACTGGCAAGTTGAGTGTAGGGCAGTGGTGATCTAGCTTTTATACTTAGTAGATTTCTTCCCCTGTGTTGGAAGCTATTGATTTCCTGTCTGATTGATTGATTGATTGATTGATTGATTGATTAAATTTTTCAGCCGCCCATCTCCCCCCAATGGGGGAACTCTGGGCGATTCACAACAAACATTAGAACATAAAACAAATAAACACACAAAACCTTGAATTAAAACATTACTAAAAAGAAGAAGGAGAGACCAGGAGGATGAAAAACCTGATGTTGAAGGCAGAGGCCTCTATGGGGCTAGCCATCCTCATGCTTGTATTCTCACCCCACCCCAGGCCAGGTGGCAGAACCAGGTCTTCAGGGCCTTACGGAAGGCCAGGAGTGTGGGGGCTAATCGCACCTCCGGGGGCAGGATGTTCCAAAGACCAGGGGCTACTGCAGAGAAGGCCCGCCTTCTGGACCCCGCCAGTCGAAGTTCTTTCACTGAGGGGGTCCAAAGCATGCCCTCTCTGTGTGATCGGGTGGGATGGGTTGAAGTCATAGGGGAGAGGCAGTCCCTTAGATAACCTGGACCCATGCCATGTAGGGCTTTAAAGGTGATAACCAACACCTTGAATTGGACCCGGAAGCAAACTGGCACCCAATGCAGCTTGCGGAGCAGAGGCGTTATATGGGCCCTCCTTGGGGCACCAACAATAGCCCACGTGGCTGCATTCTGGACCAGCTGTAGCTTCCGGATACTCTTCAAGGGTAGCCCCATGTAGAGCGCATTGCAGTAGTCTATCTAGGAGACAACAAGGGCGTGAGCGACTGTTCGAAGGGCATCCCGATCCAGGAAAGGGCGTAACTGATGTACAACCCGAAGTTGTACAAAGGCCCTCCTTGCCACGGCTGCCATGTTTTAGGTACAATTGAATTGCCACTATGGAGTGTTAAATTGGAAAGATTTGGGAGGTTTGCTCTTATTTGTCTTAGCAACTCCCACATCTGATCCCACTGATGTACTAAGTCAGCTATTTTACATAATTGGGTATAATAGATTGGCTTTCTTTCACTGAAGGCTTGTTTTTTTCCCAGCAATCACTTCACACAGGATCATCATTTTTCAGTGTGAAGAAGAAAACCTTGTTCTGAAAACTAAAACCTTTTTATTTACAGTCAGTGATCACCAAAGTAGCCACAACCCTAGAACAACACATAAAAGCAGGCTCAAATACAAGAGCAATAAAATCCCCATATAGATCTGCCAATTAAAATGTACACATATAAGAAGTAAACAAAAGAGAACAAAATATAACAAAGTGAAACAAAATAGATAAAATAAAAGTAAAATTTAAAGAAAAGAATAAAAGGACTTCCTCGTGACATTGTTCCAAGATTAGGACACCTTACGCCTTCTTACAGCAATAGCTGTTGATGAGAACTTGGCAACTCTATAGCAGGATTCCCATCTGAGAGTAGAAAACAAACCATCTCTCCCTCATTGAAAGCTTGATCTCTCAGGAGGAGGTATAAGTATACCAGCACATAAGATCTCATAGAAGGGACAGTGAAGAAATATATGCACTAAGGTCTCAGGTTCATTCTGGCCACAGGGACAATTTCTCTCATTAAATGGGATTTTATGAAACCTCCCATCCAATATGCCGAAGGTAGAACATTAAAGCAGTCCAAAGAGAAGGCTCTACAGTGTGCTGAGCAAACCAGATTGAACAGATAGTTTGCAGGTCTAAAAGATTTCAGGGAAGGAACCCAACCTTGTAGGTTGCCATAGTGTTCAGGTCTGTCTGACATGCAATATCAAAGACTCTTTAGCCAATCTCAGCTTTTGCTTTCCGTTGGCCTAGAGGTAGCCAAGACTGGATAGAAAGGCTGCAACAACACAGGTCAGCTATGATTTTTACTTTGCATCTTGATGCAAAGTCATTAAGGAGAATTAGTGAGGCCAGTGGGCAAGAGAAAATAGAAGTTTGAGCCAGTAAGAGAGACAGCAAACCTGGACCCTCACCTCCAGTGGAATCGTTCCTGTTTCCATGCAAATTAGAATGTTTGGAACACAACATGGAACCTGAAAGAGTGCTCGCAAAAACTTAGATTGGGCAGCATCCAAGGGTAACCTTGTTCTTACTTACTAATTTTCATCTTCTGAACTTCCTCCCTACTGAGTGATTGGCTTTATGAGTTTTCAGCTCTTGTATATGCTGCTAAAAAAATTTCTATCCATTATTAGTGCTTGGAGGTAAATGAAAAGGATACTTCTCTGCCTCTTTTTATGTTGGATGAGGAAAAAAATATGTTTGAATCAGTTGGTGTCATGTATTCACCAGGTTGGTGCATTAAATCATTTTTGGGATCAGTAGCCCAAGTCTGTTCTCTGCACAGCGGGCAGGTATTGGTTTGCTCCTAGCCAACTTATGGAATTAAAATAGATGACTTAAGAAAAACCCAGCTTTGTGTAAGCTGATTGGAGCTTTGTGGAATCAAAGTGCCTGTCAAATGTGTGGGTTTAGCATCTTTAATGGTGATAAGGAACTGATATCTGAAATGTTAGTGGAGAAGCAACACTTATCCATTAGCCTATTTTGGAAAGAAGATGGGAAGGCCTGGATGCACAATGGCCTGAGTTGAGCAATTGTCCTTTTCCTGATCAGGCTATTGTACGTACAAGGTTGGTGGAGCCCCCTTCTTGGTCTATACATACAATACATAACATTGTATGTACAGGGAAGCAGGCACACCCCTCTTTCTTTCTCCATGATGATTCAGATTTCCAGTCCAATGAAGTTGGTGTGTGTACATGAAGTTGGGGCTTGGAAAGTTTCTTATTGTAGAGAGCTAGAGCTTATACCTGAATCATACAAATTCACGGAATTTGCATATGTTTCCTCTCATGCCTGAAACTTTAACATCAGGGATTAGAATAAGAAAAGATAAAAATGGTAAAAGTGTGTTTTTGTTTTTTGGAATGTTTCATGTTATAATCAGATGCTGAACTTCTGTAGCTCTTAACAGGGAAGGAGTAAAGTCTGAACATTGCAGAGATCAATACTGTAAATATAAATGCTGTATTTGATGAAGCATTTCCCCACATGGATTAAGAATATCCTACGCTTCTCTCCCCGCACTTCATCTCAAAAGAAATGAAAACTTAAGCTGCCGTATTCTGCATGAGATAAATGATTCTGATTCCATATTCAGTGAGGGGCCAAGTGGAATCTTTGCAAATACATCTATTTCCCGCTTAATGCTTGGAGGGGAAAAGCAGAAAAAGGGACATACAGCAGATGTGACAAGTTGACAAGTGACAAGTTTTGGTTACTTTAAATGTAACATTTGAAACTGCCTCTTGCTTAGCTAAGCCATTGTTCCACTAACTCAGACCAATTTCTGCTGACTAGAAGTGGTTCTCCAGGTGAAATCTCTCCCAACACTAGCTACTTGATCCTTTAACTGGAAATATAAAGGATTGTTCTTGCCACCTTCTATTTGCAGATCACTGGCTTTATCACAGAGCCAGTAATAAAGTGATACTTTTGCCTCTGCCCTCTTTATTTCCTAATTAATCAACAATCAGTTGGCACTTCAACAAATTGTAAATCTAGGCTATCTTTTGAATAGGATTAAACTTGAAGACTAACCATTATAAAGAATAGCAATAGCAACAGCCAAACCATCCCAAAATAGTGTTACTGGGGCACTTTCTTTCTTTGTTTTGAGTAATTCTATAATTTTAATTTTGTAATTACAATTAAAATTATAATTCTGTAGTTTTAATCTCTATAAAACATTTCAGTGTTTGAATGTTCGGAGATCTTTCCACAAAAAGAACTGAATGCTTTACAAATTCAATTTACTGTACCACCACTCAGCAATACAACACAATGCTATTGTCAGCAGTATTCTTACTATTTTCATCAAAATGACAAAAGCAAAGTTGTGCTAGAAGCTCTGCTCTTTATGGGCATATGTGAGATGTTGCAATACCTGTAGAAAAGGGGCATGGCTTGCATTGCAACGCTGCTTTCATCAGTGTGATCCTCCTTGCTTCTTCTGCAGACACCACTGTCTACTGCCGTTTAAAATTAATCACTGTTTCAGCAGGGAAGGGATAAATGCTTTAAAGTAATTACTGTTGCTTTAAAATGTGGTCAGTTTTCTAAAGAGCTGACAGTGATGCTCAAGGGCAACATACTACCAAATACCTTTATTAGCTAGAAGATCTTGAAGTGACCATAGCAGATCACATCCAAAGAGTTTTGAAGCCCAATTTTGGAGCAGCCTGGGAAGAAGTTGGTGATGAATTTGAAAAAGAAGAGACTTTCACATTGTCTACTGTTAAAACACTGGAAGGTAAGTAAACACAAACATTAGCACAACTCTTGATTCCTGTGCCTTAAAAAAGTTAATGTTGTAAACTGGATTGTTACATGATTTCCTGTAAATATTTGGAGTCCTTCTCAAATTAGATCATGCACAATCACATGGAGACTTATTTTGGGATAACATTTATTGTTTAACTAAACATTCCTATTGTGTTTTCATTGGAAATCTTTAAATGCTGTTACATGCCATCCAGTCTGAAAAAAAGATTTGCTAATGGCAGAGTATACACAGAAGAAATCTAGAATGATAGCTCAGAATTCCATTGTTTGTTAACATAATTGTGAAATATAGTCAGAAGTAATTGTTTTAGAACACGCATCTCTAGGAACCACATTAGAAATCTCAGTAGCAGTAGACTGCTTGAAAATTAAGACTTTCTTCCCTTGCTCTTTGAAGAGAATAATTTACCTTTTTTGACAGGGAGCAGGGGAGGTAATTGAACCTGTGATCTTGGTATTCATACAAATAGATATTTAAAACAAGACACCTGTAATAATACTTGCTAGTTCCACCAAACTAATACAACTGAAGATGGTGAGACTCCAGCCTATAAGACCTCTCCACTGGGGTCTCGCTCTTTCCCAGGACCGAGATTGTTTGGGTTATTGAACTGGCAACAAGCAAAGTCACCTGGTCTCTGCACTTTACTTCTTGGTGCTTGGAGAAAATGACAGCTCCTTTCTCTGGGAATAGGGATCCCAGTAATCTGGTTATGAAAGCAAACTGAGCAGAGTAAGCATAAAGGAAGAAAAAAATGAGCTCCAATATGTTTACTTCCACAGAGGCAGTGGGCAATATTGTGAAATTCCTGGGAATGCAACCCTGTGAGCGGTCAGATAAAGTGCCAGATAACAAGAACTCTCATACCTTGTACCTGGCAGGTGAGTTTGTGTGTGCCTTCTTGGCTGATCCTAATTTTTTTTAAAAAAAAATTTGTATGTGCCTTCAAGTCAGTGTTGACTCCTGGCGACTGCCTGGACAAGTCCCTGCAGTTTTCTTGGCAAGATTTCAGAAATGGTTTGCCATTGCCACCTTCCTTGGGCTGAGCGAGAGTGACTGGCCAAGGTCACCCAGCTGGCTTTGTGCCTAAGGTAGGACTAGAACTCAGGGTCTCCCAGTTTTTAGCCTGGTACCATAACCACTACACCATGTTGGCTCCTCTAATGCGTTTAGTCCATTCTAAGTGTCTGAAAAATAATTGTCACATTAGCTTGATGTAAATTCAGTCCTTTTTCTCAGTGAACTCTGAAGCCATCCATATCTATCTAGGTAATATCAACTTAGCACATGGTTTCATTATTAGGAAAGCTATTTCTTCCTAATTCCTACAGATGTAGAAACAGTATCATGATTTTTCTTCAAGCTTCATTATTCTGATATATGTGGGTATATGTAGGAAGTAAGCTAGTGCCATGGATCCCAGTGGAATGAGGTCTGTATCAATACAGTGATACCTAAAATGTTTCTATGAGGTCTGTTCCCATTATTTGATTAATAGAATTCCTCTCTGAAAACAGTGAAGGGAGTCCTCGAGTGGAGTTCATAGTTGCACCAGATTCTGCAGGGTGATTGCCCCCCTTTCACTATAATCCTACTTAATTTAGGAAAAGTTGAAAAGGTAAAATATCACTAAGTGACTAAGTGACAATCCAATTGTAAGATCAGATGGCCATTGACCAAAACACTGTCAATGTTGTAGATGCTCTTAATGATACTTCACAAGCATGATTATCTCCTTTTTAAAAAGGGACTTTAATTGGGATTTTACTTTAATTCCTTCAAGAGTAGAATATGTTTATGAAGATTCTCAGTCATCCAGGTGGAATTGTCTGGAGGTTGAGTCATGGCAACTGGACTTCTTTTCTTTTTGGTTAGAGACGTTTTGCTACTTGTCCAAGCAGCTTCTTCAGTCTACAAAAGTTGGTTAGGGGGACCCCATAAAAGTCTTCCTGGGTGGCTGCATTTCTTACTAGCATGATAGGCTCATTGAAGGAACCATAGGAGATGTGATTAGTAGAGTCTTTGAGATGTAGATGTCTTTACACTGAGACAGAGGCTTGTACACCCTAAAGATCGAACACCAAAACATAAGAAGAGCAATGTAGTATATGCAATCCAGTGCAGTGAGGAATGCTCAGAGCTCTACATTGGGGAAACCAAACAGTCTTTACACAAGAGGATGGCCCAGCACAGGAGGAGCAACAACACAGGACCAGAATCAGCAGTTTACCCTCATCTAAAGGAAGAAGGGCGCTCATTTGAGGACAATAATGTTCACATTTTGGACAGAGAAGATAGGTGGTTTGAGAGAGGAGTGAAGGAATCCATTTATGCCAAGGTGGGAAGATCCTTCCTTCAATAGAGGTGGAGGCCTCAGATACAACTTGTCTCCCATTTTTCAGGCTGCCCTTTCAACAGTCCCCAGGAAGATTAAGAACAGTTCAAAAGTTCACCAGGAAAGCAACACTTAACATCCCCCTGGGGATGAGTGAGGGACTAGGAATAAGACATCTACATCTCAAAGACTCTACTAATCTCATCTCCTATGGTCCCTTCAACGAGCCTATCATGCTAGTAAGAAACACAGCCACCCTGGAAGACTTTCATGAGGTCCGCCAACCAACTTTTTTAGACTGAAGAAGCTGTTTGGACAAGTAGTGAAACATCTCTAACCAAAAAGAAAAGAAGTCCAGTTGCCATGATTCAACCTCCAGACTTCAAGAGTGGAAGAATAGTTCTAGCCATACATGCTGATAAAAACGTTACTGTCTTTGATCTGCTACAGGTGTATTTCGAGGCGGTCATGACCTCTTGGTTCGTTCTCGCCTTGTCCTCACAGACTCTGTGACGATGCAAGTCACGGCTCGGAGTAGAGAAGAAATTCCTGTGGATGTTGTCATGGCTTCTGTTGGTTAAACACATTTTAAGGCTACCTGTTTGACTCCAAGGCTGAAGGGAGGGTTAGAGATCTCTTTTCACTGCTCTGGACACTGGGAGAAATACTAGAACACTGGCATCAGTTCTTTGTGTAATTGGAAATGAAAGCAAAGTGTGTAGGTTTATAACCACAAGAATGTTTCTGTGAAATATTGAATTAGTTATTTCTTCATGATTGCCAGGCTACTTCAAAAGAGCACCCCTTTTATACCAAGGTGCCTAAGAACACTATAGTACTTTGTACCAGCTCCTGTTCTGGTTACAGTGTCTCACACCCATTATGTGATTAGGGAGACCCTTTACAATTGGGGCAATTGTTATACTTTATGATCTTTCTAAGCCCTTTCATACATATGATAAAATAAAAATATGGATTTTCTTTCAGCAACACTGCTATTCTCAAGAATATGAAAGTAAATAAATTTTCTCTCTTGCCCAAATGAAACTGAAAAGACATTCACAACACACAGATCTAGTTGATTTGGTTGATTTATATCAAAATTGCCTTCCTTTTCAAATAGTTGGCATCATTCATAGAGACCCTGAACTGGAGAAGTGCTAGGGTGAGGAAGAATCGGGAATATTAATCTCACTAAGAAACTGGTACGTAATCTAGAGTAGAAAAATAGAATGAGAAAATGCCGGAGCATCCCTCACTTAGTTCCAAATCATATCACTTTTCTGTATTGCACAATATTTAGAAAAGGGGATGTTTAAGGAAATTGCTCATGTTCATATTGCTTCACATTTCTGAAAGTCATTTGTTTCAGTAAAACAGCCTAAATTATTCTATGACTGGGCATCTACTACTGTGGTTGAGCTTGATTTTGTAAAGGCTGATACTGTGCTGTGTTCTACTCTGACTAGATTTTATACATAAATGTGCCCCATAATGAAAGAATAAACACTGTTTAACATTCTTATAATTTACATAGTTAGTCATCAGAGTTGTGACAAAATGAGTTGTATACTACTGCATTTCAGTTCTCTATGGTTTTAGAAGAAATAGATTAGGATAGGGATATAAGATCACCCATTATGTTAAGATTGTACATTCAATGAAGTTTTAATCTAGCCTTCTGCAACCTGATATCCTTCAAAGTGTAAGGACTTTACAGATTTTGTACAAGATATAGAATTTGTAGAAATTAGGAATCTTATATTTTGTTCATTGGTGGATGGACAACGCTGAGATAGAACTGATTATATACTGTGCAAGCAAAACTAGAGTTTTGTTCAGTGCTGACTGCAGCTCTGATCATGGACTTCTTGCAAAATTTCAATTTAAACTTAAAAAAATAGAATCTGTCAGATTAACAAGATATTACTTGAGCAATATTCCATATGATTATGCAATAAAGGGAAAGTTTAGACTGAATGAATTAGATTTGATAGAGTGCCTGAAGAACTCTGAACCAAAATTCATGATATCATTAAAGATGAAGAATGAAAAATATTCTGCCTTGTAAAAGAACAAAATAAGGTGAAATAGCTTTCTACTGATTCATTAAAAATAGTTGAGGTAAGGTGAAAGGCAAAAGCAACAGGGACAGAGAAAGTTTTTCCCTACAGTGTCTAATTCTAGAGAAAAGTAAGAGGCAGAGATATATATCTAAATAGTGTAAAGAAGGATAAGAGCCCCTTTTACACAGAGATGGACATAATACAATACAAAGAAGGTAGAGATCTAACAGAGATAAAGAAGAGAGGGTGTGCATACATGGAATAACTATACAAAAAAGCTCCTCAAATTGCTGATAGGTATACAGCTAGACCCAAATATTTTGTAAAGTGTAGTTCAATGGGCCCTATAAAATATTACAACAAAGTTGCAGGAGTTGATGAAATGCCAGCAGAACTGTTTAGAACTGGGGTCCCCAAACTCTTCAGCTTATCAACCCCTTCATGAAGTTTCAGATTGTTCATTGACCCCTAAACATCATGTAAAAATAATAAATACAATTTTAATAAATGCTACTTTAACTAATAGTACTACAAATAATAACAACAACAACTTGGATAGTCCGATCAGCCCATGGGGGTTGATATTGACCACTTTGGGGAACCCTGGTTTACAATCTTGCAAAATTATGCTGTTAAAGTGCTGCTTGTAATTGGTAAACAGGTATGGAAACAGCTGTGGCCAGAGAACTGTATTCTAGTACCAACAAAGGCAGTGCTAAAAAATGTTCCAGCTACCTCACAATTGCATATTTCACATGCTAGCAAGATAACAATTCATGGAACAAAAACTGCCAGATGTACAACTGGAATCAAAACAGGGAAATGCACCTTCAGTCACATTGCTAACATGATACATAAATGGAAAGGGCAAGAACTTCCCAAAGAGACTTATTTTTGCTATATTTATTATACTATCAGTTGGGAATTGGGGCAACCCTTTAAAACATGGGTGTACTGGCCATCTTCTCTGTACTGCAGAATGTGTATGCTAATCAGAAAGCAACAGTAGGAATAACAGACGGACTGTTAGGAATGGAATATGGAACAACTAATTGGTTCAAAATTAAGAAAGGAGTGTGCCAAAGTTATATACTGCTAATCTATGTATCTAATTTAAATGCATGATTTATAAAGAGAAATGTTGGACTAGAAGAAACAGAAATTTGTTATTACAATTGCTGAAAGAAATACTGTACAGTACTAACAACCTCAGATATGTTAATATTTCCATTTTGGCTGCTGGAAACAAGGAAGACTTAAGGGGTCTTTTGCTGAAGGTGAAAGAAGAGCCATCAACAAAATAATTTAAGTCTTTCTTGTTTCCAGCAAGCTGAGTGATCCCACTAGCATATCTGAGGTTGCTAATGTCAACCCAATGCAAATGGGTTAAGAAGTAGTAATAATACAGACAATATTTTCCTGGGCTCAAAAATTCACAGGTACTCACTGCTTATCATGAAGTAAAAAGTATTTGCTTCTTGGGAGAAAAACTATGACAGATCTAGATGAAATATTAGAGCTCAGAGATACCACGTTGATGACAAAAATATGGTCAAGGGTATGGTTTCCCCATATGGCTGCGAAAGTTGGATCATCAGAAAAACTAATGAAAAACTGATGCCTTTGAATTACAGTGTTGAAGAAAATGGTTGAGAATGCCATGGACAGCAATAAGAGCAAATCATTTAATACCAGATACAGTAAAATCAGACTGCTCCCTGGAAGCACTAATCAGGAAACAAAAGCTTAAGTATTTGGGATGCATAATATGAATCATTGGAGAAGTCCTTCATGCTTGGAAAAACCAAAGACAACATAAGATAAAGACAAAAGAGGCCAACAGAGCTCAGGGTGGCTAGATATTATTGCTGATGATACAGCATGAGTTTACAAGAATTGAAAGAAGCAATTGCTGACAATCACTAAAAGTTGGAAGCAACTAACAACATCAGTAAAATATATATATTAAAATTAACTTTAAATCAGTAATGCTATAACATGTATCAGTTTTTATTGTAGGCCTAAATTCAATTTGCATAGAAAATGTCTTTGAATTTAAACCATGTATCTCAGACATTAAAGCATGTATCTCACACCATACTGCCTCATCAATTCCATGACAGGAACAAAATATGATTTTGTAGCTTATGGAAAGGGAATTATGGTCTCATAGTAATTTGCAAAACACTGCGAATGCAGGCCAAATGAGTTTCAGCCCTAGGCTGCAGAAACAGTCTATTTTAAGGAAGTGTAGCAGTGAATGGTCGCCTCAGTGCATCAGCCCTTATGCTGTTTTCCCTGGGGCAAACAGAATGGCCACGATTCCACTTCTGTATAATATTTTACTCTTAAATCAGCCCTTCTGATTTAAAAGTGGAAGCCCTTCTGATTTAAAAGTGGAAGCTGTAGTAAAAACTATAGTAAAGTTTTTAAGGACATATTGAAGCATGCTCACTGAATGTACTGGCTCGTTTGATTTTTTTCAGGAATGATTAAAAGAAAAGCTGGCAACAAATTGACAACATGCATTTAATTATAATCTACAGCTACTATACCTGGGTTGTAGACATATGGATGACCATTGATTGGCAGCAGAGAGTTAGAAATGTTCGTTTGTTCATATGTACCTAGCGGCCGTCCGGAGTTTTGCACTCCAAGCATTGTCGTTCTGACACAAACGTTACACGTGGAGTTAAGATACTTCTGTAAAGACGCTACGAAATAGAGAGGAGTGACTTATATATAATGGATGTTTATTAGTAGATATATGTCTGTACAGGTATGTGATCCTAGAAGGATTCTCCTGTCTTGACTTTTGAACATAATCCCTCCCGCCCCCACCCGGCCTATTCATATCCTGATTTCTAGGCACTTAAGTCTGGGAATTAAGTTCTGCTTCCCGAGCCGGAGCGGCGGAAGCAGACCAGAGAAATTTGCACAGGCAGACATGCTCTTCAGGATCGCTTTGACATAAAAAAAAGTTTCCGGGATTAAGACCTGGAAGCAGTACGCACCGACGGGGAGAACGCGCGTCTCCGCGAGGGGGCGGAGGCCTTTCCGCGCTTCAAAGGCGCGCGGGTGGTAGTGGAAATTGGCTGCCGGCCCCCGTTGGACTTGGCTGCGGAGCCGAGCGGAGGGGAGCGGCGGACTTCCGAGGCGGCGTTTGAACAACAAGCTGAGCTACAACAGGAACCCGCGGCCGGGTCGACCGCCAGAGGCTTAGGGAGAGGAGCGCCGGGAGGCGGGAAAACCCGGGCGGGGAGACGCGAGTTTCCCCATCAGAGGAGACTCCCTTTTTGTCCTCGTCGCGGCCGAACCCGGGAGGCTGAAAGGGGCGACGGCGGCGGGGCTGCGGAAATGGTTTCTGACGTGCTAGGGAAGCCTTCTGTGTAGCTGGTCCTGGTGAGCCCCAAATCTCTTTCTTTCAGCCCTCGGTACCTCCGGTAAGAAAACGTTCGCGCGCCTTTTCTTGATAGCTTTCTTCCAGGTGCGGCTTGTACTCTTTCTGGTGCCTGAACCAGGGAGGAAGAGGAGAGGTGGAGAAGCCTAAGGTGCTGAAAGAGCATCTCTTCCAAAATTTCTGGTGTCTAACGATTTATTGTCTGCATGAGGATCCTCTTTTTTGAACAGAAGGGAGTTGGATGGTAAGAGTTTTAATGGTGAACCAAAGGGGCACAAAGGATCCCCAGAGAAGCTGAATTAATGGTTTGCATTGGTCTTCCCTGCAGGGATCTTTATCAGAATTGGCCTTTTCAAACAGGGTCTTCTTCAGGATGCAGACTAACAAGAGAGAAAGTTTAAGGCCTAATTGACACATCTGGAGGCTGTTACTTGTTCTATTTGTATTGAGATAATGTCTTGCTATTTTTACTTTTTAATTTTATTATTCACTTACTTATTACTGTGGAGTCTTCTAACGATGATGTAGCAAATTCATGGAAAGTGTGGTGAAGCAGCAACACTTCAGAATTGCAGCGTGAAATAGAAAGTAGTTTTCACTCAGCGCTTCAGTGAGGGAGAATGAGACCCCTCACTTTGTTATGCTTGCCATCTTTTAGCTTTATTTTTTCTGTTTTATTGAGTTTATTGTAATTTCTTTGTTGTGAGCTGCCTAGAGTCATTGAGAATTGGGTGGTTTACATGTTTAATTAATAGTGATCATTAGAAATGTATGAAATGAATTGATTTCCAGATACATATGTTCCTAAAACACTGTTTTGTAGGCCACTGTTTTGTGTGCACTGTGGAAGAATGTGTGGACGGACAGCTGTTAGTCTGGGAGCAGATCGACTCCGCCGAGCCTGTGCCTATCACAATAATCAAGGGGAAAGAAAGTATCCTGAATGGAAAAATGCTGACAAATATAGCCCCTCCTTCAATAAGAGCCCACAGTCTAACACTCCCGTGCTTCTCTCCCGGCAACACTTTGAGAAGGTGAATGTAACATAACTTTTAAAGTAGTTGTTCACTGCGCTCACTTTCTATTCTCTGACATTTTTACATTCATGGATCATCCTAGCTAAAGCTGAATTTTTGTAAAAAAAAAAAAGATCACAAGTGTGTTTTGTGTGCTTTGTGGCATTCTGTAGAACATTAGCATTGTGTTGTTAAGGAAGCCAGTTATAATTAATGCTACATCTGTGATGTTCTCAAAAAAGAACTTATAAAGAAGCAGTGCTTTTTAAAATATCAAACACGACATTTTTACACATTTTAGCCATGCTTTATTCAGATATTAATGCCAATGTTACCTTCTCTGAAGCTCTGAGAATAAGGCTGGATGGGAATAACTTCCAAAGTATTTACTTGCCTCCTATATTGCTAAGATAGAGAATCATAGAGTTAGAAGAGACCTTTGAGGTCTTCTAGTCCAACCCCCTGCCCAAGGCAGGAGTCCTTATACCATCTTGGATAAATGGTTGTCCAATCGTTTTTTGAAAACGTCCAGCAATAGAGCACCCACAACTCCAGGAGGGAAGCTGTTCCGCTGCTTAATAGTTCTCATTGTCAGGAAAGTCCTCATTTCCAGGTTGAATCTCCCTCTGACGACCTTCCACCCATTGCTTCTTGTCCTACCCTCAAGTGCTATGGAGAATAAATCAACGCCCTCTTCCCTGTGGTAGCCCTTTAAGTATTGGAAGACTGCTGTCATGTCTCCTCTCAGTCTTCTCTTGGTTAAGCTAAACATACCTAGTTCCTTTAGCCATTCTTCATAGGATTTAGCCTCCAGACCCCTTATCATTTTTGTTGCTCTTCTCCAGACTCTTTCTAGGGCCTCAGCATCTTTTTTGTATTGTGGTGACCAGAAATGGACTCCACAATAAATAATTCTCTAATTGTCTCCACAGAGAAGAGAATGTTTATCCTTCAAAATGTTGCTGGACTCCCAACACTAATCAGCCCCAGTCAATACCACTAGTTATCAAGGATGATGGGAATTGGAATCCACTTATTTGGAGAACCATAGATTATATTTCCTTATGCTAAAATAAGGTCTTATTGTTGCAACAGGATATACTGTAGGATTATGCCAACCCACAACGTGCATTCCTTTTGACACACAACATGTGAATCTACAAAGAATAATGGTTTTAGTGACATGAAATGACTTCTGGTTGAATGTTAGGAGGAAAATCCTAATAATAAAAGCATAAGAGCAGTTAAACTACCTAGTGGGATGTTGGGCTCCCCATCGCTGAACGTATCTGAAGATCTGAGCCTAAAAATTGTCCAGGAAAGTTTTGACTTCAGGACTATTTGGCAGTTTTAAAGTTGTATGAAGTTTCTTTTCAGGTTGTTTAAGAAAATGAGAAGAAAGGATTTCATGCTTCTCCCTCCCTTGTCTCAGACAATGAGCTCAAATATTTGTGTTGATTATAAATATTGAGATGAATGTGCCAGTTGGAATCATACTCATTTACATAGGAAATTTTTCTAGTTCAGATTTTTCTGAAAACCCACATCCCTGGATGAGTTCAAGCAGAGGTTAAATAGCCAACTGTTAGTAAAACTTGCAAGGGGTGTTTTTGATTACTTAAATGGGGCCCTCTGGTTCTATGAACAACCTATTATGTCTTGCTAAATCATAGTTTAAAAAATTATGATAATTGTGAAAGTTGACTAAAAGTATGCATTTCAAAAAGTTAACTGCAGCATCATTCTGTAGAAATAACCAGCCAACATCTGCATGTTGTATAGATATAAAAACTCCTTGAAAGTACAGCATCTCAGGTTCTTCTCCAATGCCGTATTAGCCTTAATATCTCTTGACCAGTAAACTTGGATACATAAAATTATGTCATGCCCCAAACAAGTAGTTTCCAAATTTTTCAGTATAGTTTTTTAATGAATTGCTATTTGAGATGGTCAGATAAAAAGTGTTCCTTGAAAATAAGGAATAGTGGCCTCTCCCATTAGGAGTAATTACTAGTAATCTGTAAGGGAATTTTTTGGCATAAGTATTAACTTAATGCTGCAAGTTTATTTAAATGAATTCACCATAATATTTTAGGATTTTCCATGGTTTTCAAATATACATACTGTTGTAGTAGCTGCTAGATAAACACTCACATACACATAGGTATTTGAGGGGAGATGCTGATATTGTCCATTTTATAATAATGCTAACTGCTCAGATTTTAAAAAATAATACTCAACCGTGACATGGTTTTACTTGTAGTTCAAAACAAAGATGTTTGGCATTTTAAAATAATTATCAGATCACCGCACGCACCCAAACATGAAACCTCATATAAGCATAACGCTTTTTTAAACTATTTCCTCTTTCATTTTCCTGCCTAAATGCTCAGGATAGCAGACTACAGAAGTTTTAGCAGTTCATAAAGTCACAAAGAGACAAAAATAAATCCGGTTAATAAATATTGCCATACAGCCGTATAATTTTCTCTTCCTGTAGAGGAATTTTACCAGTGGATAAAATGGCAGATGTATATGTTTGCTCATTATTCTGGCCCCTGCTACTTGTGCCGCTACACTGGCAGTTTCTCTGTTGCTATGCTTCAAAGACAGACAGTAAAAAATATTTTATCCTTGGAGAAAAAGAGATACGTACGTAGGAGTAGCAAGCCAAAGACAAGACAAAAGGGGAATGGGCATGCTTGAGGGGAAATAGATGACTAAATGTTGTATTGGTCATTTTAAACAACTGGAGTACTGCAACCCTTAATGGTAAAAGCACTGAAACTGATCCACAGGACATAATGAATATGGAACTAGAAACAAAGTTCTCACACATTTTTTGATATTTAAACTTATATGTATATTGTAAGGTTTCAAACAGTTGTTGGGCTTTTTAAAAACTGAATTTAAAGCAATTTAGAAATCACGCACAGGGTAGCACTGAAAGTGAATTTGATTAAAGAGACAAAAAGAAGAAATGAAACCCGTTGGTCTGTTTCAATTGTTTTAACTGAGAAAATTGCAAGAAATGACTCATATAAGTAGTGGAAGATATATATATATGGCAGGATGATAGTAAAGAGAGGGACGGTAGTTAAGACTGATGGAGTGGAACTACCAGTGGGCCACATAGCAGACATAGACACCAGTTATAAATACTTTAGTGTCCCACAATCACACGGGAACCATGAGGAGGAGGCAAGAAAGACAGCAACATCCAAGTACCACCAAAGGATAAGACAGGTCCTGAAGAGCCAGCTCAATGGGAAGAACAAGATCCACGCCATCAACATGTATGCCCTGCCAGTCATCAGATACCCTGCCGGTATAGTGAGCTGGCCAAAGGAAGACATGGAGGCTGCTGATGTGAAGACCCAGAAGCTCCTCACAATGTATGGAGGTTTCCACCCCAAGTCCAACACCCAGAGACTGTACACCAGGCGCAAAGAGGGTGGGTGGGGTCTGATGAGTGTCAAAGCCACTGTCCTGGACGAAACCCGGAGTATCCAGGAGTACATCAGTAAGATGGCACCCAAAGATGAGCTGCTGAGAGAATGCCTCAGGCAGCAGCAGACAAGACAGGAGGTTCAAGCAGAGGAAGTGCCATGGCAAGACAAGCACCTGCATGGGATGTACCATCGACAGATAGCTGAGGTGGCTGACACTGGGAAATCCTATCAGTGGCTGGAAAGGGCCGGACTAAAAGACAGCACTGAGGCACTGATCATAGCAGCACAAGAACAGGCACTAAGCACCAGATCCATAGAAGCAGGGGTCTACCACACTAGACAGGACCCAAGGTGCAGATTGTGCAAAGAGGCCTCAGAGACAGTCCAACACATAGTGGCAGGGTGTAAGATGCAGGCAGGAACAGCATACACTGAACGGCACAACCAAGTAGCTGGCATTGTGTACGGGAACATCTGCACAGTGTATGGGCTAGACCCCCCCAAGTCCAGATGGGAGATTCCACAGAAGGTCGTGGAGAATAACAGGGCTAAGATCCTGTGGGACTTCCAGATCCAGACGGACAGGCAGGTACTGGCTAATCAACCAGACACTGTAGTAGTAGACAAAGACCAGAAGACAGCGGTAGTGATAGATATAGCAGTGCCAAGTGACAGCAACATCAGGAAGAAGGAGCATGAGAAGCTGGAGAAGTACCAGGGCCTGAAGGAGGAAATAGAGAGGATGTGGAAAGTAAAGGCCAAAGTGGTCCCAGTGGTGGTAGGAGCACTTGGGACTGTGACTCCTAAGCTGGGAGAATGGCTCAAACAGATCCCAGGAACAACATCAGAGCTCTCTGTGCAGAAGAGTGCAGTGCTAGGGACAGCTAAGATACCGTGCAGAACCCTCAAACTCCCAGGCCTCTGGTAGAGGACCCGAGATTGAGGAAGACACGTACCACCCATGGGGTGAGAGGGGAATTTTATTTATATCTGCATTCTCTTTACTTTAGCATGATTCTTCTCCTTTGTATTGGCTTTGTCAGGGCTCAAACCAAGCAGGTTGAGCCTGATTAGTATTCAGATAAGAGACAGCCTGGAAATTCTATGACTGTTTGTTAAAGTTGGAAATTTAAAAATCCCAGAAATCAGTATCAACCCACTTCCATATTGTTGCCAAGAGAACTACACAGACATGTATGTGCAATCACCAGGAATACAGCTCAGCTTGAAGGAGAATTATCTTTTTGGGGTGTATTTTTTGGAATATATGGAATTACTGTGCACTCCAGTATATCCCTGAAACAATTATATAAAAATAATTGAGCTTTTCTAATAATGCCAACAACAACTTGGCTGCCTCCTTTCAATTATAGATTTTGCCACACATTCTTCCAGTAACTGAGCTGACTAGTTGACTCTTGTTTTTTTCCACAAAAACCAGGGCTACCATATCTGGTCTGCAGAAATCCAGAAGATTATCAGATGATAGCAAAGCGTTAGTTTTCAGTAAACTTTGTCTGAAGTTCTACAGCCCATGAAATCCCTAACAAAGACAAAGAATATCCATTCTGCTCAAACTACCTATAAGATATAAATACACAGGATCATATATTCTTAATTGGGGAGAATTGGGGAGTTGTATATCCAGGCAAGTGTTGTGCACATCAGTAGCTGAAACTCTGCATGTGGCCTCTTTTTTAAAAGGTATTTTTTCTTATTAATTTTCCCTTTTAAGCAGCTGAAGATTTTTGCTGTTTGAAACATATCGGTATTCTCAGTACCAGGAGTGATATGCACACAGTTTTGGAAGGGAGTCTTTGATTGCAAAGTAATCTTTATTCTAGGTATCTATGTATGCTTCTTCACAATATTTCTTTTTCTGGTTTATGAAAGGATGCCAGTTCTTCTGAGCGTATCCTTGTAGCCATGCGTTGGGGACTAGTTCCAGTTTGGTTCAAGGAAGCTGACCCATCTAAAATGCAGTACAGCACTTTCAATTGTCGGAGTGATACCATGATGGAGAAATTCTGCTATAAGGTTAGTTGTATCATCTTCAGTTTGAAAAAAAAAAATTATTTGTCTCCCTCTGGCCATGCCCTTTGACTTTTGAGTTGAACATGAAAACTGGAACTTTGTCTAATATATACTACCAACATCAAGATGCTGCAAACCCTGCATCTTAATTTTTCTGAAAGAGAAAAGCCCAGTAGGTGATAGCATTTCACATGCTGTGCTTGACAGAACAGCTTCAAGATAGCCTGGTTTCTGTGTAGATTAGATTAGAGAAAATACTGACTTTAAGACAGGCCTTTAGAAATATAGTAATACAAATACAGTGGTACCTCGGGTCACGAACTTAATTCATGTCGCGACCCGAATTGGTCGTGACCCGAATCAAATTTTCCCATAAGGTTCAATGTAAATACGGTTAATCTGTTCTGAACCATATGTATTTTTTTTTAAACCACAAAAATATGAAACAAAGTACAGTACAGTACAGTACGAAGAGAGAGAACACTAACCTTGCTCGACGCGACTTCTGGCGTGGAGGACAGGAAGGCGGGTGGGGAGGCGGTTATTGTTTGGAGGGAGAATCCCCCTCCCTACAGGAAGCCACGACCACGTGTCACGGCAGGGAAAATGGCCACGGATCCTGTTCGTCACCTGATCCGGTGTTCACAAACGGAAGCAAAATTTTGCAAACAGTGCTGTTCATGACCCGAATTGGTCATGAACAGAAGCGTTCGTGACCCGAGGTACCACTGTAAGTCCATAAAAACTAATATAAAGGCTGAATATAATTACTATTTTCTACAATCATCATCTCTCCTTTTTTGAAGGATCAGATTATTACATAACAAACAGAATCAAGAAGTGATATACACATGACAAAGGAAGCAGATACCCTCCTGGAAAACTAACTGTCTTTGTTCTTCTCTACAGCAACGGATTACTTCAAGCTTGCTCTATAATGACTTGGTAGCTTAAGCAATATTGTGGTGAACTGCTTAGGCCTACCTTACTTTTGCTTATTTTTGGTCTGTTTTCTCCAGTTGCTTTTTCCTTCCTTTTTTCCCAGACCTCATAGAATTGGAGTAGGGAATATGAAAACTAGAAATGCTGCAATCTATTACAAACAAATAAGGTTCTTAAGCCTTGCTTGCACTGCTGTTTTATCAGTATAGTTCTGGAAGATGAATGAAATGCTAATTTATTCTCATTAAGGAGCAGACTCTCATCAGGAGCATACCAGGGCAGAAAATATCTTATTCCTCTGATCATTTATGAATCTGGAAGCTGAGTTCATAATTCAGATTTGAAGTTTGACATATTAAATAAGTCAGGAGCCCCAGGATAAACATTTCCACCTTGGGAATTTCCTGATTTATTTAGCTGCTCTTCCTTGTGAAAGAAGCCTTGTTCCGAAAAACAAGCCAGAGTTCTGAAGAATTCTGGTTTTGCATTTTGGTTGAATACAGGCTTCAAGATTTATTAGCCACAAATATGTCTGATGAATAAAGATAACACCACTGTTCATGCTGCAGAAAATTCACATCTGTTAGTAAAGATTAGCTATTTTTGGACAAAATACAGTTCTTCATTTCAACAAAGAAATCACTCCTGTATTTTAAGTTATGTAGTGTTTATTTTCACACAACAGTGAATGTTGAGGAATCCCTATATGGATGCCAAAATAAGCATAATTATTAAAATTAGGACTTTTCAGCAATCTGGATTTGAAGGAGAGATGGTAAGGTGGAGCACAAGTGTACGCTCATGTAGCACCTGTCAGCACCTCTTTAAATCAAATATTTCTTTTCCTGGGATTGAATGGCAGTGGTCAAGCACACACAGGAGCTATACAGCAGTTGTTGACAGATGCTGTGGGAGTGTCCCTGTGCACTCTGAACCACCTTTTCCCCTTTGAATCCTTATTGCTGCACAGTCCTAATTAAAACTTAGAGTGAACTCTTGCTCTGAATATTTTATAGATTCCCTTAGGAGATAGTATTACAATCTGCCAGTGCCAACCATAAAATGCATGCTTTTAAATATATTTGAAATTAGCATTGAATAGATTGCTATTTATCCTGCTCCTCTCTTTTTTCCAAAGGGTCCTTTCTTAAAAGGCAAACGCTGTGTGGTGCTGGCCGATGGCTACTATGAATGGCGACAACATAATGGACAAAAGCAGCCCTATTTCATTTACTTTGCCCAGACTGAGCAGGAAATGGTATAACAATACTGTAATGTATTAATCTTCATATTTGATGCTGATACTTTTTTTTAAACCTGTCCCCAAATATTACATTTGTCAGAATAAAATGGATGGAACTGTGCTTTGTCATTTTCCCTTTTTTGCCCACAGCTGCTGCAGCTCAGGTTGAGGATGGTCATATATAATCCTGCTTGCTTAAGGACTGTTGAGTTGGGGAAATGTGGTATTCCTAAACCTACATTCTACTTATTGAAACACTTACTTGAGTCCCTGGGGATTAAACAATTCCAAACGTATCATTGGTAAACTATACAACAGTGGAACTTATACACTGCTCAATTTGACATTTCCAGGGCAGTTTAAAATAATGAATAAAATATATTTAGCAAATATTTTATTTGCTAAAAACATCATAGCATGGATAAAAGTACATAATGTAAGAAACATCTGGAAGGATAAACAGGGCTTTGCCTAGCACCTAAAAGAGAGTAACACAGACACAAAGCAAACTTTCCTGAGGAAGTATGGTAGTGCAACTAAAATTACCAACCTTGCTTCATATGGAAAGGTAAACCAGGAAACCAGGCTAAGCTGTAAACAGCTTATTCTATAAAGATATTTAAACTGCATTCTGAAATCAGCCATGGGGATAAGTCCCAGCACCTGATTTTAGCTACTAAAAATTGGTAAATTATTAGTGAAGACCTTTGTTTTGAACCATATGCAGTTTCTGAGAGGTCTTCAAAGGTAATCCCACATATGTTGTTATGCAATAGTCAAACTAAGAAATTATCAGAACCTGGACTGGCAAACAGTTTTTAATTTAGGCAGCTCACAAGCTTAATTTATAAAATGCATTCAGTGCCAGTGGAATCACTTTGTTCTTTAGTGTCAAAACCTTGATTTATGAGTTGAATTTTAGTTATTGTTGTATAATTATAGTAATAGACTCAATAATAATTTGATGCTCAATGCAGCAAGATAATGGTGCTAGTTAAGAATTAAACTGATGTTCATCTACAACAAGATGAAGGTGAGAGATCCAAAGAGGTGATGTTTAGTCTGTTTAAGAGGAGATCCCATGCTGCTAAGGTTTTTTAATGTATTGTTTGCATTTGCAGTTCACCAAACCAGATACGGAAGATGAGGTTGAAGATTCAAAAGTCAGGAAGCTGCTTACTATGGCTGGAATTTTTGATTGCTGGGAGTCCCAGAAGGGAAGAGAAGCATTGTACAGTTACAGTATCATCACAGTAAATGCATCTGAAAGTATAAGATCCATCCATCACAGGCAAGAGAGATATAACTAGAGAGGCTTCTTGTAGAACATATTTATTTATTATTATTATTTTATTTATTTATTAAATGTATATGCCACCCATCTCCCCCAGAGGGGAGATACAACATATTGTAAAATGGAATAAGCTAAAGATAATGCTTCATAAATTGTACTTTTTCTTATCTAATTTCTTTTTGTATTTACCACGTAGTATGCTTATTTTCAAATAAAGGTCAGAATATGGAAGTTTTATCTAATCTTATAAAATTGTCTCCTTAGAAATGGGCATCTATGGTGACTTCTATTGCATGACTAGTTTGAATAGCAGTAAGAAATAAGCATTGTTCCAAGTCTTCTGCATTGCTTTGTCAGTTCAATCCTTGGAGAAATTGAATGAGCTTTGAATGAGGGTACTGCAACATCAGACCAATTTCTTTTGCTGAATTTGATCGGTGGAATCTGGTTCATGCTGATGTTTGGCCTTTTATGTTTTCTATTAATATAGGTTGTGGACTAGTTCGGGTGTTTCTTTCCACCACTAAAATCTTTATCTTTCTTCTTGCCTAGGATGCCAGCTATTCTGGATGGAGATGAGGCAGTTAGAAGATGGCTGGACTTTGCAGAAGTACCCACAGAAGAAGCGCTTCAGCTTATTCAGTCCACAGAAAACATTGTCTTTCACCCTGTATCAACAATAGTGAACAGTTCCCGAAATAATTCACTGGAATGCATTTTACCCATTGAACTGGAGTTCAAGAAGGTAAGTTCGCATTTCCTTTTCTAGGATATATTTTCAACTTCCCAATCTGTTTTACAACCCTGGAATTACAAGGCAGTCTCCCATCTAAGTACAAATCAGGGCTGACCCTGCTTAGCTTCTGAGATTGACTAAAGTGCTGCTGCTACCTGCTTAGGCTAAGCATCTCTGTGTAAAAGTAATTGTTACACTGATGTTACTGATTGCATAAAATTCAAAGATGGAGTTCATGTACATCTTCTGCATCTGTATCCTGTTCAGTTCATATGCAAAAAAGATTGTTTATGATCTTCATCAAAGCTTCCTGGATAAATTTGGGGGGGGGGGGGGGAGTGGGATCCTGATGAGCTGTAATTGAGATCAGCTCAGATATAAATTTGTTTTCCATGGAGGAAGTGGTTTGGGAATTTTATTTTTCAATAAAATATATTTCATTTCACCAAGTTAGAATGCTCCATGAAACCACTAGATCGTAGTAGCAAAATTCACTGAACTAGTCTGCAATTTTGGATGGACTAGTCATAAAAATCTTATTTTTCTTATTCTGTATCTTCCAGAATACCAAGGTTAGTGCAAGCAGCACATTAATGCTGAACTGGTTAAAAAACAAAGGCCCCAAGAAAGATGACAAGGATGAAGACAATTTACCAAAGTGGTCCAGCCAGTTCATCCAGACACCACCATCTAAGAAAACAAGTATAGACTTAAGGCACCAATGGCTCAAAGAAGATGGAGAACCTTCTGCAAAGCATCCCAAAAAACAGTGATATCTTGGTCGTATTGCTTATTACCAAGCCTGTTTTTAGCCTAATAGGTTGTTACATATGGAGTTATAGCAATATTTAAACTTCCTGATTTAGATTATAATGCAGGACTTCAGGCATGCTTACTTCCTAACGCTGAATAGATGGGCTTTGACATTTAACATTTAGTTTTGTCTGACACAAATAGGGGTATGGTTGTTAAGTGCAGCATTGACTTTACCTTGCCAACTTTGAGAAGGCAACAGCGTTCCAAAATATGTAAGAAGTGAAGGATTTAATCCTTTTTTTTCTTCTCCAAGGACACAAGCAGAGATTTGATTTGTCATGGTTACTGTCACAGTATTCATTCAATTCACTTTGTGGATTGCTTCATCTTTTATGGAAAAAATAGGTCACTGTTAGTGCTGGAGATTTGCTGCTGCACAATGAGAATGATTATTTGCTTTATTCTCAAGCCAGTTCAAACTTTTGTCCTTTTTTATCTGTTTTGGAACATGTGGAATATCATCTTCAAGCAGTTTTCAAATATAATTCCTATTGGTTGGGAAGCTATTCCAAAAGGAGCTTGTTTCACTATTTTGGATTTACTGTACTTTCCAAACTTGTAGTGGTATTGTTTAACTAGCTCATCAAAGCTATAATGGTGATCAGGCCACCACTGTAACTGATGTCTTGAGCAAGTGGGAAGAGGGGAGAGAAAGACTGTTTTTGGGGGCAGTCAAGGTAATGTAGTAGTAGTAGTAGTTGGCTGTATTAAGGATAACTGACATTTGGTAATAATGCAGAATTCTAAAAAGCTTTATGAGGTCCAGAGACCAGGACAAAATTTGAGCTGCTTAAGATGAGTCACGCTGGACTCAAAGCAAAGTGTTGTGGTCCAGCCTAAGGGGCATCAGGACCACTATTGTCAAAAGGATGGCTAGGTGGTTAAGATGGTACTTCAAGAGAGAAATCCACCTTTATGCATAAGATCAACTTATTCCACTCTCCAGAGAGCTAGAGTACTGGGCCTGAATAGGCCTGAAATTGATGCAGGCATATTCTTCACAAAATCCTGGGCTAAAGAGAGGGGGAGAATCTTGTTGGTTTGTTTGTTTGTAAAAAGATACTTGGTTATATGACCATTCTTTTTATTAGGTATGCAGAAAAATGGTTGGACTCCAACTATTCTCATTTAAAGGAAAAAAAAATACTCCTGACAGTGATGGATTCTTTAAAGTGCTATACAGAGAATTGTTCCAGTGAGAAATGAGTTTATTTCCCTGGGAATGAAAGGGAAAGGATTACCTCAGACCAACATGGGAGAGGCTGTACCTGGAATTCCATGCAGCTCTTGAAATTGGTTGGTGATCTCTGTACAGCCTTACTATACAACTACATCAGAAATCCATTTTGTCCATTTCTTGGCAAATAAGAGACTGAAACAAACGATAAATACTCAGAATATTTAATTTTATATAGAAGACTATAAATCCTTTTGGGTAGAACAGAGTTCCTCTAAGCAATCTGCTGAAATGCATGAAATACTGTTCACTAGAAATAATAAGGCAAATTTGGGACATTTTTAAAGTTTTTAATACACAGACAGTGCTGGTAATATAAATGAAGACTTTGTTCGGAGTTAAACTTATTTTGACATCATTAATTTCTTAACTTGTGACAACAGCTATGGAAGTAAAAAGCATTTAACTATCCCATTAATGTTTTTATGCATAGTACAATTCCTGCTAAATCCTAAAATACAATTACATTGAGAGTCACTGTGAATAACATGTCTCCCTTATCTTGATAAGTATAAAAGTGAACATTAGTGTATATATTCAGAATTCTGGAGATTTGATTATTCAGTGCAGAAAGTGTCCCAAACCTGAAGAGTTTGTACTTTTGCACCAATTCCATGTTGTAACCATTTTGAACATATATGTAGCTTGTGCTATCCCTTATAGGCTTCTTGTGCCACCATTGGGAATGGTGCAGGATTCTCCTTCCAATTATTTAAGAATAACTACACTAGAACTGAGGAAAGCAGGAGTGTTGTCTGTAATCAGGTCATGGAGGGATGGGAAATTCTCCATTGCTTTTGCAGAACAGTGACTGGTTCCAGAAACATGCAGAGCTCTAGCCAAAAATTGGCATGACCATCTCTTTCCATGAGCAGAGATGTTTTGTCAACACTTTTTTTGAAGGCTGAGGTGGGTCTTTTTGGCCATGGCAAGAGTTTTGTGTAATTTGTTTTCCTTTTGTGTGTGTGTGTACTAAATTATAATTAGGGGAGCAGGGAGAAGAGACTCTTCAATATTAGTTGTACATTTGGTAATTATAATTTGTAGAGTGAGTGCAGCTGCTGTTGAAATAGCTGTCTAGAAAAAAATCTACATTAGGCAAGTAGCTGATCATATTTCTTCCTTCTTTCTAACAGCCCATTTTATCAAATTATTCCAGAATTTCTCTTCCTCACTGAAATGTGTAAAACCTGGGTATAAGGAAGTATCCAATAACAAATCTTGAATAGTAGTTTGATATTTTATTTAGTTCCAACCTGCCTTTCATTCAAGAGCTCAAGGTGATGTACATAGAAGTCCCTATTTTCCTTAACAACAGTAATCCTCTGAGGAAGATTGGGCTGAGAGATACTTGAATATGCTTCAAGATTTGTCATAGTACGAAATGGTAGACAAACATGTTAGTAAATCAGGTATTAATTGCCCCCAGTGCTCAATCTGGCATGGGTAATGGGATCAGTTTTTATGATTATTATTGGTTGCACAGTCAGCCAGTTTAGACTAGATTTGGCATTTTTATCCACCTATCAAGTCCTTCCCAAGGACCTGGGATAGGCAGATGTTGTTTGATGGTGTTAAAGGTATCATCACAGGATGTAACGTGTTCCAAGTAAAGCTGCCTTTTGCAATTGACTGATGGTGATTTTGTCAATGCCGATGGTCTTCAAGTGGTGCTCCAGATGTTTTGGGATTGCACCCAAAGCACCTATTACTATTGATATTATCTTTGCTTTCTTTTGCCATAGTCGTTCTATTTCTATCTGCATGTCTTTGTATTTTGTGATTTTCTCCAGTTCTTCTATTTTGCTGTCTCCAGGTATTACAATGTCCACTATCCAAACTTTTTTGTCTTTCTTATCAACAGTTGTTAAGTCTGGGGTGTTGTGTGGCAGGTGCTTGTCTGTTTGAATTCTAAAGTCTCAGAGCACTTTAGCGTCTTCATTTTCTATTACTTTGTCTGTTTTGTGGTCCCACCAGTTCTTGCTTGCAGGCAAATGATATTTCCTGCAGATATTCCAATGCACCATTGTTGCTACTTTGTCATGCCATTGCTTGTAGTCAGTCTGTGTGATCTTCTTGCAGCAGCTAATTAGGTGATCCACTGTTTCTTCAGCTTCTTTTGCAGAGGCAGCATTTGCTGTCTGTTGCGGTCTTCTCAATTCTGGCTTTGTATGTGTTTGTTCTTAAGGCTTTGTCTTATGCAGCCAGAATTAGCCCCTCTGTCTCTTTCTTCAACTTTCCTGCTCTTAGCCATTGCCAGGTCTTGTTATCTGCTTTGCCTGCTAGTTTTTTTGTGTACTGTCCATGTAATACTTTGCCTTGTCATGTGGCTTTTCTATTCTTCATCTGGTCTTTCTTATAGGACAGTTCAGTCTCTTTGGTATTCAGTAAGCCTTCATGGTATATTAGCTTCAATGCATCTTCTTCACTGTTCTTCAGATATTCTTCCAATGCCCTTTTTTCTTCTTCAGTTGTGTGGTGTACTTGCAACATTCCACACCCACCTATGCTCCTTGGTAAGTAGAGTCTGTCAACATCACTGCGTGGATGGAGGGCATGACCCATTGTCATTATTTTTTTTTGTCTTCCTATTCAGGGCTTCTGGTTCTGCTTGAGTCCAGTCCACTATTCCAGCTGTGTATCTTATGACTGGAATTGCCCAGGTATTGCCTTGCCCAGGTATTGCCTTGATGGTATTTCCTCCACTGAGTTTGGACTTTAAGATCTTCTTCACTCATGATGTATTCACTACTAACCTTCTTGACTTCAGTGTGCTTGATGTTGTCAGCTTGAAGGATGCCCAGGTATTTGTAGTGATCTTCATCCAGACTCTTGATGTTATTTCTATAAGGCATCTTGATTCCTTCAGTTTTCACTATTTTTCCCCTCTTGATGGTAAGGGTGGCACATTTGTTCAGTCCAAACTCCATTGCAATATCTTGGCTGTATATTCAGACAGTGTTGAGCAGCGATTCTATTTCAGATGGTGTTTTTTCAAACAGCTTCAGAATGTCCATGTAAAGGAGTTGGGATAGCCTGGCAGATGTTTTTGATGTTTGATAGCCATGGCCTGGCTTGTTCAGTATGGTTGACAGAGGAATCAATACAATGACAAATAGTAGTGGTGATAGTGAGTCTCCTTGAAAGATTTCTCTCTTGATATTAACCTCTCCCAGTCTATCACCATTTGCCAGCAACTGTGTCTTCCATTGTGCTGCTGATCTTTGCACAAAGCTTCTGATGTTTTTACTGACTCCTGTTGTTTCTAGGTACTTGATTATCCAGTCATGTGGCAAAGAGTCAAATGCCTTCTTGTAATCAATCCAAGCTACATTCAAGTTGGTCTTCTTTCTCTTGCAGTTTTCCAAAATCATCTTGTCAATTAGGAGCTGATCTGTTGTTCCTCTGCTGTTCGGGCAGTTTCCTTTCTGCTCAGATGGAAAGAGCTTGTTTTCAACTAGATGCTCTTGGACTGTATCAGCTACCACACCAGTTAGCATTTTGAAAGCTGTTGATAAACAGGCAGTTGGCCTGTAGTTGCCTAGTGCTGCCCCTTTTGTTAGATCTTTCATTATCAGGTAGGTTTTGCCAGATGTTAAACAATCTTCAAATTCACCTCCTTGCAGTATGTTGTTAAACTCTTGGCAATGAGTGGGTACAGACCAGTCAGATGTTTCAACCAAAAACCATGCAGTTCATCTTCACCTGGTGCTGACCAATTCTTGATCTTCCTTGCCCTTTTCTCCACCATTTCTGCTGTTATTACAAGTTCTTTCATTTCAGCTTCTTTTTTATTCTTATCCATCTCCTTTATCCAAGCTGCATTCTTGATGTATTTCTTTGGGTTTCCCATAGCTGCGCCCAGAATTGCACTGTTTCTTCTTTGTTGGATGTTGACTGGTTCATTGCAGCCTTTCCATTTATGGATTGGTAGAAAGGTTTCTGATTCGACTGAAATTGGAGATTCTGCCTTTACTGTAGTGTGCAATTATTACTACTGTTGTTATTATTATTATTATTATTATTATTATTATTATTATTACATTCTTGCTCTCACCTCTTCCCCAATTTTACCACTGATTTGGCTGAAGACATAGCCACATGTCCTACTTCCCAAGCTCTTCTCATTGCTATATTTTAGTATCTCATCATATGAATGCTTCTTTTCTGCTTGCCTTCTGTAAAAAAACAGGAAAAGATAGTCCTCGCTTGCCAACTGCCTCATGCGGCAACCGTTCAAACTTACGATGGTGCTAACAAAATAACTTACAACCAATCCTTGCATTTACGACCATTGCAGTGTCCCACAGTCACGTGATCACCATTCGCATACTTTACAACTGGCTTGCGACAAGCAGAATTAATACAGAAGGCGGAGGTAAAATCATAAGTCACAGTCACGTGATTTTTGGCTTACAGCTGAAGGGAAAGTAAGATTGTAAACCCAGTTGTGGTCACATGATTTTCTGCTTAGTGACTGTGTCATTAGTGACTGCGTTGCTGGTCCCAATTGTGGTCACTAAGCGAGGACTGCTTGTACTTACGTCTCAATTGTCAAAACTTCATAAAGGCTTTTCTTCAATTACAAAATTACTCACTATCAATATAAAGGCCTAACATTCCAGCAAGCTTCTGCTCCATATCTTTTTTTCCTAAATGGATAAAAGCTCATGTATATCTGTTAAAACTGGAGCAGTTGGCTTAAAATAAGTTTCTTTTTGATAGTTTTTATAAGGTATATGTGTTTGATTTATAAGGGAGCTAAATGAGCACCAGTAAAAAAGCTCTCAGAATGAATCGTATCAAACAATGAATGGATCAAGGCCCATCTGAAATCCTGTAGCAGTGGGTACAGCAAAGAGAGCTCTGTTGCCATTGTTTCTGAACAGGGCAGGCTTGCAAAGCTTTTCTGTAGTATGTAGCATCTCTTCCATCAAGATGTTGGAAGATGAAAGTGAGAACAAGTTGGAGGCACACTGAGCAATCCATCTTAGCCCAGTGCATCTTGGGAAGCATAAACACAATTATCTTAGTAAATACCAGATAGATTCAGTGGAGAAGACACCCTATTCATCTGTATTCCAAGATGGAATAGTAATAATTCAGACATCTTGTTCTGAATCTCTTCACCTTGCTCGAAAAATCACAAATTGCTGAGCTAATTTTCTAGGTATCAAGTTAAAGGAACAAGTACTTTAGTGCCTTCATTATTAAATGTCACAGGAATATTTTCTAAGCCTAGTGTCCTGAGAAGAAAACAGGTTACAAAATAAATCAATAGTGTGGACTTAATGCCATATTGATGGATTGAGGCAATCCATCTAACATAGAGACAGGTCTGATTCCTTCCTATGACTCTGCCTCTCCATCAGGAGCCCATCTTCACCTGAACTTAGCTTGGCTACATCTAATCCCTTAACTTCTAAGAGGGCCACCCACCCAAATGTTGGTAACCTAAGGCAGTGGCTGATCTCCAGCCAACGATCCATGTGAGCAGGATAGTCAACATAGATTGTATTACATGTACAAGCAGCTATAGGACATATCCAGACAGTAGTTTAACATGCTGCCCTCAAATCTGTGAAGAAGCATAAAATATGCCACTATAATTTTGCTCTGTCTAGGTGCTAATGAGACCAGTAAATAGAGCTGTGCTAACAGCTCATTGCAGGGCAAATTAAGGGACAATGATTAGTGAATCTCCTGCTAGTGGAAAAAACATCCACCAATCACTTTCTCTAATGGTGACTGAGGCTGGGGGAGGAGATGCATTTTGAGGTATGATTAGAGCATTGGGTTTAGCCATCTGGTCTGTCAGAACTTGATCTGCAGGGTGAGTGGGGACCTTCTGATCCATCTTTACTAGGAAGTCATTATTCATCCCATGAATCAACTGCAGTACAGCGGTACCTCGGTTCACGAACTTAATTCGTTCCGCAACTCTGGTCGCGAACCGAATTGGTCGTGAACCGAATCAAATTTTCCCATAAGGTTCAATGTAAATACGATTAATCTGTTCTGACCCCTACAAATTTGGTCGCCAACCGATTTTTGATTGCGTCCTGAATAAAATTTCCCTATAAGGTTCAATGTAATTACGGTTAATCCGTCCTGAACCATATATATATATATTTTTTTTAACTGCAAAAATATGACACAACGTACAGTACAAAGAGAGAGAAAGCTAACCTTGCTCGACGCGACTTCTGGCGTTGAGGACAGGAAGGCGGGTGGGGAGGCGGTTACTGCTTGGAGGGAGAGTCCCCCTCCCTACAGGAAGCCGCGATCATGTGTCACGGGAGGGAAAATGGCCGCGGATCCTGTTCGTAACCCGATGCGGAGTTCGCGACCGGAGGCAAAATTTTGCGACCGGAGCTGTTCGTGAACCAAATTGTTCATGAACAGAAGCTTTCGTGAACCGAGGTACCACTGTATCTGATCCATGGGGCAGGGATGATGGAGGCTGCAGCTTACATGACCCCTCACCTCTGGATCAGGCATGGGGAAAATTTCTGGCAAAGTAGGAGAGGGGCATCTGGGCAGGTTGCAGATGGCTCTGTGGAACATCTTGACATGTTGCGGGTGGATGGCAATGGTGGCTGAAGCAGGACTTTTTTTTTCATGTAACTCTTAAGATTTTTACAAAAAAAGATAAAAATTAACAAAAACTGATCTACAGAAAGGGGGGGGGAGCCAAAAGTGTAGAAAAAAGGAAAGAAAATATTTATTTATTTATTTATTTAATTTTCACAGCCACCCTTCTCAACCATATAAAGAAGTAGCTTCCAATTTTCTTTACAACAGTTACAGGTATAAGTATAAATTTATCTCTTACTCTATGATTACAACATAACTTTCATTTTTTCTATAATCTGTATTTTTTTTTAATCATCAAAACCATAAATCATGTTTTTTCTTCTGTTTCATGCAAAAACTCTGTAAGGGGTTTCCAGTCAGCAATAAGGTTAGATAATGTCTTTTCCCTGATCAAAGAAGTCAATTTATCCATCTCAGAAAGCTCTATCATCTTCACCATCCATTCCTCTATTGTAGGTAATGTCAAATCTTTGCACCTTTGTGCATCTAGTAATCTTGCCACAGTTATGTATAAAAACAAAGTTCCGTGACTTTTTTCCAACTGTTTATCAATCAGTCCCAAAAGAAAGACCTCTGGTGTCAACTGCATATTAATCTTTAAAATCTTCTGAACTAGTGTATGTATATGAATCCGTAACTTTCTGTCTTTTTGCATATCCACCAAGCATGATAAAATGTCCCCTCCTGTTCACATTTCCGACATAAATTTGAAGGCTGAAGCAGGACTTTCTCACTTCAGCCAGGGTCCCCACCCCATGTGAAGTGCTTCCACACCTGAAATCATATTGCTGAAGGGATGACAGGCATGCCACTGGCCACTCTTTATAAGCAAGTATTCATAAACCAAAAACAACAACTGCTTTATAATCCAAACTTAGAAAAACTGCAGCAAGCTAGGATCCCAGTTTTTTTAAACATTATAATGACCTTTTGATTTCTGATTAGTTAAGGGCAAATGAAAACACTCTTCTGTAGTTTTGAAAGATACCAGCGTAGTATTCTTCTCCCTTTGTTTGAGTCTGTAGATTTGATGGGAAGGAATTAGTAACGTTCAATTTTTCTGATTCTATCTCCATGTTCAAAGCTGCCTTTTTAAACGCAATTCCTTCTGTTCTCCTTAGCAGCATTATCCTAGATCCTGGAACTCTGAAAAATCTCCAAATCTCAGCCTGAGACTGTTTACCTTCTAAATCTCTTTTTGGCAAAAAAAAACAAAAAACAAAACCCACCCTCCCCTTACTGCTTTGTTTCAACTGTAGATACAGACTTTTTAAAGCCAAGGAAGGTTTGCCTAGTTATCTGATTGAGGAACTGAATAAGGAACAGCAAATTTCCATTCTCTTTGCCTTCTCTCTGGTCCTTTGGATCCATTCCCTGATCTGAAATTGCAATTGACTTTTGATGGCAGCACTGTGATTGTTCATAAAGTCAGCAGGACCTGAGCTCAACCTGAAGACCTTAGCTTCACCATTCTTTGTCAGATACTGGAGGCATGTAAGCCTCGTTATTTTGTCCTTGTGTGCTCTCTCCACAGTCTTCTTTATTTCCCTTCACTCTATGTCAACATAACTGGTTTCTGTTTGTTTTGGGGGGTTTTGTCCCACTGAGCAGGAACATGCAAGGAAACCCCAAATCCTGAAATTTTAATGTGAATGTTTAATATATTAAGTTTTGCTGGTTTGAATGGAAAACAGCCACCTGATCATTTCAACTACCAATCAGTACTTTAGATGGGCCCCCACTGCCCTCCCCTCAAATAGCCCTTTTAACCCCTGAGTTTGGAAACATACTTGGTAAGCTTTGGGGGTTTTGCAAGGAAGAGATGGTGGCCCATATTTAATTTTCAGAAAGAGACCTGCAAAAGACTGAGGCTTATAAGACACACCATTGTCTCAAAAACTTTGTAAAAGGCAAATTGCCACTTGCTTAGGGGAAAAGACTTTGTTTATACTCAGAATTTCTGCAAAATGTTCCTGCAGTCTAGTAGAAACCATTAGTGGAACAATTTTTGGAATCCTGATAAAAGTCTATAATTTGTCCACGGATTTGCTGTGCTCTGTTTGCCTTTAGCCAAGGAAGATTTTCAAAAATAATGTGTGTAAATTGTGGCTGCCTGTCTATAAATAGGGAAAGTTGGGAAATATTAGGAACTAATCTCTACAAATGCACACATTCCACATGGATATACAGTATTTAGTTCCCATTTGCTTCTCCCCATAACACAAATATAGTTAGACAAGAAAATAACAAAGCATTTTATATTTCTTCAAAAATCTTGAGTGGACAGTATGCTTATTATTGCTGATCCGTTATTTTCAAAAGTGCAGGTGTAAAAGTATTATTTAAAATGCTGCTAGGTAGTGTGACTTCACATTCAAGAGCTTCGTGACATTTTAACAATAGTTCAGCCGAATTTTGCTTGAAGTTCATCTCCCTGCTTCTGGGTTGAGCAATTATCCATGGCAAGTGTCCAAGCCATAGCTATTACGAAATTAGGTTTCCAGAAGGAAAACTAAAACTGAATCGTCCACAAAAAGGATGTTCAGGTATTGCAAAAATAAATGCAAGCTGGAATACCAACCTATCACGCTTTTTCTTATCAGCCCACCAAGTTTCGTGACAAAGCTGGTATTTCTTTACACTGACCTTTCATGACCGTGTACCTTACAGGGCGATCGGGCAGTACTGATCCTACTCATCCATTTGCACTTGCCACGAGCTGGGGAGCCAGAAACAAAGTAATCCGGAAAAATGAATTCGAAGGAGGACTGAAGAATACCCGGCTTGGCCGTCTCTTGCTCACTCTAATGCTCTGAGGCAGATCGGCCGCTGGGTAGATGGCGCTGCGCTAGAAGGAGCAAGCAAGAGAGCGCGCTTCTCTGCTCGCCCCTCCTTTTGTCCCTCGGTGCCGAAGGCCTCGCGTCTCCCAAGGCCGCTGCTACTGCACGTTAATAAACCTAATCACTTCGCACGCATCCAGGTCTTCGGGTCCGCTGCCGTCCTAGTTCCTAGCCGAGACCGAATATGGACGACGCGAGCTACTATGCAAATCAGGGATCGCAGTATCTGCCAATAAGAGCGCAGCTCCGCTCTCTTCGCCGCCAATGGGAAGCCACCGAGAGGATGATCTTGGATTTATATCCTTCAGCCTCTCGCGCTTGTTGTCATTGCAGCTGCGGGGACTCGGCGACCCTGTGGAGGGTGGCCAACGGTAAGGGGGGGTCCCGGGGAGAGCTAATTGGAGCTCGTGGGTCGGGTCATTAGATCGGGTTGCGGCCACGGGTGGGAGGAGTGTAGAATGCGCGGCGTCGGCGTCCTTCCGCTCGCCGCTCTGCTTACGCCGGTGTTATTTTCTTCCCGTTATCCAGACGAGGCCGCTTCAGCCTGCCTGCTTTGCAAGCGGGTCTCGGGTCTCGGCGCCTAGCTCTTCGCGAGCGCCCAGCCTCGCCTCGTTATGTCCGGCCGAGGTAAATCCGGAGGAAAAGCCAGAGCCAAAGCGAAATCCCGCTCCTCTCGAGCCGGCCTCCAGTTCCCAGTCGGGCGAGTGCATCGGCTGCTGCGGAAAGGCAACTACGCGGAGCGTGTGGGCGCCGGAGCGCCTGTTTATTTAGCCGCTGTGCTCGAGTACCTTTCGGCTGAGATCCTGGAACTGGCCGGCAACGCTGCGCGGGACAACAAAAAGACCCGGATCATCCCGCGGCACCTGCAGCTGGCCATTCGCAACGACGAGGAGCTGAACAAGCTGCTGGGTGGGGTGACCATCGCCCAGGGTGGGGTTCTGCCCAATATCCAGGCCGTGCTGCTGCCCAAGAAGACCCAGAGCTCCAAGAAATGAGGCCGGCTGCCTGGCTAAAGGAAAGCGCGCGGCCATGCATTTCCTTGCGCCCCACCCACAGGATCTGGTGCAGCGGACACCGGACATTGTCTCCTTTCTTCCGCGTCACTTGGCGCAGCCGGTGCCGGGCAGATTTGTTTACCGCATCGTCTGCCCTGGCGCGGCCGGCGCCGAGCCGCCCCTTCCCTTGCTAAATCTGATGCCGGCCCTCTTCCTGCCTCCCGCCTCCGCGCTGCTGGTGCTACAACCGCTGGGCTTCTCGCGCGCTTTCTCGCCTGACTCGGCCGAGCGCTGAGCCCGACGCGCTCGTCCCTGCCCGTGTTCAGTTCTAGAGACCGATGTGGGAAGAGCAGTCATCACCATTTTTCGTGTCACAGAAAGGGCACGTGCGTCGGGCCTGGCCGCCACCTAGCGCCCCGCAAATAGATTTTTTGTCTCCGCCCCTTTCCCCGAGACGGTTGAGCCTAACAACATCCATTGCCTTGGAGCTGTGTGATTCATAGCGTCAGCGATTAGGAGGGGGGTTTTCCCCTTTATTTTGCTCCCTTAAATCACTCTTCAGTTCCTCTGGAGAAGAGGAGAGGGAAAAGGGATTGGGCTTTTTTTTTTTTTAAACCTGGGCTGATCGCTGCATTTTTATTTATTCTTGGAGAACTGAAAAAATGGGAGTCATGAAGGTGGGAAAGTCATGAAGCAACATTGGGAAGGCAAGAAACTCTGGTTAGACAATAGGCCGCAGTGTGTGACAGTGCTGATTTTTTTTTATCCCTTTCCTGTACCTAAAAGGTGAGAGTATACAGAGGAAGGAAGGGTTGGTCTCTACGTTGCTTTCTTGTTTGCACCAATACTCAACCTATTCTCTTAAAACTGCTCTGTCCCAGAGCTGGAGATGGTAATGGATCAATCTCCCTGATGTTGCTGCACATCCCCATTAAATGTGATCATGAATTTAAGGATTAAAAAAAACATGGGAGGGAAGGAAGTGGCCAGGAAATTCTAAATGTGAAAAGAACTTCTTTTGCTGAGAAAGGAATGGTTTCATATGTTAACTTTTCCCTTGTGTTTGCTTTATGATGAGCTATTGTGTCATTGTGCTGGCCATTCCTGTTTCTTTGTTGAGTTTTGATTTTTGTTGCTGCAACAAAATCTTACCTAGTAAATAACCTTGACTGAGAGGCAAAGACTTTCTAAGAATTCCTAGGATATGTGACACATCTTTGTCTTATGGTCTTCCCCTCAAGCAGTTCTTGTTACACCTAAGATGTTCCAGAGGCAAAAGTGGAATAGGAGTGCTACCCGCAAGGAAGATTCTCTTTCAAACAAGGGAGGGGAGGGAGGAATGGGGAAGGGAGGTGCTGTTTATTTCTACTTTTAATGTGGTGCATTCAGATCTGAATGTGCTTAACAGTTTATCTGGAAACCCATTTTAAGCAAGGGTCCTTTGAATTTAGGTCTATTTTTGTCCTTTTGATGTCACCCAGAACTAAAATGGCTTAAATCGAAGTATTTTAGTGTGACTGCTTTTGTGGTTTTCAGCCTCAATGATATGCGTTTATTGTTTCCTTGAAACAGTAAGCAGTTTTGTTGTGTTTCCTCCCTCCATTATGAATTCTCTTGTAATGTCACCTGTAATGATTGAAGTCTAGCATTTGTACCCTAGTTTGCACTTTAATCTTTACACAGTATTTTTTTTGTTCAGAATTTTGCTTCTAGTGATTAAAATAGAGTGCAAGTATGGTATCCATCTAATTGTAATCCTCAGTAGATTAATGTTTGGAGGTTGGGTTTTTTTAGGAAAAAGAATAATTTATACAAGAGTAAAATATCTAGTTAGTGTTGGTGGTTTACTAAATAGGTGTTTGGATAATGTATGAGCATGGAAGTTGGCCTAGCCTGTCCTGTGATGCCTAGTAGCTGTGGTACCAGAGCCAAATCTTGCTTGCTTAGGTGAAAAGTTTATAGAGCCATGTGCATGCAGCAGTCTCTAGGCTATTGAGCAAGTAGAACCTGTAATCCTATATATGGTCAGCTGTGTGTGTGCAGTTAATAGCATGTGTTCAAATCATCATGTGGGATGTAAATCTGTGGATGAACTATTGTCTTGCTCTGGATTCAGCTAAGGACATCTAGACCAGTGGAGGTTGGGATGCTTTAATCACGGGATAAAGAAAATGGTTTGTTCAGTCAGTTGCTGGTAGAGTGTACAGTCTCATTAGTGATGCTCAAGAAATAGAACCTCTATCCATCCATGTCTGTTTGTCTTGCCTGTCTCCCATTACAGACCCAGGGAAAAAAGACCTCTTGGATTTAAATAGCTATCTCATTCTTCTGGCATCGGACCAGGCAGGCTCTTGCTTTCTGTGAGAATGAACACTGATTGCATCACTGAAGGGAAGGGATCCTTTAAATGCAAATAATGGCTGAAAAGTGGAAAACAAGAGTTCCTTTATTTGTGTTTTTCTGTCTTTTAAAAATTATTTTCAAAATCAGTATTTTGCGTTTTGTCAACTATTGTTTTGTATTAGAAAATGCAAAAGTTGTGATACTGGAAAGTGCGAAACAAATATTAAACTGATTCAGTCTTGAGTACACATCAAAATTGTTTCTCAACAACATGTCATTTATTTATCTCCTTGGGATTCTTTGGTTCTTAGAAAAAGAAATGGCTAGAAATATTGTTGGGAGAAGGGAAAGATGAAAAGCAGAAATTGGTTTAATCACCTTGTCTGGAGTGCAAGTCCCTTAACTTCAGTTCCCAGCTCATTCTTTCCATCTGAGGTACAAAAACTGTGGAAGAGGGATGGGCAGCTAATGGCTCTGAACCTCTTTCTTTAGGTTCTGGAGGCTCCTCCAAATGTGATTGCTGAAACTTTTGAAACAGGCTATGTGAAATCTGTAGAGTAAATCTGCAAGTAGACTAGTTTTTTTATTATTGTTATTCATCTCTCCCCAGACAGAGGGCATTTGAAAATTCATTGTGCTCCTCCACCCCAAAATAAGTACAGGTCATGATGACTAAAAGATGGTTCACCCATAATGCAGATGAGCATCTTGACATTCAGTGTTTTCATTGTTTTGAAATGCATTTTGGTGAATGGTCATTTAATAATCTGTAGGCATGAAAGCCATTTTTGCATTTATCTGATCCATGAATCAATCCTGTTTTCCTCTGACTTAGTTCACTCCCTCTTTTTCAACTCTTCAGGAGTAGTACCTTAATATCAGGATTTCAGTGTCAATAGAAGTGCATGCAGGCAAAGGCCCCCTACTCACTTTAAGCATTTGAATCATCAAGGTTTTCCTGTCAGCTCCTATACATGCTGAATTCCTGATTGGTGTTACAGCTCCGTAAGCTTTTATGGGGCCAGTCTGCTTGGTTGCCATTAAGTATGCTATGATTAGAGGATGAAGCCAAAGGGAAGCATATTCAGTTAGAAAAACTTTCGAAGTAAAATGGAACAAGTCTTGTGTGTCTCCTGCTGGAGGGCCAACCAATGTACATAGGGCCCTTATAAATTTTTCAAAGTCTGACTCAAATGGAACCTGTTAGCTCTAGTTGTGATGAGCCCTACCTAACAATATGGCCTTTTGATCTGTTTTACTTAATTGTATATTAACATGTGGGGCTTGTTTACATGAACAATCAAAACTAACATTAGAAGGCATGCCTTAATTGCAAAGATGGGTGCTAATACTATAGTGCAGAATGTTTATGGGTCACACATGTGGGCATGTAACATTCTACTTTGCAGATGTTCAAAAGTAATGCTCCTACTGTTGCTTTGGCCCTCTTGTTTTCCTTCCTTTAACCCCAACTCCCCAAAGACACAAAGCAGAAGTCAGGGATTAAGAGATGGCAGACTGAAAAAGCCTTTTGTGACTTAATTTTTGCTATAACAATGCACATACTTTGTCTGCAGGCCTAATTCTTATTCTGTATTTGCTTTATACCACATGAAATACTTCTGAACAAGGGGCAAGTAGTTAAGGGACATCTGTGTTCAATTTAATGATGCCTACACTGCTTTTAAGGGGTGCCATTCTAAGTGTTGTGCTTAGCTTTCAATGTGAGATTGTGTATTCCTTAAGTATATCTTTTTAATAGTGAAAATAGTGAGGTAGACTTGAGCACAATTCCCTTAAAATGAGGAGTAAGTTAATTATCTAAGACTATTACTGACCACGCTCAAACATCAATACAGTGTGGCTGTGCATTCTATATCATTTTTATTTTAAATAGGATTAAATTATTTTGTCACTGTCTGAAGTCTTCCTGCCTGTGATAAGAGTAAATGAGTGTAAAGGGCTGCAAATTGCTATTACTAATAAAATCAGTATTATAGCCCTCCTTTCTCTAAAGAAGAAGTGAGTGACTATAACAGAATTCCCATTTGTGACTGGAAGTAGTTGCTTCAAAGACTCAAATGTGTTTTGGGAAATAACTCTCTTCAAAAGGTTAAATTCACTGTTACATGTGCAAGCATCACTTTCTGACTGCAGGTATTTCTCCTATTTTGGTCCCCAGTCCATTCCAGAGGATCATCCAACCCAAGATACAAGTTGCTGCAAAGAAATTTGAATTGCCAGAAATGTTCTTTCCATTGGCAGAATAACATAAATGGATCCAATCCATTGACTCTTAGTGAATAACTGATGCCCAAAGAATTTAAATAAATTCAGATAAATAAACTTAACAATTTCCTTACAAGAACCATGGACTTCCATTTAAAAGATATTCTGTCCAATCTGTAGAAAGCTATGGAGGTTTAACAGAAGTCTCACAAATTAGATCTATAGTAGTGGGATGTTTCCATATAAGGTAATTACAATTTCTTACATTGCTTTCATTGATTTTTTAAAATTTCTGATTAAAATAATTAGATTGGGCAAAACTGGTGGAACAACTCAATTTCCTCCACTCCAAAATGTTGCCTTCAAAATAGTTTGTGTTATATACTGCTTTTTTGTTGTTTTCACCATGTAGACTAAAATTACAGAGATGGGGTGTGTTGTACTATTCTCTCCTTTTTTCTGTTCTTGGCTTTGTTTTTATTGCAGTCATTTCTTTGTTAGCAGTTTTGTTACATGACCAACAAACTTAGGCATCTGTGGGTGGAGTGGGGCAAATGGCAAAACATGCATTGAGTCATAACCTCTGTCCCTTACATATTTGTGTGCGACATGGCACAAGTATGAAAGGACAGAGCTTGCATTATGATGCCACAACTTGTGTTTTGTCATTTTTGGTATCATTGTGGTTAGGAGCAGACCCCTCTACCAACAAATTAGCTGGAAAATTTGTATTTTGTTATTTGAAAAACTGAAGCTGACTTGTGTGTTGACATGCAAAAGTATTAGATCACTTTATTAACAGTGTTTAGGTATGCAAGTAGATAAAATAGGGTGGGTTTTTTCTACCTAGATACTATTTACACTTAGCTTTATCTGCTGCTATTATATGAGGCTTAAAACTGCTGTAAAGCATCTTGAAAATGGTGGAAATGCTAATTCTATGGAGCTTTACTCTTACTCCCCCCCTCCCCCTTGTGGCTTCTACTTGCTTTAAGAAAGCCCTTGGTTCTGTGACCTTACTTAAACTGGATATGATGTTGAGTCTCTTACCATGTAATTTCCCATAGATGTGTACTACTTCCATGACCTGTCTTCATCTGTGCCAGAATTGTGAATACCATGTCCCTAAAACAAGCTATATTCATTATTAACATCTCTGATTGTAGACCAACAATGTTCATAAGGACCTTTGTAATCAGTTATAATATAGCTCTTCTCCAGTCTGGGTATTAAAGTTTACTTTGTTCTTACATTTTACCGTTATCAGAATAAGATTGTACCAGCTGCTGTGTTTTCATGAGCCATAGAAACCTCTACTGATGGGTAAATTGTTCTTCTTTTCTCTACTACCTCCCTCCGCTTGTAGTGGTCAAAACTAATTTGTTGTTGGGATGAGTACTTTTCAGACTTGAGATGATGAGGGCAGAATGGTGGTTAACCATATGTGATCCTGTGTGTCCATCTAAGGTAGCCTATTGCCCTTAAGTAGGGTGAAGAATGCTTTCTCCTTGCCAGTTGAATGAGAGTAAGATTTAAGTTCTATTTGACTTCTATAAACAGAAGGGGTGGTGGGAAGAGGAGTGCCATCATCTTGCCAAGAGTAAACCCTAGGGGGCAATAGGCAACTCTTTCTTATGTAAGTTTTTTCTGGCTTTGCCTGCTGCCACTTTTACCCCTGGGTAACACATGTATCATTATATTGTGCAAATTATGCAATGGTGTCATTTGCCCCCCTTGCTACACCTGTAAGTATCTCTGGTGCTTTCAGTCTTTCTGCCCTGAGCCCAGAAATACAGTGCTCAACAGCCCCTGTGCCAATCTCAAACCCCAAGGATTAACTATGTAATGATGCAGTCTTGCAGACGGGGAAGGTTTTAATGGATAAAACAAATGTAGCCAAGTCATAAATGGGGAAAAAAGCTTATTGAGGGAGACTACAATTCCAAACAAAACCGATACAGTCATCTTGATTAAACTAGTTACTTACTCCTTTTTAAAATCAGGTCTTGAGTTTCAGTACAGGTCGTTGCAGCAAAGATAGTTGGAAACAGAGTTTTGGGACCTTCTGTGTGGATGTTTATAGCAGGTCCTTATTGTTTTCTTGATCCTTTACATTTTCTTGCTCCCTCTCTGAGCAGTTATCCCCAGTTTTACAGAAAGAAGACAGAAAGTGAAAGCCAGACTCTTTTGGGATACTGCTGCTTTTCCCAAAGACAACACTATCTGATGTTCTAGGTCTTGGTCAGCACATTCAAGATTATCTAATGCCTAGCCCACTTTTCTAATGATCTTTCCTTGTATTATAAAGGTGCAGTCTGGGTTTTACCAATTTTCCCATCATATCTATGGGATTATGTGGGAGAGCCTCTTCTTGAAAGCAAAAGCTGATTTCTATCTACCCAGATCTCCCAGAATGGAATCAATTCATTAGATTATTTAGGAGATACTTAGTTACAAGGAATATAATACATGTCCTTCACCAGTATTTGCTAGATGTGAACAGCATGTCTTGCCTCAGCACACTGGTTTTTGCATTCAGCCTGGCCTCTACTGTTTATACTGAATTAGAAAAGGGGCTTTTGATGTGGGAGAGACAGGAAGGGGGAAATTCAGAGCTAATTTTGCTACAAACAGTTTGGGGTTCCTTTCCTATACATGCACAACACACGCAGCTAAAAAGTGATCCGCTGTGATCGGAGGGGTGAGAAGAGCGACTAGTTACCACCAGCAGCAGCCGCATTATACCGGTTCTAAGAGCGTTACCCTAGAGCAGCCCAAACCGTGAGGTGTACCTCCTTCGGGGAGGTGCAGACAGAGTTCAGGGGAGGTGCGAAGAACCTTTTAGTTACACTGTCACAATAAATCCACGTTTCCCAAAATTTCGTTGTATTGTTTTGTTTATTTGTGTTCATTTCGGTGTTTGGATTTTTAAGGGAGCTGCGTACATTAAGATTGCACTAAAGGGAGGTGTGATAGCAAAAAGTTTAGGAGCCCCTGCCCGATAAAGCCTTTCTAAAATATGAAAGCCTGCAATGTAAGCAAGTGCAAAGCAATGGATCAGATCGCGTCTTGGCAACGAGGGACCACAGAGCGCTGCGAGAGAAACAGGAGAGGAGGGCGAACGTAGACAGCGCGCCGCCTTGAGTCTCTCCCCCTCCCACCCAGGATCTGCGAATCTGGACCCTTCCGTCAGATGAGGCTACTTCCGCCCAGTAATCGCTCTTCCCCACTGCCCAATCAGCAGACCGCCCTCGCCAGATGACCCGTTCTCAGAGGCTGGGAATGGGAGAATCGCCGACGGGGCGGGGCTTCGTAAAATCTCCGGATGCCTCTATTGGCTTCGTAAAATGTCCGGATTCGCCCGCCTCGGGATGGGCGTGGGAGGGGAGAGGGAGTGATGCTCCTGGAGTTGCTCAGGGGGTCTGCTTTACCTTTTTCGTCCTTTCGCTTCCGTGCGGCTCTGCTGCGCCCCATACAAGGCTACCCCAGAATGTAAGCTCTGTAGCAAGGAGAGACCCCAGGAGAAGAGACAGGAGCGGGGGCCGCACCTTTGCCAAAAGCGCGGATTAGGCGGAGGGAAAGCAAACAGCCACGCCCACGCTCAGTTGCATTCATAGAGGGAGGGCGCCAACTTCGTCGAAGCAGCCCGATTCCCCTCTCGTTCGGGCAGGTCGTCTGCGCCGCGCCCCTCGATCACGTCCACCTTGAAACCCCAATTCCTCAGGATATGATTTCGGGATCTTATGCTCGATTCCAACGCCCCCGTATCCCATCTTCCCAGAAATAGAATCGACTATCTCGTTTCGATCTTGAATATTAAAATATCGAGGAAGCAGAACGTGAAAAAACGTTTTAAACGATTTATTGAACAAAAACACAAGGAAATAAAAAAAGGCATTTGAAGACGAGACCTGAAAAGGACGATACGAAATCTTGTAGGCGAAGGAGAACTGCACTGCCCCCCTCCCCACCCCCAGATTCAGCTAGATACGTATTTCAAACCTGCAGTAATTGCGCAAGTCTTCGAGGTAAAATCAGCCCACTCCGCCGGTCACTTGGTCGCACGCGACCGCCGCCCCCTACCCCGCATGCAGCGCCGCCAGCACTTCAGGCCCAGGAGCGGCGCGGACGCCTATGCAACCAACAGGCTGTTGCCATGGCATCCCGGCCATTAGAGAGACGGCTGGCAGTTCGAAGTTTAGGGATCCACCGAGGACGCCCCCTTCCCCCGAAGTGCCTGGGGGCGGATGACAAGGGGGGGCCGAACCTCACCCAGATTTATGGGTGGGGGAGTATTTACAACGATATCACGCTACTTTTGCCGAACACAAAAGCAGAAAAGCAAGCCTCAATGGCACAATATTCCAATAAAAAGAAAAGGGTGTGGGGTGAACGTACAACCTTCCCACGATCCAAAATGCCCCAATCATCCTGATGGGGTCTGTGGAGGAAAGAAGTGCTATTTTACACACACCCGCCTTCCGGGGGAGGAAATGATGCAGAAATGAGGCCAAAGAGACAAAAATCAAAGCTGGCTCTGTGCTTCGAGCTAAAGTCAGCGTCCCGGGGCCCAAAAGTCTCGGGTCGAAGGACAACGGAAGCTGCCATCTTCCCTCCAAGTTTGGGGGCAGTCTCATTTCCTGCTCTTGAGAGCCTTGGGCTTCGCCGATTTTTTCACCTTCTTGGCGCTGGGGGAAGCGGCGCTTTTCTTGGGGGCTTTCTTCGCTTTCACCTTGTCTTTCTTGGCGGTCCCGCCGCTGGCGCCTTTCTTGTGCGATTTCTTCTCCAGCTTTTTGCTCTTGGCGACGGGCTTCTTCTCGACCTTCCGCGAGGTGGACGCCGCGACCGCCTTCTTGTGGGATTTGGGGTGGGAGCCGCCACCGCCGCCGCCGGCGCCCCCCTCGCTTCCCCCCTCGAGCTTTTTCCTGTTGAGCTTGAAGGAGCCGTTGGCGCCGGTGCCTTTCACTTGGAGCAAAGTGTCGTTTTGCACCAGCGCCTTGATGGAGTATTTGAGATAGGTCCGCCCGTTTTGCTGGTCGAACCAAGCCACTTTCTTGGCTTCGTTGTAGATTTTGGCCAGCGAGGAGCCATTTCGCTCGCCCAGTTTGCGGATGGATTCCACCACCAGCTGGCTGTACTTGCCAGGCTGGTTCTTCTTCTTGTTGTTTTTCTTCTTCTTGGATGGGGAGAGCGCCGACACGCCACCTTTAGCTTTCTTGGCCGCCCCTTTCTTTTCTGGAGCCAGAGGCGCCTCTTCTGCCTCGGTCAGCGGCAGGTCAGCTTCTTCCAGTTCCACAGACATACTGGAAAAACGCACCGGCTTTCACTCCAAAAGTGCTGGGAGCGAGCGCCTGGCTGACCCTCAGAGCTTGTTTTTCGCTGAGATGCTCTCGGTCGCGGGGTAGCGGAGGCAAGAAAGAAGCACAGCGACCGAGCGCAGCTACCCTCCGTGTCGCCTGAGAAAAGCAATCTGCCTGGGCGGGCTTCTCCACAGCTCCTTATATGCGCCAGGAGCGGACCATGTTGAGAACAACAACAGGGAGCGAGAAGGCAAGCTCTAAATTGTGCTTTTTGTGGCCCCTTCGCCGAGGTCTCTTGCGCGCGTCCGGCGCCGTAGGGGCAAGATGCTGTTGGCATCTGCTGCTCCCGACGGTGCCTGATCGAGCTGCCTGGGTGTCACAGTTTTCCGGACGTGGGAAAGGCTCTTCAGAGTCGATTTTAAGGGCGCACCCTATACTGGGGAAAGACAGAGGATAGGGGTGCCCTATATCGCGGGCTCTACACCTCCCAGGAAGAGCCCCCGCTCTCAGGGAGCGCATGGCTCGGATAGGAAAGCGGGGGCCGCGTGTCTCTGTCCAGTCGGGGGGCGCTGACGATCCTCGGGGGGCGCACCAGCCCTGGGTTAATTTGTTGTAACTAACACACTGGACGCCCTCACGTGGTCGGCTGCAGCAGCACGGAGACGGTGAGCAGTTTTCAGGGGGGTCCCCGCCCGAACTGGAGGGGCCGTGACTCAAGGGACTGCGGGGTTCGGAAAGGGCAGGATTTGGCCCGCCGGGGACCCAGCTTGTAGAGGGCACCATCCCGCAGCCTGAATGCAGAGCTGAGTAGAGTCTCTCCCAGCATCAAGGAGGGCAGCAGTCCTGATGGAGGCGTTTTTGGTCTCGAGTTTGGAAAACAGACGAGGCGGCGGAGAAAAGGGGCGCTGTCAGGAGAAGTCTAAGGGCAGAGGGATGCGAGAGTAGCAGTTACTCGCACTGGCGAAACTGGCGCGGGGCAGCAGGGCAGGCGAAAGGAGCCTCTTTTCGAACAGAATTAGGAGCAGCCAACAGGACGGCAGGAGCGCAGATTTCTTGCGGAGATTTGGGGATCGGTATGTACTTGCGGCGGCAGGAGGGCAGCCGCTTTACTACTGGCGGCGGCGATGCGTGAACTTGGACCTGCGGCTGGCAGATAGATCTCTGCTGGGCGCCCGCTCAAGCCCGTTCCCCGCTCGCTTTTTCAGTTCGCGGTAACGCTGGAAAGCAGCGCCACGCGAGGAGCGGGTGAAGACCGAGGGACCGCACTGTGGGTCACCTCCTCTCTCTGCCCCCCTCTTTGAGCTGGGGGGCGGAGAAGAGAAGCCACTCTTAGTCCCTGGTGGCGTGAGGAGACTGGCGGCGGGAAAAGGGGGAGAACCTCAGCCGCTTAATGGCGGAGGGGCCCGCACAGCAGAGCCTCGTTTTCAGAACAGGCACACCTTCGTTTCCCCGACTGAAGGGAAAACAGACCTTCGGGCAAGAAGCGCGACCCATTTCTGAGAACCTCGGGCTATGAGGGCGCCTCGTACTCCCCCTCCCCGCCCCCCCGGCGATGCCCTCTTTTTTCGCCTAGCAACCCTCCTCCCTCGGGCTGCGCTCGACTTCGCCTCCTTCCGAGCCACGTATGTTGGAGCGCTTTGCCGAGAGCAGGCGCGGGGAATGTATGTTTGTTTGTTTGTTTGTAAGTAATCCGGAGGGGGAAGATCTTCAGTGATTCCCGGTAGGAGGCGGGGGGCGGGGCAGGCTGCTTGCTTTGAAGCCCTATAGCGGGAGAACAGGGCGAAAGAGAGGGAGGAGGGAGAACGTTTCTGTATGGAGAGAAGCAGAATTAAAGTGAAATCTCGCCGCTAAGCCGGAGAAGGCTGGCAACAGCCTCGACTTCGTCGCTCCAGAGGTCTTCGCCGCTGCCGCCTGCGTCCCAATGGTTTGGGCCACCCGAAAAGTTGCCATCCCGCGCTTCCTTTGCCCTCAGCGAGACTTGATAACGCGAAAAGGCAACGCAGAGCTCCGCGATGAGAGGAGCCTCGTGAATCGGGGGCGCGCCGGCCGCCAGCTGCGCCATCAGCTCCCGGATCTTCAACCTGCTGTACGTCCCCCGCAGCCTTACCTTTTCTTTTGCATTTCCCCCCACAGTGCCTCCCCGCGCCTGATTTAAGAGTGGAGTTTGCGCAGAAAAGAACTCGCGGTCAGCGAGCATCGCTGGAGCTGTTGGTTTGGGACTTCGGTAGATGAACAGAAAGTTGCTCACGACTTAAGCGAGCAAAAATTGAGGTTTGGGGTCACCGAAGTGAGCCCTTACAGTTTGTTAGAAAGTGTCTAACAAACTTCATGTTTGAAGTTGCTGGAGATTCGGGTTTAAAAAACTGAGAGGGAGTCCCAGGATGGTGTCAGAACTGCTTGTTTCTAGGGAGCCAGGGCCTTCTGTCCCAAGGTTAGAAATTGCTTCCAAAGGCTGGGATCTCTGGCCTTTTCCTACCTAGTCTTTGGCTGCCATAAACACTTACAGGCACCTTGGCCTCTCTCAAAAGTATGTGAAGCTATCAGCCCCCACCCCCACCACCTCTCACCTTGCCCCTTACTTCACTAGTGGATCAGCTTTCCGCCTAGCACCCTCAGATGTTTGCAGACTCTCAGAGTTCCCTGTCAGTGTGGTGAACACACAGTCATTTTTAGTCTTAATACTGTACTGTAGTTCTTTTCAGCAGAAAGTTCAAAATTCTTCTTGGTTTTACAGAACTGAGGAAAATCAGCAAATACTACCTAATACTGTTTTTAAAGGTATTGGAGGCCTTCCTTTGGAGCTTAAAAAATCTTTAGGGTGGATTTTAACTCAAGTCACACTGATGTTAATAGAGTCTACTTTCTAGTCAGTTATGGGACTGAACCTATCTTTTATTACTCCAAACTACAACTGGATTCCATTAAAAATAAGGTAATGGCTCCCAATTGGCAGAAGCAATTCTTCACAGATAGTTCCTAGGTCCACTTTTGCCATCTCTACTTAAAAACTGAGTATTCCATTTGAAAACAGAGTTTAGCCTGAAAACTTTCAGTCACAAGTAGACACCTCAGGCTAAATGGACAACTTGTCTGATCTGGGAAAGGGTAGCTTCTTAAGCCTCCCATATTGCTTCCAAGAGCTAGGATGAACCAGATGTTAAATAGACCTGTAGGCCATGATTGCACAATGCATGTAACCCATGCAGCCCTAACCCAGTCCTACTTTATTAGTAGCTATCAAAGGGAACAATTATGATAACCAGACTAAGCAATCTGATGCGCTTCCTCCAATCCTACTAGTTTTTGCATGAAACTCATGCTGGGAGAGTATCAGCAAGGCTCCACTACATGAGTTGCCATTTCTCCATTTGTCAGCAGGCAGCAATAAGCATGACCTGGGAATGGCAGCCAGTCAGGGTTTGGGAAATGCCTTCCATGTGTACTGCAATGCACAGGGATGCTTTTTCAACTGCTCTGCATTTCCAATGTTTTATTCAAGGACGGGAAACCCTGAGTGTCCATGAGAGGGAGCAAATGACAACACATGTGACCTCATTGCACAAATGCTGCAGCTTATGTACTTGTGTCAGATGTTACGATATAAGTACATCAGGTTGACATTTGTGCGATTACTTCACCATGTGTGTGTGTGTCCTCATTTTGCTGTCATTGTGGTTTGCTTCAGATGCCACTGCTGGAAACTACTCCACATTGGACTGGTTCTGGATGTTTGCATGACATGAATGATCAGAAGAGGACAGTGTAGCTTAAACCAACCTCAAGTCTGTTATGGATTAATAATAATCCTTTCCTGCCTTATTGCTGACTGAGCTGTGGTGTTTATTTATTAATATATTATTTCATTGCTAGAGAGAGAGAGAGTGAAAGAGAGAAACTAATAGAAATCTAAAGCAATATATAAAATTAACAAAGAAAAAAATAAGTAAGAAAAAATAAAATATTATAAAAATGCATTTTAAAATGAATATATACCAGCAAATTAAACTTGACCAGATGGAATAATATTGTTCAGTCTTTTCATTATGTTGGGAAAGAGCCAATCAAAAGACACGTGTCTTCAATCTGGGATATTACATCTGCAGCGGCCATATCTTTCCATCAAAGCAGAACAATATTTATTGTTATTGCCCATGCTTGATAAATCCAAAGTTCTTCATAAATCAATATATTCCAGGTTTTGAGTACACAGGTCAGCATCACAGTAACTTCCTTAAATCTTATTTCTTTCCCCCGAATCATCTAATAATACAAGTATTACATCAAAGCGGGACAATTATAGAACGAGTTTACATTGTCTCAAATAAATGTTCAGCATTGAGAAGTTGACATCCAGCCCTTTATAAACATCTGCTCATGTATTCAATAAATATAAAAAATAATCTTTTGGTATTCACATAACAGACATTAATCCTGCACTTGACCCAGTAGTGCAAATTCAGACAGAATATTACAAATTGTGTAGTGATAAGTTAGAAGTTTAGGCTGCATGGATACAATCCTGTTTCCCACAAATTGTAGGCACGTACACTAATGTTACCTACCTATCAAGTAAAAGCAAAGTGAGAGTATACATGTTTTGTCTATAGCGTCTCCCCTGCCTGCCATGAAAGTGTATGTTGTAGAATCTGAACAAAGGTCTCATCCTATTTCTGCACAAAGTAGATTAAAAACTCTGCCATTACATATACTACACCAAAGTTTAATGAATAAACCCGCATAAATTGGTGGTCTAGATGCATAAGTGCATCTAGAGCACCAAATGATTTCTTCAGATTACTCTGTTACCTCTCTGAATTTGGAATAAATTCTTCTGATATACATTTCTAAATAGTAGCTTAATAATTAATCCCTCTGTCTCACTGCAGAGCAATCCTATTTTTAAAGAATTGTGGTGAACCCAACAGCCTGTTGATGACACTCTATTAACATAGAAATGAGAGGAACACCATTTTCCACCTTCCCCAACATTTAAAAAAATTATCTCTTGCTCCAAGCAATAAAAAGAAATTAATGTTTCTGTAGAAGGATAAACTAGGAATGTTTTTTAAAAATTAAAAGGTGACAATGGCAAATAATTTCCATACTATTGCCAGGAATACTGCAATGGTATGTCAAGTAGTCACTAAGAGTTGAGCCAGACTCAGGGGCATATTTACCTTTATTTAACTGGGGTGGTGTGATGGAGAAGCAGAAAATATTTAGTTGTTGCAGATTCAGCACCTTTAACACCTTGTTATCTGAGAGAAGCTTGAGCTTACAAGTCTTGAGGAAGTGAATAGGGTTCTTAGGGCTGTCAGAGTAGCCATGTATATATTAGATCCACATCCTTCCTAGTTGGTTAAGCCACCAGATAGTGATGTGTGGCTGGGTTCAAGCAGTTGTAAATTCCTTCTTTTGTAGAGAGGGTGGTAGGACTCCAGCTTCAGAGGAACCTGAAGGATTTTCTAGACCCCTTTCAGTTATCTTTCAGGCCAAGGTACAGTACCAAGATGGCATTGATTGTGCTTGTAGATGACTTTTGGCTGGTTTGAAATACAGGTGTTGCAACCCTTTGGGCCCTACTTTATCGTGGCCTTTGGTGCTATCTATCCTTCTGGTAAGTCTCAAGGGGTTGTGAAAGGGGAACACCATATTTCAGTGGTTCTCTTTTCTTCATGGTTTGTAGTGGGAGAGACTCCGATTTTGCTTTATTAGTGGACAGTGCTCAGTGCCTGAATAGGATAGTTGTCCATGCTTCCAAAAATGCTGCTTCTAAAATACAGCTGTTAACTTCATGCAGTAACATTATTATGAGAGCCAGTTTGGTGTAGTGGTTAAGGCATCAGGCTAGAAACCAGGAGACTGAGTTCTAGTTCTGCCTAGGCACAAAGCCAGCTGGGTGACCTTGGGCCAGTCACTTTCTCTCAGCCCTAGGAAGGAGGCAATGGCAAACCACTTCTGAAAAACCTTGCCAAGAAAACTGCAGGGACTAGTCCAGGCAGTCTCTGAGAATCGGACATGGTTGAACGGATTAAAAAAAAAAGTAACTGCAAGAGAACATACAAAGCTTCTTTGTATCTTTCTGAACCTAAAATGAATGACTATATACATGGTTTTGTGTACAAGGTAAAGGCAACAAACATTTTGTAATTAAGTTGTAATAACCCAAGTGCCAAAAAGATCTGGCAGGGTTGGCATGCTCCAAGTTCCTTCAATTAAGCAATGCCATCCATTGAGACCCCGAACCATCTGTCCTCTGGAGTGAGGTTCCCCCCAAGATCTGAACAGCCCCACCCTGCTAGTGTTTCAAAGGGTCCTGAAGACCTGGCTCTTTACCAAGGCCTTGGTAAGGATGACTGAAGCCTCCCTTTTAACCTAGTTTGTTTTCTTTTGTTTTCACATGGTTTGTTATTCTGCCATCTCTACTCTTTTTTTGTTTGTTTTTATTGTTTTCATGTTTTAAATCATTTGTAAACCACCCAGTCTCTGAGAGTTGGGTGGCATATACATTTAATAAATAATAAAACAGCAGAATCCTACAATCTGCATCAGTTACATAATTTGGTTAGTCAAGAAAGAAAAGGGAGTCATGATTCATGCAGATGAGGTTATGAGATTTTTTTCACATTCAAAACATTGTTTTATCAGAGTTTTCAGGACTTAAACCTTTGTTCTTTTGCTGGGCTCTGACTGAATGATAGATCCAGAATTCTAATATAAGATGTTCAGTTCAAAAGCAGTGAAAAAATATCAGGTTTCCAAATATCCGACTTACAGTCCTGTAACATTTTCACACTGGGTCCATTAGAAAAAAGTATTACATTAATAAACAAGCTTAACAGTTACCAATCGCATGAGACTCTAAAGAGTAAAAGAGCTCTTTATCTTCTTGTACTGACTGGTAACATATTAGGGCACTAATGTATTGGATCCAAATAACTTTGTCATACTGAAGGCAAATGGCCTGAAGGCTTTCTGTATAACCTTTAACCCTCATGAATCCAGATGGAACAGAGCTTATGTAATCACTGAGTTTCTTGTACAGCACAATCGTCAGTATTTCCTGTATTCATTTAGTGAATAATGGCATATCGCTTACATTTATGCCATTGATTTTACACACACTGAATCAATAATGCTTATGGGGCAGAACCCTCTATTGGCTCAGCCACTATTAGACTTTTTAAAGCAAGGTTAGATGCTACATGCTGTATTCCAACTTTTTGATAACTTTTCTCCCATATATGGAACTCAGCACATTCAGTCATAGAATGAAAGCTGTCTAGTCCATCCAGTATAGGGACTCAGGACTACTGCATCCTTGACAGATGGGTACCCAGCCTCTCAAGGATGTTCTGTTGTTTAACAGCTGTTACTGCCAGGAAATTTGCCCCAATGCCCAGCTGAAATCTACTTCCTTATAATTTAAACCCACTGCTTTTTGTCCTGACTTCTGGAACAGTGAACAATTCTGCTCCATCTCCAGTGTGACAGCTCTTCAGATACCTGAAGACAGCTATCATGTCTCCATGCACACTTCTGTTCTCCAGGCTGACCATACACAGCTCCTCCCAACCATACCTCATAAGTTTTCCACCCAGACCCTTTATCATCTCAGCTGCTCTGCTCTGGACACACTCCAGGTTGTCAACATCCATCCTAAATAGAGTGCCCAGAACTGGAGACAATTTTTTAAATATGCAATCTGATCAAAACAGTGTAGGAAAGAGTTCTCTTGATCTTGACACTATCTCTCTGTTGAAACAACACAGGATGGTATCTGCGTTTTTCACATCTGCATAAACTGCCGATTCATGTTCCCCTTGAGATCAAGAGACTGAGATCTTTTTTGTAGGTATTGTGGCCCAGTATGGCTCTTCCATCCTATATTCATGCCTTTGACTTTTTCCTACTAAATGTAGGACTTTCACATGTTTCTTGGTTGAAACTCAACTTGGTTTTTGACCAGCTTGTGAAGATCCTCCTGAATCCTGGTTCTTTCTTCTAGGGCATCTGCTCACTCACTCTCCCCCCCCCCCCAACTTTTGTATTGTCTGCAAATTCAATAACTATATTTTCTAACTCATTGTTTAAATTCCCCATCAAAGTCACAAATGCTCTGAAGAACACTGAGAATTGCTACTGGTACTATAGCACTAGTGTTTCCGCCTGTCCTAATGTAAAATGTATATTCACACACACACACAAAGAATAATTTTTACACTGGTACTACCATATACTTCTTTGGAATTTCTTGGCCTACTAGAATGGCAGATGGTAAAAAGATGAATAAAACAATTGACAATGAAAAGAAAAAGCCAAACAAATTTATGTTTAAGATATTATATTTATAATGGTTGTCTATAATTTAAATATAACTCAAAATAGAAACAATGTTAACCAATGGACTCAAATCAGAGTCACAACATTTCTCTTTGGGGGTCATCTAGGTTAAAGGTAGATTGTGGTAGATTTTGTAACCCTGCTGAACTCTTCTCTGACCGTACTACTGACATACAGCAATATATTTTCACAGCACTTGAAGGCAGGGAACATCCCAAACTGTTGTACAATATATAAAAGAGCCTATACAGTTGTTGAAAAAGGAAAAATCAAGCTTCCCCTCTCTCAAACCTGAAAAATCCTCATTGCACTGCAGCCTTTGGAACCTAGAAAATACTTCAGCTTGCGATGAAAATATGGTTGCCCATTCCTCTCCTACATGAAAACCATGCTAAGGAATAAAAATAATTCAGCAATACAATTTTGAAGTTTCTTCTTCTTCATCATTGACAATGAGTGAGAACACTAATGTGGGTCATCCTTCCTGCACTGCTTGGCAAAGAAAATTACAGTTCTGCAAGTTTTCTTTCCAAATATGCAACTTGTCTGACTTCTATAAATTGTGGATAAATGGTAAATTTTATTTTAAAAAGCTTTTCATAATAAGACAAAAAGCTACATACTAAATGCTGTTCCTCACGAACCAGTATCTGATCAAAACATGTGTTTAGTAGCAACTGATGCATGCAGAAACCACAGAGTATTTATCAACAGGAAAGCAGAGCCCAGACACTGACTACGCATTCGGTAAGTATCCATGCAGAAGACTCAGTCTTCACAATCAAGTATAATGATGGCAGTCAGTCATGAATCTAGGAAAACATGCTCCCACCTGAATCTATGAGCAGCAGCAGATTAAGTGTAACATTTCATTAAAAAACCCTATGTTTTCACAGCTGTGTTCCTGTGATTCTGGGTAGACAGAATCGTACATAAGACAAATGGAAATTATTATTTTGGGAAGAAGAAAAACTAAAGCAGTTTCCCTCCCAGATTTCATAGACCTGAGTTCAGTTCATCTCAAAATGTAGAAGAACATTCCAAGGCCATTTATAATGTGTGTTAAATTCTTAATTAGCTACCTGTCATCACAAGTTGGTATACATAATATCCAGAACTTTTACATATTTTATTCTAAACTTCCAGCTAATTAGGAAAAGGGAAGTAGGTTTTCCAACATTTAGTACTAAACAGCCTTTTTTGGAACAAACTGGCAAGACTAAAGCTTTTTAATATTATACCATTACAGTAAACCCCAGGAAAGTGTTTTTGCTCTTCTCATTCTAGAAGAGAAAACATAGTAGAACAAGAGTAGCAAAGGCACTTGAGGGGCCAATACATGCTGCATTGTGGCCATCTCCATCTTATTGGGTACCAGGAGGGTAGTTCTGGGGAGGTGGGAGTATTTAGTATCCCAGGAAGTGACTACTGCACAAACCAACTGCCATCAACCCACCCTAAGCCACTTCCAGGACAATACGGTCATGACCTAATGAGATATTGACAGGACTGCCATATTGCATTAACCTATACTGTAGTATGGTTTACTCAATTTTGGTTTATCAGAATTGCTTATCAACTGCAGCTTATTCACCAATATAACTGTTCTTCATGGAAGATATGAATTTCATCACTGTACAATTTAACTGGCACAATAAACTTGATTATAGTGTTTATGCAAGCAAGATCTAGCACCCAAGCTGGCTTTGTTCATTTAATTCAATGAATTATTCTGAGAATCAGAGTAAGCGCCAGCACTGTATATTCAGCAAATGAAAAAAAAGAGACCGATCAAGCAAATAATCTGCCATTCCCATTTAATAAAAGGAAACGTAGTGTCCAAGTAATTTTGCTTTCTAGAGCACCAAGCTTTCCACTGCCATAAAACAAAAGCTACTACTTAGGGACCATAAGCAGTTAGGCGGCCAGACAAGGATCTGAGAAAGAAGCACTTTTCATTTTGGTCTCTCTGCCAATTTGAACTTACAGGTGAAACTCGGAAAATTAGAATATCGTGCAAATGTTCATTTATGTCAGTATGGCAACTCAAAACGTGAAACCAATATATGAGATAGACGCATTACATGCAAAGCGAGATATGTCAAGCCTTACTTTGGTATAATTGTGATGATTATGGCGTACAGCTTATGAAAACCCCAAATTCACAATCTCAGAAAATTAGAATATTACATGACATCAATAACACAAGGATTGGAAATAGAACAATATCGGACCTCTGCAAAGTATAAGCATGCATATGTACTCAGTACTTGGTTTGGGCCCCTTCTGCAGCAATGACTGCCGCAATGTGGCCTGGCATGGATGCTATCAGCCTGTGGCACTGCTGAGGTGTTATGGAAGACCAGGATGCTTCAATAGCGGCCTTCAGCTCCGCCGCATTGTTCGGTCTCATGTCCCTCATCTTTCTCTTGGCAATGCCCCATAGATTCTCTATGGGGTTCAGGTCAGGCGAGTTTGCTGGCCAATCAAGCACAGTAATCCCATGGTCATTGAACCAGGTTTTGGTACTTTTGGCAGTGTGGGCAGGTGCCAGATCCTGCTGGAAAATGAAGTCAGCATCCCCATAAAGCTCGTCTGCGGAAGGAAGCATGAAGCGCTCCAAAATCTCCTGGTAGACGGCTGCGTTGACCCTGGACTTAATGAAGCACAGTGGACCAACACCAGCAGCTGACATGGCTCCCCAAATCAACAGAGACTGTGGAAACTTCACACTGGACTTCAAGCATCGTGCATTGTGTGCCTCTCCATTCGTCCTCCAGACTCTGGGTCCTTGGTTCCCAAATGAGATGCAAAAGTTGCTCTCATCAGAAAAGAGGACTTTGGACCACTGGGCAACAGACCAGTTCTTTTTTTCTGTAGCCCAGGTAAGACGCTTCTGACATTGTTAGTTGTTCAGGAGCGGCTTGACAAGAGGAATACGACGTTTGAAACCCATGTCCAGGATCCATCTGTGTGTGGTGGGTCTTGATGCACTAACTCCAGCCTCAGTCCACTCCTTGTGAAAGTCCCCAACACTTTTGAATGGCCTTTTCCTGACAATCCTCTCCAGGCTGCGGTCATCCCTGCTGCTTGTGCACCTTTTTCTACCACACTTTTCCCTTCCACATAACCTTCTATTGATGTGCTTTGATACAGCACTTTGGGAACATCCAGCTTCTTTTGCAATTACCTTTTGGGGCTTTCCCTCCTTATGGAGGGTGTCAATGATGGTTTTCTGCACAACTGTCAGGTCAGCAGTCTTTCCCATGCTTGTGATTCCTACTGAACCAGCCTGAGAGACCACTGAAAGACTCAGGAACCCTTTGCAGGTGTTATGGATTCATTAGCTGATTAGAGGGGGACACTTTGAGCCTGGAATATTGAACCTTTTCACACTATTCTAATTTTCTGAGATTGTGAATTTGGGGTTTTCATAAGCTGTACGCCATAATCATCACAATTATACCAAAGTAAGGCTTGACATATCTCGCTTTGCATGTAATGCGTTTATCTCATATATTGGTTTCACGTTTTGAGTTGCCATACTGACATAAATAAACATTTGCACGATATTCTAATTTTTCGAGTTTCACCTGTATACTCTATAAGCAACATTTCTTCAGCCTAATTCCTTCAAGAACTATTTTTGTGTTAGCCACCTCACCATTTTTAGAATTAAAATTAGGGCCTTCAGATGTTATTTAATGGGTCATCTGAAATTTGAGGAAATCGTGACTACCACCATTTGAAATGGCATTCCTCATCAATCAAGTCAGCTCTGCTTTGGAAAGCTAAATCAAACCATATCCATATTAATAACGTAAGGTGCAATCTATTGGTATTGTACTATTAGAATTGCTTCTTCAGCAGGCAATTTTTCTTTTGCTCACGTACCCTCTGTTAAGACCTGCTCTAAAGAACTGTGGCTTCCCCAGGAGCAGATTTTTAAGGAAACTGGAAATCCCTCTGCTGTAGTTCCAAAATCTGAAGATCAGGGGTAAATAGCACTTATAATGTCCAATTCTGCTTGAGTGACATACAACAATCAGAACAATTTTACTTTCAGAAATGTGGCTTCCAAGAAGCAATCTCTGATATCTCTGTAGGTACCCTTGAAACTGTTTTAAAAAATCCTTGTAACAGCTGATGTTATGAGCAGACTTCCACTATTACATTATGAATTGACCTCGTTTTCCTCCCTTTGCATATTTGTTCCCCAGAGCCTATCAACATCTGGAGTAAATCTGGGAGCACATATGGGGAAAGTCTGGGTCAGTGATGTTTACTGACTGTTCGACATAATTCAATACAACCCAATAGTAAAGATAGTCTCTATGCATTTCTGTCATCTACTTTCTCCCCTCATCTCATAAGCATAGATTCTTTCTCAAAATCCTGAGTGGAAAACTCATCCTTAGTAACTGCTCTGGCAGGCCACTATCATATAAAGTGGGCATAGGGTAAATAAAATAAAACTGGCTCTGAAGCGCTAGCTTCAACATGGAGAGACATAGAAACAGGGAGCAAGAATGTTTGTTCCTGTTAAGTTTATTGGCGTGTTTCTTTACAGAAGAGTTCTGGCTACATACTAGAGTGTAGACCTCAGGTTGAGGGGAACAGTATAAATGCTCCATTCAAGGAAGCTACAAATGCAAGGATGAGTAGAGGGCAGAACAAAATTGCCAAGGTTTCATTAGAGGAAATCCAGACAAGTGACGGTAAGAGAAAGAGGAGGAGGAGGAGGAGAGGGTACTTAACCATTAAGAGTGACTGTCACTATCCAGATGGAGCTGTTTCTACAGAGTTGGACATTTCATGTTAGATGCCTCTTTACATTTGTAGAGTAATTGTGAAAGGGGTAAAAGGAAACAAAGCAATCATTTTGAAAAGTGTATTTAATTTCTGAAGTCCAATAATCCGGCACGCATAATCATGCATTTGAAAATTTTTCACTACAAATAAGCCAGATAATATTTTTCAAGGAGATGAAGCTTTTTGGCTCTTAAATCAATAAAAATGTTTACATAATTCTTGCTTCTACTGTACAGAATACTGTCTCTATTTGGACTTGTGCTGCTAGCACGCTGCATTTCACAAGTGTCCTGTTCATTTCCTAAACAGCTTGTGTTTCAGTACTTAAACATGTAATTCAAGAATTTTACACTAATTTATACATTTAATTGGTTGCATATATTAACATGTACTATAAGATTCTTTTTCCTAAAGAAGCCATTACATAATATGTGGATACTGTAAAAAGATCTGATTAGTTAAAAGTAACAAGCATTAACAGATACATACAAAACTCAACCTAGTGGAACTGAGTGCTGAGCTTGCAATGAACTATGAGTAATCAGCCTTTCCAGTTGCCGCCTTCACAGGGGAAACACAAGACAATTAAAGGGGAATTGTTACAGAGTATCTGTACACAGTTTCTTTCCAATGGAGATCTGGAAGTAGCTTAAGTTCCAAATGTATAAGAGGTTCCTTTTTAACTACAGGAGAACGGTCTGCTACCATAAAAATGTAATGGGATGCAAGGATACTGATGAAGTTGTGTGGAGGAATGAATGGGCTTACAAGTTGTTCACGGTCAGGGGGCAATTTTGGCCGCTGAAAATGACATCTTTCTTTTTTTCCCCCAGGACAGGAGAGGGGCCATTTATGGTTGAAGGCCTAAGTGTGATATCGGTTTGTGAAGGACTGTGCTTAATCCCTCCAGCCCCACCTCAGCAGGTGCAATTCTCCGCAGAAGCCTTTGCTCGGTCATTCTTGTCTAGCTTGATAGGTTCCGGAAATTCATTGTAAAGCTCCACTTCAGTTTCCTACCAGGAAAGAGGACAGAGGTCACCAACTATAGTTCAATACGTTGCTCAAGTTGATCACTCCTGCTTTGGGAGCAGGAGGCATACTAGCATACTACCATTTCAAAGGAACACATGTGGTCACTGCTTCCACACTGTCCCTAAAAAAGGAACCCCAAGCCTTTCCCACCATGGATGGCACTAAAAGAGTACTATAGACTGAACATAGCTCACATGGCTGTTCTCTTAAGCAAATGACATCAAAGACTGCAGAATCCTATGGAAGGTTTTTCAAATAATTAGGGTTTTAAAATATTGCAAACAATCTGCTTATCTGGAAAAGTAAACTTTTTATACTAGTGTATAAAAAGACAACAATGGCTATTATTGTCTACAGCCAGCCATCAAAGGTTTGATCTTTTACAGGGATTATGAATTGAGTGCCAAAAGAGGGCACTAGGCAGGGCTCACCTGTTTAAGTGCATTTCGTGCAATTGTCTGGAAAGCTTGTTCCACATTAATGGCCTCCTTTGCACTGGTTTCAAAGTAAGGAATATTGTTTTTGCTGTAGCACCAGGCCTGTGCTCGTTTTGTGGTAACCTGTTAACACAGGAAGGTTCTTTTAATTCAGCTCAGCTCATATATTCTTACTAGCCAACCACCTTTTGTTTATTACCAATAGCAAAGAACTTCACATTATTCCCTGAGCTGTAGAGCTCATGAGTGCTGAGAAATCCTTATATATCAAAAGCTTCTTTCCAAAGTGATGTTATACTATTTACGTTCTCTAAAACAGCATACTTGTTCATGTACTTCAATATAACATTTTGCAAAAATCCAGTCTGAAAATCTTGTTGTAATTTGCAACCCACCCATGGGTGGGGGCTGGAGACTTTCGCCTTGATTCTAGTTCAATGTAGCATCCCACTTACTTGTCTATTTTCTAGGTCAATCTTGTTTCCCAGCACAACAAAAGGAAAGTTCTCAGGATCTCGGGGACTGGCTTGAATAAGGAACTCGTCTCGCCAGCTATCAAGAGTTTTAAATGTGTTGGGAGCTGTTACATCAAACACCAGCACACAGCAGTCTGCTCCCCTGTAGAAGGCAACTCCCAAAGACTGAAACCGCTCCTGCCCTGCTGTATCCCATATCTGCAGAGATGAGAACAACACAGTAGCTTAATAGCAGATCTTCTATTCAGATCAAGTATAATCTGATGTTTTAAAATGTGGGAATAGCTCTATTCCTCCCCCCATATAGATAGTAACCCTGGGTACTTTCCTCCTTTCATTTTTGAAACATTTTTTGCATACCTAAGAACTCTGAGGAATAAATTGGATTCTCAGTACATGAAGAGGCTCTGTAACAAGGAGGCTGTTAGCTATCCTCTACAAATGCAGGGATGGCAAAGACGTTGGCTTCATATCCACTCCTATTTCTTATTTATAGAACCAATATGAGTAAGGTTTTAATCATATCATCCCAATTTCTTCACTACCATGTAATAAGGCATGCCAGGGTCAAACCAGCCCTCCCTTTGGGTACTTTGGTTCTGAGTTAACCTTCTCCCTCCCTTGGGGATGAACAGTGCCTGGAAGATTAGGTCTCCTTACTGCTGCTCTTACCACCCCTTTGTTACAAATTAGTTTCTCCCTTCCCCAACAGCCCTCTGGGGAACCAGGGGAGGACTGAAGGGGAAATCTTACCCCACCAAAGGTCTGGCTAAACTACAGGAAGGGAAACCAAACAAAAACTTTGGGATTCAGGAGCTCGGCCAAGCTCCTCTACCAGGTGCAATATAAGGTGCTGGTTATAAAGCCCTGCAGGGTATGAGCCTGGTTACTTGGGGATCACCTGTCTGGTAAGGTCACCTAGAGCGGGCATGCTCCAGGACCCATCAATTAAGCAGTGACGTCTTACGGGACCCAGGAAGCATGTCTTCTCAGGGATAGCACTTCCCCAGTGAACTATATCCCCCCGGAGATCTGTACTGCCCCCCACCCTTCTGACTTTCCACAAAGTCTGTTGGAGTTGGGCGGCTCTAATAAATCTAAACAAATAAGCAAATAACTGCTCCAGACCCAGCTGGTCTCCCAGGCCCTGGGCTAGGATGGGAGTCATCCCTTTGGTTGGTTTTGGCTGCTTGGCTTTTGTTTTCTGATTAGCTGTCTTTTTTTTTTTCCTTTTGATATATTTTATTTTAATTTTTATCTGTAAGCTGTCCAGAGTTGCTATGGAGTCAAGTAGCCTCAAAATTGAAATAAATGATTACCAAAAAGGTTCCTTTGCGTGAGTATTGCAAATAATGAATTCATCTTTTGAAAGAATACCACAAGCGAGTCACTATTTTAGACTCAATTCTTTAATGGACTAGTAGTAAGCAAATCTGTTTTGGGTGAGAGAGGTCAGGGTCTGAAGTCAGAAGGCAAGGCAGGACACTCAGACTCATGAATCCTACTCCTTTTCAAGAAAAACCTCACATCAAGTTGAACAAAATACTCAAGAGAGGCTTCAGTTTCCACAAAAGAGAGCAAACTCAATTTCTCCAGGCAGGCACTTTTGTCATGCTTTGCTTTAGAGTCAGGCAACACAGGATATTCAAGCTACTTTTCCCTATTATAAAGCACAGTGAAAGACAGACAACTCTTATTAACTTTTCTAGCATCTGCACAGGACAATGGAGATCATAATGCCAAGAAGGTCTAAGCCAAATTAAATTGGTCTGCCTCTCATTTCTATAGCAATACTATTTGTGAAATCCACTTTGTCATTCATTTTCCTGAACTATATGTAAGAAGCTTGCCTCTTGTGTCTAATCCTTTTTCAAGGCTCCTTTGTGCAGTAAGATCTACGGTTGGGCATCTGACTGGCCAAACAGCAGCTAAGAATTCTTTAAAACGTTAATTGTTAAAACATTAAAGTATCAACCTTTTTAAGAAGGCATTTGTAGGAAGAAGTTACTTTTTTACTCTTTTTACCATGGAGCTCACAATGTCTCCTGAGCTATCTTCACAACCACTCTGGAGTAGATTAGGCCCAGATGTGTGACCTAATGAAATCTATCAAGATTCAAACTGGGAATCCCAAAGACTATTCTAATATTATCCATCAGGCACATCAATAGTGAGATCCCATCAATTAGTGAGATTCTTCCCAGCAGCAGAATTCGACAATCAATTCATTATCTCTGTTCAAATAACAGGAAACACCAACCATGTAGTACTCAAAACTTCCATACAAGAGGGCCAGTTTATCAAATCAAGCCAACTTCCATATTGCAAGGTAACTTTAATCTTTAACACTATTTATTGCATGCTGTGTAGCTTGACAACTCTAGGCAGCTTGCCTAAAAAAACTAAAAAACCAAAACCATGGAACTAAAAACTTCCTTTAAATACTCATTCAAAACAATAAAGATATTGAATATTGTTAATAAAAATTACTACTATTAGAAAGACCTTCCTATCTGAATGTCCTCCCAAATAGGATTGTTTTTACCACTTTTTTAAAAGACACAAGGGTAGGGATACATCTGACCTCTGGGGCAGGCTGTTCCAGAATGAGGCTACCACTGAGAATGTCATTCTCTGGGTACTGACCCCTCTGATCTCTCTCAGGCTGGGCACCTGGAATATCCTCTTCCTGCCAGACCTCTTGGGGGGGGGGGGGGTCCCAAAAGTAACAAAGACATATTTTTGTACTAATCTCAAATAAAGTTCCTGAAGATCTCACGACCTTGTTAGATTTTTAAATCATAGCTGGGCCTGCACACCACTCCAAAATCTGAAGAAGTGTAAGGAATGCCCCATATATAATCAGCCTAACATTTTAGAATAAGCAGAGTAGGTATAAATAAATTAATGCAAAACAAAAATGGGGTCTTCTGCAAGAAAATGCTAAAAGCACATTCTTACCTGCATTGTGACTAATCTATCATCCACCATCACCTCCTTGGTCAGGAAGTCTGCCCCTATTGTAGCTTTGTACTGGTTACTGAATTTTTTGTTCACATACTGATTCATAAGAGATGTCTTTCCCACCCTATGCAAACAGAAGAGAATTCATGAAGCCATGGAGACAATAGCATAAGTTCAATAATATATTCAATCTATGTTTATAGTCTTGTGCAGACAAAATACAGGTCTGCACATTTCTTTTTTATTCTGATGTATCTTAATTCCTATAATTAATAGAACAAGTTTATTTATACTTATGTTTTGAGTTCAGTTCAACTGACAGTAAGCCTCTAATTGATTCATTTAGACATTAGAGGCTGAACTAGGGTTAGGAACACATTATCCTGCAACTATAATTGACTTCTGCTCCAACTATCCAGTTATCTAGATCAACTTTTTAAAATATACAGATTGGAGGAGTACTTTAAGTGTTCCATTATGATAGCATGTGCTATTTACCATTTCTAGATTACAGCATAAATAAATAACTGGTCATACCATGCCAAATATAGACTTTGATCAATCCGTGAATCAAAACTGATTTATGAATCAGGCTTAATCTACTGCCCTTTCGATGTGGTGTGATAATACTGTCACGCACATTGGTCAAAGGGAATTATAGTCTCAACATATTCATAGAGCAGAATTAGGAAAGTTGCTTTATTATTTGGATTCTCATGCTACATTTGTTTACTATTCTTTGCAGGTTTTAACATTTGTAATTTTTCAATTTATTATTTTTTAAAAATAAATTGAAAAATTCTGAATTATGGGAAGGAACCCAAGGATTAAAAAGCTTAGTCTTCAGTTTTAGCTTTCCTCAACCACAGCATTTTGATACATATCCCTTATATTTAGAAAGAGTTTTCATTTGGTAAACTATTCTATCTTATTGTGGCAACTGCTGTTCATATGATATGCATATATTAATGATACTCAATGCCTCTTTATTTACTGATAAATGAGAATGGAGTAAAATTACATATTAGTATTTATTCAAAACTACATTTCAGCTGCAAATGTTTTTTACAGAGATGTTCAAGATTGTCAGAACATTATCTGAATCCCTAGCCTAATGACATCAGATTCAAATATCAACAATAAAAATGGGTCAGATTACATTTCAGACAAAATCTGGGATTTCTTTTCCCAGCCACAGTAGCTGTAAGACAGCTCTCAAAGATGTAGCCATTTACATATCCAGCTCTTTAATACTTCATAATTTTGCTGATCAATGATGGAAATAAAATGACTTAGTACTTCATAACAGCACAGTTTGTATAATACTATTTTAATGCCTAGAGAACTACTTTTGAGAGCTGGCCCAGCTTTAGATAATGTTTTTCTCTATTCTGTCACATCTGCATCTTATGGAAAACTAAAAAAAAAAAAAGCTAGTTCTTACTCCCATGTACTTGAAGCAATTAGAACTACTTAGCTAGAATAACACAGATGAAATGCTTTGACAATTTATTCAGTGTCGGCACTACTGTTTTGTAATGACTTGTTACCTCATCTGGAGATTATTTTTTTAGCTAACATATTTTGATTTTTTCACATTTATATTGCTTTAAGGATTGTGTGCTCATATACTTTGTATGATATGGTGTTTAAGGTATCCAGGAGTTATAAGATACTTTTTTCAAGGCTAGATGTTTACATGATCCTTTGGCTAGTTTCAGTTCTTTTTGCTCTTCTTTTTTGCAAACCTTTGTAAGCTGAGTGGATTTCCATTATATTTAATTATATTTCAACTGCAGCAAAATTTTATACTTCAGTATTATCTTGGGTATTTTGCATGGCTTATTGCAATATAATGCTCTTTGCTGACAGTTCTTATGCAGTGTCAATCGAGGTAAGATTATTGTTCCAATACTTACCCTGAATCTCCAAGAATGATGACTTTGAGTAATACTTTCTTTCTAGAAGTCATTATTACAGAATTCAGATGAATATTCAAGCGCACTTACTAGACAAAAAGAAATTACAATATAAAAGTCTTATTCTGCAATTCATTTGCTTTTACAGACAGGTCAAAATATAGATAATGTATTAATATGTCATATCCTTGCAAACTAGATACTAGATATTGCTTTCTCAAAACAGCTGTAAGGATGCAATCATTTCATTGCAAGAAAGCCTCTGCTTGGCTACTGATCAAATACAGAGAATGCTTAGCCATTCAATTTAAGTGCCCCATAAAACATCAAAGCAGGAAGGAAAGATTCCCCATAAGCTTCACTATTGCCGAATATTATCCAGTCTTAAAAGCATTCTAACACTTTCTTCTTTGGCTTAAACAGAAAAAAATAACGTTATCTACCTAAAGCTGTTTTATGAAAAATAAATTACCGCTTCAGGGTTATTTAAATTTCAGATTAATAGAATCAGAACATCCACTGGAAAGAATGCTACTCCTGCCAGAAATTCAACTTGGGAGAAGAGTCCATAATTCTTATTTTTGTTAAGAAGCGCTTACTAGAGCTTTGACACACACATATACAGTTTAATTATTTCAATATTGGAGAAAGAATGAAGAGAATGAGGCTCAGCAAAACTGCATATTATGCACAGTTTTTGGGGTTACATGGAACATCTGCACTACAATTGTTTAAGTATAATTACGCAATCTACTGCTAAATTGAAATTCCAACCATTTATAGGAATAGCAGCTTCATTTAAAAGGCCCAGCAAAGCTATGATTATTTATTGGGCTTGCAAGTACAGTTGTGAAGACCTGTTAGTATCTATATTCTGCTATATGAGATTCACAAATGTTTAACACTGAAGGAAATGGCACTGTGGATTGCAAGCCTTTTAATGTAGATACAAAGTTGGAGGAAAACACTGCTTGCCAAAAAAGGAAGCACCCAAACTCAAAGGTTGCAGCTAGTTTAAAGAGATATTAGGGTACAGTTGAACCATGTTTTTCAGTAAAAAAAACAAAAAAAGCAAGTAACTGCAAAAATCATACAGTGAAATGTTAACAGAGTGGGTAGAGTTCCATTTCCCAAATTCCAGTAAATCAAAGAGCATTTGATCATGGCAACCCAAATCATATCATTTGAATGATGAATGTCATGGTGCAAATTATACAATTTGAGTCATTTGCATCACGACATCATCACACAAATGACACGTACTGCATTACTCAGATGACATAAAATTGCAATGGCATTTAGTCCTTTCCAAAAAAAGTCTGTTGCACTGAGTAAATCATGGTTTCATTGTATTGCTTGAATTTCTAGTTTTTCTCTTTGAAATTTGGAGAAAACTTTGACAGCCTAATTCAGCAGTTATTTCAAGAAAACAACCTTAGCTGGGTTCAACAATTAGCCCTTATTTTTAAAGACCACTTAACATGGGATTTATTTCCTTCATATTAATTTATCTCCAATGGTGGGGATTGAATGTGTTAACATTCTCTTGATTGAAAGGATAAGTTTTCTCTTTCAGATGTTTGAAAGCCACAGCTCCTATGCAGACTTTTTGTTCATGGCAGTACTGCTTTGCAAACGCCAATGGAGCTACTCAGTACCAGCAGAACACAACTGCAGCTATTAACACTTACATGATTAAGTGTTACTATAACAAAGCAAAATAAATAATAGAGTATACCTACAAGGCTCAAACTTGGTGTAGAAAGCATTTATACATACCCAATGGCAAAAAAAAAATCTTTGTAATTTTAACACAAATTAGTCAGGTAGGTATCGATCAGCAAAACAGAAGCATTTACTTATTTATTAGACTGTTAAACTCCACAGTCATGCCACCCTTAGCACTTTCAAGGGGAGATTTCCATAATGCAACAGTATAAAGATAATCTTAAAGCCAGACCACATAAACTACTTTATGGCACTATCCTCACTAGTTAAAAAGGTTCTCTGGAAGAACTCTTTTTTAACATGCTTCCAAAAGACAAACAGGGTCAGAGCAGATTTCTGGTGGCAAACTATTCCACAACAAAGGGACCTTTTGTTAGGATATGTTCTCCTAAATGTGCTCCTTCTAACCTCCCAATAGCCGGGGGCTGTGAACTGTTCTCAAGGACCATCACTCCTAAACATTTCATTAGTTGCATAAAGCATCATGTAATATTACCAAGGGTATGCTTTCCTATAAACTTTAACACACACTCATTATTTAACTGGGAAAAAACCCTGAAGAAGTGCAGGTTTTTTTAAAATGAGGCCTTTCAATAGCCCATTTGAACTAACTTATGAAATTTGAAGCATCCAGAAAAAAAATCTAATCCTATCCATAGCACACTATGCTAGCAGCCAGTATGTAGTTATCACAAATACGTAGAAATGCCCCAACATTAACAATAGTATTTCACATATGCATACTCTTGTCCATATGCTTTTGGAGTTATGGTTTATTTCTGACATAAGAAATGGTATTTCATGAAAGTCCAGTTACTCAAAGCCTCACTATTCTATTATTCTAGGAAAAAAGGATACTGTAAATCAGGGTTTTCCAAACTGGGTAGCTTTCTCTATGCGGATTTCAGCTCTCAAAATACTCCAGCAGAATACTGTAAGTTAAAGTGCTATATATCTAAGATGCTCAGGTTGGAAAAGGTTGCTGTGGGTATTTTAAACCAGTCTATAGATAAATTCATCTTTCCAGCTAAATAGCTCTGGCACATGCCTTAGCATGCAACAGTAAACTTTTGGGAGACTTTGGATTTCAGACAGAAGATGATGTAGAGGCTATAATGAACTGGTTGTGCTATTTTGATAAAGATGAGATAACTGAGGTTAAAGAATTTTAGTATCTGCCCATACGAGGCATGTTTCTATTGATAACTATTTCTTTATTCCCTTGGGTAACCATAGGAACAGTACTTGGCTCAAATCTGCGCAGTCAGATTACAACAACATGTGTGAGCTCAGAGTGCTTAATCACATGCCTTCCTTCATGGAGAAAGCACTTCATGTCTTTTCTCCATAAGATCTCACTTTTGTTGAAGTGTGGATTTTAAACTCAAGGTTCACTAGTTCCTCTGGAAGAGAGTATGAAGTCAAGTGGTCAGCATTTATTCCATGGGTTCTGAATGAAGATAGAATAAATTGATTCCCTGGATATCAAGAGATATGATACCAACAAATATCTTCCTCAATCCAAGCAGCAAAGATACTAACAAGCTTCCCACATTAATTTAAAGTAGGAATTACTTGGGAAAAGGTTTGGGAAGAATGCATCAAGACTGTTACTTCCCAATTATTCCCAGACCAGAAAGAACTTGCAGGGATCATTCTGTACAGTTTTCCACAGAATGCTTAAGACTATCCTCAGTGTAACAATATCACTGCCAGGATGTGAAGATCCAGATTTCTACATAACTATGGGAAGTTTAGGGGTAGCTTCCCACCTCATCCATTTCTGGTTTGATTTTCTTGTTCATTTAATAGTGTGTTTTTCAAGCACCCAGTTGATATTTGTAACAAATTCCAAATGTGAACCTCAAACCTGCCTCTCAGCAAGGGTTAGACCATTAGGAGAGGTAAACATAATAACCAATATTGGGCCACTTATTTAGTACTACAGGTAGTCCTTGCTTAATGACCACAATAGGGACCAAATTGGTCATTAAGCAAAGCAATCATTAAGCGAGTCACCCTGTGACCAGATCCAATTTTACTATCATTTTTACGACAGTTGTTAAGCGAATCACGTGGTTGTTAAACAAATCCAGCTTCCCCAATGGATGTTTTTTGCCGGAATTCGCTTAACCACCACACGATTTGCTTAACAACCACACGATTTGCTTAACAACCATCTTAAAAAAGGTTGCAAAATGCGATCACGTGACCGCAGGGGGTGGTGCAACTGCGACGGTTGCAAGTACAGGTCGTAAAGCACTTTCCCAAGGCCATCGTAACTTTGAACCATCATTAAACAGTCATTAAGCAAGGACTACCTGTAGTACAACTATTCAGATCTGAAGAGGAAAAAGTACTTTGATGAAAATGTTGACATCCTTGTTGTACCTGCTGGTGCTTCTATGAAGCAGTTGTGCCTTTTTCTGGGCTTGCAGAATAGTCCCAGGAAAATAGTCACTTTGAGTTAAGGAGGTGCGGACAGGATGCAACAAGATTCAGAGTAGATTTAGAACCTGTATGTGCACCACATATAGATGACAAAAAGTTTTTAATTTCAACTTTTCATAATAAACCTGGAAATAGTGGGTTACCTCCTATCGGTAGATTGCTGCTGGCATCGGGAAAACAGAAATATAGAAATACTCATCAAAGTTATATGGCCACCCATCTCACTAATGTGACTCTGGGTAGCATACAATAAAATTATTAAAAGAAATCTTAAATAACTATTAAAACAATAAAATATTAATAAGATCACAGGAGAATATACATATGTCCTCTCGTGATTGATTTAATTTGTATGACTCATCTCACCAAGTGACTCTGGACGGTGAACAAAATTTAAAAAATAAAAACAATTAAAATAATACCAAAACTAAAACGCATAGCAGCCAAGAATAAATCACCCATCATAATGATTAAATTAACAACAAAACAGGTCCCTGCACACACTCAGGGTCTCAGGTCCAGAGCCAGGTTTTTAAGGACTTACAAAAAGCCAGCAGGGTGGGGGCCATCCTGATATCTGGAGGGAGAATGTTCCATAAGATGCGTGCTACGGCAGAAAAGGCATCTCTTGTAGGCCCTGCCAGCTGGCATTCCTTAGCCAACAGGACCTGAAGCATGCCCATCTTGCCAGATCAGATCAGACGGGTAGAAACAAGCAGACAGTCCCTCAAGTAACCTGTTCCTAAGTCATGAAGGGCTTTAAAGGTGACAACCAGCACCTTGAATGGACCCAAAAGTACACTGGCAACCAATGCAGTTCCTGGAGTAGAAATGTTACACGTGCTGAATAACCAGTGCCATTTACTACCCATGCTACCGCATTCTGCACCAGATGCTCTTCAAGGGCAGCCCCATGTAAAGTGCATTGCAGTGGTCCAGACCAGAGGTCACGAGGACATGAGTGACAGTGAGCAGAGCCTCCCAGTCCAGGAACCAGCACAACTGGTGCACAACCCAAAGGTGTGCAAAGGCCCTCCTAACCATGACTACCACCTGTTCTTTGAGCAGAAGCTATGAGTCCAGGAGGACCCCCAGATTGTGCACTGTGTCTGTCTGAGGCAGTGCCATCTCATCCAGGACCAATGATGGAAAGTTCCCGGCACCAGAAAGTTCAATCACCCAAAGCCACTCAGTCTTGCTTGGGTTGAGCTGAAGCCTATTGTGCTCCATCCAAGCCCCCACAGTCTCCAGACACTGGGACAGGATGTCCATGGCATCATTCAGGCAGCCTGGGGTGGAGATAAAAAGCTGGGTATCATCAGCATACTGGTGATACCTCACCCCAAACTGTCAGATGACCTCACCCAACGGCCTCATGTAGATATTAAACAGAGGGGGAAAAGAACCGACCCCAGATGCACCCCACAAAGCAGGGTATGTGGACTGGACCTCTCCCCTATTAACATTGACTGGAACTAGCCCCAAAGGAGAACCAACACAACCTCCAATACCAGAGACAGTCCAGAAGGATACCATGACTGGTGGTATCGAAAGCTGCTGAGAGGTCAAGAAGAGCTAGGATGGATGCACTACTTCCATCATGCTCCCACCAGAGATCATCCAAGAGTGTGATCAATGCTGTCTCCATTGCATATCCTGGCCTGAATCCTGACCTAAAGGGATCTAGATAATCCATTTCATCCAGAGTCCTTTGAAGCTGCAGTGCAACCACCTTCCCTTTCTAGAAACTGGACAAAAACTGTCCAGACTGGTTGAGTTGAGAGATGGCCCCTTGAGAAAGGGGCACACCACCGCCTTCTTAAAACTGAAACTCTTCACGTGTATGCAAAATGATACATATATACCCATCATGCTATTCCCTTTGGGATAAACAGTGTTACACAGAGAGCAGAAAAGGAGTAAAGAATACTAATATGTAGAATAAAGAATTGGAAAATCAAATGGCCCAATTTTTAAGAAATGTTAAGTATACTTTGTATGATTTAAGGATGAAGTTAATTCATCTGAAAATCTTATTTTATGCTTACTGGACTCCCAAAAAATGTTTTTAAAAGGATACTTATCAGATTTCTTGTGATGGCATTATAAGCAAAGTAATTCTCCATGCATTCATTCTTGAAGCAAACTCTTCTTGTCTTGCTACACACCACTTTAATATAACATTTACCTCATTTCCACTACATCCAATTACTTGTATGTTTCTCCTGACATAACCACGTCACTTCCATATAATGAAGACAGATGTATATTCTCATGCACAGCCATCTTTACTTCAACAAACACTGATTTTTCACAAATTACATCCTGCCCACTCCTTTTCTACCAGCATTTGCACATCTTAAAATTGCTCCATTCATTTTCCCATCGCTACTTTTGGCCATTTAGATGCAACCTGCAATCATGCACTCTATTTTTCTGTCAAGCACACCTTAGTCATAATGTTGAGATCTATACTTATTACATCACGCAACCTAACATTCAGAGCACCTCATTTTGGTTCTCAGCCAAAAATGTGGCATGATTGACATGCAAAGAACACTCACACCTCCAATGTTATCGTAAATATTTGTTATATATTTATTTATAAATACATTAAATAACCATGGGACACATTTGGTTTTTTACTACCTGTTCAATGTTGAACCATTTATTTCCTCTATTATATATCCTTCTTATATTTGGCAAACCACCTTTCAATTCCATTGCTGTGGGAAACATTCCATAATTCAAACCTATTCACTTTATCCCACACCTTCTCTAAATTGGTTATATGAATATGAGAAAATAAGTTTGTTGCGCATCTCTCAATGAGCTGCTTAAGAGCAACAATCTGGTCTGTAGATCACTGCTCCAGCAAAAAGCCACCCTGCACTCCCCTAATTTTTCTTGCTTCATTAGCAAACCACATCAAAATTTTAACATTTCTCCAGTTATACCATCTACACCTGCATCTTTACCATTTTTTCAGCTTTTTTCACAGCATAATTTGTTTCAATCTTTTGTTTCAGTTTCACCCTATAACATATTATTGCCATACAAATATCTAAAATACTCCTTTCATCATTAATTTACTCCAGCTTCATCCCAAACCATTTCATTATTTTTAATTCCATTTACTCATGATATTCCTTAGTTTGCTTTACCCACTTTCAAAACAATTTTATATACATCAAAATCAGTCTCCATTGTCTCTGCCTCTTTTAACTTTAATTGTTCCTTGCTCTCTTTGATTACACTGTTTGCACCTATAATTTTTTCTATGCACAGATTACACAATATTTTTCTTTCACCCTTATTTTTGTGTCAATATTATCATATACAGGTAGTCCCTAACTTTCAACCATTTGTTCAGCAACCGTTCGAAGTTATGACAGTGCTGAACGAAGGGACTTACGACCTATGCCCAAAGTTATGGTTGTTGCAGCATCCCCGCAGTCACATGATCAAAATTCGAGCACTTTGCAGCCTGCTCACACTTATGACCGCAGGGGCACTGCAACTCCCCCCATCTATGCCCTTTTGGCCCCTGCCGCCCTGTGCTCCGCTGCCCCAACTGAGCTCCGCTGCCCCAAATGACCTTCACTGCTGTCTTGCTCCCGCTGCTGATGAGGCATGTCCATCTTGGCTGCTGGGCCATATAGGGCTGGCTTTGTGCAGCAAAAACGACAACAAAAGCTGCACAAAGGCTAAAGGGGCCACAGCACACCAAAACTCCCCTTTGAGTTGCACTCCTGGGCCATATGGGGCTGGCTTTGCACTACAAAAAAGGGGGGGGGGGAGGAAAAGCCAAAAACATCCTTTTTTCCTTTTTCGCAGTGCAAAGCCAGCCCCACATGGCCCAGGAGCGCAACGCAAAGGGGCTTTTGGCATGCTCCAGCTCAGGGAGGGGCTTTGTGCTTTTTTTTTTTTTTTTAAGCACAACTCCATACACTTCTGTGGCACTCTATAACACAGTTCTTTTCCCTCTGTTCCAGTCAGCTTCCACATATCCTTCTCTTACATCCACTTTCGATTCAGTTTTGTTGGACAATTAACCTATCTTCTAATACTTTTTCCATATTGGACTCATACTTGCTTTTCCTTTAATTCTGCTTTAATATTTTTAAAAAATAGGAAAAATGTAACGGAAACAGGAAAATGGGGGAAAAAGTAGGACATGGTACTGAGATTGTGGGTCATCCAGAGGGAAATATGATCCTAACAGTACTTCTAGGTCTCTCCATGCTTTCAATCCCATCAACTATGCCATATTTCTGTGGGATTAAGTCTTAGGAGAATTGTTTTGTAATGGTTCTGATTTTTTCTACTGAGACTCACCCAGACCATGGTACTGAGGGAATGTTTGACATCCAAATTGTTGATTTATGATGTCCATAGATTTCTCCCTCTGCAGTGTTTAAATCTACATGAAATTACTGGTAATATTGGTTCAGGGTAAACTGATTACACCCAGCTCTACTACTTTTTTCAACTCAATTTCAAGGAAGCAATTGGAACCCCTGAATATTGTTTAAATTTGAATCTACGCTGGATGAAGAAAAGCAAACTGAAATTAAGTCAGAAAAGATGGAGATGCTATTGATAATGGGAAACAGACTCAGGGTCTAAGTTGGTCATCTCCTGTAGAAAAAGCAGGTTTGCACTCTGAGAGTGCTCCTTATCCCCCAATGTAACTGGATTTACAGGTGAGGCCTGTGGCAAGGAGCATATTTGTATAATTACAACGAATGTGTCAACTATGACCTTTCTTCAGCCATTCAAACCTAGTAATGGTTACCTACACCCTAGTCATATCCTGCCTTAATTACTGCAACACTTCCCAAGGAGATATGTTTGGTCTCCACTATTTGATTTTAACTATACTGTTTATTATGTTTATAATTTGTATTTTTATGGCTGTGTTACCATAACTCAATGAACCCACAGACCCATCTCAACTCTCTTTTAGCCTAGTCTAGTCTGTTGAATGAACCCAACCATTAAGATAGAGAAGAATGCCTCATTTGCTCAATAAGCATTACTAAGTAATTTTTACATAGTTCCTCTACATTACAACAATACTGGCTCTGAATTAGTCATCCCTGTTGTAGAGACATTGTCACGGCTGTAAATAAAGATATATTCCCATAAATTTCACAATATTTCACAAATCAGTAATTTTACAGGTTTTCCTTCAAGTCTTCTCTTCCAGAAGGTTTAACAGGATAATCTTGCTGGGATTTAATTATTTCTCTTCTGACAATTAATAAATAATAGGTAATCAGACTAATAGATTTGAGCAGACTTGTTCCATTTGGCAGTGCTCATTAACAGCAACACTAAGAAAACCAGCAGTATCCTTAGCTGTACATTCTTGACATTGGCAAAATACTCTTGCAAAAAAGCACACCCTTAAGCAGCAACAATGACATCATCTTTGTCAGGCAGCTTTAAGCACAGCTGCTGCATCAACTTTTCATCTTTGCTAGGAAACAGATCATCAGCAGATATACGTGCAGCAAGATACACCAGGCTAGATAACTATTGAGAAGTAGTGAGTCCATGAAATGCCTGTATGAAAAGCAATGCTACCAGTTACTATACCATTTCAGTACACTAATTATTTGATTATACAGCCTACCTTTAACTTTCATTACACAAATGTGAGTTGCCTAATAAAGCTCCCTGAACCAGCTCTCTATTTGCTGAGTTTAAACATTTGAAAAACCCATCAGCAATGCCAAGCTGGAAAGTAGGGACATGTTAGCTGAATGAAAACCTTCCCTGAGCCGGTGCATTTCAAAAGTGTTGGATTACAACTTTTACAGTGGCTAGAAATTACTCCTATATTTTTAGACATCTTAACTGCTGAGCATCAGTTTGAAAAAGGCTTAAGTCCACAAATAGTAAATATTCCAGTTCTAAATAGAAATTAGCATGAGATGTCAGAATACTAGCAAGAACTTATGCTCTCTGTACATTGCTTATACTTTTGTTTAAAGGAATGCTTACGCTCATTAAATATTCATATTTAGAGAATGGACAGAATGCAGTTTGACTGCTTGAAGCGATTTTCACCATACATCTCAAATAGCAGTGCTGGCAGCAGCTTGTATTTTCCACTTTGCGTATATAATTGAACCCAAAAGCTGTGATCAAGAGTAGCCAAGAAAACTGAACGTAATTGGCATAAATGCCAGCATTATTGCCTCTATTTGTCCAAAATCAGCTTCCATATATCTCACTGCCAACCACAGCTATTTATGGTGTCAACATAAATAGAATCTTATTCCAGGAGTGTAGTTAAAAAAATAATAATTGGCACTTAATGCATTCAATTATCTCCCAAACAATACCACTGAGCAAAGCCAATCAGTCTTCTTCAAGCTTGAACCTTCCACGTATTATAAATTACACTTTCTATCTAGCTGTTATGGTCTATTATCAGAGATTATGGAAATATGGAATGACCTAGATTAGAAAAACTGGAACAGATCATGAAAAGCAAATGCTATAGACATAAACCAGGATTTCCTTAACTGGAATCCTGCAAGATTTCCACATTAATTCCCCTAAGAGAGAAGGCTAAAAATGCTCAACAGTATACAAGCATATCTGAAGTTAAAGCCAACAATGTTTTTAATAGACTGCTGGCAGAGTGTAATGTATGACAGCAAGTTCAACACAGATACACAATGGTTTCTATACAATTTTAGCTAACTGTTTGCTCTCTATCATATGCATACTGAAATTTGTGAAAGTTGTAGCTCCAGTGTTGCTCCAAATTTGATAGGGAATCTGACAAACCATAGCTTACAGAGCATAATAACACAACCAGTAAACTACAATCAAAACAAATTACATTATTGTTTAGTGTGATGTGTCTGTCTAGCTATTAGCTGGCAGCTGAGCAAGATACAGAAATAGACTTTTAAAGAAAGGAGAGCAATTAAAATGGTAGTGTGGAATAATTAAGTAGATGAGGGATTTGTCTAACACAAGATAAAATATTACAAGTCAGTAATGGTGGAGGTGAGAGCCAGTTTGGTGTAGTGGTTATCAGGCTAGAAATTGGGAGACCATGAGTTTTAGTCCTACCAGGTATGAAACCAGTTGGGTGACTTTAGGCTAGTCACTCACTCTCAGCCCTAGGAAACCACTTCTGAAAATGTTCTCAAGATAACTGCAGGGATTTGTTCAGGCAGTTACCAAGACTGGTTTGAAGGCACAGGCACACAATGGTGGAGGCATATGAACATTTGGGAAGGAAAAACATCTCAATTGCTATCACTGCAAGATGATCCACATCAGCTATTTGAAACAGACAAGGCCATTACCAACTTTGCATATTATTGTGGACTAGTCACACTTCATTTTTTATGAAAGTTCAGCAGTAGCATCTTTTAATTAAAGATGTACAAGATTTGGCATTTCCATCATACTTGTAAAATTAGTCATCGCAGATGGAACTCAGCCAGGATTACAATAAAGTGCCATCTGCTTATAAAACTAATATAAAGTAAAAAAGAAAGAAAAGAAGACAAAACTAAGGCAAAAGTGCAAGATGAAAAGATGAAAAGAAATATAAAGCTTCTGATTTTCTTTGCAGCAAATACAAGTATAATTACAAAATTATCTCTTACTCTATGCTTACAAAAAGAAAGTCTTTTTTCTATTATTTATTTTTCTAATCATCAAAACTACAAATAATCAGTTCATTTTTTCCTGTTTCATGCAAAAAGTCTATAAGGGGTTTCCACTCAGCAATTAATGTAGATATTGTCTTTTCTCTAATCAAGGAAGTCAGTTTAGCCTCTCTGCAAGTTACATCATCTTCACCAACCATTCCTCTATTGTGGGTAATGCTGAACCTTTCCACTTTTGAGCATATAATAATCTTGCTGCAGTTGCCATATATAAAAACAAAATTCCATGACTTTTTTCCAAGCTATCTGTCCATTAATCCTGAAAGAAAAGCCTCTGGTTTCAATTGTACATTAGTCTTTAAAATCTTCTGAATCAGTTTATGTATTTGTATCCAAAATGTTTTGGCTTTATTACATGTCCTAATCACTCACAACAAATTATAATGTGTTTTTTATAAATATCCACAATCAGAAAAACCGCCTTTGGTTCCTGATAATTGTCCCCAATTTATTTTTTCATTTTTTCTGTGCAGGTGAGCCCAGAGCCAGAGTAATGTAATGGTTAAAGCATCTGATTGGCACCAAGGAAACCCAGGTACTAGTCCACCCTTAGCCATGGAAGCTACTGGGTGATTTTGGGCCAGCCAATCTCATAGGGTTGTTGGAGGGAAAAACAGAAAGAGGGAGTGCTATGTATGCTACTTTGAGCTCTTGAACAAAAATACTGGATATAAATCTGACAAATAAAAGGTCACTCTTCAACCAATGAGACAGAGCACCTTCTAGAGTTATCCAACCATTGCAGTGTCATAATAACACCAATGAGGACAGTCTGTATATCCCTTCACCATTGACTGGTGATGCTAGGAAGTTGCTATAAGTTATGGGGGAGATGGCCAAAGGCACCACAACTACCAACCACCATTTTTGTTTTGTAAGGATTTCTAAGGGGATTAGAGACATATTCAACATAGAGATTATGCTGCTGAGTTGAACTTTGCTTTTAATATACCTCTTTAACTTTTAAAATAAATAGGGAAAAATTAAAAGTGAGTTTGAAAGAAAAGTCTAATAGGTGCTAAGGGAGTTACCATTGCACACATTATAGTTGATTGGTATTTTTAAATAGAAGACAGTGAAAGGCTATCCTTTATTATTTACTATATTGACTATAATCCAAGTGCAAATATGCATAACCTCAAAATCCTGTAACTGGTCCAGAAGCCATTATGGATTTACTCACACTAACAACAGTTCTATAGCATTTGAGGCAGGTCTCCTACCTATCAGCTACTACTGAAAACTTCAACTGTTTGAAGCAAAAACTATGCTTTACATAGCAGGAGTATGTTTGTATTATTTGTCTGGAATTTTCAGTACAATAAACCAACAGTTCTCAAACTGTGGGTTAGGGTCCTGGGGGTGGGGCAGAGCTATGGTTTTTTAAAAACCTGCTCAACCTTGCACAGATAGGGACAGAATGCTACCAAAACTACTTCTGGGATTTGCTAATTTTGCCTGCGCAAGCCCTAGAGGGCAGTATTGATACTTCAACATTTGAGAGCCTCATTAATTAAAACTGAACTATTAAACGAGGAATATTTATTTCTTGCACATTAAAAGTCACACAAATTCATTTTTCATTTTCAGAGATGGTGGTAATGCAAAGTTTGAGAGCCTCTTACCATAAGTAGAAAAATAAACATTTAAGTGCAAATTGAAATCACTATATATTTTGAATCATTGATGTCCTACAAGTTCTTATAGATTTTCAGCTATATTAATTGAACTTTAATTCAAAGCATATGACAAATCTGTCTTTAGAGAAACACTGCTACAGAGCCTCCTATTTTCCATATCACAATTTCCAAAGCAATAAAGTTGTATGTACCAGTTCCTAGAAACACTTGATGACATTTAATCCCTAGATAAATTGTACTTAACTACTCATGAACTAAATCATGTGCTTAATCAGCTGCTGAAATCACAAGGGAAGAAAGCATGCTTGCTCTTCCCAGCTAAGAAGGCAAGCCATAGAGCAAGATATATGGATTCCACTTAATATAGGTTAATTTTACTGCCCAGCAACTAAATAAAAAAGCAAATTATTTTGAGCTCCAACACAATCTAAATCAGATATCTAGGTTATATAGTCATCATTTGAGCCCAGAAATATTTTTAGATTTAATAGTTAAATTTATAGATTCCTTCCTTATTTGAAATTGCTTAGCTTTCATTGTGGTATACAGTTATCCTAGTAAAACCAATTTAATGGCCCAATCCATTATTCTTGCCATTTGCCTTAAATTGCCAGGCTTTAAATACCTAAATATTCCTAATAATGCTTCTTCAGTCTGATGACATATTCATACACAATAGTCCCAAAGATAAGGTTAGATTTACTCAAGGGTATCAGTGAGTCAAGTCTTGAAGCCCACTTTTGTCCTTGAAGTCATTTATTGTCTAACATTCTGATGAAGTACTTAAGGCAATACAGAAAGACACTGCTTTGTTTACCATCCCTAACTTAGTAAATTACATAATGTTTGGACAGTAAGATAACATTGTGAGTCCCAACTGATTTATCATTCATATACTCAAAGGAAACTTGTCCTTTGAGTATATGAATGATACAACTCAATCTTGTATTAGATTGCTCTTAACTGTCCTTGTACATAATCACTCAATTCATCCCACTCTAGAATTTACTCTCAAAAGAACTGTCCAGCAACACACAACAAGGCATTTGCAGCACAACCTGGATACATATAATCATGCTACACTAAGTTCAGGTAGGGCTATTTCCTAATATGCATATTAAGATTGCAGTATTCAGCCACTACGGGGAAAAAAAGGCACTTCTATTTACTCGGAATAATATAGGCATTTCAGCTGGGAGATGGGGCGGGAACAGTAGCAAGGAACAGATACCTTTGTAGGTAGCTTTAGACATAAAACTATAGAAAAAAAGCTCGCGCTTCTTTAAATATCGGAGTTCGATATTTACAGGACAACAAATTGAAGCAAGGCCAAAGCCATGAATCCATATTGTATTAAGCTTTCAACTGGGAGCTACAGGAAGCGTTATTGTTTAGCCAGCAGAGCAGGGAGAAGAGGGTTGGGCCGGCTTTGGAGCTGCTCAGCAGCTCTCACCTTTCAGCTTTCCAGTGGGCCAGGAACCAGCTACTGTTCAGCCAAACCACACAATCCTTGAAACTGACAGTGGGTTCTATAGTCCACGTTTCTTTGTTCCGGAAAACGGAGGGGTGGAGAAAGAGGAGGAAGACAGAAGCCACTCTCTCTCTCCCTTCTTCCCAGGGACACCCTACCGGCAGCGCTCTCGCCTTGCCAATCCCCCGCCCACCGCAGATGATCGTTATTAAGCGGCTGCCTCCCCCGCTAAACTGGCCCTATAGGGAACTACCTCACCCCAGCCCCAAAGCGAACAGGGCGGGGCCCAGGCGGCCGCTCCCTCCTCCCGTCGCGAACACGGCCGAGAAAAAGGCAGTGACAAAGGAATCCCCCTTCGGACGCCACCGAGAGAGCCGCGCCCTTCTCCCGTTCTCCAACCCAGAGGGCTAAGCGAACGTCCCCCTCCCGCACCCCGTCGGGCCTCTCTCCCGACGTCAAGCCCAACAGACACCCCACGTTCGTCACTCTCCCGGGGACCTCTAGTACCGTCGGACTCACCGTGTAAGACGACGCGAGCCGGCTTACCGCGCTGTCCCTCCGCACCTTCACGACTACCAACCCTCCGCTCCGTTCAGCTCCGCTTTAATGGGGCCAAACACCCTCCCCGCTTTCACTTCCGCCTCTTGCTCACCCCTTCCGGTCACGGGACCCGCCCGGCGTGTTGATGCACTGACGTTCCGAAAGGGCGGGGCCAGAGGTTGGACGGGTTTCGGGAAGCCCGTGGCTCTAATTAGGCTCACGCTCTAGCCTTTGGCGGCAGCTCTATGGTACGTGTCATTGCGTCCCCTTGCACGATTCTGAAGCGGCGTTTGTTACGGGAGGCTGGTCGCTGAGAATCCTCTGAACAGCTTGGTGTCATTTCCAAAATTCATAGCATGGTAGTATCTTTATTACAGTATCCCAGTTGCACCACAACCAGCGTTAGCCTTTAAAATTTCTATGTCTTCATCAGGAAGGATGTTACAAAAACAGGTGGGGAGGGGAAAGAATGGAAGGAAAGTTTGCCGAAAACCTTAAGTCTCTGTGGACTGAGCTTCTAAACTCGGGATTTTTTAAATTGTCCCGGAGCTTCCTGAGGCAGCTCCCCAATGCAGGGAGGCGGGAGCTATTCAGTCAGCCTGCTCTAGCGCCTGATGGGACCCGCTGGTTTTCAGAGAGTGCTTGGAGAGTTTCTAAGACTGAGATCGTGCTAATGGCCCTAGAGAAAAAGAAGTAGCAAAAAATGTAGTTTTCGCACGTAAAGATTTAAAAAGGCAGACAAAATATAAAGGGATTTTGATGGAAATCAAGCATTGTGCTGGAAATAAGTGGAAAGGACTATCAAAGAGACTATAACAACATGATTGGAATTAAAAATAACTGATGAAATTACTTGTGATGAAACTGAAGTGACAAAATGCTAGAAATAATATTTTAGAGATTTGCATGAGAAGAGTGATATGTTAAAGAGTGGAACTGACAGAAATACTATACATGTTAGTGTCCAAAAATTTAGTAAAAAGGAAATCACAAAAAGGATGGGAATATTGAAAAATGGCAAGGCTGCTAGTGTAGATAGTGTAACTGTAGAAATGTTAAAATACAGATGAGGATTGCTTATGGAGTGGCTATGTGATTTGAGTGTGAAAACTGCATCTGTTCCTGATGATTGAAAGAACACTATTGTTCTTTCCTTATGTAAGAGAAAAGTAAGTAATGGAGACATTTATGAATGTGAGAATGAAAGTTTACTGTATGTTTGCTATTTTAAAGAAAGCATATGTTAAATAAATAGGATTGAATTATGGAATGTTCTATGTGAGTATGGAGTTGAAAGTAGGTTGCTGAATGTGATAGGAACAATATATGATGGAATATTATATGGTATATGGTAATATTAAACGGTTTTCTTTGAGAAGGGAGTAAGACAAGGACTGTTTCATATATTTATGGATAAATGTATAAAGTATGCTTGTGCTGATAACAGAAATGTGTTGTTTGGGGGTGTGAACATGTTTGTACTTTTGTATACAGATGATGCCATGTTGTTTGGCTGAGAACCCCAATAATTTGCAGTGAATGTTAGATAGCTTGTATGATGCAACAAGAAGCATGGATCTGAGAATTAATGTATCTAAGATCAAGGTAGTTGTGTTTCACAAAGAAATTGGATGGAATAACAAGAAATACATATATGACAATAAATTAAAGGAAGCAGATGAATTTATGTATCTTGATAAAATGTTTACAAGATGAGGTAATGGATGGAGAAGTTATATGATGCATAAATATTAATAGATAGTGAATAGTATGTGGTCTCTTGCAAGGAATTAATGTCAAGTATAACAGTGTACTCCATTCACTTTGATATAGGGAAGTGAGAATAGAGTTGAGTATGTCAGGAGAAAGATAAAAATTGAATGCAGCAGGACTGAGGTATTTAAGAAGTGTATGTGGCAAACAAAGAAGAGATCAGGTCAACAGTAAATGGGTGCTAAACAAATGTAGGCTGAACACAAAAGTGAGTGATAAGTATGAAAGTATACTGAGGTAGTTTGGTCTTATAGAGAGAAGAAATGAGGACTGAATCACAAAATATTTGAAGGAAGAATAGTTCAAGAGGAAATGGAAGACAGAGAAAGCTGTGGTTGTATGGTATTGATGAGATCTTCAGAAAATGAGAGGTGAGAAGTTTAAAGAACAAAAGGAACAGTGCCATGGACAAGGTGGAAGTAATAATAGTTTGTAAGGAAGAAAGGTATGGAGAAGTATAGTGAATGGTGTTAGTATAAAGTAGATTTAGCTAGATTTCTTTTTCTTAATGCATGCCTTTATTTCTTTTGCTTAGTACTTTTTACTCTTCCTCTATGCTTTGCATAACACTACTTACAGATAGTCCTTGAGTTACGACCATTTGTTCAGCAACCATTCGAAGTTATGGCAGCACTGAATAAATGGCACTTATGCCCGGTCCCTGAAGTTATGGCCATTGCAGTGCCCCCGCGATTACATTATCAAAATTCAGGTGCTTTGCAGCCTGCCTGCGCTTATGACCACAGGGGTGCCTCAACTCCTGCCACCCACCTACCTCTCCCCCATCTGGGCTCTTTTGGCCCCATGCACTCTGCAGTCCCCGCTGCCCTGTGCTCCATCACCCCCAGCTGACCTTTGCCATCTTCTTGCTCCTGCTGCTGACAAAGCACGCCTGGCCTGGCCCTTTGCAAGGCGGCTGTTGGCCACATGAAACTCTGCACTGGTTTCCTCACAAGACCTGGGGAAGATGGCCTCGCATGGTTAGCAACTGCATTGCAAAGGGCCAGGCTGGGCATGCCTCATCAGCAGCGGGAGCAAGAAGACACTGAAGGTCAGCTGGGGTGGTGGAGCACAGGGAGGCAAGGGCCTTGGAGTGCAGGATGGTGAGGGCAGCTGGGGCTGGGCTGGGCAGGGCCAGGGAGACTGCAGCTTCATGCTGCACTGCTGGGCCAGGCTGGGTTGGCTGTGGCTTCCCGGGGCGGCTGCAGCTTTGCACTGCAATGCACGTGGGTTTCTTGCAGCCCCGGAGCTGCGGCATGCCAAGAAGCCCCTGAGCTGCAGTGTGGCAAGCAGTCCCAGAGCTGCGCAATTCTGGAGCTGCTTGCCACCCTATAAGGCAGGGTGCAGGGCAGCCAAAAGGATGTGGGGGGAATAGCAGTTGGGGGGAATTGAAGGGGAGGAAGTCCCTTGCCTTGGAAGAACTGAGGCTTGGGGCTGGAAGGGATCATATTAGGAATGGCTTGGATTGGGGTGGGTCCTTGATTAATGACCGGTGTAATTCAGTTAGCAATGGCAACAGGGAATGCCAGGATTGCCGTCGCTAAGCAATGCTGTCACGTGATGTCAAGCTTTATGACTGTATTGCTTAGCTACAGAAATTCTGGTTCCAATTGCTGTTGTAACTTGAGGACTACCTGTATCCTGAAAGGGAATAGCATCCTAGATATGTATGTATTATACAGGAAATATGCATAAAGAAAAAAAAACAATTCAAATCAAACTTATGGAAACTATATATCATGGAAAGATAGGTTTAGGACAAGATTGGAAGGAATCTAATCCAACCCTCTACCTCATGCAGAAATCCAGTCCTGCAGCATCCCCAACAGAGGGCCATCTAGCCTCTTTAAACACAAGTGAAGGAGAGTCCATACTTCCTGGGGCAGGCTGTTCTGCTGTTTTATTTTTATTTATGTACAGGGTTTATAGGCTGCTCCAAATAACTGACTCTCAGTGGCGTACACTGTTGAACAGCTCTTACTAATAGGAAATTTTTCCTGATATCTAACTGAATTTTGCTGCATCTTAGTTTAAATCTCATTTCTTGCTTATGTTCTGAAATAACTCTGACCAATTCTGTCCTACCTTCTTTGTCACAGCTCTCCAGATACTTGAAAACAAATCACCTATCTCCTCATGGTCTTCTGTTCCCAAGGCTACAAATATGCACTGTAATGCCTCCAAAGGTTTATTCTGCCTAAGTTTTTCTTTCTAGGCCCCTTATTATTTTGATTGCTTTTCTTTCAATACACTCCAGTTTGTCAGTGTTAGTCCTAAAAAGTGATACCTAGAGCTTGACACAATGCTCTAGGTACAGCCCAGCCAATGCAAAAGAGGGAGAAACAACGTCTTGTGGTCAATACCAAAACATATTGTGTATTATGCAGGAATGCACTGTATTCCTACTACTGTGGGAGATATGTAGCAGGTTTTGCCTATTTTATGCTGGTATTTTACCTACAATAAGATAGACTTGAAATGTGACAAAGAGCATTACAGTATCTTTCAGAAGCCCCTCAGTGGTTCTCTTCTGTACAGACATCATACTTTCTCAGAGCATAATTTCTATTAATAAAGTCTGGATTGGCATAACCTGAACTGTGATTGGTTCCACACTACCGTAGAATCCTGTAGTGTTGCTTAGCTATTTCTTTCCAACAATTGCAAAGGATTTAAAATGATGGTTCCACACATTAATTCTGGCACTGCTACTTGATCTGTTTGAACTGTTCTGAAGCTGAGAGTGGATCTGCCTGATCACATGAAGTCAGATTTTTTGGAAACCTGAATTAGTTCTTTGTCTGTCATTACACTTAAAAAAAAAAACAAGAGCAAGGTGAGACACTTTTTCTGTAATGCTGTGGCTGAATATAACATAGGAAATTTGTGTTCTTCTTGGTAAGAATACCTGTGTTATGTAGTCTCCTGGACTTAAGTAAACATTAACTCCATCCCACAAGGCTCAGCATCATATTTCTGGAACTGCCATCTCCATCTCCTTCCCCCCACTCCAGCTGTCTAAAACTATGGGTACTGGGATTGGGGAATCGCCTATCTGCAAATCACTGATTTGCTGTCTTTAGGAGAATAGTATTAAAGCAACTTGGGTCTCCCCCCAGCATCCCCCCCCCAAACACTAACTTTTCATAGTTTTCCATTACAGCATCGTGGATCAGGGATGGGACACTATCCTCTCTGGTATAAAGTGGGGGAGAAGAGATTTTTTTCTACCTAGGATCCATATTAATTCAGGGCTTAGGGCACAATTATGACAATTATTGTACTCTCCCACTGGTTTCCCAGAGGAGCACAATGGACTCATGGGGATCTCTGCCTTGTCTCAGCATCCAAGATCAGCAGGAGTGAAATAGGTAGCATGCCCTCTTTGGAGGGCAGAAATGGTACTACATGGAAATGGCCTTTGCAGAGTTTTTCAGCAATAGCATTCCTTACGTTGAAATCCTCCTAAAAATTTACTTGCATATGAGAACCTTATTGCAAGGTTCCATCCAGCAATAGGACTTTCTTGGTGTAAGCTATGCCGAGTAAGAACAAGATTATCTCTTCTTCAGAAGTTAATTAGTAGCTATATCAACTACAAGCTTATGCTATTTATACTTCTTACAAGGTAAGTCCCAGTAAAATTAGTACACAGTTATGAATGAAAGAAACAAAGACAGGTATTCTACAGTACATTAGGCTAAAATGTGATTGGCTGGCTTGTGACTCATTGGATGTGTTTGCCTGACACACTTAACACAAACTAGCTAACTACACTGTAGCCTAGTACACTGTGTGATTTCTGTATTAGACAATAAATCTTTAATTATGGTTAGCATGTTGTGTAAACACAGCTATGGTGGAAATTGTGGTGGGAATTTTTAGGATGCCTGACATGTCTGACTGAACCCACTGAATTTATTAGGTCCTATTTCTGATAATTACTTCCTTTTTGCACTTAATTTTAATGAAAAAGCAAAATTACATATGGGAACTGAATAATTAGATAATAACAATAATTATAGTCTTATGTCCCATTGAAATAAAATCCATCATTGCAATAATTAAAAGACATTAATTCAAGGTCAACGGTGCTTACCAGTCCTGTCCCTCCTCAAGCCAAAAGCGATAAATTGGGCAGAATCTGCTAACAGGAATGATATACTGTAATGGTGAAGGCACACCAGGCAAATACACTGCTACAACTGAACTTTATTATAAAAAAAATTTTTTTTTAAGAAATCTTCAAGCATGAAAAGCACAGATGGAAAACATAAAAAGCACCAAAATGAAATGGGTGGCATTACCTTTGTCTGCCTACTTCCTAAAAATTTGTGAACAAAGAATGATAATTCCAAAGAGAAATTCTGAGGCCTTGAATCCATAAAATTCAGCAAAAAGCATATGATTATTACAACGATTAAATCATGAAAAGGCAACCTGTGGTCTTCCAGATGTTGCTGAAGTAAAATTCCATCATCTCTCATCATTGATCATGCTAAGTGCAGCTAATTAGAGAATTCAACAATATTTGGAGAGCCACACATTAGCTATCCCTACCTTAAACAAGGCAAAGCTATTTTAGAACATAACACAAATATTTCCATATCCAGATTACATATAGAAAACTTCAATTATTAGCTTTCCTGATGAACTCTAGAAGCTGAATAACATCACAAATATTTTGTCCTTAATTCTTAAAACAAAAAACAAAATGTAATTTTTCATATATATTTGACATTAATCTTAGAATTGCTGTATATTCTTGAAAACACTGCAGACAGGAAAAGATCTTTGTCAAAGTTTACTCCAAAATTAATACAAACCCCAGATCAATCACCCATGGCAATGTAATAATCTTTTCTTTTGCCAGGAAAAGCTATTATATGACAGGCTGAATTGAATGATGATTTTAGAAGGTTCCAGCACCTAAAATTAATTAATTAATTAATTAATTAATATAGCGGCTGGATAGAATAGTGGTTAGAACACCGCCTTTGATGCAGGAGACCGGGGTTCAAATCCCGGCTGGCACCTACCTTACCAGTAGGGGTCCTTGGGCAAAGACCCCCTAATGCTTCACCTGCCTACCTCAAATATGAGAGTGGCACGAACTAAGAGAGTCATGCCGTCTCGGACGTCGCCCAGATTAACAAGGTCCGCGTCAGATGTTGGGGAACCAGGACAATCTGATGTTAAGTGGGCTACTGGAACAAACCATACATGGACGAGACAAGAAAACTTGGAGTTGATGGAATGCTACTACAACAGTGGACCTAATGAGAGGGGATATATGAAACGTATGAGGGAACTATGGATAGACAGAAGGCCTACATCCACACTAACTGAGAAACAACTAGTTACCCAGCGCTTCAACATAGTAAAGAGGAAGCTGCTCTCACAACTCGAGATAGACCAACTCTACATTACAACTCGGACTCAAGCAGACCTGGAAGAACAAGCAGTTGTGCAGCCAACACCTGAAGCTGGAATGTCACTGCCACCCCTTCTATTACAGAGCACAGCAACTTATATGAGGCATAAGATCATGGATAAACTAGCTATAGTCAACCCTCAAGTCCGATTACCAAGGCTCAGTGGAGAAGTACCATCAGATAGTATGCTAGAAGATGCCAACAGAGCCCTCCAGACAATCCCTACTACCACCATAACTGAAACCAATGAATTGGTATATGGTACAGCCACTGTAATCCTGGAACTGCTTGGCTACACGATCAAGAAGAACAGCAGTACATACCCACCCTGGAAAATGAGATTGGAGGCTAAGATCAAGGCAACTCAGAGAGAAGTCAGTCAGCTGGTGGAACTACAGAAGCGTGTGGAGATTAAGGATAAGACTCGGCTACTGAAAAAATACATGGGCCTGACTCCATCTGAAGCCCTAGAGACTGCTAAACAAAGGCTCACAGCACTGGCTACCAGGCTAAGGAGATACACTAGAGAAGCAGAGGCCAAGAAGATAAATGCCCTGTTCTCCAAAGAACCATCCAAAGTGTACTCCCAACTGCAGTGCAACCACAGAGTATCAGCTGAGCCACCAGCAGCAGAAACTGAACAGTACTGGAAGAACATATGGGAGAAAGAGAAGACACATAACACCAGTGCAAAGTGGCTGCAGGACCTGAAAGCAGACCACAGCAATCTCCCAGAACAGGAACCAGTCACCATCACAGTAGCAGACATCCAACAGCGGGTCAAGAACATGAAAAGCTGGACAGCACCTGGCCCGGACATGATCCACACCTACTGGCTAAAGAAACTAACAGCAGTGCATGAACGCTTAGCAGCACAGATGAACCAACTGCTAGCAGCAGGCTCCCACCCAGACTGGCTAACACAAGGAAGGACAGTGCTGATCATGAAAGACCCTCACAAAGGAACAGCACCATCCAACTACCGGCCAATAACCTGCCTCCCCATAACATGGAAAGTTCTATCAGGCATCCTAGCTGCCAAGCTATAAGACCATATGGGCCAGTACATGAGCACAGCTCAGAAGGGCATTGGGAACAACACCAGAGGCTCAAAACACCAGTTACTCATAGATAGAGCAGTCACCCGAGATTCAAGGTCTAGGCAGACCAATCTGAGCACAGCCTGGATTGACTACAGGAAAGCCTATGACTCAATGCCGCACACATGGATCTGTGAATGCCTGGCACTATACAAAGTGAACAGGACACTAAGGACCTTCCTCAAGAACTCAATGGGACTGTGGAAGACAACACTGGAAGTGAACTCAAGACAGCTCGCACAAGTGGCCATCAAGTGCGGCATATACCAAGGTGATGCACTGTCCCCACTGCTGTTCTGCATAGGCTTAAACCCCCTCAGCCAGATAATCACAAGATCTGGATATGGGTACAAGTTAAAGAGTGGAATCACCATCAGCCACCTCCTCTACATGGATGACATCAAGCTGTATGCTAAGAGTGAACGAGACATTGTCAGGTTTAGCCCATGAAACTCCAGGAGACTATACAGATTCAATCCAGCAAGGTTTATTTGGCTTTAGCCTATACAGAGAATCTTCCCAGACTGAGAGCAGTTCCCAGGGTCAATCCGTAAACACTCCTAGCATTCCTCAGGGAGGGGCCAGTTTCATCCTCTTATCTCTCCCTCACTGTTCGGGGGATAACAGTACATGCTTGACCCCCCTTGCCTGGCCATTCTCTGCCCACACTCTCACAGACATCGACTCACTGATCCACCTGACACGGATCTACAGTGAGGACATTGGGATGTCATTCGGACTGGAGAAGTGTGGCAGGATGATAGTAAAGAGAGGGAAGGTAGTTAAGACCAATGGAGTGGAACTACCAGTGGGCCACATAGCAGACATAGAGACCAGCTATAAATATCTTGGTGTCCCACAGTCACACGGGAACCATGAGGAGGAGGCAAGGAAGACAGCAACATCCAAGTACCACCAAAGGATAAGACAGGTCCTGAAGAGCCAGCTGAATGGGAAGAACAAGATCCACGCCATTAACATGTATGCCCTGCCAGTCATCAGATACCCTGCCGGTATAGTGAGCTGGCCAAAGGAAGACATGGAGGCTGCCGATGTGAAGACCCGGAAGCTCCTCACAATGTATGGAGGTTTCCACCCCAAGTCCAACACCCAGAGACTATACACCAGCCGCAAAGAGGGCGGGCGGGGTCTGATGAGTGTCAAAGCCACTGTCCTGGACAAAACCCGGAGTATCCAGTAGTACATCAGTAAGATGGCACCCAAAGATGAGCTGCTGAGAGAATGCCTCAGGCAGCAGCAGACATGGGAGGAAGTTCAAGCAGAGGAAATACCATGGCAAGACAAGCCCCTGCATGGGATGTACCATCGACAGATAGCTGAGATGGCTGACATTGGGAAATCCTATCAGTGGCTGGAAAGGGCCAGACTAAAAGAACAGGCACTAAGCACCAGATCCATAGAAGCAGGGGTCTACCACACTAGACAGGACCCAAGGTGCAGATTGTGCAAAGAGGCCTCAGAGACAGTCCAACACATAGTGGCAGGGTGTAAGATGCAGGCAGGAACAGCATACACTGAACGGCACAACCAAGTAGCTGGCATTGTGTACAGGAACATCTGCACAGTGTATGGGCTAGACCCACCCAAGTCCAGATGGGAGATTCCACAGAAGGTCGTGGAGAATAACAGGGCAAAGATCCTGTGGGACTTCCAGATCCAGATGGACAGGCAGGTGCTGGCTAATGAACCAGACCGTGGTAGTAGACAAAGACCAGAAGACAGTGGTAGTGATAGATGTAGCAGTGCCAAGTGACAGCAACATCAGGAAGAAGGAGCATGAGAAGTTGGAGAAGTACCAGGGCCTGAAGGAGGAAATCAAGAGGATGTGGAAAGTAAAGGCCAAAGTGGTCCCAGTGGTGGTAGGAGCACTCGGGGCCGTGACTCCTAAGCTGGGAGAGTGGCTCCAACAGATCCCAGGGACAACATCAGAGCTCTCTGTGCAGAAGAATGCAGTGCTAGGAACAGCTAAGATACTGTGCAGAACCCTCAAACTCCCAGGCCTCTGGTAGAGGACCCGAGATTGAGGAAGACACATACCACCCATAGGGGTGAGAGGGAATTTTTTAATAAATAAATAAATAAATAAATAAATAAATAAATAAATAGTGCCTTCAAGTCAACATTGACTCCTGGCAACTGCCTGGACAAGTCCCTGCAGTTTTCTTGGTAAGATTTCAGAAGTGATTTGCCATCATCTGCTTCCTAGGGCTGAGAGAAAGTGACTGGCCCAAAGTTACCTAGCTGGCTTCATGCCTAAAGCAGGACTAGAATTCACGGCCTCCTGGTTTCTAGCCTGGTGCCTTAATTACTACACCAAACTGGCTTTCAAACATACATTTTATACAGCTTAATATGAAAATGCAGTGATGTGTAGGTGAAAAGCTATCATTCTTCTTGCATTCATGGGATGATACCTATTTTGAATTACAGTGCAGATTCTGAAGTTCTTGAGATTTGTATGCTGAATTACTCGGCAACTTTATTCTTTCTAATGAATACAGAAATAAATAATACTAATAAATAATCCATTAAAGCATATATGACAATAAATCTTCGTTGCAGAAGATTAACATGGGAATTCCTCTGGAACATATATCAGCAGATATGTGTATAACAGCAGCCTACCTTTAAGGACCAAAATAGATAGAGGAAAATGGGTGAGCTACAGTAGCAAACTCATTAGGAAAATGAGGTAATGGCTTCAATCAATAAGCCAATACACTTTGTTTAGATCCAATAAGATTAGAGAGTTGATCAAAAGTCTTTTGGACAAATGTGAATTTTGAAGAGGGAAGCAAGGAAGGTGGTTGCATATAAGCATATTGTATTGGGAGACAGTTTCAAGACATAAGGGTAACAAAGAAAAATGTGTTGAATTGTATCAGAGAACAGGATACCTCAGCACTTCTTTGTATGAATGAACAAAAGTCACAGAATGTGATGTGGTGGGAAATAAATGCAGAGAGATAAAGTGTAAAGCCTTAAAGGTAAGGAGAAAAAGATTATTAGGATCTGGGAGAGGAGAGAATGCCCCTGAATAGATTTAAGGAGCCAAGTCATAGTAAGAGCTATGAGAGCAGTTAATAAGCTTGACAAACTACTGAATGAATATGAGTAGATGGATGATTACACAACAAAAGAACTCAGGAGGAGAACCCAGTATTCTGACATGACTTTCCTAACAAACAGATGAAAATCCCCTCCTTTCCAAGGATACGTGACAAACTTCCCACTCTAACCTTCCCTACAAGGACAAAAACCACCCACTGCAATGTTGAAACTTACTGATATTATGACTAAATTAAGCTAACCTGAGATTCATTAAGCTTTCTGATAATCTATGATAAGTGCTCTAATCTAGATATAGTAGCAGAATTTTGTATATACTCCATAGTTATTTGGAAATATATTATCTTGAATGGAACAAGTGTCCTGCAAACTTAATCCTATGATTTTCAAAATTGAGGAATTAATGGCCTTGGCATTTTGTGTCACATCCATAAACTGCGATTTCTAAGAGGTGATAATACTCCACAATTTGTTATTTACACTGTATGGAATGTTTTTAATTGAAAATGAAAGAAACAATGTGTGGTATATATATGCAAAATAATTTAGTCAGAAAAACACTATTCAAACAAAATTATCCAATTTTCATTTAATTTATTTCCAAGTCAATGCGCTTATGACTATAATTTCAACAACACTCATTCAAAATGTGCAAGTCCTTTATTTTCTTAATTTTGGGTCAGAGCAAATATATTTGACAAATTATAGCAGTTCACTGCAATCATAAAAGTGCACAATAACATTCTCAATTATCTTTATAAAAGGGATTATTGGTTATTAGACTATCTAGAACTTTAAAGAACCTCAATTACTTATAACATCAGCAAGTTGCAATAAAGAGTCTTGTGCTGCATTAAAGTAGTTTCATTGTGTTCACATAAGTTTTGATGACCTAGGCAGTTTTGTGGACTACTGCATCTGACAAAATGAAAAATCTATGGTACCTTAGAATGCAACAGCAACAACAAAAAGGGATGCTTTCAAATGAATGGCTATTAGCATTCTCAGCCAAAAGATTATGTAGCTATTCTAATGTTTGCTCCCTAACAGATGTTTTATGGAATAAAAACAATATGAAAGAAGCAATGGGAAAATACTGGTATGTACGTATATGTGAGAGAGGGCGAGAAATGGAAGGTGATGAAGAGGATTTCCGTACTACTGTTTGATGAACAAGGGAGGGCAACTGCATTATAAAAGCCTTGTTGGAAAGCCCCTAAATATAAGATATCACAGGATTCTTGTCAATAATCTTTACTGCACTACATAGATTTCTTACAGGAACAAATTCTAAGCTGGCTGACCACTTCATTGGTTAAGTATATCTCCTAATCTAGTGCTAAATTTTTTTAAAAAATATATTTTTATGATTTGTATCAGCCTAAATATTTATTTTTAGAATTTATATTTTTAGAATTTATATCAGCCTTTAGCTATAATTAAAAATAAGATGGACATTTAATAGAGATGTTGAAAATTCTTTAATCCAGTAACAGAATGTTCTGTTGTTTTCTGGATCAGTCTACTTTTTTCCTGGAATGTAGGAATGGTTTACAGTGCAGCCCTGAAATCAGTGTATTCTGGAGAAAAGGAAAGGAAATAGAACATTTCCAGGAAGACTGGAATGTTTTGTTACTGGGTCATGGAGATTTGAGCTATTACTTAAAAAAAAAATCCTTATAAATTTACTCAAAATGAAAAGGTCCCCAGAAAGAGGAAGCATGATTTTTGTTTTACCAGAGAAGCAAAACTGTGCCTAATAAACATATCTCATAAAGCCAGAGCATCTTTAAAAGGGCCTGCCCTGCTGATCTTAGCATCTGGAAAAGTTCATACAGTATTGAGACAGGTGATCTTTAAGCTAGTCAGTCCCTAAGCCATTTCAATCCTTAATGGCTAAAACAGACACCTTAAATTATAAATGGAAAGCAACTGACAAGTGCAGATTCTTTAACATGTAAGTGTAGTATATGTAACATGCACTGATTTGTAGCCAAATTGCTACATTTTGTACTACAGTAAATACTTCTCCACAAGGGTAGGCTAAAGAATTGCTCATTGCAGTAGTTAAATTGGGATGTAACCAAAACATGTATTTTGTTTGTTTTGGTGCCTTCTGAGCAACTGGCTCAGAAAAATTTGCAGCTAGTACATTGGGTATCACTATACAAATGCAATCCAGAGATAGCTGGAATTCAAGAAGCAGTCCCAGATTGCATATCTCTATTTTTGAAGTACTGCTGCATCCAGAAGAGGCTAAACCCCAACTCTAGAACTGGTTTGTTTTTAACCAACCAACAGCTTCTTCATCTTGTCTGAACTTAATTTTAGCCTGTAGTATAACTTTAGTTGCATGCAAAGTTTGAAAGAAGAACCCACTATAATTACAGAGTTATATACTCTGCAATATGATGGGTAAAAGGACATTTTGATAAGATATATGTCTAAGAATTGTGAGCAATGTGCAATTATCCACTATCTATTACTCAAAAGTTGTTTAATGGAAATTCACTTCTATACAGGCAAAGTTAGTACAGCTTTTCCAGGCATTTCAAGCCGTATGCTATTAATAGTTAAATGCTGTGCAGGTTTCCTTAGAAGTCCCAAGTAAGTGCATATAGATTTGCCAAAACTAAATTCATCACTGACTTGTAAATCTCTTAGATATCAGTGGAACTTCCTTCTGAGTAGACTCAGTGACTGGGTTCACACATTGCACTAAACCATATAGTGGATGGCTCAGTTATAGCTTAGCATGTGTGAACTGCCATACACTAATCTCAGATGAGCAACTGATAAAGCTTCCATAACTGTGACAGAAAGGAATGATCTGTACCTGGAGAGTACATCTATTCAGTAACTTGAAAATGACATTTCAGTTGCTACTTTGTATTTGCAAAAAAATGCTTACTAGATGCTTACAAATAAGGCTATTACTACATTTTCATGTGATCATAGAATTTTAGAGGGAGTTAAACATATGTACCAGACAGCTAATCTGGTGTAGTGGTTAAGACATCAGGCTAGAAACCAGGAGACCATGAGTTGTAGTCCTGCCTTAGGCATGAAGCCAGCTGGGTGACCTTGGGCCAGTCCCTCTCAATCCTAGGAAAGAGGCAATGGCAAGCCACTTCTAAAAAACCTTGCCAAGAAAACTGCAGGGACTAGTTCAGGCAATCGCCAGGAGTCAACACTGACTTGAAGGCACCAAAACAAACAAAAAACGCCACCACCCAATATATTTTAATTTTTCCATGGGGAAGTATAAACTGAAATTGTTAATTCCATTTTCCATAGCAACACAATTACCTTTGCTATATTAATTTTCACTTCATAGTGCTTGTACCATCATATAATTTATCTAGCATTTGCTGCAAATCATTTGGGTTCTCAGCCAACAGCATGGCTTTGTCTACATAAAAAAGGATGTGTATTAATTTCTCTAACCAACACACCTCTACCACAAGTGTTTGTTTATCCATAAAAATATTAAACAATCATGCATCCTAGTTGTACTTTCAGCAGAACACCAAACTATTTGCTAAATATTCCACATATGCTTTATTTCCATTATATAATAATTGCATTGAGCAGCCAATGTCCAACCCCCTAGGGCAGTGTTTCTCAATCTTGGCCATTTGAAGATGTGTGGACTTCAACTCCCAGAATTCCCCAGCTAGCCAGGGATGTAAAACGTGCTACAATTCAAGTTTATTCACTTACTTTCTCCAAATCATTAAACACACGATAAACTTTTTTTCACATTCATACATTTTCAATGACTTGTTCAAGCGTCTGCAGCTCAACATGGTTTTAGTTAACCGATGCTTTCACTAAGTGCTTTTTAGCAATCCTGTATAGCAAAATCGTACGTATCTGTGTCACATTCAACATTCCCTGGCGGCAATAACGGACTACTAGAAAGCTTGGGCTCACTTTGCGCAATATGCCACAAACGTAACCAAAGCTCAGTTTTACACCAAGCATGCTTACGCTGCAGTATTGTATGCGAACTGCGATCTTTACCGTAGAGAAGGGCTTGCAAGGTAACATACTGTTGCCTACATCCCCCCAACTCGGAGAAAATTGCAGCGTACCGACACGCACTCACACCTGGATCAGTTTACAAGACCTCAAAAGGACTCGTGAAGACGCGAACCTCGCGCCGCGCAGCAACGTCTGCGACAGCACTCGTGCCGATCTTTTATTTGCTATCAGCCCGCCATGTCCCGACCATGTGACGTGAACGCGATGCGCGGGTCAGAGCGTCGCGCTGCGCAGAGTGCCATTTTGACAGCGGCGCGTTGCTGGATGTCGCCATCTTGTCTGTGGCTCGGCGTGGGGGGCGCCATCTTGTGCCCTCTGGATGAATGAACAGCGAGGCGAAGGAGTGAGTCCATCCGGTTTGCTCGCGGCTTCGCTCTTCACCGAGGCCAGCCATGGGGATCCCTCTCGTCCACCTTTTGCTCCTTCTCTGCCTGGGCAGCGCCCTGGCAGCCCCGGAGCTGGTCAATGAAGATGTAAAGCGGACCGTGGACCTCAGCACACACCTGGCCAAAGTAACGGCTGAGATGAGCCTGGCCAACCCCGCGGGGAGCTCGGGATCGGCCACCTCTTTCCTCCTGGCTTTGGACCCCGGCTTGGAGAGCCACCTGGCCTACCTGGGGGCACAGGTGAGCAACCGCTGGGCCTTGGCGTCCTCGACCTGCTTCTTCTGACGCTCCCGAACCCGGATGCCGCTCTACCCCCCCTGCGATTCTGTTAGTTTTGCGCTTCTCCTTCGTTTCCGCGTTCCCCTTTTTAGGCGAATCTGAGGCTTAGGGCTCCTCTTCCTCATTTTCTTCTCTTCCTTCGCTCCCTTCCCCAGCCTTATTATCCGGGTATTCCGTTTCCTCTCCGCCCTTCCTAATTCCAATTTTTGCTGAAAAGGAGCGGTCTGGCCGGTTAAATCCTTAAATCGGCGGTTGTTATGGAGGACGGGCTAATGCTTCGGCCGAGTAGGAGGAATATGGAGATACGAGCGAAGATTGTATTGCATGCTAGAGACTCGTGTCAGCCAGAGTTGTTGGATAACACCTTTTATCATCCTTGTCCAGCTATGTTGGTTTGTGGGTGCTGGAAGTTTTAACACAATATATTTGGACGGCACCCAATTGGAGAGGGCAGGGTGCTGCTTGGCAGAAATATAGACCATGGACGAAATCCACCCATGTTGTGGATGTGGTAAAACTCCAGAATCTTCCAGGCTGTTTGTGTAGAAAACTGTAAACTGGGGACACAGAATAATGGAAATATAATTTCATTGAAATATAATTATATTTCATCCAAAATTGCACTTGAGATGCCATTTGGACATTTGCCAGTATGCCAGTTCAGGTAGTAATGTCATTCTGTAGCCAGATTCACCACATTGCTTTGATTTCTGTTACTCCTGTGTCTTGATTCTCTCTTAATAGAGTTGCTGCAGTAGTAAAGGCCTGGTGAGTACTGACACGTAAGCATAAACTATTCAACCCAAGAGTCATGAGCTGTAGTCAGTCAGAGGGAAGTGTGGCTTTCAAAGCCTGTGCATGTCTCTTCAGCTTAATATTCAGGCAGCTGGCAGGAGCCTCTTTAAGTAGCTTTTTAGCATTTATTACTCTCTGTATATCCTGGATGACTGTGAAGAAAAAGTTGGTTTGGGGACTCTTTAAGATCCTTGATAGAAGTCATAAAACACTTTGTCATTGTGTTACATGTTAATTATAAATATTAACAGAAGCTTCACCTTGAAAAAACTATTAATACTATTTTACATTGGTTCTATTATTAGGAAGTAAGCATTCTTAATTTATTTTATTATGTAAGTTAGTGTGATTTTAAAAATTAAACAAGGAACCAGGAAGTCTAGATTAAGCTAATCGGTTAGTGGGGAAAAATACTGTAATAGTTTGAACAAGGGCATTTATCAAGGCCAGTATGAGACTGAGCTGAGGTCTGGGCTGTGGCACTTGGTCTTCATTTTTAGTCTATTAAGAAAGATGGGTTTTTGATTTACAGTTCTGTTCCTTGAGTTTAGTGTGCATTCATAATTATAGGACTTATGTAGAATAGATATTATCTTCTGTTAATTCGTATCTGTGGAATCATTTTTAAAATTGCTGGCCTATGTTATTAAACAAGTTGAATAAACTCAGAAATGTGGCACTTTATTCTTTGCAAAGTCCTTGGATAAACCAGTATTTCCTAACTGACATTTCTGATAACGTGGCTCTGCTTTTGAGCTGTGATGACCCTAATGCATTTTTTACAACAGGAATGTTGTAAAATGATTTTTTTAGGAGGAGAACCACTTTTGTAACCATCCCTCTATATGGCCTGTGATGAGGGAATCTGAATGTTGCAGTTCAAAACACCAGGAAGGGGATACAGTACTAAGTTGCTTCTTCCTCTTTTGGTCATAGGGAACTTTTCTTTTATAGTAAACTCTTTGCCTCGAGAATAAAAATGACATTTGCAAAATGCACTTTCTCAGTAAATTTTAGGAGGCTCTGATTATTATTATCAGTAAAAGGAAAATGTATCTTCAGGCTTCAACAAAGTCAGCTCAACCTTTGGTGACTATTCAGGGAGCTCTTCCAGAAGATTTCCAGTAGGATAGGCTTTGAATGAGAAACTGCAGCATAGTCTCTACTATTATTGTTTTAAAATTAGGTGTCTGAATGCTGCCTTATTTGTTGACAGTGAATGCATAGATGCACCCAACCAATATTTACTTAATAAAAATCTTGTTGGTGAAGATGAAAAAAGAAAGAAAATGTATTTTTTGTAAACAGTAGTATCGATGCCTTGCTGTTGTTACCTTCTGCAAAATTCTAGTTGGAAAGGAAACATCACCTTTTTCCATAGAGAATTTTTTTATTATTTATCAAATTTGTCACCACCCATCTCGTTGAAATGAAGTTTGCTAGAGGAAGAGAGAGGTTTTTTAAATTCCTAGTTAAGTTTTTGAAAGAACTAATTGTGTATTTCTTACTGCTTTCTCCTTTCTGCCAGTGCCTTTTTTCTAAATCATTTGCATAAGCCATAGGATGCAGGGAATGAAGTGGATTATAGCAAGTACAATTAATTTTTTTAATCTAATAACCTTAATTAATATTTGTGCTCACTAAGATAAGAGTATAACATGTTTGACACATATTTGTCAATTTCTGCTGGGTGATGTTTTAGGTTTAAAGGGTTGATGAGTAGTTTTTTAGTAACAGAATCTCTAATTGTTAACATGTGCCTCAAATTAAAATGTGTTTCTAGTATTTCTGCTGACTTGATCTTTCTTGGTAAGTAACATAGATTGTTTAATAATTCTGATGAATTCTATTGTCTTATTTGGGAACTGTAAGTGGTGACACTGACCAAAATTTTATGTAATTTTCTGAATAGGTGAAAGGTGAAGAAGAAGAGGAGAATACTCTGGAGGTGAAAGAGACAAAAGTAAAAGGTAAAAGGTAAGTTTTGCCATGGAGATATAAGGGCTGTTCAGTATTCAGGTTTACACTCAGTCATGGAAAGTATACTTATGCGATTCCTGTGTTTGGTGTATTTCTACTTCACCTTTTTAAGAGTATGTTTTAAAATGTAATTGTCAGTGTGATCTCAAAAAATGTCAGGTGTTTAATTTAGAAGACTATATAAATAGAGAGGCTGACATCTCAGATCCAATGTTTATAATGGATTGACTGCTTGCATTATTTTTAGGAAAAAAGAAAATGTGCTAAAAAAGAGTTTCCTAAAGCTGTAAGGCATAGTAATTCACAGAAATGCACTCTGGTTAACATGTTCTTTATTTCACATTATTATATTAGCGTTGAATACATTGCATAGGCTTTTAAATATATTTATTGCATTAGAACTAAAAGAGCTAGCCATCATATTTTAGCAGCTGAAATTGTTCCAGTTCTAAGAGTGTGACCTCTCACAGTTCAGTTGCTGATAGCAGTGGACCTGGTTAGAAGCAAGGAATGCAGAGGTGATCTTGGGTTTGCATAACAATGCCTTTTCAGAATAGCAGCAGTGATAAGGCATGGTAGGGGATATCTTCTTTAGGGAGGATCTGTGTTGATTTTTTTGACAAAGTTGTAAATATCACTTAAGCCAATAGAGCTTGACTGGCTTTCTACTTTTTTCTCTTTTTAGTGGCAAATTCTTCACTGTGAAATTGCCAGCTCCTTTGGCTCCAGGTGGAAAAATTCGCTTATCTATTGAAACAATTTTCACACATGTCCTGCAACCTTACCCCACACATATCTCTCAGGCAGAGAAGCAGTTTGTGGTTTTTGAAGGTAATCATTATTTCTACTCTCCATATGTAACCAAGACCCAGACAACCCGTGTGAAACTGGCCTCAAGAAACATTGAAAACTACACCAAGTTAGGCAATCCCAGCCGCTCAGAGGATATGATTGAATATGGACCCTTCAAGGATATACCCCCGTACAGTGAGGTAAACTTTTAGTTGCAAGCTCATACTGGTAGAATAAGCTTGAATTTGTCATTTATTGCTGTGTCAGACTTAATATAAAAAGGTGACAAAGAATGAATTGAATAAAAACTAAAGAAAAAATACAAAGTCTTGTATTTAATGTCTTGGCTAGTTGCTATGGTGTTAAAGAATTCCATGTGGGTAAATAAAAGGAAATCTTTGCAAGCGACTTGGTAGATGGAGCAGGATAGAACGTTCTTTTAGTAGTCCATTTGAAAAGAGTGAAACCTTTTATGATCTGTCATAAAGCAGATACAGGTAGTCCTCTGCTTATGTCCATTCATTCAGTGACTGTTCAGAGTTACAGTGGTGCTTTAAAGATGGATGTACGACTGGTCCCCAGAGTTCTGGCCATCGCAGTTCTCCCGTAGTCACATGATCATGCTCGGTTGTTTGGCTTGTGATTACAACATCACAGGGAGCTGCGGTCACATGATCACCATTTGCAACCTTCCCTGCCAGCTTCCCACAAACAGAGTCAATGGGGAAGCCAGCAGGGAAGGTCGCAAGTCACTCCGGTAAGTTGTTCCCATCCATTGCACACATGCCCTGCCTGCATGCGGTCTGTGCCAGTCCTCCCAAGCCCTCCCCGGCCTCCCCCCTCATAGCATCCCTGTGCTCCTTACCTGTCTCTTCCCGTTTAACAACCCACATGTCTTGGGGTTACAACAGCAACTGGGACTGCTGCCACTAAATGCAATCACATGATATTGTGCTTTATGACTGCATCACTTAGCGATGGCAGTCCAGGTTCCAATTGCCTTCGTAACCCAAGGACTACCTGTAGTTGTTGTTTATACACTGGTTGCAGAGAAATGGAATACCCCTTCTCCGAGGCCTGCATGGGAACGTAAATGAACACAAGTATATAAACAAAATTGCACCTAGAAAAGGCTGATAACCCATTGGCTCAGCCTTGTAAATAGATCCCCAAATCAATATTCAGGTTTCTTAAAAGAGATACTTCCTTTGAACATAAGGAGCAGTACATTATCCTATAGGTAGTTCTCAGTGTGGGTATCAGAAGTGTATTCCCTTTGCAGAGAGATAAGTATTCCACCTGAACAAGAATGAATTATGCCCGGATCAGGGAATCTTCTATTGTTGTGAGAAGTATTCCTGTGAGTATATTCCCCTTTCTTTCCCTCCTTCTCCCCACCCAGCACTAATGAATCGGTAATTTTTCTTTTTCTTAGGACAGCCTTAAGATACATTATGAAAACAACAGCCCATTCTTGACTATCACCAGCATGATGCGTGTCATTGAAGTTTCTCACTGGGGTAATATTGCAGTTGAAGAAACTGTTGACTTAAGGCATACAGGAGCTGTACTCAAAGGACCTTTCTCCAGATATGATTATCAAAGACAGCCAGACAGTGGAATATCTTCTGTGAAATCTTTTAAGGTTTTTCCTTATTTCTTTTATTTCTTGTTGTACTGCTTTGTTTTAAGCAATAACATCATATTGTGAAAGGTTCCTGTGAATGGGCCAACTGTTGAAGTAGGAAAGGGGAGAACATTTGGAACATGTAGGACTACGTATTCTGCTTTGAGGACATGAGGTATTACTAAGAATCTTTACTTGTCTCCAGTTCCTTTTTAAGCCCTGATTCCTATCTCTTCCATGATGCAATGTGCTGAAACTGAAATAAGTTTTAATAAGTAGCATATTATTTTTATTACTACTACTATTACTGTTATTTTTTTTCTGCTGCTCAATTGGAGCATCCATCCAAATCTTGTTCTCTAATTCGTTTCTTTGAAATGTGCTTCTGTAAGCTTGTTGATTTATTTATTTGTTCAGTTTATTTGTAGGTAAGTCTCATTTAAGAGGCTTAGAGTATAACTTTTGATAGTGTTTAGGGGGAGATTTTTAAAATAAGAATAAGAATGTATCAGGGAAGTGAAGCAGCTTTGTGAGCGCAAAAGTGCAAAGACAAGTGGAAGCAGATTCCAGAGCAGATGGACATGCCTGGAAGAAGACACATTTACTTTAATGATTTGTAAAGAAGTGCTTCATAGGCCTTCTTGAGAATTCTGAAGGACCCCTTTCAAAAGATTTGCAAAACCTTCCTATATTACTTTTATTGCTTGTGGCTGATAATATCATCTGCAACCATATCTGGATGGAGATAGCTTGGCTACATTTTATCTATGTTGTGCAAGTTTCCCCTTCAGACAATTGTAATGTGTTGTACATGGAGGGTTTTTTTTTTAAATGGAAACTGCAAGTTTTAACAATTAAGCCATAAGATTATTGAATTGACGTTTTGATCGTGCTGTGCTTGTGCTTTACTGGCAACACTAGTTCACAATTGGCTTATGTGTCCAGTTTATGGTTTATCATATAAACAAAGAATGAGGAAACTTTCCTCCCATTTCATTTCCTGGATGATACAGTGGGCAAGGCCAGCTCCTCAAATGAGAAAACATATAAGGCCATTCATTCTTGCACTTAACCTTTTATAGCCTTCTCTGTGTTTGTGCCCCAGTTGTGGAAGAATCTCCCTAGGTAGACTCACTTGGTTCACATTTGATGCTTCTTGGGTGTTTGATGAAGATTTTTTTTCTTTATTCAGGCTTTCTAAGTTCTTTTGAATTTGCACTATTTAACTTAATCTGAATTGCTGATCTTATATTATGTGTCTTAGAAGAAAAAAATGCTGCATTTTAGTTGTTTCTTATTATGCTACTGGTAGTTTATACTGAGTTTAATCTGCAAGTTACTAATGAATATTTGATGGGCAACTGTATAAATATAATAAATTAGATTAAATTGACTTGTTTTATGGTCTGTCTTTATGGGGGAAGAGATAAATTCTCAATAAAACTATCTTTTGCAGACTATCCTTCCTGCTGCTGCTCAAGATGTATATTACAGAGATGAAATTGGCAACATATCTACCAGCCATCTTCTTGTACTGGATGACTCAGTGGAAATGGAGATTCGCCCTCGTTTCCCATTGTTTGGTGGTTGGAAGACTCACTATATAATTGGCTATAACTTGCCCAGCTATGAATACCTCTTTAATCTTGGTAGGCAACCATATCAGAGCATTGGTCATGGGAAAATTGTGTATATCTAAATGAAAGAGCACAAGTATAAAACTATTCTATTTCTGTATTTATAATCAGAATGGTGCATTTGAGATTTTCAAGGATTTTGGTGTTTTTTGTTCTTCTGCATATGTATTTAAAAGGTTTATCTCAACTTTATTTAATCATGCAAGCAATATTTGAAAACATTGTTTACATTCCATTCAAAGTTATGTGCTCCATCTACTCAAGTTTTCATTTCTCCAATTTCTCTTCTTTTCCTCTAACACAATATACCCAGCATAATTACGTTTTAGGAAAGGGAAGGGCTTGTGTGTATTCCATGGCTTCTGTTGAGCGCAGAATTGGCATATTTTATTATTGTGTGACTATCTTATAATTTGTCATTGAATCTGTCTACACATATTGTTTCTAGCGGAGCTTAATGTCTTCTCTGGGTGAATGTGTAAAAATGTTATGTTGATATGTTATACAACTGGATCTTTTCTGCTACCATTATAAGAAAAAGAAAAGTTTACAGTGCATGTTACTGTTTTCAAGGTGACCAGTATGCCTTGAAGATGAGATTTATTGACCATGTCTTTGATGAGCAAGTTACAGACTCGTTAACTGTAAAGATTATCCTTCCAGAGGGTGCCAAGTAAGTAGCAACATGGTTGATGATCTGTTGATCCATTGAACCTTTGTGCTCTTGGTTTGTTAGTCATAAAATATAATTCCTATGGTATGAATATGCAACATTTTTTATGAATCGTCATTCTAATCTCAGCACCTACATGCAAGCTATGGTATATGTTAACCATTTAGCCCTAACTGTCATATATCTTTAGAATTTTTTTCTGGAGCATCTATGACATTTTTGCATCCTATTGTCTGCAGAAATATTCATGTGGACAGTCCATATGAAATCAGCCGGGCTCCTGATGAACTTCACTATACCTATCTGGATACATTTGGCCGCCCAGTCATTGTGGCACATAAGAGTAACTTAGTTGAACAACACATCCAAGATATTGTGGTAAAAACAAATTGCTTGGTTTTATTGCTTGGTTCACATAAAACTTTAAAATAATTTCTCATCCTTGCAGCCCATATTGCTCTGAGTTTAGTATTAAATTCCCTGTATCATGGCAATAGTAGAAAAACTTTAGTGGATAGATTAAAAAATACTGAGCTAGTATGAATGTAAACCAGGTAAGGAAATGTGTAATAAATTTTCCCTTACTACTTGTCGTTTTCCAGGTGCACTATACCTTTAATAAAGTCCTGATGTTGCAAGAACCTCTGCTGGTAGTAGGAGCATTCTACATCTTATTCTTTACGGTGATTCTGTATGTGAGATTGGACTTCTCCATCACTAAGGTAGCACAATATAGTTTTGAGAGAAGATGGAGGTCACTGTTTCATAGGATAACCTGGGTATTAGATTTTTTGCATTAATTATGATGTACTGGACCTCCTGTTTTTTATATGCAAAGTAGAATTTAGCACACAGGCTGTTACATGTAAAGCTAATATTTAATTGCTTCTTGAGATGGGCAATTATTTATCTAAACAAACCAAATTAATCAGCAAGCATCTATACTGATGTAAAGGTTGATCTTTCATTTTTCAAAAGTCTGCTCAGATACAAAACACCATAAGCTCTTTATCTTCAGTCTGTGGTGATTAAAAACGTTTTCAACTCTAGTTTTGTAAACTTTGACTCAATGTGAGTCTGTGATAGAGTCACAAGATCCTTACTGGTTCCTGTTTTTATTACTTAGCTCCCTGCTTCATAAAAGTATTAAATACTTCAGTTGTTGTTTCACCTAGACCGCTTAGTATGTAAAGAACTGAGCAGTGAACTAGGTTTTTCTTGATTCAGAGCTTGCCTTTCCTTTTAACTCAATAGATAGCGATATTAGGTTTGCAGGGTGCTAAGCTAGTTCACTGGTTTGATGTGAAGGCTTATGAGAGGTTATATGCAGCTCAAGGTGAAGTTCAAGGTGCTGGTTGTCACCTTAAAGCTTATCTGAGCTTAACAGGTTATCTGAGGGACCACCTCTCCCTGAGGGTATCTGCTTGTCCAACCAGAGTGGTTAGGGTAGACATGCTCCAGGTCGCTTCCCTTAAACTTTGCCACTTTGTGGGAAGCGTGCCTTTTCTGTTGTAGCTCCTGCCCTACTGAACACCCTCCCCTTGGAGATCAACAGGATCCCAACCTTTTAACCTTCTGGAGAGCACTCAGAACCTGACTTTTCCCCCGAGTGCTGGAATAGAGTGAGGTCATAGTGGGTGTGATGGGTTGCATCACTGATGTAGAGTTGTGGCACCAGGTTTGTCTGTTTTCCCTTTTTTGGTTTTATTGTTTTTGTTTTAGCTCTATATATTGTTTTATTGTTGGGTCAGAGTTTGATTTTAAGATATATGGCTATACAAATGTTTTAAATAAATAAGATATGAAATGCAATATATGAATGCTTCATATTAAGATTTTGTTCCATGCAAAGCATTGTTGTCTTGCAGGATCCAGCAGCAGAAGCTAGGATGAAAGTTGCCTGCATTACAGAGCAAGTTCTAACTGGAGTGAATAAAAGATTATGTCTCTACCGCCTTTTTGATGAAGCTGTGAATAAGTACAAGCAGTCACGTGATATTTCTACTCTGAATAGTGGCAAAAAATCTCTGGAAGTTGAACATAAAGCTTTAACCAATGAAATATCCTCATTGCAATCCAAGTTGAAGATGGAAGGCTCTGATCTGTGTGACAAAGTAAGAGTTTGTTAATACTGAAGTCCAGTTATGCATCTTTTAGGTTTGGAAGTCCAGAGAAAAAGCCCAAATACCTCATTTTGACATGGTTTCATATGTTGCATTATTCAACATAAATATTTTAACTAGTGTTCTTAGCTGGCTAGGACACTTGGACTTGAATACATCACTTAATTCTAGCAAGGCCTCCCCTCAGTTAAAGGAAATGAATGACACCAGCGGTATTGTAATACCACGTGGGCAATACAGATTATCCCAAATTTAAGAACAAGTTCTGTTCCCAAGGTCTGTCCTTAAGTCGAATCTGTATATAAGCCAGAACAGTATCGTATAATACGGGGTAAGTAATATTCTGAAATAAACTTGAACCATTGTGTATTTAACTTGAATTTTGCTACAGTAGGCTCCATTCTTAACTATGGGTTGTCCTTAAACTGGGCGTTCTTAACCCGGGGGCTAACGGTATTCAAATCACTTCTCTCGCTGCATCATACCTTTTGATTATGATTTCCTTAGCACTGGCAATTTTTGAAATGAAAGATTTTCTACAAGCTACTGTTCTTAACACTGGAAAATAAAATTTATTACCATAAAGATAGCTTAATTAGCTGTAACACAAACAAGAATTTGGGGATACCTTAATGTATTTATTGTGAGACAAAATCTTTTTGTAAACCACAGCCTTTTTCATTAAAAACATGAAGTGTTATCCTGAGTTACAACTCTGTGTATGTTCACGTATACATATGGATATAGTTGTAGGGAATGAAAATAGTTAAAGTGAAATGAAATGCAACAACTTCAGAAAGTGGTAGTGGCCTTAGTGACTATTAAAAAAAAAAAAAAATTCTTCCATCAACTATGTATGTAAATACATGTTAAGATTTCGTGCATTTAATGAAAAGATCTATAATGACAGCTTGTGCCATAATGTACTTTTTGATCAAGGTGTGAGTAAAAAAAGTCAGTCCTAGAGACACTTTTCAATAGGGAAGGACAAAGTGTTGGCCCACTGCAGTTGGCAATTGTAGGAAGGCGAGCTTCAGGAGAGCGTAGGCCTGCACATTTTCTATCATTCAAATTTGCTACTGACCAGAAAAGGAAACCTTAAAGAGCATTGTCCATGATAATTGAAAAACATATTTTTATATTTTTTTTGTCTCTATTTTTTTTTAAAGTAGTATGGCTTTTAAGATTCTGACTGTGTTGCATTCCTAACATTCTGTCCCAAATTCCTTCAAGGTCAGCGAAATACAGAAACTTGATAGTCAAGTCAAGGAGCTGGTTCTGAAATCATCTTTGGAGGCTGAGCGGCTGGTTGTTGGCAAACTTAAGAAGGATACATACATAGAGAATGAGAAGATCCATTCTGGCAGGCGTCAGGAGTTGATCACCAAAATTGACAACATTCTCGATGCACTATAAGTTAGAATTAAAAAATATGGTGCATTAAAAATGGGGTGATGGGAGGGAAAAATGCAAGGCAATTGTATGGGTATACTGAACCATACCACATTAGAAAGTAAGGGAGCAGTAAGTGTGCCTGGTGTTTAACATGGGGCAGGGGAGGTTTTTTTCCTTGTGAACCTGAATTCAGAATTTGAGGTTTGTTATTTTGGGGCATGTTTGCATTGCTGTCTGGAAAAGGTCTTATACATTGTGGGCTTAATAGAACTTTTGTCCTTCCATAAAGTTCAAAATGTTAATTAACCATGACCTGAGAGTCTGTTGTAAAGTCCCCTAATTATCAGTACAGAAACATGCACACAGGTCCTCTTTGGGCACTGAATATCTCAGTAAAACAATAAATACAATTATTTTGTTCAAAGGTTTGATGTCAAATCTTTCTTTTTCTCTTCCATTTTTAATTTGGGGATGTAGGTATGGATAAGTAACTCAAACAAAGGGGTTTTTTAATAGTATCTGTTGCACAGATTGAGATTTATGCATCTGAATTTTCTGAGCCTCTTTATAGCATCAGGACAAGTGAAGAGGATGGATAAAATCAATTTGCTTATAAGCCTGTGCTTTTTCTCAGACAGTTTGTTTCTTTGAGGAAACAAAACTTTATTTCAGTCTGATCTTCCCTATAAAGATATATGGATGTTCTGGTTTTAAATTTCTTCTTTGGGTATCTGAAGCTTTTTAGATCCTGGCACTGAACAGTATATTTGATTTTCTTCTATTTTCTTATGTTTTCATCCCTTATGTAAGAGTTCACAATTCTTGAGGTCTTAAGAGTGTTTAACGTCCTGTGTGTCTTGATAGTTGCAGGAATAATCCATTTCTAAGATATGTAGATAAGTTTTAAGTGAAGTGCAAATATTCTTGGCTTATTCAAAATGATCTACATTTTATTGTGAGGCAGAATTTAATTGAAACAGGTGTGGAAGAGAAACTGTTCTGTTTATGTTCTCCTGACCAAAGTGTTTTGAAGTTTCTTTACAATTTCACACAACATAGAAAATGTGAAGATCAGACCAAAAATTGGCCTATTTCGGTTCCATGTAATAAGAAACCTTATGCTAATTCACAAAAGCCTGTAAACAGGCACAAACACGATAGCTGCCTTCCTCACGTGACATTGAGAAGCATACAGCTTCTGTTAGGAAATATATAATAATTTCTTTATTTAAAATATTTATATACCACTTCCTATTAAAAGAAATCTTGAAGTATTTTTGTAATCTTTATTGTCATTGTACTTCTTGTACAATGAAATTAAATGCCACCCCAGTACACCTTTAGAAATATAAAAACCATAGAACACATAAAACACAATTTGACAAGTAGTAGTTAAAGCCATTGATCATAGCAGAAGTGGGATTGTTCCTGAGAAGTGTCTTTGTAGGAGAGAAACCAGTTTTAAATTCAGAATTAGCATCCCTGGAGAATATCCTCTGACCAATTAACTTGTCAATTGTTTCGAGGCCCATCTTGTATAGCAGATGGTACTGTGTTTACTTCTGTGCAGGAAGACAGTATTTCATTTAAAAGTCAATACCAACTTGATGCACATCATCAATCTCTTAACAAACTCCTGTCCTGAAACAGCTTTAACACAAAAAAAGAGCATATGCTATGGTGTGCATTTTATTCCTTATTACTCAGTTGAACTGCAACACATAGCCTGATGCATATATAAGAATAATCTTTTGTAAAGCTGTCTTTCAACATGCCAAGGAATGCATGGATGGCTAATGCATGTGAAGCATTACATGTGTATACTGAAATAATCTCAGAGTCCATGCTACCTTAACAGTACAATAGCCCTGACAGAGAAAGTCCTTCATTTAATTTTTAAGATAATTTTAATGCTTACTCCTTTCTAAATATTCTAAATTCAGTCATATACTCATTTTAGAAAAATGAATCTTTGGGATACAGAGATTGAAAGCAAGACAAAAAGGGATAATTGCATCTTAATAAGCACCACAACAATAAGTACCCAATCAGGAGCTAAGATAGAACCACAAGCACTCATCAACAGCAATCTCACAGGTTCTGCCACATGTTCTGACCTCCATGCCTGATGACGCAGCCACATCAAGCCCTTGCGAAAGGCCAAAAGGGTTGGAGCTAATCTAATTTCTTGCGGGATGATGTTCCAAACAGCAGGTGCCGCAACTGAGAAGTCTCTCTTCCTGGGTCCCGCCAGATGGCACTCTTTAATAGATGAGACTTCTAGCATGGCCTTCTGCTGGATCTGATGGGACAGGTAGACACAGCTGGATAGAACTGGTCCCTCAATTCTTGGCCCCATGCCATAAAGGGCTTTACAGGTAACTACCAGCACCTTGAATTTAAACCAGAAGCATGCTGACAACCTGCGCAGCACGCAAAGCAGAAGTGTATGCACAGATTGAGAAATGCTCAGTATTTCCTCACAAACTGAGCACTCCCTGGGAAAGCACTCGATATTTCCTCACTGGGGCCCAGTGCTTATGAGAGCAAGCCGTAGCACGGAAAAATGAAGCCAACTGAGAAGTTCCCAAACTATAGATCTATTAAAACAGATACAGCAACAACCTGCACAAATAAACCATTGTACAGCTGCAGATATGTGCTGTTCTCTCCCCTCAAATTCATTGTGGAGCATGAAAGACTCCTAAGTAAACGTTAATTGGATTTGAGAATGGGCAAAAAGGGTACTAGCTGTGATTCAACTCATTGCTACTTGTTTCAAAGAAAAAAAATTGTGGGCAGTTCAGTAACTTTACCCCTATGTAGCCTTCACTAAGGCATTCACAGGTTATCAAGAGTAACAGAGAGAAAGTTTAACTTGCTTTAGTCTTGATTGTATATTATTTTCTTTTTCTCTGCAGACATTTTCTTTGTAGTATCAATATCCACCAGTCATTCTGGTTGTAAACTTTTTAAAGCTGGCAGGTGTAGTCTGCATCTATGGTCTTGAAGAAGTACTTCTGGTTGGTATTTTATCAATCAAAATGTGCAGTGTTCTTCAACAGAGATGGTATTAATCATCCTGCTGTAGGAGAGCCTAGCAGAGGCATTTGCCCTTAAGTTTAACTCCTGGGCATGAATCAAACACAAATGAGAACCTTAGACTACACCAATATCCTGTCAAGTAGTTGTTATTGTCACTCCTTCACATTGTGAAGCATTTGTGATTAAGTGTTACCCCATGGTGCCTTGATATTCATGGGCTGTCAGGTGATACATGTTGGTCTTTTGAATTTGAAGTAACCAACATGCTGGTTGAAACAGGCCCAACTCTGCAGCTTCCCACAGAGGACACACTGATTCAAGAAAATAAAGCTTGAAGATGTTCCTTGCCAGCTAAAGCCCATGTTGCAAACAGCAAACCTTGCGTTCTGTGGTTGAATTCCTGCCTTCTATGATTGAAATCTACAATGCCATTCTGAAAGGCTTGGATCCTGGTCCAGCCACCACTTTCTGTCACCTTGTTGCACTGGGCCCAGTAATAGACAGGACAACTGTCTTCAAGTATCAGAGACTTTTGAACATGTTCAAAATAAAGCCATTTTATTAACCTTTCCAATCAACTACTCTGTTATGATATCATCTGGAGAGTGCATTCTCTTGCAAGGGTGCTTTCTCTTGTAAATGTTCATTTTGTGTTTTTCTGGATACCATGATGATGATGATGATGATGATGATGATGATGATGATGCAGATGCATCAAGTCAGTATTGACTCTTTGAAGCCACATAGGTAGATTTTCTCCATGATCTGTCCCTATCCTGTTCCTTCAGCTCTACCAACAGTGCATCCATCACCATAGTAACTGAGTCCACCTTGCTGCTGGTCATCCTCTTCTCTTTCCTTCCACTTTTCCCAGCTTTAGAGCCTTCTCAGAGAGCTACATCTTCACATAATGTGTCCAAAGTAGGGTAATTTGAGCCTGGTCATTTGTGCCTTGAGTGAACACTCTGGGTTGATGTGTTTGATGAGCCATTTGTTTGTTTTCTTCTCAGGAGTCTTCTCCAACATCAAAGTTCAAAAGTATCAATACTCTTTCTATCCTGTCTATCCTGCGTGTTCCAACTTCTGCTTTCATAGAGTATCACAGGGAAAATCATTGCCTGCATGATCCTGATCTTTGTAGGTATAGATACATCATGGTATCTCAATATCTTTTCTAAGGCCTTCATTGTACTCTACCAAGTGCTGGTCCAAGGTGTATTTCTTGACTGCTGGATCCTTTACTATTGATTTTTTAAATTTGGTGCCAACAAACTGGGGTTGACTTTCTATCTAAATTTGGTGCCAACAAACTGGGGTTGACACATCTATCTATGTGGCTGATAAATTTTCTCCAGGATTATTGTTGATAATCAGTCCTAAAAAAGTAGAAGCTATCCCTCACTTTAACATCTTCACTGTCAGTTCTAAGGCTTGTTGCTATATCTGTGGTTATTAGTTTGGTCTTCTTTGTGTTTAATCTTACTCCCATTTTTATATTACACACACACAGACATACACACCCACACACACATATATGTTATTATACCTATATATAATAGATATCCCCTATTCCCAGGAACTTGGGGGAATTTTGTAACTTTTACAGTGCATTCTGCCTGGGGCTGCCTTTCAAGACCACACGGAAGATACAAGTGATCCAGAACACAGTGGCCTACATATTGACTGGGTCTGGTGACTTTGGTTATATCACACCAATTTTACAGGCTCTGCATTCTTTTAATTGGTTTCCAAGTGCAATTCACTTGGAAGTGTAAAATAGCCATGCCTTAGCAGATAGGTACATCCAGGACTGCCTATTCCAAATACTATTGACACACCTGAGGAGATCCTGCAAGAGAATTTGTTTCCCATTTTTGTGAGATGAGAGGAATAGGAACCAGAAAATGCTGTTTTTCCGTATGGCTCCCATATTTTGCAACAACCTACAGAAGCTTGGCTTACCCTCTTGGTGATGACTTTCTGGAAGATAGTGAAGACCAAACTCTTTCAGAGGATCTTCGGGAACTGCTTGAGTGCCATCTGGAACTTGTTAATTAATTAACTTATTATATAATTTAATATAATTGTTTTCTTCATTGTAGTTTGTTTATTTGATCTGCTGATATTGTAGTGGCCTTGTTTTATTTTTTTGTAAGCTACTGTGAGTCAGTTATGATTTGGCAGAACATAAGCTGAATGAATGAATGAATGAATGAATGAATGAATGAATGAAATCTTTAGAAGCTGTGGTACTTTCTGCTGTTGTATCTTTAGTGCAGGTGAGACCTAGCCATTTTTATATTAACTAATGCTATTTTGTGAGTCAGACTGAATTCTTTCTTTAAGTTTCCAGGGATTTTATTTCCTTGTTCCTGCTCTGGAGAACTTACCTTACAAGCTTTGCAACAAAATTATTGCCTCATAGCAAGATATCTCTCCTAAAACAAGTGATTTATGCCCCCAGTTGCTATATATAGACACCATTAGGTTAAATGACTGCTGGTCCCTTTACTGTTGCCATTAAAAGGGACTTCCTATGAGAATTGGGACACATTTTGATTGGGTGTGGGAACAATACATAAATTCCCAAGTAACATTCTTTAAATTCCATTTACCTAGAACTGCAGTGGTAAAATAGATTGCTTTCCCTGAGTTATGCTAAGGAAATTGTGTTTATGCCAGTTACTTAACTGAAGATAAATGTATCCTGGACCTACTAAGGCAGGGAAGCACAATCCCTGGGCTTCCAGATGTTGCTATCCTGCAACTCCAACATCCATTACCATTGGCCATGCCAGTTGGATCTGCTGCAAATTGTAATGCAGTACAGAGAAGGGCCTCAGGTTCCCTACTGCTGTCCTAAGGGAAGGGCATGCTTAACTTTAGCTGCATTCCATCCCATAAACTCTTTAACTCTGACTTGAAAAGCTGAAATTCTACTGATGATCTGTTTGGAGGCAGCAGCCTGATCCCCTCTGCCCTACCCTCTTCAAACTACTTATTATTGGGCTTTCAACTTTAAAAAAAGGCCCCTTCTCTAGAGCCCTGGGACTTTATGACTGCCAAGCAATGGCAGACATTAAAATCCCTCTAATCTTTTCCCCTAAGCAAAGAATTAAAGGCACAATATACAGTTCTTAATGAAATTCCATGATGTGATGATTTTAATGTTACAGACGTCTATAAAGTAGGACTGCCTTCTCCAGATGGAGTTGATCCATCCAAGACGCTTATCCAGGGAAAAACTGGTGCTGGTCCTGGTGGTTGGCGCTCTGTGTCAGATAACAGAATGTCTCTGATCAGCACTGTACAACATCTGCCACAACAGAAACTTCATCTCTTGGTTTTTTTTATAGAACCTGTAGAAATACAGATTGCATTACTACAAGGGTGATAAATAATGTTAAATGAGGAATGAGGTAATGGTGTTCAACAGAAAGAAAAGTTCCCTTTACTATATCATCAGATTACCTGAGAGCTATAAAAGTCTGCAGCCAGTCCCTCAGTGCTTCTGTTCAATACACCATCAGGTCACCTGGACTTCCTTCCAGAACATGAACTCTTGGGATTCTTCCTCATACGGAAGAAAAACATGTTAAGCAGTAGAAGTAAAGGTTGGGGTGGAAGGAATGTATTCCTTCTTCCAGGAGATGGAAATTTCTAAAATATAAGATGGCTGATACAGATTTATGCCTTGAATTTTTAACAGCTTTCTTTTCTGCCTCAACAATAAATAATTTGTTAAAACAGTCTTAGTCTAATTAATATGTCATGGAATTTTGAGCTTTAATATTCCTTTATTTAATGGAATGCCTTTCTCCTGCACATACCTCCTTTCATACATAGGATTATTAGATCCAGATTATTGGAATAAAACTCCCAATATGGATGTCAAATTACCTGGGCATATTGTTAGGTTTGCGGTCATCAAGACTACAGAAACTAACTCAGGATACACATACATTTCAAAGGGAATTAGTATGTTCCTGTTTAATAAAGTAATTGGAACAGGTGTCAAATAGTTTTAATAAGCGCTGCTAAGATCAAGGATTCACAGTTAATAGAAGTTTATTTTATAATTAGGTCTTATAATGGAGTAAAGGAAAGAGAAGATAGAAATGGAAATGAATTTATGTATAGTAAAACTTCTCATAGCAGAGTGATTGGTGGGAGGAAAGGATAGGTAGGATTAGATTATTTTATAATTATTAGCTGAGATTAAATAACTTTAGGCTAAAGAGGACTTCAAGTAGTTTCTTTCATATTTCCTATTAATTCCATGTCTACTGAGAATTTCAAACCACTCCTGACAAGATGAGCAATATCATTATTTCTTGTATGGTTATTTTTCTTCTGTCATGGAACTCAGCACATATAGATTCCCTGTAAGCTATCAAGCCCAAACCTGCTAAGCTACCATAAAATTGCTGACATAATTGCAGCAGAGAGAACTCCCAACAACATGGCTTCCAAATGACTGAAGATATGTCTCCCTCTAATTTCTGCAGGATAGATGTTTTCATCAAGCTGTCATTCTCCAGTGCTTCAGCATTTGCTTGAGCGCCATCTGCTGCTCCCCAGTTCTTTAAGCACGAGGGCATGGAGCTTGCAGGTCCTCAACCCATCTTAAATTTCTTTTGGTGAAGGAGGAGGCATGGGCACCAGAAACCCTAAACATGCAGAGTTATCTTCCCTTTGGTTGCTTTTAGGGTTGTCTGAATCCATGCTTCCTGACTCTTGTGGCAGGAGGCCCAGGCAAAAATGCGTATTGAAGGAAAACAGACGTTTCTCTTGCTGCCATCTTCACAGAACATATAAGAATGCAAGGTGGTGAATTGCAATAGGTTTCTTTCTTTTTCTGCAAACAAATGTTTGCAGAATAGGGCATGAGTTTATTCATAGGCTGGATAAGAACAAGCTGCTCAAAGAGCTTGCTGAGATATGGAAGCTGGAAGGGAAAAACAGTGGGAAAAGAGGAGCTTACAGATAAAGGAATGCTTGAGGCCTTTAACTCTATTAATATGTTATGGGCAATTAAAGCCAAGCTTTTGTGAGTATAAGTGATCAGCATCCTGGTGCACCTATTGCTCACAGCCAACAGGAACTTGATTTGGAAAGCCTACAGTATGTTGTGAATGGCAGGCTGCAAGTTGACATTCACAGTTGCCCCACTTACATGGCAGACCGGGAGAAACGCCGTTTCTCACACAGGCATATTATTATATGTCTTTCACTTTCTCTGATAACAACAGAAAATGTGTGTCTTTTTATAAACAGGCAGAAGTGGAAGGGCGAAACTGTGAACTGGGGCTCTAAGAAAAAAAAGGGCTCATTCTCCAGAGCTTCGAATTAAAATTGGAATTATCAGGGAAAGGAAAATCTAGGTAAAAGGAAGCAGGTGGTCTTCGGTTCAAGAAAAATGGCTATTTCTGTAGCAATACATAAATTTGTTCTAACAAGGTTTTGTATTAAATTGTTTTTTTTTCCTGTGTGGCATTAAGTCAAGTCTAAAATTCTTATTTCTCTGTAACTAAGAGAATAATTGAGCACGTCACCTTAGCCTTTCATTCCCTTCTTCTGGGTGGATAGGAAGATTTTAAAGTTATTTATAATTTTCTGGGAGTCTGCATCCTTTCCTGTCTCACAAGAGAGTGTTCATGTGCTGCAGACCAGCATCATCTTTAAGTCTGCCTGGAATATTGCATTTTCTTTTGTAATTGTCTTCCCATTTATATGTTGTCCTTTCTTCTTTGAAACATATAATGTTTCATTTGGTTTATTTCTGGTGAGATTTTCTATTTCCCAAGGAAGGAGGAAGAGGTAAAAATTCTAGTCTCTATATTATGTGGTCAGGAGGTAGCATTATTAGAATTATTTCCATTTTTTACTTTTTGACCTTTTAATTACCAAAGAATGTCAGCACAAGCTGTAAGAACCCTGTCACTCTCACACCACTGAAGTTAAGAGGTGGATGCCATATGAGGTACCCTCTTGAAGATATGTAGTAGCAATAGGAACTAACTACTTAGCCACTATTCCAAAGCAAGTGGTTGGGCCAGCATGTGAAGATCTGGAGGGCTTCTGGGAGGGGAGGTGTGAGCCCCCAAACCTTCCACCCTACATTCTGCTATAGCCTATAATTTCTCTTTGCATTAAATGCACAAATAAACTACTCAAACTTTAGTATGGACACTAAGTCAAAGAAGCTGTGTAACCTGTCCCAGTGATCCTCATGTTTGGCAAGATATGGCCACCCACACAATACATTAAGCAAAGCACAAGACCAAAGTTCACTTAGTCCTTATAACTCTTTTAGTACCAGGCCAACTGGATTCCTTCAAAACTATAGAGTTTCTCCAGTTGCACTTCTTGACATTCTCTCTTCTGTCTCTGGAAGATCCCAGGGCCTTAAAACTGTTTCTGTTTTCAAGTCATACTCCTGAGACAGTCTTCCAATAAGACGGCTCTCTGGTTTCCTATTGTTGTCCTTTACTGCCAGTGCCTCACTCTTCTTTGCCTTCTATGGTGCCTGAACATACTGCACCAGAAGAAGCAATGAAGTCCTCAGGATATTTAATTTGCACCAAAGTTGCCATCTTTAGAAAAAAGCAGCATTAAATGTCTATCTTGGGTAATGTATATCCCACATTTCTTAAAGGAGTTCAACAGAGTTACTATTCTTCCAGTTATCCTCACAACTACTAAGACTTAACTTAAGCAGAGTGAGAGAATAATGAGACTAGAATTACTCAGCAAGCTAAGGACCAATTTGAACCCTAGTTTATAAGCCCCTATTGTCAGCCTAATTTTACACTGGAGACTCAGGAACAAAATTGTCCATAAAACTGAAATCAGTCCTTGAATAATATCATAATTATATGTATTTATATAATTTCAAAGAGATTCTGACTGGGCGATGTATGTTGGGGAAAGCTGTGATGGACAGTGGTTTGGGAATCTCCCAAAGGGACCTGACACAGTTATTTCTCTCAGACCTTAGCACTCTCTTCCAGAATGTGGATGTTACAATAGCAACTTAATTTACATGATGTCATAATGCAAGCTCTGCTCATTACATGCTTATATGCAACATTATGACACAAATACAAAAGGGGTACCATTTGCATCACCATGTTGTAACTTATGATCCATCATGTGCCTCACTTTGCCCTTCCTGTGGACCTCCACAATAGTCTGTACAATGTTGAATGAATACACAACATTTCAACAGCATTAACATTTTAAAATAACAGAGTGCCTAAAGCAGAACAAACAACCACACAATAATTTCAGCTCCAGAAAAGCATTAAAGTCCAATAAAAGCATTATGACACTGATTCATTCGAAGGAAGATTGGATAGTTTCCTTTGAATTAAATTCAACTTCTGTTAATTGCATCAATGTGTCTCTGTAGTTTTCTTGGCAGCAACACAGAAATGGCTTGCCATTGCCTTCTTCCAGATTACTTTTTTAACCTCCTAGTTTAGCTTATAGCCCTGGTACTTGCTGGTGGTCTTCCATTCCATCCATGCACTAAATGGGTCCAACAGCCAAGTCAGCCAAGGGCTGCTAGATGTTGTCACCTGGCTGGGCAAAAAGGTCTTTAAAATCCTCCTGAAAACTATCCAGGACTAAACAATCTTTGGAAGGATATTCTCAAGCAGAGAGCCGGTTCAGCTGTAGGACTCATGCTTTGCCTACATTCCTGCTAAAATTCTTGGAAGCTGCTGCTGCTGCTGCTCAGTTTAGAGCAGTGTTTTTCAAAGTTGGCAACTTTAAGATGTGTAGACTTCAGCTCCTAGGATTTCCCAGCTAGCTGGCTGGGGAATTCTGGGAGTTGAAGTCCACACATCTTAAAGTTGCCAACTTTGAAAAACACTGGTTTAGAGTTTATAATACTGCTCTGGAGAGAGAAATGATCTCACCCAGTATTATAAAGCAGCTCATTCTGTAAAGTTGATGATTCACCAAGCCAGAAACTTGCAGCTTCTAGTAATCAGAACCTAGAAGAAATCCACCTCAGATTTCAGCTGGAGTGAAATGATGTGATTCACCAGGATTGGAGCATTATTTGCAGTAATGAATGCAGTTTGTTGACATCTGTCCTTCTCTGTTCAATAATTTAGGAAAGTGTATGTGTATGTATGTATGTGCACACATGTGTATTTGGGGCAGTTGCATGAAATAAAAGATATATATTGAAGCAGTTGCATTAAAACAAGTGTATTTAAAGATGTTATTTTAGAAAGAACTATGTACATTAAGAAACTGGTGAATGAAAAAAATGAGTCAAAATATTGTCAAGGTTTTGACAGATCATTAGGTCTATTGTTAACATGTAGCAAAGAATTTATTAAGCCTGTACTTTCTCTTGAGGCAGGATCTAAAATACAGATTTCACAGTCATAATACAGGTGAAACTCGAAAAATTAGAATATCGTGCAAATGTTCATTTATGTCAGTATGGCAACTCAAAAGGTGAAACCAATATATGAGATAGACGCATTACATGCAAAGCAAGATATGTCAAGCCTTACTTTGTATAATTGTGATGATTATGGCGTACAGCTTATGAAAACCCCAAATTCACAATCTCAGAAAATTAGAATAGTGGGAAAAGGTTCAATATTCTAGGCTCAAAGTGTCCCCCTCTAATCAGCTAATGAATCCATAACACCCGCAAAGGGTTCCTGAGCCTTTAAATGGTCTCTCAGGCTGGTTCAGTAGGAATCACAAGCATGGGAAAGACTGCTGACCTGACAGTTGTGCAGAAAACCATCACTGACACCCTCCATAAGGAGGGAAAGCCCCAAAAGGTAATTGCAAAAGAAGCTGGATGTTCCCAAAGTGCTGTATCAAAGCACATCAATAGAAGGTTATGTGGAAGGGAAAAGTGTGGTAGAAAAAGGTGCACAAGCAGCAGGGATGACCACAGCCTGGAGAGGATTGTCAGGAAAAGGCCATTCAAAAGTGTTGGGGACTTTCACAAGGAGTGGACTGAGGCTGGAGTTAGTGCATCAAGAGCCACCACACACAGACGGATCCTGGACATGGGCTTCAAATGTCATATTCCTCTTGTCAAGCCGCTCCTGAACAACAAACAACGTCAGAAGCGTCTTACCTGGGCTACAGAAAAAAAAGAACTGGTCTGTTGCCCAGTGGTCCAAAGTCCTCTTTTCTGATGAGAGCAACTTTTGCATCTCATTTGGGAACCAAGGACCCAGTGTCTGGAGGACGAATGGAGAGGCACACAATGCACGATGCTTGAAGTCCAGTGTGAAGTTTCCACAGTCTGTGTTGATTTGGGGAGCCATGTCAGCTGCTGGTGTTGGTCCACTGTGCTTCATTAAGTCCAGGGTCAACGCAGCCGTCTACCAGGAGATTTTGGAGCACTTCATGCTTCCTTCCACAGACGAGCTTTATGGGGATGCTGACTTCATTTTCCAGCAGGATCTGGCACCTGCCCACACTGCCAAAAGTACCAAAACCTGGTTCAATGACCATGGGATTACTGTGCTTGATTGGCCAGCAGACTCCCCTAACCTGAACCCCATAGAGAATCTATGGGGCATTGCCAAGAGAAAGATGAGGGACATGAGACCGAACAATGCGGCGGAGCTGAAGGCCGCTATTGAAGCATCCTGGTCTTCCATAACACCTCAGCAGTGCCACAGGCTGATAGCATCCATGCCACGCCGCATTGCGGCAGTCATTGCTGCAAAAGGGGCCCAAACCAAGTACTGAGTACATATGCATGCTTATACTTTGCAAAGGTCCGATATTGTTCTATTTCCAATCCTTGTGTTATTGATGTCATGTAATATTCTAATTTTCTGAGATTGTGAATTTGGGGTTTTCATAAGCTGTACGCCATAATCATCACCATTATTCACCAAAGTAAGGCTTGACTTATCTCGCTTTGCATGTAATGCGTCTATCTCATATATTGGTTTCACCTTTTGAGTTGCCATACTGACATAAATGAACATTTGCACGATATTCTAATTTTTTGAGTTTCACCTGTATATGGACTAACTTTTACTCTTTTTTATTTTGTTTTTCTCTTGTTATCCCTTCTTTTTTGCATCATGTGTCTAAGGAAGAGTTCTCAAAAACTCAAGTCTGCACCACTTTAATGACTATTTAGCTGGCGTTAAGGGCAAGTATTACCCAATGCATTTTTGCAGGTGGGGTGTGTGTGTGTGTGTGTTTCTGTGTGTGTGATTTGTCTTGCCCAGCCAAGCTGCCAGTCATCTGCTGGGTGGACTCATTCACTGTTTTGTGATTTGTAGGATTTTATCTGCTGAAACAAGAGGGAGGGAAACGAGTCGTCACTTGCCCAAATGGCCTCTTTTCTTTTGGAAAAGAGTGAGAAAAAGTGTAATTTGTTTCATGCATCTTTGATGGTGAGAAATCATTTGTAGATACTTTGTCCACACCCACATATGCTTCAGCTTCATTCTTGAAATGTACAGCCTTTAACTCTCCTTTCCCTTTTTGCGGTCACTAGAACTGCTCTGAATTTCAACTCAGCAATTTTATGTGTCTGTTTTTGCAAAAAAAGGAAACTATTTGGATTAAGGGTTCAGTAGGCCTAATGCACATCCTTTACCTCCTCCAAAAGAGGAAGAAATAGGCTGATTTTTTTCATCCCATCCCCTCAGTGATGGGATCATAGTCATCCCCTATGATAGCACTGCCCCAAACCCTACAGCCTGAACCAAAGAAGAAGCATGACCTCCGGCTGCAAGAAAATTGTCTACCTCTGTTATGCGTGGATGTGACAAGACATGTCTTGTCACCTAAAAAAAGGATCCAAAACATTCTTGCTGTTTTTCCTGCTTTCCATTTGTGAGCACAGATCTCCAAGAACCATAAATCACTGTGGTAAAAGACCAGATCCTTACATGACAAGGAAAGAGCTGAATAATGGGAAGAGCTGAGATAGTATATCTAAGCTGTCTGGTTCCCTTGAGTCTGCATTTGTAACTTAACGGCAGTGCATTGTTACTGGACAAGAAGCGACTAGAAACAGAAATCTTCCTTAGTGTTTAGTCCAAATCTGTATGGCAGTGAAGCAACTGGAACATCTGGGGATGGTCCATCATCCACTTAAGAACAGACCCTGTATTTAAGGAGGCATCCTGAACTTTTCATTTATTAGCAATAATGGATTTTGTTGTTGTTGTTGTCATTAAACAAGAAAGCCAACATGCAGAAATGATGAATTTCAGACTGTTATAGAAGTCTACTGAAAAGATTCCAGGAGGAGCAAAGCCATTTTGTTTTCTAGTATGTCACTTCTTTAATGTAATCTCCTTTAGTTATTTAATTGGAGGCTCAAATATATACAGAAGCATGCATACAGATATATTTCTTTTACTTGCTCTGCCATGCTAAAGGTTTTTGCTTCATGCCTGTTTTCCAGAGATGAGATCCAAAAGGTGTAGTGGCCTCTGCTTTACCACTAGGGGGACACATCAATGCTCCATTGTAATTTTGCCATGTTGGAAAAATATTTTGCCTTTTTATAGCCAGGTTGATCAGAAGTCTCCCAGATTTCAACCCTTAACATAATGCCGCTTGGGGGACTCATTGTTCTCCTTCTGCATTCGCAAGAGAAAAACAACAGTGAATAATAGGCAGTGACAAGGCAGGGCATCTTTCCTCTCTCTCTGTTTTCGCCACTGCCACCCCCCATCCAATTTGTCTTCCAGGTTGACATCGGAGAAAACCCCAAATTGCTGCTCATGCCCTGCACAGTTTTACCACAGTATCCTGAAAAGCATCTGGTGTGGAGCTGATAGCACAGGGGGGTTCAGGCTGGAGCCCCAGCCGGAAGCCTAAGAGTTAGCAGCGGTTGGGGACCCACTGCTTCTGTCAGGACGTCAGACAGGAAACCTTATCATGGCTCTGATGTGAAGGCTCCCTGGATCTCTGCCTCTGTCTGTGCAGAGGGAGGCAAATACACTGGCCTGCCTACCAAGGACAGCAGAAGAAGACAACCAGGACCATCATGGTAACATTGAGGCCATCTTGTATGGCTCTTTGAATGAACTGTTGGAGCTATCGGAAGGCCCTTCAGGCAGCTAGAAGAAGAAACACCTCCCTATCCAGAGCCTTTCCTCTTATTCTGACATTTCTAGCAATAGAACTGTGTGAGGAGGCTGTGAACATTGTGCAAACTCTTCTCCATGTGCCCAGAATCTATTTCTAAATATGTTATACACAGGTGGTCCTGCAGGAGGCTTTCACTGAGACATTGATGTTTATCCAAGGGAAACTATGAAAAAACAAAATTAATCATAAAAATGATATACCCAAGAGTTTATCTACCCATACTTATTTTTCCCTTTTGTAAACTGGAGGATAAATGTCAAGGAGATGGACATTAAGTCAGCATCTGAAACTTGTGTGAGAGCACTGAATTTGTACTAGAGCCCTGTGATTCATTCCTATATTGCTTGCATACTTATGGGAATGAATAGAACATGGTGTAAACAAGAAAAAGGAAAAAAAAAAGGAAAAAAAAGAAACAATGATCTAAGAAGGGATTGCCCTTTTTAAGACATTCTAGAAAATCCAAATATCATGAGAGTAGTTGGCATCATAATGATGATGGGAGCGATTACTATGGCTATTTGGCCATTAGAAAAAAAGATAGAACAGAGTGATATATGTTGTAATTGATTTGGTGCAACAGGTACAGTGGCTAAATGTTTATTCTCTATGGAGGTTGAATACAGGCTTTGTGTGTGTGTGTGTGTGTGTGTGTGTGTGTGTGTGTGTGTGTCTTCGAGTCAGTGTTGACTCCTGGCAACTCCCTGGACAAGTCCCTGCAGTTTTCTTGACAAGATTTTAGAAGTGGTTTGCCCTTGCCTCCTTCCCAGGACTGAGAGAGAATGACTAACCCAAGGTCACCCAGCTGGCTTTGTGTCTAAGGTGGGACTAGAACACACAGTCTCCTGGTTTCTAGTCTGGTGCCTTATTTATTTTGGAAAAGTCAATTTTCCAAAAACATCAACTATGATTTTTACATTACGAGCTGCTATAGAGACAACAAATAAGCATACTATTGGATATTGAATGGTCTATCTCAGAAACCTGTCCTCTACAAGTGGGGTGCTTTGTCATGGAGAAAGTGCAAGTTTTCTTTTTCTTTTTTAATAAAAACTTTATTATATTATATAGAAAGTACAATTAAAATACAAAACAGAAAGTACAGCAAAGAAAGAGGATAGAACTAAAAGAAAAATGACAAAAACTAGAATAGTGAGAATAGATAGAAAAAAGAAACAGAAGGTGACTTCCGACTATCTCCAATACAGATAGAGATACAAATTGAAAGAAAATTAATCTCTTACCACTAATTAATCCAAATTCACATTATTTCTATCAACACAAACCATCATCATTAAAACCCACAATCAAAGCCTCATTTTTTCCCCACACAAGCACGTAATCTAAGAAGGGTTGCCATGAGGAGACAAATTTAGAAACAATATTATTTCTTATTAACACTGTTAACGTCACCATTTGAGCCAAATCCATTAATTTAACGATCCATTCTTCCACTGTAGGTATTTGTGGATCCTTCCATCTTTGCGCATACAACAATCTTGCAGCTGTGATCAAATACAAAAGCAAAGTTCCATGTTGTTTCTCCAGTCCTTTCTCCAACAAACCCAATAAAAACAATTCTGATTTTTTTTTAATGTTCACTTTAAAAATCTTTTGACTAGCAATACATATCTGATCCCAAAAGTTTTTAGCCTTTTCACAGGTCCACCAAAGATGATAAAAGGTTCCTTCACCCTGCAAACATTTCCAACAAACATTTGTTATGCCAGCATATATTTTTGATAACATATCAGGAGTTAAATACCAACGATACATCACTTTATAAAAATTTTCTTTTAAATTATAATTCAATGTAAATTTCAAACCTTTGTTCCACATATTTTCTCATTGTTCCAACATAATATGGTATTCGAAGTTTTTAGCCCATTTGATCATGCATTCCTTGACTTGTTCATCTTCTAGATTCATCTGTAACAACATCTTATACATTTTAGCAATAACATGTTCATCGTTTGTACAAAGTTGAATCTCAAAATAAGTTGTTTCATTAGCAAACCTATAATCCTTTTGTCCAGCTTGAAATGTTCAAACAATTGCATATGAGTAAACCAATGACATATAAAACCTTCTAACTCTAACCGTTCTCTTGTTTTAAAGCTTGGTTCACTCTCCTCAAAATTTAACAGTCTTTATATTTTAACCACTTCATTTCTCCCACATTTTCTCTTCTAGTAAATGCTTCCTGAGGTGATAACCACAAAGGTACATTAGGAGACAATCTTACCTTATATTTATTCCAGATCCGCAGTAAAGCATTCCTAATATAGTGATTTTAAAATCCTTATTTACTTTAACTTTATCATACCACAAATAGGCGTGCCACCCGAATCTTAATTCATGACCTTCAAGTTGTAATAATTTTCTATTCTCCAAGGTTATCCAATCCTTCATCCAAAGCAAACAAGCATCAAAATACAATTTTGAATTAGGCAGACCCAAACCTCCTCGTTCCTTGGCATCTTGTAACAATTTATATTTAATTCTCGGTTTTTTGCCTTGCCAAATAAACTTGGAAATATCTCTCTGCCACTGTTTAAATGGCAAATCTGTAGTCAAAATCAATATAGTCTGAAAAAGAAACAACATCCTAGGCAGAACATTCATTTTAATCACAGAGATTCTCCCCATAAGAGACAGTTGTAATGTTTCCCTTTTTACCAAATCTTTTTTCACTTCATTCCAAATGTTACCATAGTTATTCTGGAACAACACTCTATTTTTGGTTGACAAAATCACCTCCAGATATCTCACCCTTTTTTCAATCCTGAAGCCTGTCTTACTCATCAGCAGATATTGATTAGGCAGGGTCATATTTTTAATTAACATTTTTGTTTTTTGTTTATTTAGTTTAAAACCTGCCAATGAACCAAATTCCTTCAGTTTCTTCATCAGATGCTCGGCAGATTCCAGAGGATCCTGTAGTATCAAAACTAAGACATCAGTAAAAGCCCTCAGCTTAAAAACCTCTTGTTTGATCTTTAAGCCCTTTATTTGTTCATCCCTTCTAATATCTCTATTAAAAACTTTGAGAACTGTAATGGACGGCATGAGCGGGGAAGATTCTGGGATGGAACTTCAAGGTTTTGTCAGGAGGAGGGAGAGACATTCCAGGGCAAGCGCCTCCTCAGCCCACAACAAGAGTGTGGGAAGGCGAAGAGGATGAGGCTGGCCCCTCCCTGGAGTCTCACGGGGTATATCCACTAGTTGCTTTAGCATAGGCTGAGTCTGGCGAGATTCTGTCTATAAGGTGCAAGCTAATAAAGGAACTGAACTGGACTGGATTGTTGTTGTTCTTGGGCTGAACCTGACAAGAACCAAGATAAAAAGCAAAGGCGACAAAGGGCAACCTTATCTTATTCCTTTTTGTATATGACATGGTTCAGTTAATTCTTCATTCACAATAATACTAACCTTCTGAGGCATATAAATTGACTTAATTCCCTGTATAAAATATTCTCCAAAGTCCATGCTTTCCAAAACTTTAAACATAAACATCCAATTCAAATTGTCAAAAGCTTTCTCTGCACCCAAAAAAATAAGAGCTGTCTGACATTCATTATGATATTGTAGATATTCTATAATATCCAGCACAGAACATTATCTTTTAATTGTCCTTTAGGCAAAAATCCACATTGGTCATGATGAATAAGTTCCTGTAAGATTTTTTTAAACCTTTCTGCCAACACTGAAGCAAATATTTTATAATCATTATCCAGCAATGAAATTGGTCTATAATTCTTAATTAGGAAAGGATTCTGTCCTTCTTTAGATGAAAGTGCAATGTTGGCTTCCTTCTATGAATCTGGCATTGCCACACCCAGTAAAATAGAGCTCATCAATCTTTTAAAAGGTAAAAGAAACTCATCTTCAAAGCATTTATAATATATTGCAGGTAATCCATCAGGTCCTGGTGCTTTTCCCAATTTAGTTCTCTTTATAGCTTCAGTTATTTCAAAAGTAATTACAGGACTGTTCAATATTAATTTCTGTGACTGTGAAAGTTTTGGTAAATTTTGCTTATTCAAATATTCATCAACCTTTTCCAAAGAGATTTCTTGTTTTTTATATAAATTAGAAAAGAAGTTATGAAATGCTTTTTTAATCTTTTCATTATCCAATAATTCCACATTTCCTTTTTGAATTTTAGAAATCATTTTCTTCTCTCTCTCTTTCCTTAATTTGTATGCTAGCCATCTTCCTGGTGAGAAAGTGCAATTTTTGAAAGGGGTTGGGCTACAAAAGCTCTCTAACTCTTTATTCAATTAGAAGTTAGAGACATTCTTAATATAATAATGACATTCAAGTTTAATATCATGAATGTTACATAAATTTTATCTTATTGAACCTATGAAGGCTTAGGTTGCTTCAGTGTATTAAGAATCTTACAATCAAACTATGTTTCACATTTGGAATTTAACTATATGCAGGAGGTATAGATTGATTCAATGTATTGAAGAAAACAGAACAAATCTAGACTCAACTAACTACATCTATTTATTAAATGTATTTCTCTTTATGCCACACTCAAGGCATTGTAGAGCAAGTAGAAATAAAAATTATAAAATGTGAGAATAAAATAATGCAATCAAAATCAAGGTAAAATTAAAATCAATCTCATTAACATTAAAATTACAATGGCTAATTACATCAATGTAAAAGGTAGATCAGTTTTCCTGGTTTACTGACATGCAAGTGACTCTAGATTAATTTATTCACATGTAGTTGTCCATAATATTACCCACAGTCATTACTGTGATAGCCTTTATGGTTCCATGGGTCAGAATGATACATAAGATATGGAGGTGGGATAGGATGGGATGGGAATAGACAAACCATTAAGAAAATCCACTAAGGTTGCCAAGGCTGAAGTTAGAACCAAAATGAGAGATGAATGAGTTGGCTTAGTTGATAGGAGCTTTACAGCAACTCTCATCATTATGGAAATAGACTTCTAGATAAAGAATTAAAATCCTATGCTTTGCATGCTGAAATCCCAGATTCTATCTGTGGCATCTCCAGATAGAGCTGTAAAAGACCTCTCTGCTAGAGACACTACATCTACAGCAATGAGCAACATGGGCCAATGGTCTAATTCAGGTTATAGTAGTTTCCAGGGTCCAAGGCATGCTAGGAAGCATGCTTTCCCTGTCATGGTGCCTGTCCTTTGCAACAGTCTCTTCCCAGAGATACGGATAGCCACAATCTACTGGCCTTTCAGAAAGCTGTAAAGACCTGGTTTTCCCTCAGATGCTGGGGCCAGGGTGTTAAATTATTGGAGCTCTGGCCTGTATATGTGGGTTATACGGGGAGGTTGATATTTTTATAGGCACCTCAACTTGGATTTTGTTTTGTTTTTTAATGGTTTGCATTTTTTTTAATGTTCATTACCCAGAGTTTCTTTGGATAGAAGAGCAGCCATAGAAATCAATAAAAATGAATACTTGTAAAAGCAATTATGTCTAAATTCACATTTCTGCATAGGGTTTGTGATATAATTTCTTAAACTATCTTTTCTTATGGAACATTTTCCTTTAGTTTACACTGGGTTTGATATACTTTACTAAAGTTCTGCAGTACCTCAAGCCAGGTTGTATTATAGTTATGGACAGCTGTAGTGAGGAAACTGCTTCCCAGGCTAATTTTCAGGAATGGGAACAATTTCATATTGGAGATGGGTTTGTTTGTTTTAAATCCTGGGGATTGCCTGGGAGTTCCAAAATAGTTGTCATGTAAAGGGTTTGTTGAGAAATAATTGCTCATCCTTATGATAGATGAATCTAAGAGCATGTGCAGAAATGACTCTTAGTCTCCACCGATCTACAATTCTGGGATGTAGATCCAACATACTGGGAAAGCTATCTTATAGTATTGATGATGGGAATATTTACAGTTGGTAAACACTAGTCACCATCTAGACAGGTTTTTGGAATCTTTATGTACACATGTCCCCAAAATATATGGTGCTAAGGAGAAACTTGGAGGGCTACCAGGATCTGAAATGGTCCCATGTGGATAGTTGAGTACATTGTATTGTACTGTTCATAATTGGAATTAAGCTTGAAATAAACTAATTTAATCTGTCTTTTAACAACAAGACTATAAGACTATAAGACTCCAGATAGATAGAAATTAAAACAGAAAGTAAACATAAAGGATAAATCTGACACCTTTTACAAAGAAACCCCATTATTTGCTTTGTCTAAAACAATCACAATGGAAGACTGACTGGCTTTTTAATTTACACATAGAGCTTAAAACAAAGTAAACCCAACATGAGACGTACTATTCTGTGAATATTGGGGATATTAGCCTAAGCTTTTAAGTTTTAAATTTATAGTTCTCAGGTTTTCACAACTGCATTTGACAGGCAAGCCGAAACCTATTGCCCAGTCAATCCATAGAAGAGTTTTGGAGTCCCTTCTTACCTCGTTGAAAGTTCAGTAATAAACATCATCCTGATTACAGCTTGCTGAAATTGAGTCTCATGTCCAGTCTTCATCTGGTTATCTAGCCACGCTTTCTTAAATTGACATTGTTCAGTTGCTACAAAGGAACAGTGAGATCTTTGATTCCTGATTCTGCTATCGGTTTTTATAATAGAACTTCTGTGACATATAAGAGCAACAACTTGCCCATTTTAGATTAAGTAACTTTAGAAGTCTTGGGAATTAAGAATCAATATTGTTTTTGTTTATTGAATTAGTACAGAAGTGTTGTATGTATTTTGGTTTATAAACTAATCGGTCCTTGTTATAATGACTCTAAATTACTTCCATTGTGTCTCTTACGATCCACAGCTGGGGAATAAGAGCCTACTCTCTTAACTACATCTTCTGTCTGAGCCATCAGAATTCATCACATTTCTCTTTGGCTCCCCAGACTGAGGCAATGGCAAGGTGCGTCTTTTATCAGATTTGGTTGCTATGCCAACTGCCTCCCATCTTAAATCTGTGGTGGTAAATTCCTAGCTTGATTACTGTAACATATTCTACATGGGAGCGCCTGTGTGTTTAATACAGATACTTCATTTGAAATCTGAGATCACCTGAGGAAATTTGCCCACAGTTGCTGCAGGCTGATCTCACTGTGGCTTGGATTCCAGCCTTCTCTGGGGCCATCCTGGTTCTTTGGGAAGCACACCTTGCTGAGTGAGTCAAATTGTCTAGCCTCTTTCTCCTTGTTTAAAAGCCCCCCTGCAAACTGTTTAACTGTTAAAAACAATTGTTTTAAGCATCTCTGATTTTAGAGTTGGTTTTATGTCTTATTATAAAAGGAAAGAAACCTCAGTATGAGGCACTGTGAAGTTTCATAAATGAAGAAATATTTTCCCTCTGTGTCTCTTTAACTAGCTAACATGCTCTGTAGGTAGTGCTCGACCTACGACCTACTAATGGTGGCTACGACTGGTCCTTGAAGTTCTGGCTGTCCTGGCACCCCTGTGGTCATGTGATCACAAACTGGGTGCTTGGCAACCTGTTTGCACTTACGATTGGTTGCCAAGCACCCTGTGATTACATGATCACCATTTGCAACCTTCCCTGCCAGCTTCCCCAGAAAGTCAATGGGGAAGCTGGCAGGGAAGGTTACAAGTTGCTGGGTGTGATGGAAGACATGAGCGGGGAGGATTCTGGAATGGAAATTCAAGGTTGCCGGGAGGGGGAAGAGAGGTTCCAGGGAAAGCACCTCCTCAGCCCCCAGATGGAATGTGGGAAAGTCAAGAGAAGGAGACCGGCCCCTCCCTAAGGGCATCATGGTTATAGTTGCTGTTGTTGGGGATTAGAATTAGTCTGGCGAGATTCTGTCTATTAGGTGTAAGCTAATAAAGGAGCTGAACTGATTCTGGACTGTCTTGCTGTTGTTCTTGGGCTGAACCTGACACTGGGCTAAGTCTCCCCCACCGTGAACACTCCCCCAGCTCCTCTTTGCTCATGCTGCACCGGCCACTCACCCCACCATACACCCTTCCTGACCCATGCCTCTTTTCCACCCCCATACACCCTCATGTACCCTCGTGCACTGTCCCCACCCCATGCCACCCCATACCTTTCATGCACACCCTCACCCCCTTGTGCACCCTCCCTGACCCACGCCATGCCTCTCGTGCACCCTCATGCACTCTCCCTGACCTGCACCGCAGCTCCCATGCACCCCCTTGCACCCTTGTGCAGCCCTGTGCATCCTCCCTGACCTGCATGGTGCCTCTCACATACCCTCTTGCATCCTTGCATGCCTTCCCCGATCCTCTCTCGCAGCCTCGCACACCCTTGCATCCCTCCCTGCACCACATCTCTCCTGCACCCTCCCTGACCCTCCCCTGCATCCCCTCGCTCCCTTCCCCACCCAGCAGCATCCACTTACTTGCCTGCCGGCCTGGGACTTGCAACTTCCTTCTGCGGGGAAGCCAGCAGGAAGTTGCCTCACCTAATGTCCATGGGATTCAGTTAACAATGGCAACTGGGACTGCAGGGATTGCTGTCACTAAGCAATGTGGTCGTGCTTTATGACTACATTGTTTAGTGATGGAAATTCCAGTCCCATTTGCCTTTGTAAGTCAAGACTACCTGTACCGGCTTCTGATCACACGTGCACACAAAGACAATAAGATGCAAAGAAGAACTGATGAGAAAGCTGTCTTTACTTGGTGATGCTGCAAAGTTCTAAGCTATGTGGAAACTATGTAATGTTTTGTAAATAAATATATACCCTGATATGTTCAAGCCCACCAAATTGCTCACAGGATAGGTTATCAGTTATTGTCTGTAATTCTGCCAAACCAGTTGTAACAACTCACCACTTAGGTACTCTTCAGATTGTTTATAACAATGTACAATGAAATATGAACAGTGAAGGACAAAAGTTGTTTGAGAACAGACCGCTCTTTTTTTAAAATATGAACTCCATCTTCTTTCCTGCAATGAATGTATCTTTGATCAATCATTTATTGTGAGGTATAACTAGACTAGATGCACTCACCTAATTTTGTCTCAGCAAATAATAAGGTAGTGTCTGGACCTTCTTCAGTGGGGTTTGAAACAGAAATAGACCCAAATTATTCTACAGCTACAGATATATCCCCATTAATTTTCTTCAGAAAATGCATTCCAAGAGACAATTTCTCTGTCTGAGAAATATTTGCTGCTTCATCTGCTTCATCTGAGAATCTCAGGAGACCATTAGCCTTTGAAACAACATCCACATTTAAAATGTGGGTGCATGGTTTTATTAGCTCGGTCTACATTTGTGTGGTTGTACTCTTAGCACAACCTGCCCCAGTTTCCATTTTTTTTAAAAAAAATCTTACGCTCCAGCATGATCCTCTAAAAGCTTTTAGCATATTACCTTAGATATGCTGTTTTTATCATGAAGAAGGGAGTCATCTTAGTAACAATAAAGAAAGGCTGAAATGATAGAAACTTGCAACAATTTTAATCATACCGGCTCTCCAGATAGGGATCTCAGGTAGCACGTATCCTGAGAATTGGGTATAAAGCAAATTTACCCAATTTTGCCGAAATGAGAATTTATGTATTTAATGTGCAAACATACAAATATTTAATGTGCAAACGGAAAATATTCAGGTAACATTGGGAATTATCTACAAAATTCTAACAGGGAATTTATTAGCTGAAATATATTATATTGCTACATACAGATAAGACAAATCATGCTAAAAAGGGAGGAGTAACTCAGGGCTAGGAAGTTGGTGAATCATCATTGATTGCCCAGCCCTTGCATAGATGGAACAACAGTCATTTTCTTGGGCATACTGAAGATCGGAACTGGAGTTTGGAGTTAGGTAGAGTTGGGTACCCAGAAGAAAGAAGAAAAACAAAGTCAGATAGGAAGATGTTAGAGAAGAGAGATCCTGTAACAGATTGCTTTCTGGCATGTGCCATATTAATCATATTTACATTGGTTTGGTATCAACTGCAATGGCCACCCATTTGTTCTCAGATGAATTTAAGGTAATTTTTCTTATCTGTAATGGCCTAAGAATTTGGGGCCAGGTTACCTAAACATCTCTCCTCCTTTATGTACCTGCTAAGAGGTTGGTTCCGTTGCTCATTAAACTGATGGACATTCAGAACAGCTCTTCACTTTCTCTGAGTTTACAACCTGTTTGTGGAGATCTCTCTCTCTCTCCAAAAGATTGATTTCTTTAGAGTTTAATAGCCTGTTTGGCTATTAACATGTCTTTGTACTGCATGGCTTTTCAACAGTTTTCAGTATATTAGCTCTGCTTTATGCCAAGAGTGAGGTTTTTAAATTGTTTTATCATTTTAAATTATATGGTATCTTGTAGGCTGTTTCTGAGTTAAGAGGTTCCTCAGAAATGTTTTCCTAAATGAACAGACCATTGCAGTGTGGGGCACTCCAGCTCAGGATTTCAGTTTTGGGGTTTTCATATCCATCCGCTTTCTGAACCATTGCACTGAGATCCTGTCTCTATAGTACCATTATAATTAAAACAGCAGCATTTGTAGTGAGTCCTGGCAGCCACTAGATGCTCCTCTAAGACAGAAAGTCAAACTGCAGAGCTGTCTGTTTTGTTGAATTCTGTTAGTAGAAGTTCAGAGCCAAATCTTTTATGTACCTTATTTATATTCACTGGGGCCACTTAATAAAGAAGAACTGCTGGCTGAGGGCCCATTAGGGAAAGTGCCTCCCTACCGACCATACTGTTAAGTATAGAACTTGCTGCCCACAAGATGTGATGATGTAAAAGAGTAAGGAGTAGAGTTTAAAACACAAAAAGGACATGGCAGACACTTTGGAAAGTGCCAATAAAACAGCAGTTGGTAGAAGCTTCTGCAGAAGATAGATGCCTGGGTTCTTCCACAGCCCAAGCCAAGATGGCCAGGGAGAATACATCTATGGTTGATCAATGGCTATGAGGTCAGACTGTCATAGGAAGCTTCCATATTAAAAGGCCATATGTCTTTGAATATTGAATGCTGAAAATATCAAGCAAGGAAGTGACGTTGCTTTTGTGTGCTGCCAGTAAGCATCTCAGGCGCATCAAGCTATCCAGGACTAGAGTTTGGGATTAACCGCATTCCATTATCAACAGCTATATAACGATACAAAGAGCCAAAATAATGCCCATAGCAATAGGGTCAGGTATTTATACAGCAAGAATACTTTAGGTCGGAGAATTACAGGTTATGAAACTTTTTCCAGTGGCCTCTTAAAGAAGGAGGTTTAAAAAGAAGAGGAGACATGCTTAGATGAGCATTTGCAGAAAATAGGAAAGCTACTGTAAGGCACAATTATTTTCTGTTACTGATTATACTCCTATTATATACAAGACTTTACTTCCAGGACAGCCCTGAAAACTGAAATCTGAGACAGAGAATTTTTCAAACAGTGTCTGAGCCCACAAGGCTCTGCAAGGGTTTTTTTTACAGAGGTATAACAACTAGCAAACTCTGCTGGATCAGAAATGGTAGCACAAAAGAAACAAGTGTGTATACTGCAGGGCAACAATGACTGTGTCATACCATCATGAGCTCTGAAAAAAACTGTTTCCATATGAATGCTGAGACAGGAAATAAGAAGTCAGACACTTTTCCCAGTGGGGACTAATGAATGTCTCATTGATTCTCCATCAGACCTGGCTGGTACAAGAACTCCTATTTGTCGTCTGCTTTAAGTACAAAAAAACAGGCAAGAATCTGTCAGAAAAATATGTGAAGGAATAGAAAGGAATTCATGCATGTTTTTTGAAAAAAATAACCACCTGCTAAAGATTGCCAGTTGATGCAGAATAACACATATAAGGTAGTCTTCGTTTAGCAACTGCCTTGTTTGGCAACCATTTGCAGTTACGACAGTGACAAAAAAGTAACTTTGTGACCAATCCTCACATTTACAACCAATTCTTGCATTTACAAAAGTCTGTAAAGCAAAAGAAACCTGAAGTAAGATCATAAGCACAGTCATAGCTTCACTTAGTGGCTGCTTTGCTTAACAACTGAGTTGCCAGTCCCAATTCTGATCACCACACGAGGACTACCTGTATGGACATTGGATGCTCCCCTGGAACATGGAAAGAAACAAATAGTTAATGCAATTGCACTGTTCAATTCAAGGCTGAAGCAAATGAGGTATGATCTGTGGCTGGTAAGTGACTACTAAGGTTCATTAAAATGGATGACTCTACTGACTCAATGAGTATGGGATGTTGGGACATGTATTATGAGTTTTGCATCATCTGAGTGTTGAGATCAGTCTCCTTTATTTCTAATTTATTTCTGGAGGTGTTGAAAATTGCCCCTCCCCCCTTTTTTTACACTCTACATAGACACAGGGCAAAATCAGAGAGCTGCGTTAAAATACTACCCTCTAGTCCTTGAGGTGGCAGAAAACCACACCAGTACAAATTCTGCTTCCCTGGTTGTGATCTTCATCCTGCCATAGGACCAGAGCTGGAGACTGATACTATCCTTGCTGATGTTAGAGAAAGAAAGGGATTGGTTGATTTCCATGGCTTTGTTTCCCCTCCCCCCACCGATGTTGCCCCTTGGAAGAAGAACAACCATCCACCACTCTCCCTAAGCATGGGGTGAGGCAGGGCTGGAAAGGGTATTTGGGTGCTTGGAATGGCACGTTGAGCCACTTTTCAGGTTGCCCAGGCAATAGCAAGGGCAGAGGTGCTTTGCACCTGGGATCCCTCAGTTGGGCTGTTTCCAAACAAAGGCCTGGTGCCTGTAAAAGTCCTGATACTGCACTCAAAATAGCCTGGCTGACAAATGAAAGCATGGAGGGAAGGTGCAGGAAGATGCAGGCGGGAACGTCTGATAACAAGCTAGCTCCTTCCTTGACCAGATATGGCGGTGCTGACAGTCCAGGGCTGACCTCACCACTAGCAACACTTGCAAGTAGCTGATAAATGGCCATGGGGAACAAGAACATGTGATTCTCAGGCACAGTGACAACAGTATTTGCCATGTACCTCCTGCCTCCATAGCCAGAATGGAGTAGGGAAAATGGCATGCCTTCCCAATAATAAAAACAGTAAAAAGGATGGCCGTGTGAATTCCTTTGTTGGCAGAAAAAGCAGAAAACTTGCAAAGACAGAACCAGCAACCCAGCTGGCAGAATCTGGTTGCTTTCCTGGTTTCTGTTGACCTTCTGGACAACACAAGGGTCATGCTCAAGAAAGCACTAAACCAGTGTTTAAAAAACAGGACTAGAGCTCTTTCAAAAGAGCACTAAACCCATGTTTATAAATCTTGGCAGGCATTTGGAATGTCCCAGAGAGGTGTTACACAGGCAGGTATTTCTGTGAAAGCCTGGTGGTTCTTGCTCCTCAAGTCAAAATGGATGTTTTGGCAGTACCCAGAAACTGAAAGGATGCCTGCAGCAACATAAAAACCCAACAGATTCCAAGTACAGCTGAGATCCTAGCCTCAGCTGGAAGAAGAAGAAAAACACTCTTTTAAAACTGGAACAGCTGAGAATGACTTTAAGCTGCCTCAACTATGGGCTGGAGATGAGATGGCAACATCATGAAGACATGGGAGAAAAAAGGAATTACAAGGGTGTGTTTGTGCTGCCCTTGGAGGGATGTGAAGATGAGCCCATAGTTTCTTTGCTAGGTACATGTATCTTAGCGGGTGACTCTACCTGCTGACCTTCTTTGGGCTGGAAGCTAAGCAAAGTCAGACTTGGTTGGTATTTGGGTGGGAGAACTCCAGAGAATCCCAGCTGTAGGTTAGATAGGGAAGTCAAGCAAACATACTAGAATATGACAGTGGCAAAATGCTTCCATGCTGCTGCCATGAAAACAATATGGACAGGTCATGAGCTCAACTCATGAAATTGCCTAATCTTGCAAGCCTCAGTATATTCAACCGAAATCTTGCACAATTCCAGGAGGAGCACCTGAAAATTTTGCTGAACCTGCTCTATGCTGTTTAATGCCCTTTTTTCCTCTTTACCACTGCTGCTTCTACTGATGTGTTTATTTTTATGCTTTCTGGGTCCTCAGCTAAGTGCTGTTCATTAATGGTGAACACCAGGAAAATCAGAAGGAATTTCATCCAGAAAAAGAAAAAGGCAGCAATCAGCATAAAGCACTGCTTGAATATCTAGGATTGCAAATCATCTATATTATTTTCAGGAAAGTTTGAGGAACTTCCAATTTTTGGGCTTTTAAGTTTCAGTTCCAGACTGTGGGATACTACTATATGGATTTATCCCAAGAGTTATTCAGTTGTTTTATGTAGCAACTTATGACAGATGCATGTGGCATCAGACATAGTCAAACATCTACTTTTTTAAAGATTGTCGAACTGTAGTATTCATTTTAACAGGATTATTTATGCCTGTTCAAAGCTAATGGCTTATAATGCACAAATTAGCTTTTTGTGGCATTTGCTGTCCCAAATCCCAGGTGTGTCCAGGTGTTTGGATTGATTTGCTGCAGGATAAATCAGCTTGGGTTCACCCTGAACTGGTAAACCCGCAACCCTAAAGAGACCAGTAACCCTGAAGAGCTTTGCCAGTGATTCTTCCATAGGATCAAACTAACTTGATCCTTATTCAAATCTTTCATCCAGAGCACTTGCTTGACCAAGCACTTTGTAGATCAGGAGTTTTCAAACTGTGACCAACAGTGATGGGAGATTACAATTTAAAAAAAAATCCCTTCAGACTGATCAGACTTGCATTAGCAAAGTGGGAGCACTATCAAGTTTCTTCCTGCTTTGCCTGTGCAGGCCAAGTGCAGTTGGTTGCAGTCCTGGAATATTTGAGAACTCTAAGATATATAGAGTAAAATTTAATTATTAAAAATGTGCTATATTTATTTATTGCCCAATCCTGTATCTAACCAAATCATTCATTTTATTCACAAAAGGAGTCACACCAGGGTCACCTGCAGTGATGGTCACTTGCTTCATAATGGCAGGCACAACCAGACAATTGAACATCCTCCTCTTTTTGAGTGCATGCAACACATGATACCCACACTGGAAAGGGACAGGGCATTGATCATCTGGTTGCGCCTGCCACTTTGAAGCCAGGCACTGTTGCTATGGATGCCCCAGGTTGCTCAAATTCATTTATCATTTTACAGGGTCCTGGAACCACAACATTTGAGAACACCTGCTGTAGACTATTTACGGAAAGCAACTCACCTAGGAATGAACACAAGACACAACTGGAATGAAGTTTAGGATCTACCATCTATGATGGGATTACAGGTTAAGCTGTGATGTGGCTTGTGGAGTTGATAAAAACATGTATGAATGCAACTATGGAAGGACAAGAAGAGCAAAATTCTGCTGAGACACTCCATATATCTTTTCCTTAGCTTCTGCTTTCAGAACTCAGGAATACTGCCAAGAGAGAGCTTGTTGATGCCCGTTGGAGGGCCAGCAGCAGTAACTTCTAAATATCTTTTGGATTCCCATCATTTCCTGGTTTCCATCATTTGATGACATTTTCCCTCCCTCTCTCTTGTTGTCAATTTGGACATTAATCTCCTGGGTTCAAGTCATGTTCCCTTTTATCACAATTCCGTTAGGGTCAGGTTGAGTTTTCCGGTGCTTTGGGGGCCCTCAGCACAGTCTCTGGGCAGAAGACTTCCAGGTTGCTTAGTGGAGGCCTTGCAGCCTGTGCTGCCACTCACAGCCTTGGTTATTCCCCTACCCCACCCTCTCCCATATGGGCCTGAGCTTCTTACCACATCAGGATACAGAACAGAGCATGAATTCCGGCCTCAGATTCTGGTCAACCGCAAGCTCAGTGTATTTCACAAACTGTGCCTCCTAGTAGTGGGGGGAGGGCTGGGCCCTGAGCACCGGCATATAACGGATTCTCAAAGACATTCACTGGCTGCCAAGTGGATTTCAGAAATGAAAACACACATACAGAGAACACCCTGACCAAACCACCTGGTTGCAACCTGTGGATATTCTTTTCTTCTTCCTCCCTTTCCTAGCCCTGGGACTTCTGGAGCAAAAAGTTAACCGAAAGAAGGTCCTGCCCAAGCTCTTAAAGATGTGATTCCCTCCCCCCCACAGCTCCAATTGCAGATGTGCTGCATAAGTGTGGATAAAGGACATCATCACTGTCTCTAACCACATATCCCTCTTCCTGGGGACTTCCTGTTTTCCCACCAGCCAAAGTTCTAGCTCAGCTTGTGAGCGTACAGGTACCAATATCTGACTTGCTAAGTGACAGACATCAACCATTCTCATAATGCAGTGGAATGAATCAACAATACGGAAAAAGAGGCCTTCCATGGTGATCTGAACTGCTGGACATTTACCTTGGCTGGGATCTTCTAATTAGGGTGGGACCACTGGCCACAAAAGGTGTTCATGGATTTTATTCACCTATGTGAATAAAGGAAACACACCTCATCCCTCCCTCCCAGACTGATGTGTGGATCAGAACACAGGAAGTTTTCTGAAAGCATGTTTCTCTGAATTATGCGATGCAGTTCTCTGCTCAGAAAATCTACCCAAAGATATATAAAATGTGTATTTTAAGGTAAAATATGGTTTGAAAGGCATGCTTTAAGAGAAAATATGTCCTGAAGTATTGAATATGTTCAGAAAATCCATTGAAAATCATGCATTTTAATACACATTTAAATATAATGTTTGCTCTGCTTTTTTTAACATTGCAGATAAATGTAGAAAGATGGGACAGTTTATGAATGAAGAAACTGATACAAACTTCAGCCATCCTTATTGACTAACATGTGCTATTTCTGTTTTGTTTTATTGTTTTGTCCCCAATCAATATTGCATGCTTACTTTACATATATTAGTTCTGTGCCAAGGGATTCTCTGTCTAATATAGTTCAACTTAACTGGAAGACAACAAGGAGTTTCTTACATATTACTTACTTAATACATTTTAAAATAGACTATGCAAGACTAACCACTCCTCCTTTTTCTAGAGGAGCTATAGCTGTTTGTCTTGCTCACTGAACTACACCTTGTGATACCAGCAGGCATTATCACACAGCAGTTACAATAACCAAGTGAAAGCCACTGTACTGTATGTAGTATACTGTATACACTTTGGTTTTCTTTGAAGGTGTATACTTAAGACTGTATCTATAACGAGTCTTAATATGCGTCTGATATAGTAGAGCTGTCTTAAATGCATGGGAAATGCGTCCTGCACTGGTTCAAGCCATCCAGTGCAGGGTGAAGGTGAAGCTGGAGGTCAGTGTGACACTGACAGAGGCAATACAATATCTTTCTGATCTTCAACTATTCAAACGTGGCTTAAAGGGAAGGGGATGTTTGGTCTGCATCCTCCCTAGTCATTTCAAGTTACATGGCTTATTGCATTGACTGCCCTTTCAGATTGTGTTGATTGACATTGAAGCAGGGCTTTTTTTAATGTTCACCCTGCTGTTCCCTGAGACACTTCCATCTGAGAGGCCTGAGCAATTTGGTTGCTTCATTTTGATTCCTAACCTGGGCACTTGCTTGACAGTTTCAGACATGATTGTACAAGGTAGGCTATGGTTAGCCAGAGAGTAGGTGAAAGGTCTCCTGGACATGCTTAGTTTACCTTTTCATCAAAATTTCATACATTCCAGATCACATCCTTTGTATTTGAACGAGGTTTTGTGCCATAAAATAGGTATTCTCAAGAAATAATTACTGGTGGTCCCTAAAAAGCATGCTACTGCTTTTGGGGACCCTCTGAATCTGAATGTCACTGGTTTAATAAGATATACAATAAATGAGATTCCATGTTTGTCCTATCCATTTGGCTAAATTACAGGTAGAATTTGAGACTTAGATTGCAGTCCCAAAATACTCAACAAGGAATAATCTTTCTTGACCCTCATGGGACTTCTAAGTAAACATGTATGGAATTGCACTATTCCTTAGGATCCCAGTAGCAAGTAGGAACTAAACTCAGATTTCTTGGGCCCCAATTCACTGCCACAACCGCAGGACTGTATTCTTCCTCTTCTTCAGTGAGATGCAGATCTAGTAGGTTGAGTAAGAAGTGACCATGTTTGCATAATTGCCCTCCTTTTAATAGCAGGCAGGCCCCTTGGTAGCTAGCATGCTCATAACTGTTCTTGGGCCAGCACCTTGTTCATAGATGGAGGATGCAGCTGGGAAGCTTGGTGTAAAGTACAATTGAGGATATTATCTTAAGGATGTGACTGGGAAAAACACAGGTTGCCAAGGCGGCCTTTTGTCCTGGGACACCCCTTACTTGTCTGTCATCATTGCAGCTCCTCTTCTTTGAGGTTTGTCTTCATCAGATAAAGGTGAACAGGAAGCAAAGGGAGGGAGATACCTAATCCTACCAAATATTCCTCTTTCTAGGATCTGGAAAATTACCATAAAAGCCACTAGACAACTAATCCCCAGAGCTCGAGAGGAAAGACCTTTCCTTTGATATCTGTCTGAGTTCATTGCAGCATCTCTGGGGATGAGATGAAAGGCTTTGTCTTCTCCTTGTCATGTTCTCACGTCTCCTGGGAACCTCTATCTTCACTCTGAAGAATCTACATGGGGGTGAATGGGCGGGTTGAAGTGCATTACTGTAATGTATTTCATTGGTCAAACTGCCACCTTTCCTTTTTCTTGATGGCCTTTCTGCTTTGTTCTTGTCCAGAAAAAGCCTAGGCCAGGCATGTCTCATATATCTGTATGAAAGGAAAGAGGACCATGGAGGTGTATTTTCAATTAAAACAGGAACACGAGTCTAGGATGATTCTAGTGCAGGAGTAAGCGAGTTTGGGTCTTTCAGGTGTTTTGGATTACAGTTCCCATGGGCCTCTGCCAGCGTGGTGAGTAGTCAAAGTAGCCATAGCTCAAAACATCTGGAGGGTACAAAGTTGCCTTCACCTGTTTTAAACTGAGAATTTATTTGGGTGACCAACTGGAGATGAGTTATTTGGTTAGATTTTAAAAAGTGCACACAAAATAAAACAATTCAACTGTAGCAGGGTGTTCCTTTCACCCGACTCCCCTTGCAATTCTTACCCTCAGGCTATTTGGCTTACCCAGCCTGGCTCCAATTCCACGTTTATTTCTGGTCTCAGAATTTGGCTGGAGAAAAAGAAAATAAAAGGCTTTGTGGGGAGAACCCGCTAGTGCCCATTTCTGCTGTTCCTTGCCCCTGCATTTGTTTGAGAAGGGAAACATTTATGCTGTTGAAAGTATTAAAACATAAACATAAGCACTATGTGATGTTGAAAATATTAAATAGCGTTCACTGCTTAGGAGAAGCCTCTAAGGCTGCATATGGCTGGGTGGTTGCATGCCATGAGAGGAGCATAGCTTTCCAACCAAAAGTGGGCTTGGGATCGACATAGCCCTTTTTTGTGAATTTTACATTTGAACTGTAATATTTGATCCAGATCCTTCCTGGTCCTTTTAGAATTATTCTTCTGAGTTCTGCAAGCTGGGATTGTTCCAGATGTTGCCTTTAGTATTCCATAATGTCAGGGACACCCCATTCAAAGGAGAGACTTTCCTTCAGCCTTCGTCCCTCCTTTTTGCTCAGGTTTGGTAAGGACTGCAGCTCCGTGGCAGGGCACAGGCTTGGCACAAAGGAGACCTCAGTTCAGTCCCCACCATCTCCAAGCTGGGCTGGGAAAACCTCCGCCTGATATCCTAGAGAGCTGTTGCCAGTCAGTGACTTGAATGGATTTACGTATGTCCCCAATTCCATCTTTTTCCAGTTCCCAGAGGACTAAACTCTCTGCCACAGCACCTTCCTTATGGAACAGCCTCCCCGCTCCCAGGATTTGGATGGCCCTCACCTTCTTGGCCTTCTGGAAGGCTGCTAAAACTTGGCTTTCCCCCCAAGCATTACAGCCAGGATGTTAGGGAAGCTCAATATATATACGCACCTTACGGAATTGTTCTGGGGTCCCTTGGTTGTGTATTTGTTTTCCTTTGCACTCTGCTAGTTTAATGGATTCAGGCTTTTATACGGTTTTGTATGTACTGCATTGTTGCTGCCCAGAGTTACATGCTTAAGATGAGCAGCTATATCAATTTTCTAAATTAATAAAATAAATAAATATTCTCTCAATATAAAAAACAAGCCAGAAAAACTTGCCATCACAGGGTACCTTGTAGTACATTGAAATTCTGAACTCTATTGATTAATGCTGCGAGGGGAGAGGACCAGCTCCTAACAATCAGAAGACAGAGTACAGGGACTCTGTTTTTTCATCCTAAATAGATGCCTTTCCACCTCCTCCTCCTCCCCCCCCCCTCCTCTTTCTTGGAAGAAGTTGATGTGGAAAGGAGAGTTTAAAATGAGAGATGATGTTAGGTAGCATCCTTGTCTTATCATAAGGCAGGGTAACTGCTCTATAAAAGTTTCCTCTGGAAGCATCCGGCTTTAGCATCAGGCAGGTTCTGAGATTCCTAAGTTTGCAGAGTTCAAAGTAATAAAACAAAAAGATTCTTTATGTTTGTACTCAACAATACATTAATAAGAGGGAGGGGGGAGAGAATGTTAGCACTGCACGATCTTGCTGAATTGCCTCCATGCTAGGAGAACAGGATATTCTTTAAGGATTGGCCTAAATAAGGCTTCATTGTTGCTATTGTCCTTGGAGAGAACAATGAGGACGCCATTGATCTGGAATGTGTTTTGGCAGCACGGGGCTTTTCTCTGCAGGCGCTACATTCCGGGATCTGGATCTCTGTGACCTGAGAGCCAGGCCTTGGGGAGAAAAGCGGCCAAGCTGGGAAGAGGGATGGAGGTGGACCCCCCCCCCCGACAAGTCTGACTCCCCTTGGTGCTCCACTTCCATGAAAGTAAGGTGAAACATGTTCAACTCTCAGCTTGTTCCTGTAATCCTCAAACTGTGGTAACCTAATACACTGAATCACAGATTAGCCAACCACACTGTAACATAGGAGGTTCAATGCAGCCTGTGTAGTTAATTTATTGTTCACTGTGTTTGGGGAGCCCAGAAAATCAGATTAATTGGGTAACCACTGTTCAGTTAGCCTGTAGTACATATGTCATGCAACTCAGCCATAGAAGGCAAGTTATTGGGGAATGAAAGTCTGCTGGGAATCACAGTAAGACTCTGAATCCTTAAGGCACTTGAAAGAGCCCCTGGTACAGTATATTTTTTTCATTTGTAGCTCTGCTTGGCCCCTAATGTGTTCTTTACCCAACCGGTGCTAAAGAAAATGCCCAAGTGGGCAGGGAAAACAGCAGATTCAAACTTAGTTATTGTTTATTTGTTATTTAACTATGCATAGTACAAGACCTGTTCCCCCTCTCCCAACAATTGTCCTGTGAGGGCTGAGAGAGAAGGACTGATCTAAAGTCACCCAGGGAGCTTCATAGCTGAAGACAGAACCTGAGTCTCTCTGCCCCTCTTCCAATACCTTAAGCACTACACCACATTAGTATTTTGAAAATCCAGGAAGAGAGATTGAGCCATAGGTAAAGAAGGGTATGTATATGTGGAGATGGAGGGTGCATGAAATTCAGGTGCTCTAGCTCCTCCTTCCCCCAAGGGTGGTCCAATCAAATCTTGTTTTTTGGGTCTAGGGACCAAAACAAAAGGTAAGAGTATTGGTTCCTCTGTCTCCTTGGTCCTTGTTAATAATTACACTATAATTTCAGCAATGTAAATGTCTACGAAAATAGATATCCTCTAGAGTGGAGAAGTGGAGCAAAATACTATTATTACTCCTAGTACTAGCATTACTGAGATGGAAGAGATAACCAGATGTGTTAAGAAAGCAGAGTTCTGCAACTAAACTACTTGTGTCAGGTTACTGGAAATTGAATAGGTACTGGAAGCAATTTTTTTTAAAAAAGCATAGCTTTGATTTATAGGAGCACATAAGTATTAGCGGTTAGACAGAACATTTTTATACTGCAGAGGAAAACCCTCACCGCCACGAGCGCCTACTGTCTGACGCAGCGTATACTCCTTTTCATAACAGTAAGCTAAAGATCTATTGTAAGAGTGCATAAGGGTAATTGTGCAAGAATGGAGGATGTCTTTGTTGTACTTTAATTCATGTTTATGGTTGTAGTTGAGATGGGAATGTTTTTGAAAAAGCTAGGAAGAGCTTGCCAGTGTCTTAATAAGCAGCTTCATTGCTTCAGTGGAGAAAAAGGGAAATCTCAGTGACAAGAAAGAAAACAAATGGGAGTTTATAAAAAACGAACTAGATTCACTGAGAAAAATCTAACAAGTAGAATTGGAAATAATGCTGCTAAAATGGATGCTTTCAGAATGTGCTTTGCAAAATTTGCTTCTTATAGAGCCTATTACTTACCACTTGAGGGCGCACGCAACTAAGTTATCTTGATTTTTCTCAGGTCAAAGACTTGTGGAGAAGTAGCCCTGCATGGTTGGGTCTTTTGTCACTTCTGAGTTCAAGTGCTAACTTCCCATCCTTGAGTAGGGAGAAAATTACTGTATACTGGAATGAAATTTGCTGTCACCAGTAGTGATCTCTATCCTACCTCTATTGCCTCTTTTCCCAGTCATTGCTGGTCAGCTGACTTCCCTCCAAGGTGATGGACAATAAAGCCTAACACATTTTATACACTTTGAAGCTGCCCCAAGATGGGGCTACCAGATCAGGGCTGAAAAGAACCAGATATCCACTAGAGAGCAGCAAAGAGTTTTCCATTTCTCCTTGCAGTCATCTAGTGATCATCATGTTTTTGCTGCCTAGATCTAGTAGCTACAACTGTTGGGTAGTGTCAGAATAAGGAGGAAAGGAAGACATGGATATATTAAAGAAAAAAAGATGTGATCAGGCATGTTTGTGACAAGGTAAGGTGAAAGAAGGGAAAGATCTTTGGTTCTGAAGTAGAGGAAATGGTCTTACAAGTAGCACCCATCTACCAAAGAATATTTGTGTTATATGATCATCATACTTTGAATGTTTGGCCTATAGTGAGTCTTTCAGAAGGAAAACTGCTATTTTTTACCCCCATCCCTTACCTTTTTATTAAGCGTTCACCTGAGCATAGAATATCAAAGTTTCCTAGAGAAGTGCTAAGGCCACTTTGTAAACCTGGAGAAGGACAGGATGGGGGATCATGACTGGTTCAGCAACAACCGAGTACAACTATATGTGGTTGTATTTTCCATCCAGTAGAATCCAGGCAGTGATGTTTCTCATCCCTTGGAATAATTAACAATTCTGAGATAAATAAAGCAACTTTTCAAGACTCATCCCTGGGGGATGAAGAAGAGATATTAAATCTACAGGAGTTAACTTCTTTTATTATATCTCTTATTAGGCTAAGGATACAAGTGAAGGTTGGCAGGGCAGTGATGCTGAGGATCTGAATTATTATTATGTCCAAACATTACCTATCCATGTAAGTGGAAGGGCTAGAGTAGAGTTGGGGGAACAATAGTCCTCCAATTGTAGATAGACTATAAGACACTTTCCCCCCATGAGACTGCTACTTAATCTGGGAGTCAAAAGAGGAGTCAGAGCTAGGAGGAACTCATCTGGCATATTTTGAGCTTCAAGGAAGCTGGCGGAATTTGGGGTGGTAAGAACAAAGGTAAGCTTAACTAGAGGCTTGGTCTGAACCTTATTTATCTTTTCATGTACTGATAATGATTATCAGCTTAATTACTGTGGCACTCCTTGTCCAACCTGAGGCATGATGTGGTGACAGGTGGGAAGGCTTAGAAAGATCACTCCTTGAATGAGGTGAAGCAGGAGAGTAGTCTCAAGTTCCAACACAACTTTCATTTTACTTTAAAATATTCACCTTATGTCTCAATATGTGTTGCTTTTTATTATTGTTGCTATTGTTCTTATTTGTGTTGCGCTATGTAAGGCCTCAAGAGTTGTAAAGAAAATCTTCACAACAGCCCATCCAGCCCAAGCTGGACAAACATTATTGGCTTCAGTGAAGCCACTTAAAAGATCCTACTTTCTACAGCAAGACCACCAGAGATTATTGGTGATCCTCTTGACATTTTAGATATTTGAGACTTGCAGACAAATATATGACTGAAATGCAAGTATCTTTTCCTTGCATTATGAGATGAGCTCCTCCTCCTTCTCCCCTGTTGGAAAATCCAGAAAAAATGGCTATTGAGGCTTTTCCTTCTCAAGAAATCATGGGAGATGAAATTGGTGTATGGATTTCTTCAGAGTTCCTTGGCCCTTCTGTGATAGAATTAGTGTGGCTGTAGTGTGCAGAGATTACAGTGGGATGTAGGCAAATTTCCTAACCTGGACAGCCTTTGGTTACTTTGGAAATGTATCCAGGGCATTTAGAATAAAGCTAGAGGAATGTGGTCTGGTGATTGGAGGAGGGAAAAAAAAAAACTTGTTCAGCTAGGCAGCTGGGGTATTAATGAGGCCAGTCCATGCAGGCTGAAATTGTCATTGCCACCTTCCAATTTCTGTGCAATTCAGCTCAGCTTAGCTACCCTCCCTGACTGTAAAGCCACTCTTGTCATGAGTCAGACTGGGAAGTATGACATAATAGGGATCACAGAAACCTGGTGGGATGAATCCCACCAGTGGAACATTGGGCTTGATGGTTATACCTTGTTTCAAAGAAACAGGCAACACAAGAGGAGGTGGTGTAGCGTTGTATATTAGGAATGAACTTACTTCTACTGAGGTCCATTGGACTGATGGTAATAGGAGTGTTGAAAGTATTTGGGTTAAGATCAAAGGGCAAGCCAGCAGAAGGGATATATTGATAGGAGTCTGCTACAGGCCACCAAACTAGTCAGAAGAAGTAGATGAAGATTTATTAAAGCAGATAACTGAAGCCTCAGAAAAACATGAAGTGGTGGTGTTGGGGGATTTTAACTACCCAGACATTTGTTGGAAGACTAATTTGGCCATACATAAGAAGTCAGATAAATTCTTAACTTGTGTGGGAGATAATTTTCTCTTTCAAAAGGTTGAGGTAGGCACTAGGGGATCTGCTATCTTGGACTTGATCCTCACTAACGGGGAGGAGTTGATTGAAGACATTAAAGTGGTAGGAACCTTGGGTGCTAGTGACCATGCGCTCCTTGAGTTCTCGATTTTAACAAAAAGTTTGCTAAAAGTCAGTCAAACAGAAACCATGGATTTTAGGAAGGCTGATTTTAATAAACTAAGGGAAATAGTAAGGATGATACCATGGAAAGAGAACCTTAAAGGCAAAGGTGTTGTTGCTGGCTGGGACTTCTTGAAAAGGAAATTAAGGATAGCGCAGTCTCAAACAATACCGATGAGGAGGAAAACTAGAAGACAGCTGAAGAAGCCAATGTGGTTGAATAGGCAGATCACACAGGAGTTGAGACTAAAGAAGGATGCTTACTGGAAATGGAAGGAAGGGCTAATCACCAAGGCAGACTACAAAGCTATAGCTCAGAAATGTAGGAACGAGGTCAGGAAGGCAAAGGCTGAAAATGAGCTAAAGCTAGCAAGAGAGGCAAAATCCAGCAAGAAGGGCTTCTTCAAGTATGTTAACAGAAAGAGAAAGACAAAGGAGGCGGTGGGCTCACTGCGCACTCCAAATGGGGAAATCTTAACGGATGACCAGGAGAAGGCAGAGGAACTCAACTCCTATTTCGCCTCTGTCTTTCCATCCAAAGGAAATAGTGATCAGAGTAGCATAGGCTGGGAACAAACACAACAGGGGAGGGTGCAGGTCAGTAAGCATGAGGTAAAGGAACTTCTAACTAATTTGAATGCCTTCAAGTCCCCAGGTCCTGATGAAATACACCCTAGAATACTGAAGGAACTGGCGGATGAGCTGGCGGGACCTCTGTCAGTTATCTTTGAGGAGTCGTGGAGAACGGGGGAGGTACCAGAGGACTGGAGAAGAGCAAATGTGGTCCCCCTCTTCAAGAAGGGGAAAAAAGAGGACCCCAGTAATTATCGACCAGTGAGCCTAACATCAATACCTGGAAAGATGTTAGAGCAGATAATAAAGCGGACCATTTGTAAGCATCTGGAAGACAATGCTGTGATGGCTAAGAGCCAGCATGGCTTTGTCAAAAACAGGTCATGCCAAACAAATCTCGTCTCCTTCTTTGACAAGGTAACGACTTTAGTGGACAAGGGGAATGCGGTGGATATAATCTACCTTGATTTCAGCAAAGCTTTTGACAAGGTTCCACATGGCATTCTCATTGACAAGCTGTTAAAGATTGGTTTGGATGGCCCTACAGTAAGGTGGGTCCACAATTGGCTATCTAACCGCACACAGAGAGTCAGCATTGACGGGTCAACATCGAGTTGGAGAGCAGTAACCAGTGGCGTCCCACAGGGATCGGTCTTGGGGCCGGTATTATTCAACGTTTTTATTAATGATCTGGATAATGGGGTTGATGGGCTACTCATCAAATTTGCAGATGACACAAAATTGGAAGGTCTGGCAAACACCCAGGATGAAAGAATGACATTGCAATCTAACCTGGACAGGTTGGAAGACTGGGCTGAAAGGAACAAGATGTCCTTCAACAGGGAGAAATGTAAGGTAGTACATTTGGGGAGGAAAAATGTAGGGCACACATACAGGATGGGGGACTTATGGCTTGGAAGCTCTACATCGGAGAAAGACTTGGGTGTGGTCATAGACAACAAGCTGAACATGAGCCAGCAGTGTGAGACAGCTGCTAGGAGGGCTAATGCAGTTTTGGGCTGCATTAGGAAAAGCATTATATCAAAGACGCGGGAGGTCATTATTCCCCCCTACTCTGCACTAGTGAGACCACACCTGGAGTACTGTGTACAATTCTGGGCACCATATTTCCAGAAGGATATTGACAGGTTAGAACAGGTTCAGAGGAGGGCAACAAAGATGATACAGGGACTTCAGGACATGTCCTATGAGGACAGGCTGAAGGAACTGGGGCTGTTCAGTCTGGAGAAAAGAAGACTGAGGGGAGACATGATAGCAGTGTTCAGGTACATAAAGGGGTGCCATAGGGAAGATGGTCAGGAACTCTTTTCCATGGCTGCAGAAACTAGGACCAGAAATAATGGGTACAAACTGCAGCTACCTAGATTTCACTTAAATATAAGGTGGGGGAGAGAACAGTGAAACATTTGGGGTGATGTTTACCTTGCCATTGCTCTAGTTAGTGCTGGTATTCAGCATCCTTCTCTGGCAGACCAGGATGCAACTTCTTTGGGCCCACCTGGAGTTCTCTAGAAATGTTAGGTTTACAATGTCCAGTATTTACAGCATCACCAACAGCTGTGCTGTCTTGGAATTCAGGGAATTGTGGTCCTCACAAATCCAGAGAACAACAGAAAGTCACCCCTAGCTCAATAGGATTCACACCTGGTCCAACTTCTCTGCCAGAAAAACATTGGTGGGGAAGAGTTCAGTTCCCTCTCTCAGATCGCTGCATATGCAGCTCAGACTCTGGCTGGGGTTTGGCAGCGTTCCACCCGGGGTCTGACTTACATCTGCTGAAGTTCTGGTCCCCTAATGAAAAGATAAATGGCAGGCTCCCAACCTACTTACAGTGCTGGAAAGGAGCAAGTCAAGTGGCTGCACCAATCAAAGAACAAAGCATCCTCTTCTGTACTGGCTTTCAGGTTGGCGATTGCTGCAAAGGGCTTTGTGTCAGTGGTGGTTGCCTTTGATGCGACTCAAATAGCCTTTTCTCTCTCTCCCCCTTCTAATGTTTCTGGCACTCCCAGCCCTGCAGCACATTTGAGGCAAAGAATGTACCCTGTCACCACGGCTGCTTCCCTTTATTTGAAGTGTCTCACGGAGCTATCTCCCCAATGACATGCTTCTTTCAGTGAGAATTATTTCCCCCTGCCTCTATCTGTCAGTGTCCCCCCGCCTTCCCCACCAGCGTACGCCTTTCGGCCTCCGTGCTCCCTGTATGTCCAGGCAGGTGTGAAGACAGGCCGGCCCTTTGTGCAGCAGCCTCTTCCTCTCCCTCCTTCCCCTGGCCCGCTTCCAAGGCTGTCACTTTCCTCCCTCCTCTGCCTTGCTTTTCAGCAGAGCGCTGGGCTCACTGCTCCTGTCACCTGGGCTAAGGCTGCCCGGCTGTGGGCTTGCTCTAATCTTGCCTTCCACAAAGGGCATTGCTGTCACTCCAGAGGATTAGAGACCTGAATCGAGTTTAGGCAGTGCAGCACCCTAAACTGCAGCTAGGAGGGGATCCTGACCCTCCTTGGGTAAGAGGCTTGGGAAGGCCAACAGCAAAGGGGCACCAGGAGGCTGCTCCACATTTGCTTCCAATCCAGCCAGAAAATGTCTCCAGTGTTTAATGAACAGATGTAAGCAGGGATAGTTCTGGCTCAGGAAGAAAAGAGGTCCCTAGAGATGATGTGCTACTGACCTGTTCCTTCACCATCCAGAAACACTTGATGATGCTTACTCTTCATCAAAGTGCACAGACATCTTTCAGAAATTTTATCCAACTTGCACCTCCGTTTCGCACTTCTTTGCAGGCCTCCATTCAGCACTGAGTATGATGGCCAGGAGAGAAGCCAACTGACCCACAATAACAAAATAAAAACTCTGTGAGGATTTCTAGGCTTGCTGTATTGTAGTTTGTTTAATAACATCTGCCTGACTTATAGAGAGAGGGTGAAATTGATTAACAGAAAATGCTTGATTTTTAAAAATATTTCTCTTGTTTTCTGTTTAGCAAATGCAAGCCATAGATTAAATACAAGGACCCCAAGAGAATTGTTCTCACATCATGAAACCACATTGTTGAAACTTGAACTATTCCTTCCATGGGACATTTAAAAAACTATGCTAAGCAGAAAATTTGCAAATATTGATTTAAGAAACAGAGTTCCTTGTTAATAATGCAAAACTTTTCACTTCCTTGATCCTTTATAAAACACTGCATTACACCCATGCTTTTTCTTGTGAATATATTATACTCTTCTTTTTAGAAAACACTTCCTATTTTGTACCTAATTGTCTGGGAACTGTTCAGCATTCGGTGATCCTCCTTACAGAAAAAGCTTCAACAGCATGAGGTTACATGTACCATCTCCACTGAGAAGAGGGAAACACTTGCCTGGTGGAGTGCTGGCATCAGAGAAAATGACCTGGTCGCAGCCCCTGCTGCTGAAGATGAGCTCCAGAAAGAGGTTCGCTCAGTTCAAAGGCTGGGACCTGTCAATGGAGCCTCTCACAGCTTCCAAGGCAGCCCCTACCACGTCCCTTCTAGCAATCTGCTTTTAACAGCCTGCATGTTTGGCACAGAAAGAATAAAAGGCTCAAAGATGCCAACGGAGTGCATGTGGCATTTGGAGACTAGCTCCTTTAGTGGCATTCCTTATTTGTGGCCTGTCTTAATGTCTGCCCAGGATGGGACTATTTGAAAGTGTTGATCTTGCTGAATGGGTTCTTCTGATGTCTTTCCTGCTGCTGCTGGTTTATTCCTCCATCGTTTGGGCTTCCTACCCACAACCTTGGCAGAATGGAAGGTTTTAAATCTGGCAACCCCATTTGCTGGGGCTCAGGCACTTTGATCCTGAAAGGTTAAGTGCCTTAAACTGCCACAGATATAACACATAAACATGACTGGCTGCTTTGCCTGCTAAAGACTAAGCAAGTAAGATCTCACTAAGCTACGCAGTTTGATATATCTCTATTTATTTGAAGGATGTTTGCCCTACTCTTCAGCCAAGAATGATTTCCACAGCAACGTACAAAGATGGATAACAATCGTGATAAGATAGTCCCTTCCCTCAGGAAAAGAGGTGGGTCAGGAGACAAGAAAAAGGCTGTTCTTTGTTACAGAGCTCTTATAACAGCAACTTGGGAATCTCTTTAGAGAGGGCGCAATCTACATTTTGAAGGAACATATTTCAAGTCCCATGATGTATTCCTAACATGGTCTTGCTCTGTGAGGCTGGTGTGATCAAAACTGAAGCACACATTTGTATATGCATCTTCTCTTATTGGTTAAAGTTACATTTTTTGACATCTCTGATTTTAAGTTATGACTTTATTTCATCATAGGGTAGGACATTGCAAGAGTAACTGAAGCACTACGGTTTCTCCCTTCATGCAATCCTGATGATGGGATATGAGTTAGCAATGGCTGTTCTTAAACAATGCACCAAGGATTTGGAAGCTCAATCAGACTGGCTGCCATATCTAAAGATGTGTTCCTGGACCGCCGCTCATCTTTTTCAAGCCAGATTGATATCTAAGCCAAATAATGGTTCCCAAATTCAGAAGAGCCTGGGCAAGATTTAATGCCCTCCCAACAGCTGTTCTTGAGGGGAAATTTCAGGGCATCCCATTTGAACAAAGGCTTTCCCCCTATAGGTAGCAGCTTAGAAAACTGTTGTGGAGTTTTTGTGTGGAGGTTTTGACTGAACTAAGATTTAAATGGGACATGTATAGGACATGGAAGATGGGTGTAAACCTTAAACATACTGACAGGTAGGTAATATTTGCAGGAAGAAAGTCAGAAAGACTAAAGCACTAAAAGAACCCAGGCTCACAAGATAGGTAAATGCAACAAAAAGAGCATGTTTTTGCTATATACTGTAGGTAGTCTTTAGTTAATGATGGCAACTGAGACCAGAATTTCCATTGCTAAGCAACGTGGTTGTAAAGTGTGACATTACTTAATGACGGCAGTTCTGGCACTTCCCAGTTGCTGCCATTAAGTGAATCACCATGGGTCATTAAATGAGGACATCACACAGTCACCATTTGTGACCTTCTGCTGGCTTCCCTACTGACTTTGCTTATCAGAAGCCAACAGTGAAGGTTGCAAACAGTGACCACGTGACCATGGGATGCTGCAATGTCATGATTGTGAGCTGGTCGCCAAGCATCCAGATAATGATCATGTGACTGTGGGGACGCTGCGACAGTCGGAACTTTGAGGCCTGGTTGTAAGTATCACATGTTCAATGCCGTTGCAAGTTCGAACGGTCACTGAATTAGTGGTTGTTAAATGAGGACCACTTGTATCTATCTCAGTAGGAAGAAGAAGAAAAAAAAAGGAAGATTTGAGGAAGATGGTAGGATGGTAACAGGTGATGGAGCTTCTCTACTACTATTTTGTTTCAGTCTTCTTCCAAAAAGGGAACTAAAATAACAATTGACACAAGCAGGAGGTACAGCCCAAAAGAGATAGTTGTGGAGCAGCTGGTAACCATGAACAAGTTTAAGTCTCCAGAACAGATCAGATACATCCAGGAATTTTGAAAGATATCTCTTCTCAAAGTTCCTTTTTGTTTTTAAAATACATTTTGTTGAATCTTCTAAAGAGTAGACCTAACAACTGAAAAAAATCTTATTAATTTAATGTAATTCCAAACTGGTTAATAAGAAATTATATACTTAAAAGTACATTAACAATACAAACTTAAAAATGAAGAAGGAATGAAGAGAAAGAGAAAAAATGAATGCAGTGCCAGAGATTAGAGAAGGGCAAATATTACTCCTATCTTCAAGAAGGGGAAAAAAGAAGGCTAGGGTAACTACAAGCCAGTCAGCTTGATGCCAATTAGTAGGCAAAACACAATATTAAGCCATCTGTGAAGATTTTAGAAAGAGTGCATTGCTTGGCAGGAACCAGGAAGAGTTTATCAAAAAGTCATGCTAAGCCAACTTTTTCTCCTTTTTCACTAGAGTGGCCAGTTTAATGGTGTGGACATAGTATACTTATATTACGACAAAACATTCCAATAAGATTCTAGTAGAGGAAGTAACAAAATGTGAGCTAGCTTGTGGTAGTATTGGATGGATGCAGAGTTGATTAACTGAGCTGATGAACAATTGTACCCATGAGAATACATCAATGACTCCATGTCAAGCTGAATGGAAGTGTTGAGTAATGAATCCTAGGGCTCCATTCAGGGCCTTGGGCATTTCAGAATACTTATAAATGACTTAGATGAGGGACTAGAAAATAAGAGGTTGGAAAATATGGTTATTGAATTTGTGGACAATGCAAAAATAGTAGGGATAGCAAATGCTTTAGTGGACAGTATCAAGATTCAGGATGATCTTCACAAGCTGGAAAAATGGGCCAGAAACCAGTAAGATGAATTTCAACAAGGACAAATGCAAAGTCCTACATCAGGGTAGGAGAAATCAAAGTCATGAGTATAGGATTGGGAAGCTGATATTTTGTGCAGCAGTACATGAAGAAAAATTTAGGTGTCTTGGTATATCACAAGCTAAACATGAGACAACAATGTGATGCAGTTCCAAAAAAGAAAAAAAAAAGAGCAGCCCTACATTGTTTCAACAGAAGTTCAAGAGTGTCAGGATCAAGAGAACTCATTGTTCCTTTCTATTCTGCCTCCCTCAGACTTCATCTAGAATATTGTGACCAGTTCTGGGCACTGCATTTTTAAAAAGGTTGTTGACAAACTAGAACATGTTTAGAGGAGAGAAACTAAGATGATGAAGTGCCTGGAAGGACAAACCTACAAGGAACAATTGAAAGCATTTGGTATGTTTAGCCTGGAGAAGAGAAGACTACAGGGAGACATGACGTCTTCCGAAGGGCTATCGTGTAGAAGGTGGGGCAGAATTGGGCAGTTGGTTAATTGGTCAAACCAATATGGACAAGAAGTTATGGGTTTAAGTTACAAAGGAGTAGATTTTGGTTGGACATCAGGAAAAAAAAATCTTACTGCTGCGAGTTGCTCAACAATGCACTAGACTGTCTTAGGAGGTGATGGACTCTCCTTCACTGAACAGAGGCTGGCTGCCCATCTTTAGTAATGAATCCCTGCACTCAATAGGGAATTGGACTAGATGATCTCTAAGATCCCTTCCAACTCTTACATTTTAGGGTGCTATGATTTTATGGATATTTCCTTTAATTTCCAATTTCTCTTCTAAGATGCTTTGGTACAAAAACTGTTGAGCCCAAGAGACTGAATTTTTCTCTCACTCTCTCTTACAGACAGACATACATAAGAATTCTAATGCAAAATAAAAACCCAATAAGGCGCAAATACATTTGATTGGAATTGAACTTGGTATTTTCTTGTCCACAAGGGGGTGCTCGTACCTAATATGAGAATCAGAAGAAGAGCATGAAGAGACAGAAAAGGATGATGGACAATAAATTTGTAGGGAGATTTCCTGCATTTTTCATAGCACCAGACAAAAAGATTCCTCAGGCCCTATCTTGGCAATAGGACAACTGGAGGATTTCTGCATCAGCCTTGGGAAATTTTAGCTGGTGCATGAGATCCAGGAGGCAGGAAAGGCTAAAGATTGATTGATTATGTGCCATCAAGTTATTTTCGACTCCTAGCAACCACATAGATAGATTTTCTCCAAGATGATCTGTCCCTAACCTGTTCTTTCATGTCTTCCAACGGTGCACTCATTGCCTCTGTAACTGAGTCCATCCACCTTGCTGCTGGTTGTCCTCTTCTTTTCTTTCCTTCCACCTTTCCCAGCATTAGAGCCTTCTCCAGAGAGCTAGATCTTCGCATAATGTGTCCAAAGTAGGATAATTTGAACCTGGTCATTTGTGCCTTGAGTGAAAACTCTGGGTTGATTTGTTCAGTGACCCATCAGTTTATTTTCTTGGTTGTCCACGATACTCTAGGAGTCTCCTCCAACACCAAAGTTCAAAAGCATCAATACTCTTCCTATCCTGCTTCTTCAAAATCCAACTTTCACTTCACAGAGTGTCACAGGGAATACCATGGCTTGCACAATTCTGATCTTTGTAGGTATAGACACATCATGGCATTTGAATACCTTTTCCAAGGTCTTCATTGCTACTCTACAAAGTGCTAGTCTGTGGCGTATTTCGTGACTGATGGTTCCTTTGCTGTTGATGGTTGATCCTAAAAGTCAGAAGCTATCCACCATTTCAATATCTTCATTATCAATTCTAAGGCTGGTTGTTCTACCTGTTGTCATTAATTAATTAACAAATTAAGGCTAAAGAGGCAGCTGTAAATATGGGGAAAGTATTCCAGTCTTGTGAATGTCCCACCAAGTGATTTCTTGAAGCCAAGAGACTCCAGCTCATTCTAAGGAGGGCTGTAGCTTATGAAGAGATTCAATGTTGTCTCTCACCGATTCATGTCACTTAAGTGAGATTTCCTACAACTATTGAACTAAGTGCTGACATGGCATTTCCTGCACTGGGTCAAGATGATGGGCGACCCATGGAGTCAAAATTATTTCCCTGCCTAACCTTGAATGCCTTTCATTAAGAGTCTTCTGTCTTGAGGAGGAGCACATTTATGGATCTGAGGAAGGATTGCTAAGCAGCATCATGGTACAAGCCTCTTTTTAAAACTTCATACCCCATCATGACATATATGTGAAATTTGTAGGTTATTCTAGTTTATCCTTGGAAAAGTACTCAAGAAATGTGCAGCCTTATCACTTCAGGTGGTGGGGGCTCCCTAGTAGAAAAGGAAGCATTAAACAATTGTGCATATGTTTTGCTTAGGCAAGTATTTGCTCACAGTTATCTTACTTAAAAGATTATCACCATGGGATCACTTCAAGAATCTTCTCTATTCTACAGATATTCATAATCTCTGCAAAGTTGGAAACTTTTACTTCTTGAGTCATTTCTGTTGTCAGTAGAAGATTTCTGTGCACATCAGGAAGTGCCACAGGGATGAGATGGTCTGTTGGTATGTTAGACTCATGAGCTATGTTTACATGAGACGCTTAGCAGGTCTGTTAAAGACCTAGCAGTGGCCTTGCACAATCTGCCTGGTTTGATCTGGGTTAGTATTTTTGTGGTTCAGCATATTATGCAATCCTAGCCATACAGTTTGTTCATGAATGGATTGTACAAAAGAGCATGCACAAACCACCTCTTTCCAAATGCTTAAAGCAACTGCATCTTTCTCCTGGCTTACATGGCTACTTTGGAAACTCTCCTAACTCTGCAAGTAGGTATGGGAATGACCACTTCAGTCCACTGGGGAAAAAAATGAAGAAATGTGGCTGCACACAGATACAGACACAAAAGTAGGGGCAGTGCTAGGAGCAGCTTTCAAAGCAGGTGAGCCTAGAATAAGATGTAGCTGCTTTAATGATTTGAACTTCCTCATTCCAAAGCACCTCTTTGAAAGATTTGCACTGTGTCATGGAGAAAGTAGAGATCCACTATAATATGAACCAAAGAAATGGAGAACTGAAACAAAGTTTCTTTATTAAAATACCCTGTAACAGTGATCATTGGGCTCCCAGCCAATCTGATCAAGAGAGCCCCGACAAGAATTTGATGAAGGATTATATAAGAGACAGAAAAGGTGCATCAACAGTCATAAATAATTCATTACAGGTAGTCCTCATCTAGCAACCACAATTGGGACTGCCAACTTGGTTGTTAAGCAAAACAATCACTAAGTGAAACCATGATTGTGCTTATGGTCTTACTTCAGCTTTCCTTTGCTTTACAGACCCGCAAAGGTCGTAACTGTGAGGATTGGCTACAAAGTTACTTTTCCGTCACTGCCATAACTGTGAATGGTTGCTAAATGAGGCAGTTGCTAAACAAAGACTACCTTACATTACATAGACAGGAAAAGCCCCTAGCTCTATTTCGACAATAAGGTTGTCAGCCAGATCTAACCTTGAGGACCATCCTAGTCTTGTCACCAACCTTGATCTACATTCCTTTTTATTTTATGATAAGGTGACCTGTTTCTATACTTCTCTCCAAAATGCAAGTCCATACCTTACTATCTGCTTTCTGCCTCATTGTTCAGGGTCACTTTAAACTGAATGACAGCATTAAAGGGCATCCTGAATCCCAACAACTTTCTTAGTTCTATGCAATTCTCTACTGACATAGGAAACTTAATTTAAACTTAAAAAATCAAAGTCTCAACTAAGAACATCTATTTTTAAAGAACTTTAACTTTAAAATGCCTCAACAGCTCTGGTTGATGATTCAGTATTATCTGCCAACCCAGAGTATGGGGAATTTCAATAACCAGGGTAAATATATTCTGCAAACCCAGTCATGAATAGATTCTCCATGGATTTAGGTATTACCCTCCCAGGCCACCAATATACCAGTATCTATTCTATTCTTTCCCAATCTGATGTCCTCCAATTGTGTTAGATTATAATCATTATCATCTTCAACCAGTATGCCCAAAAGCTATACTGGATGGGACTATCAGAACTGTAGTCCAAATGAACTGCAAGACAAGAATTGGGGTTGAGAAATATTTATTTTTTTTCTCCCTAGCCCTTTGCTTTGCTATGAAAACATCTCTTTGGGAGGGGCTATAATCAAAAGCTTCTATATACAGAGCTCTTGATTACTAGAATCCTTGGCTGGGAGACATGCAATTGACTTCAGGGCAGTCTCTGCTGGAGGAAGCATGGAATGGACTGAGTGGTGCCTGCCATGCATGGTTAATATCAGGTCCTCAGCAATGAATGGTGTGAATGATCTTGTCCCCGGTTCTGCAGAAGTGGGTGTCATCGTTGTGGGCTCTCGCTCTCTCCTTGCTCTCCCAATGATAATGTGGAATTTGTGGCAACTGTTGGAGAATTCAAAGATCCTAGTTGTATTGTTCAGTAAGAATGTGGACATCACAACCCTCTTCCATGCTGGCTGATGGGATTCCAATAACTCTGCACCTAAATGTTTTAGAAAAAGTAAAAATGTATCATATAACTTTTGAATGCCGATACCATTAATATATTGGAATCATAATCACAGACACTATGTGACGGCTAATAATGTGATTTTTATCATTTTCATCTTTAATATGTCTATCCTAACTTTATTAAATTATTGGGGGGATTATACATAGAATAGTGGAAATTACATTTTACTGGGTCGCTGGGCTCCCCCTTGCTTTATTCTAGGTCTTTGTAAAATGATCTGTAGTATTTTGAAACACTGCATAGCCAGAAACAAATAAAAACCCAGGGCTACCAGGTCTGGGCTACAAAAATTCCAGATGATCACCAAATGGAAGCACAGATTTTGAAGTTCCTGTATCTTTCTGCTGCCATTTAGCACTCACCTGGATTTCTGCAGCCCAGATCTGGCAGGTCTAGGGAAACCAAAGTTGTTCCAAAACTCTCAAAATGTGAACTGGCTGACCTTTTCCAGCTGGTTGTAGCTTCAATGGCTGCAACTATGAGGACTGGTTGTAAGTCTCCTTGTTCAGCGCCGTTGTAACTTCATTGCTGAACGAGTGGTCATTAAACGAGGACTACCTGTATCTCACTCTTTAAGGGAAGCACTGCAATTAACAACTTATAGTGGCCTAATGTTGGGAAACTCTAAAGATGCTTACAGCCCTACACAAAAATCTTATCAAGAAAAGCAAAAGGAACTGGATAGGTTAGGCCAGTGTTTCGCAATCTTGGCAACTTTAAGATGTGTGGACTTCAACTCCCAGAATTCCCCAGCCAGGTTGAGAAACACTGGATTAGGCTAGGCAGGAAAGAAAATCAAGAGGCCTACTAAGTTAAATGGGGGTTATTTCCACAGAAGTGAATATAAGAATCATAATTTTAAAAATATAAGAATGGAGCAGTAAATTACGAAGCATTTAGTTAACCTTTAGTAAAATATACTAAAGGTTACTGGTTTACACCCAGTATGTTAACATGTGGTTTATGGTTTACTAACAAAAATTGCAATTGGCTGAGCATCATGCAACCTATGAAGCAACAAATGAGTAAGGCACATTTCTGGCTTAGCATACTGCATGAATCCAACCATTAAAAACAAATCAGATGTAGAATAATTGCCTAACAAGCTGGTGATTTTTTTAACTGTTTTTACTTTTTTTCTTTTTAGTTAAACAGATTGGTCAAACATCTATTAGATACTAGAAATCTCATAAAATACCATGACTTATTTCATGATTTTTCAGATGAGGGAGAAAAAGTGGTTCACTACCAAGTTGTTACTGCGGGGTGCTATTGCTGGGGAATTGCATTCTTCTCCCAACAAAGTGCAATGTTGAATTTCGCAGGAAAATGTGACCTCCTTCTTCGCTCTAGGGCAGTTTATTATACAGTCAGCAAAATCAAATGAAAAAGAGGGAGGCTGTGTATCTGAATGCTGTCCTTAAAAAAATCCCTATCCACCCAACGAAAAAAATTGCATGGCAGGAAGAAGGAAAACTGACCTTCTTTTCTCCTGACATGTGGTTAAAATCACATGAATGAATGTTTGATTTCATCATGTAATTGGTAGGCACTGCATACACACTCATTATTTCTGCATTCGTTCATTCATTCATTCATTCACTTTAACAGTCACCAAATTACTATAATTCCTGGGAGATGTACACACAGGTGCTTATTTGTCACCTCCGATGGCATGCGCACAGGTGTATCCCTTCTTTCCTCAAACTCTTTCAGGACAGTTCTGTCTGGAGGGCAAGCTTCTGGTTCATGATTGTAGGGGCAGACAGTGACAGCCTTCCATTCAATCCTTTTGGGGAAACCGTAATTAATGTGCTGGAGCCTTAAGGCCAATTCTTTTTCACATCAGAACAAATGGCAAAAGGGAGACTTGAAATGGCTTGAGCTGTATTATCACTTGAACATGCTCTGTGCTGCCGTTGAAGCCAGCTGCGTTGACTGATGCTGGGTGATATTGCATTGTGTTGAGTTACATGGCAATCCCCTGAATGGTATTGCATTTGACTGTATTGCACCCCATTGTCTGGCATTGTGTTCCACTGTGCTGAATTGCAGGGTGTTGCAATCTATCATGCTCCCCACACGCACTGACAAGAGCCTCTTTAATAATCTTTCTGCTGCACTGTTAGGTGGCATACAATCCACATTGTGGGCTGCCAGTTCATCTTCCATAGGTCCTTTTTTTAAGCCATAGAGGTCAATGGATCATTTTCACTTTCGGGGGTAAGTGCACACTGGATCTGGTAAGCAGTATAGCAGTTTAGGTCACAAATACAGGATTGCTTTATATGTACATTTGAAAAAAGATACACAAATGTTTCATGCGCCTAAACATCTAACAATTTAAAGTGTGAATATAATGATGTTTCTAAAACTATCCTTGTTAGCTGAGTCAAGATATTGGATTTCAGACTGGGAAGGCACAAATTCAAGTCCCCCCTCAGCCCTGGAAGGTCACTGGGTGACTTGGAGCAGTCACTGACTCTCAGCCTAACCAACCCCACAGGGTTGTTCTTGTGAGGAAAAATATATACAATTCTATATACGTTGCCCTGAGTTCCTCAAGTAATGACATGATATAAATCCAGCAACCAACCAATTGTAATTGGCAGCTGATCCATGTTGAAATATGGCTTAGTGGCAAACTTGGATTGGTTGCTCGGACTTATCTTGTTGGGATTTGGAAGAGTCTTTAAATATAGGCACACTGAGCAAATCAGTGGCGTAACATTCCTATTTTGCTTATTGTTTATCTCTCTCCTTTTAGTGAAAAATAACCACCATTTTAATTTGGAAGAGTGCCACTGAATTTTGGTGGTATGATTATGGAGAGGTTCATGTGCTACAAAAAAGAGACAGGGGGCTTCATGTGACCTGCAGTTTGCCCATCCCCACTATTAAGAGGGAGTGTTAGCGCTTAATTCTTCTCCAAACAATTGTTTTCAGACGTCTAGCCTGCATATTTTCTAGTAGCTTCTTTTCTTCCGAATCCACACTACGTGTACACTTTTGCTGTCTTGTCATTCAGACAAAAATATTGGCTCATTAACTGCTTCGTTTGCCTGTCTGTCTGTCTGTCTCCTTCCACCCCCTTTGAAGGTATCAGACTACTGGAATCAAAGAGGCATTTCAGTGACTCAGGCGTTTCCCATTGCCCTATTCCAGCATCCTCTACGCTTAACGCTGAGAGCTTTTCACGTCCTATTTGGAACTGATAGGAAGCCCTTTCATTGTTTCGCTACATGGATATTAACACTGATGAAGGAAATGCTCCATCTGATAAGAGGACCGTTGAAAAGAGCACCACTTCCAAATGAGCAAACTCAGAGACAGAGGATTCCTGCTGGACTCTCACCAGCTTAACTACAGTGGTCTGCAAAGCATTCTTCCACCTTGTTCTGCCATATTGTACCCATAACATTTTACATCTTTCCTATGCTCTAGTCTAAGTGAAGGAAGATGGTTCTGTGCTGTGGGTATAGATCTGAGCATTCTACCTTTTACATCATGATAGGAGCCCATAAAGTATCTTCTTGTCTCCTTCTGCTATCATGCAAGCAATATGGAGCCATGAGCACCCCCACCTTGCATTATGGTTCGATATGGAGCTAGATGTAGTCCATTGCTCAACCTAGCTCCATATTGTTTACACACCAGCTACCCAATAGTTCTTCCAATGTTCTTTCTCAGCCCTGCATGGAAATGACAGGGTTGAACCTGGGACCTTGTAAATACAAAGCACATGTTATGCTCAATCCCCACCCCATGGACTTCCAGGGTGGCCAAAAACAAAAACTTGGCACATAGACCACAACTTGTCAAACAGTATTTTAGAGTCCAGTTTTTTTCTGTGAATATGCTCCAAGGGCAGTGGTTGGTTTTTTTTAAGTCTATGCTTTTAGAACAACAGCTGGCTAAGAAAGATGACACATGTTAAATGTGAGGCTTTCCTTAGAAGGCATGCAGACGCTTAGCTGGTTCAGAATTAGTATATCACAAATGGGTTTTGAGCAGGACTCTGTTGTAGGTAGTGCATTTGTCCACAGCTTAAATATTGTCATAGTTTACTAGTGTGTTCCTAAGCTCAATTCGTGGTGCTGTTTTTTGTCTAATGAAATCTGAAACAGCCAGAAATAGTGAGCAAAACCAAGGGCCTTTATTGGAGGCTTCCATCTTAAGATGTTTGGCAGGAACAAGGGACTTTCCTCTTGAGGCCTCCAAGTTGTAGGATCTGCTTTCTTCCCCCTCCTAAAATGTTCACCAACACTATTATTTTGAAGCACCAGATAAAAGCTGTATTCTTTCTCCCAGCTTTTGACAGGATATAAATGTGGATCTATTAGGGACCATTGTCATTTCAGATGCTGCTTGCTTTATGGACACTACTTACCAAGCTGCTGCTTCTTAAATCCCATATGTTGGATTTAAACACCACTGGATCAACACATTGGATAAATACCATGATTACGCACCATGTAAATACCATGATTACGTATATACAAATAGACTCCCATTAGTAATAGAAAATGTGTTTACAAGGCAAATCTCAAAGAGTTTGATCACATCTGGACCACTTGATAGGGAAAGATTATTGAACTCCTTGACTTCAGGATTCAAAAATGTCAATTGCATGGCAATGCTAACTTTAGTACATTGTTTAGGGTAAACCATGGAGAATTGTGTGCCCATTCTCCCTTACTATTAGAAGTCACATGAGAGAACTCTTAGGACTGATTTTGTTCTGTAGTACCAGGACAGGGATGAGGGGCAAGGTGGGGCAGTATTTTGTTCCCCCATATGAAAATCTGAAATCTGATGATGGTCAAAGTCAATCATCAAGGACAGAGGTCAAAATCATTCACTGAATCAGTAAATTACAAAGGCACAGGCATGCGGTGTTAGGGAAACTGGATCTGGTATGGCTGAAGATCTAGTGTAATTTGAGAATTTCTGGCTTGACAAGCTGAAGAGTAAACATGAGTCTTTGTCTTGGACAACCCTGACTTTCTTAATTTGCCTGCATTTTTGCAGCACTTGCAGGATTCTCTATAGGCATGTTGTTTCCATATGAAGGCTTCCCAATTTACCAGCCATTTCTCATCAAAGATTGTAAAGCTTCTAGAAATCTTTAATGAATCTTGCCTGGAAGATAGGTGATGTAGTGGGAAAAAACCTGACTCCTGGGGAGAACTAATATACTGCCCAGATGGAACATTTTAATTTTGAAGCACTCTGAAAAATCTAGGCCCTGCTGTTGAAAGATTGGCAGGGTGGAAGTGTGAGAAGGAGCAGCATTTGCAGTTGTTCCTGCCTGTGTGTTGCATTTTTCTCTCTGTCGCTTTCATTATGAATAATTATAGAACCCTATGATGAGTTCTATGGAAGAAGCCATTTAAACTGCAGCTTCTTAACCTTTTCCAGTTAGGATCCAGAATGTATCTGGGAATCAGTTTCATGATCCACTGTTCATTGTTGAATTAATAAAGTTTTTCTTATTACTTTACAGTTGCCAAACAAAAATTAGATATAGTAGGTATAGTGCCAAGTCAGGTATTTCCCATCTCATTTCTGTGGTGTCTGTTTCTTAAGTGAAGAACTTTGCATTTATATTTTTAAATTTTCATTTTTTTCAATCCCTTTAATCCCTAACCTATCAAGATTGTTTTGAATTGTATCTTTTACTTGGAGGTATTAACTGTCCCACCCACAGTTGTGTCTTCTGAAAATTTGATTAGAAAAATACTGTGAACCTGCATTGGAGCTGGCCTAAACTATCTTTGGCATCAGGGATGTGGCAGAAGACAGAGGGTTTCTGAATCCAGTATGTCTGTGGTCTTTCCTGGCATGGCTTCCATCTAATCAGATTCATGTTTTCCTAACATTGGACATTTCTGGACATTTCCCTGACATTGGAAAGAGGCAGTTCAGAAACAGGAGAATAGTCTATGTGACACTTGTCCTCCAAGATCAGAGCTCTATGTCCAACCTTGGAGAGGGAAAACTGAGGAATTTTATAGCCTCTGAAGCATAGGACTGTGGCTTTAAAGTTATACTTTTTCCTGGAATTTTTCAGAATAAAGACTGAAGGCTAGCACCTGAGAAGATCAGTTTCAGTTGTTTAGGATAAACTCACAGTATACAAATGCTCATGATGATGCTGTGAAATTACGTTGCAGTATTTCTTCTTCGTATGAGTTCTGTACATACACAAAAGCAGGGCCACCCTGTTGCTGGAGTAGTCATGAAGCCATCTCAGTAGGTGACCACATACAGTTCTAGAAAAAAGAGAAAGAGAAAGAGAGACAGAGAGACAGAGAGGAAGAGAGGAAGAGAGGAAGAAAGGAAGAAAGGAAAGCAGGCACATTATCAAGAGGACACAGATCTACATAAAACTTGCATATGCTGATCTAAACATACAGATCCAAGCGTAAACATAATAACTGTAATTTATTACAGTGTATCTCACCAGTGTGGGGAAAGCTGTACACTGGTGACCTAAGCAATGCTTGCACAATCTGCGATTTAAAAGCTCAATTTTGAGGGGCCACTTCGAAGCCTCCCTGCTCTCCTTTCGTGTGGCTCTCTCTTTAAACTGGACTTCAGCTAGACTACATTTCAGGAGGATGGCTTCATATAGAGGACTGCTATACTCAAGGCAGATACACCAAATCTAACAAACCTTCCATCCCCTCAGGGAATCTGTCCTGGAATGCCAGATCCTGATGGGAACAATGAGAGGGAACGGTCACCTACATGGTCTTTGAAGATTTAGAAGCATCTGCCTGCCCCGCCAGATGAAATAACTTTACAAAGAACTCAGGCCACACATCAGTATCACATGTGCCTAGGAAGCCAAATCTCTGAAGCCATGAAATGCCATATAGCAGCCTTCTCTAGCTTAATGCCCTTGGAATATTTTAGAGGTGTAACTATTACCAGAATTCCATGTCAGCATTGCTAACGTTTTGCTGGCTGGGAATACTGGGAATTGTCATCCCAGCATAGTGGACAAAGAAGCCTACTGTACAGTCAGTGGAACACTATGGAAGCTTTGGAAAGGAGCACACTGCCAATGATGCAGATCACTACCACTGAAAATGATACAGTCAGCGATACTAGAGCGTGTAGACTGGTAAGGATGAACAGGGTCCTTCTGCAAGATAAGACCTTACATTCAAAGAGAAGATGTAAAAGAAAAGGCCTTGGTGAAGCTGGTTAGTCAGTTCTGATCATTTTAGCTTGGTTTTCCGGGGCAAAGCTTATCCTTCCTGTGAAAGGGATACTACTTTACTTAGAGAGGGATACTTAGCTTTTCTACAGAGATAAGTGGCCATCCAGATTTTTGTAGCCTATATCTGGTAGCTGTAGGGTGGCAAGCACTACAACTCCCAATGGGCACACTAACTGGGCAATGTTCTACATCCGAATCCAGCCCTTCTGGAGGTCACTAGCTTGGGGAAGGCTGCTCTGGCTATCCACAGCTGATCTCTGTTTATTTGCCATTCTTTCCAAAATCTTATGAGTTTTCCAGAGCTTAAAAGTGATCACATGAAGGTCTCCATCCCAGATATGGGGGTTTGGGACCAGGTTTACTGACAGTCCTGAAAGTCATTTCTTGTAACTTTTACTACTCTAATCAGTCAGCTCTCTATAAAAAGCTTGTGTGATTTTGTCATGACACCTTATCACTGCAGTTGCTACCAGATGCCTTCACACCTGGGGAGATGGATTCCCCACCCTCCCTGCTGCAGATAAGAAGGAGGTGGGGAGCGGTTGAGGTTGGGGAAAAAGACAGGAAGAGGCTGCTGTGGGTGGTGGCTAATGTTCTCCTACCCATCATAATGGCTTCAACCTCCGGTGTTACTTTCCAGTTTCCATCACTTGCCATTCACCACCCTTTTTCATCATGAAACTGGGATCCTGTGCTGAAAATAGAATATTAACCCTTTCTCCCCTTTTCAGTGTACATGCATTGCCTGGACTGCTTTTTCTGAAAATGTTCTCTTAGGAACTGATATGGCCTGGGAGAAATTACCTGCTCCCTCCTACTCAGAACAAGCGCATACCTATTTATTAATTCTTATCTACTCTTGGCCATAATTGTAGAATATCCAATGTATGTTGTATACAACGTTCCAATTCTGTGCGGTGGCAGATGTGGCAGTCAAATCAAGTGATACCTGTATTGTACCAGCTGCACAGATTACCAGTACATTTCCAGGGCCAATTTAAAGAGGTGGTATTGGCCTTTAAGGCCTTAAAGGAGGTTGGGTCCATTGCTTAGAGCAGCAGTTCTCAGCCTCAGCAACTTTAAGATGTGTGGACTTCAACTCCCAGAATTCCTGGCTGGGGAATTCCGGGAGTTGAAGTCCACACATCTTAAAGTTGCTGAGGTTGAGAAACACTGGCTTAGAGATACAAAACTCAGAGATGCTCTGTTTCCTTGTTTTTCCAGTCACTGGAGGTAGAAGAATTGAAAATGAAACTTTTAACCCCAGGTAACTAGAAAAACAATGAAATGGCACACTGCTGGACTTACTAAGCAAGATAACCCTGGGAAAAATAGGTAGCTTAAGAAAACAAAATAGTAACTGAAAAAAAATCTGTCAGGTTTCAAACCAGCAACCTCCTACTTGTAAGACAAATGATACAGCTGCTTTCTTGGTAAACTTAGCTCTAGAAGCCATTAGAGACCAACAGCACAGTAAGAAAAGTATTCTTATGTTAAAACTGGTTGTTATCTCTGCATGTATGCACATGAATCTTGTATATTTAAAGACAGTTTAACTTTGTACATCTGAATTTTGTATCTATATGTATATGTGTGTGATGTGTGTATATATACACATGTGCAGCCATATAAAAATATATATGATCAGGAAGATCCACTGCAGGAAGAGAAGCAGTTAGCAAGGGTGGCATGGCACAGCAGCAGGGAAATTATCCAGTGGGAGGACATTGCAGCCAGCTATTTGGACTCAACATTTTGCAAGGGGTTGCCACAGTGTTAGTCCAGAAGGGATTTTCTGAAGAATCATGAGAGCAGGACAGGAGGAGTCTCAAGGGGCAGTGCAGATATGCCCTATGCCTGTCCCATGATGTGATGCTAACGCTCAGCTGTGTCTGCAGGGGGTCAAATCAAGCAAGATGGACAGTCACAACAATGTGATTGAAGCCCTGTCCCTTTTGTATGTTCACTGACATCCCATGCACAGACAAAGGGACAGGGTTTTGCCTGTTTTGATAGCCCCCTTGCTGTGGTTGCCATTGGCGCCACTGGAAACATCAATTAAAATCTGTCATAGAACAGTTAAAAAACAATTGTGGTCAGAAGTATCATAAAACATAATGAATGCCAAAGTAAAACAAGGACATTGGGTATAACTATGGTAGGCAGGAATTAGAAAACCTAACCTCTAAAGGCTGAATAAGGATTTTTAATGCTGTAGCAGAAAATCAAGAAGGAAATACAGTGGTACCTCGGTTCACAAACTTAATTCGTTCCGCAACTCTGGTCGCGAACCAAATTGGTTGTGAACTGAATCAAATTTTCCCATAAGGTTCAATGTAAATACGGTTAATCCGTTCTGACCCCTACGAATTTGGTCGCCAACCGATTTTTGATCGCGTCCCGAATCAAATTTCCCTATAAGGTTCAATGTAATTACAGTTAATCCGTTCTGAACCATATGTTTTTTTTTTTTTAAACCGCAAAAATATGACACAAAGTACAGTACGAAGAGGAGAAAGCTAACCTTGCTCGACACGACTTCTGGTGTGGAGGACAGGAAGGCGGGTGGGGAGGCGGTTACTGCTTGGAGGGAGAGTCCCCCTCCCTACAGGAAGCCGCGACCACGTGTCACAAGAGGGAAAATGGCCGCGGATCCTGTTCGTAACCCGATGCGGAGTTCGCGAACGGAGGCAAAATTTTGCGACCGGAGCTGTTCGTGAACCGAATTGTTCGTGAACAGAAGCGTTCATGAACCGAGGTACCACTGTAAGGAGAAACCTGCTTATGTAGGCAGCTGCAGAGCCTGGATACTCCCCTCTCCTCAGTGCCCATCAAACATGACTTAGTATTATCATTACTAACAGTTTCAGGGTGGCAAATAAAATGGAATTGACACCCTCTTTACACCTTATTTGTCACTTCTAGCAGTAGTGGGCAGGTCTCTGTGTGAAACGCTATTGTGGACTACAGGGGAAGAGGTGGAATGAACAGGACCTTTATGTTGTGCTTTTTCTAATTAATTGTTTTACTGATTTTTTTTTAAATGAGTAAACTCTAAACAGCAATACAGCAAAATGTAGGAGGAAATACTGGAAATGCAACAGGTTAATTCTTAGATTCATAATCAATCTTTTTCTCTTTCCCTCCCTTTAGTGCATTCATATAAGAAGGTGATAAATTAAGGCTATTTAATGCTTGATTAGTCCAAGACTGAGTAATGAGCTTTATAGATTAGCAAGAATTTGAGCCTGTGATTGTTTATGCCTGTACCTAATGCAAGTTATTTCAAGGCAACAAAATGACAGGCACCTAGGGATAACACAGTACTAACAGATCTGGTCTGCAAAAATCCAGACAAGACATAGATGGCTAGCAAAGAGGTAAGCAAATTTATAACTCTTTGCTAGCATCTTGTGGTCATCCAAATTTTTGCACCCAATGTCATTTCATTTTGTTCTCTAACACATTGTGCAACTGTACACAGGATAATGAAGAGAAAGAAAAAGAATCCATGTGTAACAGAAGCTTGCAGGGAGAGAAAGGGCTGTTCTACCTGAGAGATTTCCATTCTTTCTGGACTGGAAATTTTATTTTTTGATTTAGAAAGTACAAACAGTACACTGAAAATATTTGACAGTGGACAGGAGCCATAATAATAAAATACAAAAGTTACCATCTTTCCACATGGTAGAAATGTGAGACCAAGTTTTCCTCAAAGTTTTGAATCTGAAATATTTCACACTTGGTCCACATCAAGTATGAAACATTCATCTGAATTCCAAAAAGTCTGTTACGCTCATTCTAGATGTGTACCAATCTTGAGCCACTCATATTTTGAGTTCAGCCCCAAAACAGTTATTTGAAATGGTTGAAACAGCCTGTTTCAAGTTTGAAACATTTCAACTTTGAAAAATTTTGCACACTCTTGCTGCAGAACAAGAGCATGCATGAGAAATTGAAGAGGAGGTCCAGCCAGTAAGATAACGTGAAATTCCTGACAGTGAAATAGTTTCTTTGGTGAACATTATATCACTGGTTTTTACATAATATTCAATGTGTTCAAAATTCAAAACAATTATTTTTAGCTCAAAATGGGTTTCCTGACCATACTGGAAGTGTTCCTGGGCTGCTCTGACAATTCCAGATGTGTGTTGCACTTGAAACAGCTCTGTGTTGAGTTCAAACAGGGGCCTTGAGTGCAAAACAGGGGCCATTTTGAGTTCAGAATACTTCTGAAATGGTCAGAACAGCACTAGAACATTTCTGGCAAGGTGGAAACAGCTACGAACTTAGAACAGAGTAATTTAAAGTTAAATGGAGCATTTCAGTCTAAAAAGAACTTGAAATTTTTACACACCACTATTGGTTAGAGGAGTGCAGGAGCTGTGGCGTTTTCAGTCCCTAGGAGTTATCCTGTATCAAACTGTTGTAGTGCCCCAGAACATTACATACATTTTCAAATTGCAATTGTGCCTTGGAATACTATGAGTGCCTTTTTAGCTGCCTGTAATATGCCTAAATTGGCTATGACTATTGACAGACCAGCAATTGCAATTACACAGAAGCATTAGGAGTTCCTAGCACCAAAGGTGTACCAGCCAACTCAGCATAAGGCATAGTGTGAAGCAGGATCTCTTATCTGCTAAGGAAACAAGAAGAAGCAATTGTCACAGAGTTGCAGCACAATTCTTCATCTTCAGCTCCATGAGAATGTGCCAGTTCTGTACATATAATATAGATATGAGTCACATTCTGCCAAACTCCTGCTATATAGGGGCTCCAAGGTCTTTATGTAAGATTCCTAGGTACACAGAGCTTCGTGCTCTCATTTCACCCCCACCCCCAACTCCAGCTTGCAGTTACCATCTGGTACTTAGAGTTTCCTTTTCACCAGCTTTTCCCATTGTTCTGGAGCCAGAGATCAATCCTCTGTCTCAAGGTCACCCTGCCTCAACCATTGGAAGGTAGCAGTTTCTCCTAGGAGTGGCTGGCAGAGAACAAGAAACCTCTTGCTCCGATGTTTATAGAACTAACTTAGATCATGGATCCTGCAAACTCAGAGATTATTTTTCCCACAAGGGAAAAATTCAGAGCACTTGAGACAGGAATCAGGAAATTCTATGAATTTCAGCTGAAAACCTGAGCTGTTTGAATAAGTTAGGAGTAAGCAACTTTTTAGGGCTTTTGAATGGTGTGCCAAAGACTGCCCTTCCAAAATGCAATGGTGGAGTCCAGAAAAAATCACCAAATCTTATTTCAGTTCATTACAATTTAAAAATTAGTATGATTATTCTCTAATTGTACATTTAATATTTTTCCTTTTATACCATATTAAAAAAATAACAATTTGGAAACAATTTTTGGAGGTCTCTGGAACTTGCACCCAAGTGTTTTGTCCTTCTGGATTTCTACCTCTACAACAAACTGTATGCAACAGGTTCGTATCATGGGGATAAAATTAAGGGAGACCTCCATGTTCAGCATCTTGAGCTCTTGGAGGAAAAAATGGCATATAAATGCAGTTAAAAAAATAAAAAACACCAACCTCAGTTTTATATTTAGACATAGCAGGAAACTCTGAAGGTTTTCAGTCCCTTCACAGCCATACCAGAAGAGTGATGTGGAGAACACGCATGTATTTCTGAACTATCATTATATACAAATGAAACCAGGACTAAGTATGGTCTCAGACCCCTTTCCTTGTATTCAAGGCTAATAGATGCCAATAGACATAGAAGTACTGTCAGTAGACATAAAACTCATGCTACAGTATTAGCACACACTAATAGTAAGAGAGTCATGCACCTATGTTCTCCCCTCATGCTTGTCCTCCTTTGACAGTGCTCCAAAGAGATTGTTACTGCAACTCAAGAATACTAACATTTTGAACTCAGGCTATTTGAGTCATAATTAATGCTGAACATTTATTTGGGTTCAGACATCAAATGAAATCATTGCTAGTTGAAAGTACAAGTGAAAGCTTCAAGCTTCACCAGCATGTTAGAGTAAAGAGCATATGAATCAGAAATGCATAATTACCAACTATGGTTTGCCAGTGCATTCAACCATAGTCATTATGTTCTGATGGACAAAGCTATAGGGATGGCTGTCTATTTATGGTTAGGTGTGTATAAAGGCAACTTTAACTCTATGTTTTCATGTACTGAACTGATTGGATGATCCAACTCAGTGAAGATGCTTAGCTTGCTCATTGGCATTTCTGAAATCTGAAAATTTCCCAGTCCAGGACCATATCCCAGTGGCATATCGTCTGCTTTGCCTGCATAAACTCCTATATTTAATCCTTAGCATATTGATTTAAACAGTCAGGGAGCAGATGACTGAAAAGAGTCTACCTGAAAACTTGGAGAGCCATTGTTTCTCAGATTGGACTAGAGGAGACAACTTGATGACTTGCGGATGTCTGGGAGTATGATTTCCATAACCCCAAACCATATGTTCAGTAGTGAAAGATTATAGATTTTTTAGTCCAAATTATTGTAGGGTTCCTGGATGCCTGGTCCTAGAGCAGAAATACTGGAGAAGATGGACTTGATTTGATTCAGAATAAGATGGTTTCATATGTTACCCTACCAAATAATAAAGTGAACTTTGCAATTAATAAAACCACTGCAACTGTTGGCCAAACTAAAGGATTCAATGTGCCTCCATTTGACTTCGTGCAGAGAGAAACATGTCCTTAGACTTGAATTTTTTGAATATTTGAATTAAAATTCCACTTAAGATACATGTTGAGTGATCTTGAACAATTCTTTCTTGCCTTCTCCTCTAGGATTTCCTCAATGAAAATCCATACTACTGTAGTGACCTATCGTATAAAACCAAAGCATGGCTAAATCAGGTAAACGCTTGTATTCCTTAAGAATTAGGAAGAGTATTGACTATCAAAATATCTCTGGCTTTATTATAAATCTCTGTAGTGCCATGCATATTTAAGAGGATCACTCATATTTTGGGGAATGTTCTGAAAGAGAGCTAGGCTACAAGGTGCCAATAGACACCAATGTGTTGGAAAGTACTTTTTTGCGCCGTCTGATTTCAATTTTTTAAAGATTTGTTCTAATTAATAATGCAGGGGGAAGCTGGCATGATGCAAAGCAAAGCACCAGCCTTCAGCATCATCTTTCTTTATAATGGTGCCTCTGGGAACCACACAGGTATTCTTGGAAACTTAAAATGGTCAATGTGGTTTTGTTTGAAATACATACACCAGCCAATAAAAATTAGCTGAGAGATATAGAATATTGGGAAGGCCAGAAAGGGGTTGGTAGAGGCACCTAACCACTTTGCCTTCCAATAAATAAATGTTTTATAACTCACCATGCATGTCAAGGATCCTATTTTGGAGAATGGTAGCAACTTGTCCTAAACAATTCAAATGTGTTCATCAGCCTAAGAAAGTTATCTATCTCAGGTCTGAGGACCATGATACAGTAATCTGAGAATCTCTCATATATTCGTTTGAGAGTAGAATGTATATGCAATAAATAATTCCGAGGGAACAGCTCAAAGGCCCATTTGAAAAATTATTTGAGGGCCAAGGAAGACATTGCACTGGAGATTTGTAATAAGATTACCATTGGTGGTTGGTTGGTTATCTTAATAGCCACATTTTATGGAGAAATTTATGTAGCATCCTAGAGGAAGAGAGATGGCTAATTCCTCTCCCTGCATTGTTTCCTCAATAATAATCCTTCCCCATGTTGCTATTTATTGATGAAACACACACATACGCACACACCAAGTTCTTTTTGCTAAGACTGGCCCCAATGCTCATTATCTTTAGAATTTTTCAGGCCATGAAAATATGCAAGAAAATCACCATCAAACTACAGAGTCATTTTGGGGTTCAAAAGACCCCGGAATACGGTAGATGCTTTGTCTACCTTCACGGCAGCCAGAAAGAAAACAGTAGGTACCTAGGAGATATGTCGTTGCATTGGGACTGCCAGAGTGTAGTAGATGCATTGGATTAGCTTTTGCGGTTTTGAGTTCATTGCCCTCTCAGCCATTTGGAGGCTATCTGGCAGTCCCCACTACCTAGACTGAATTCTTCATCTGCAAAATTATTTTTTTAAAAAAAAATCTCATATGTCTGCAATATAATTAAGACTGTTATCCAGAAGCACTCTGTCTTCCTGTAACTTAAGACCCTCTTCTATCAGTCTTACTCTGGGCAACAGAGGACAGGTCTTGATTTTCTTCTGTGTTCCAGCCCTTCAGATAGGTTGTCATATCTCTGTCAATTGGTTTTCAATGCTACACATGTGCAGTTCCCACAGTCCCTCTGAGGGACTCTGGGCATGAAGCTAGCAGGTGGGTTATTATTAATAAGAAAGACTAAGGATTTGAATGCTCTTCTGTAATAAACGCTCCACTTACCTGTTTTCAGACTGTGTTATATTTAGCCCTATGTTCCACTGCAGGACTCTGTAAGCTTACAACACACCCAGGTCTAATGGAAAGTTTGCATCCTGAGCCTCTGAAAGGAAATTCAGAGAGTAACTACCTCTTTTTCCTAAGCCTGAATAACAAGCAGTAGGGTAAGTTGATGCAGAAAGCTTTCCACTGTCCCAAACGATTACCTAAGGCAATTTTTACTGCCTTTGCATCACAGAAGCAAGAGATTCATAGAATCATAGAATGAGTGGGCTGGAAGGGCGTATTTAGGCATTCAGACCATTCGGTCCCCTGCACAATGTGGGTATCCAGTATATATAACAATTCAAGCATCCTCTGTGTGTGTGTGTGTGCGTGTGTGTGTGTATAAATAAATAAATAACAGTAAAGGATTTACTGGGTATGATTTAACATATCCAGTAAAGGATAGTTCACCACCACTTGGTTGGCAATTAGTTCCAATTTTGAACTGCTTACATTTTTAGGATTTGTCTTTGTCTTCCTATAATTTAAATGCATTATTCCGTGTCCTACATGCTGGAAAGAGAGAGAACAGGTCTTCTAGACCTTCTTCTGTGAGACTTGAAATGTATTACTGTTTTTCCCCCCAATCATCTGTTCTCAGAGCTAAACATATCAATATCCCCAGTTTCCAATTCCTGATCCTCTTTATTGCAGACCGTTCCATTTTCCCTGAATCTTAAAATACAGTTCCTAGAACTGAACATAGTGCTTTGGAACAGGGTCAGGCTGATGAAGAATATAGTGAAACTATTACTTCCTGTGATTTGAAAGCTCTACCTTTTCTTTGCTTTCATTTCTCCTTGTAGGATAAACTCTCCTCAGCAGGATGGTTACATGCTCAGATTCTTTGGGAAAAGGGAGCAATGAAATAGAGCCACCTTCCCTACTGTCTTGTTCTTTGGCTGTCTTGGATTTCAGCTCCATAATCCATCAACTATCATGGTGTCTTCCTCATTGAAGTTCACCATCTGGAGGGTCCACTAGGTTAGAGCTGGTTGAAGTAGAATAACAGGCTTGACATTGGACTGCCATTGAATTTGGGAAAAAGGGGAAAAGAAGTGCATTAAATGAAAATAATTTTATAGACAGGATTGGGAGTTGTGCTGTCCAGATTAGGCCAGAGGTTTTCTGTGATTAGCCTACTAACAAATGTAAAATCAGGGCCTCCCCTACCATTAGGTGGTGAAATGGTCACATCAGGCAGTAGATATTGTGTGTCATGGCAACTTCTTTACCATCATGTGTTTATTTTTAGAGTGCTGGAAAGGAATTTGTGGGGGTTGCCTCATTTCATTGTGACTTTGTTCAGCAAACACATTACCTAGACTGGGAGAAGGCACCATTTGCTATGATACCTCAGGATGAAGGTGTCCTGGATGGCTCTGGGTAGACCCCTCTACCTGTGTTGTACCATGTTCTATGTAATGAATGTCTTGCAAGAGATAGAAGCTACAGCAGGGAATCTATGTAGCTCAGGGTTGAACTGTGGAGTCCTTGGGGTTCTCTGAGTTCGTTTTTTTCTTGCAGATGTTTCATTACCCGACTAGGTAACATCTTCAGTGCTAGGTGAAGTACTAGTGTAGCATTGAAGATGTTACCTTGTCAGGTAATGAAATGTCTGCAAGGAAACAACCAAGCTCAAAGAACACCAAGGACTCCGCAGATTGGACCTAATTTAGGTGTCCTAGAATGTGGTATCTGCCTGATTTCTCAAGAGGCATATAGACATCTGATGGAGGAGCACTTAACAACTCTTTAGTTTCATTACAACACCAGAAACTGATTGAAATGCAAATAGATGGAGAGGCAGTAATTACATAAAGATGGCAGTAGGGGCCTGAATGGAAGAACAGAAATCACAACAGTGGTTCAATAGCTCTCTCTGAAGCAAGATCACACATGTGCTTGGAAAACTCATCTCTTCAACCTCTGTTTGTGTTACTACATGACAAATATTTTGTATTATTGCAAGGCATAAGCATAAGAAATCAGTCATTCATCTGTTTTGGAAGGGATATAGAATGGGCATAATTCCAGAATAATCTATTATGGAGCCTAGCTAAAGGAGCTGATGGAAGGGACCTTGGCGAGGTTAGACATGGAAATCCCAGCCTCACCAGGGAAATCAAATCCAGATGGTTCCTTACACCTTTCCCAAGAAATCCTGACATTTTAAGCTTGTTGATCAACCCTCATGGTCCCTCCCTCTCCTGTGCTCCAGCAACAACCAGCTTTAAACATATTTCCACACAGCTGGAGGGAAACCCCAGCTGCAATCATGAAAAATAACAAATAATAAAAGAGGCTGTGAGCAGCAGTGAGGCTGGCAGGAAACATTCCCAGTAGCACCTGCTTCCTGAGTGTGACATTTATTTGATCCCCTGGTACCATCTGGGCCATGCCCCACTCTTTTGTTTTTGTTAAGAGTTTAGAAAAACAATTCAGCTTTGACTAATTGCTCTTTAAGTTTTTTGGACTCACCCTTTTTCCTCCCCTCCAACTTCCTCTCCCACTCTTCCACTCAATTACCCCCCTGCAATGCTCCCCTCCACCCTCTTCTCCTTCCCATCTCTGTTCAAACCACCTATCATGAAGGAACAGGTTTATGCATCTATTTCCAGTGAAGCTGTCACAATGGAATGGTTGCTTTTACTGCACTGAACCTTCTGGTGTTATCTTGTCCAAGGGGACTTCTGGTATGATGGGGCGAGAATCTTCCTCTTCTTTTCTCATAATCTATTAAGATCTTTGGGCTGGCTGTGGCTTAGAATCAATTCTAATGCAGCTTTTTTGCAATGGTGGAATGATTCACATTGAAGGTACATAAAGAAAGTATGTGTTGTGATTAAAAATGCATGAGATGTTTCCTTCCAGGAAGACTGTGGGAACAGGAGCAGGATCTTAAACACTCATCAACATTAGCTCATACATTTTCAGTTCTGAGTGTGCATTTTCTATCTGCTTTGCTTTTGTTTCAGAAAATCATTGAGATTGGAATTCTACTAGGCAGTCTGATGACACTTCAGTAAGATTCTCATTCCCCTCTCTCCTTAAAGCCCTTTGAAATCCACTAGCAACAGTCTGAGCTTTTATCAGGCCTGAAACATGGGAAAAATTGTGAGATTGCCAAGGGTTAGTCAGTGTTCCCTCTGATCTGACCAATTTGAAAGTAAAAAAAAAAAATGTTATTCAGATAATGTCCTGTCCCCTGAGGTGTTGTAACTCCTGGAAAAACAGACATCTTCTTTCTCACCTTCTGTGCAACAGAAGGAAATAAAATAAATTACTACCACTCCCCAATACACAGCCATGTTGCTATGATGGGAACCTATGTGAGGACAGTGGCAGGCAGGCAGGCAGGCAGGCAGGCAGGAAGATTGACACATTTAAAAATGTCTAATTATATATATTAGTTTTGCAACCAAGTAACCATGAGATTTTTCCAATAGCAACTTAGTTGCATGCTGCTACATTGGTTGGAACAGGTAGATCAATGCAGACAGGCCCATGAATTTAACTTTAAAATGCAGCCAGGCCATTTCATTGTTTGTAGATCCCAGTAATTCTTGCAGGGTGCACAATAGTCCAGGTAAAGCGAGCAGCAGTGAAATTAATAGGCATTCTGTTCCCCTTTCTCTGGCAGGGGATTAATGGATTGCAAAACGTCAGGCTGCTTGGTTTTCCCCCTCGCTCCCACCCAAGTGATTGCCTTGAAACAGAAAGACTCTCTTGAGATGAGGAGCCCAGGGATGGAAGAGACCAGTGTTGCCATCAAAGAAAGAATGGATTGCCCATAAGCACCAGCATTGCAAAAGGAAAGACCAGATTTGCTCCAGTTTCAGATAAACCAGCACAGTGTAAGAAAGAAAAAACAACAACTGAGTTCTTGAAATGAACCAATGACACCTGATCAGACAGGTCTGAAGCAATTTTTGAATTGGTAGAAAATTTTGGTGTGGAGCTATCTAGCATTGGATATGGTGGTAAAGTAATGCTGCATATATGTGATTGCTACTTCCAGAAAGTAATACTTGGGGATTTCTGTTCAACCTAATGAGATTGATGTTTTGAGGTCTTGCAGGTCTCTCTGTCATCATCAATGCTATTTAATATCCTCATAAATCAATTGAGGTCAGCCCAAGATATATTGGGCATTGCTATTCAATACACAGTCAATTTTTTTTTTTTTTTTGGTTCTAGGGAAGACACCAGAAGTGCTCAATCAGTGTTGGGCCATGGAAATGGATCAGATGAAGGTCTATAAACTGAAACTCAATCCAGGCAAGAGAAGTGGATGATTCAGCTTTCAACATGTTCTGGAAAGAGCTGCCTTCTCTAGAAAGCATTGTGTCTGTAAGATCTGTAAGTACTTTTAGAACTTTATCTTTAAAGTCATTTGTGGCACAGAGTGACTTTTACCAGCTAAAACATCAGATGTAACCTCACCTCTACAAAGTAATGGTCTAAGATAATTTCTTATTTTATGTAATATGGTGTATCTGTGGGGCATATTACATAAAAAGACTATTGCTGCTGTTGCTGCTGCTGTCCTTACAGATAGTCTAGACCAGTATTTCTCAACCTTGGCAACTTTAAGATGTGTGGACTTCTTAAACTTGAAGTCCACACATCTTAAAGTTGCCAAGGTTGAGAAACACTGGTCTAGAAACTTCAGGTGGTGCAAAATATGCCCACTAGGATGATGACTGGAACTGGGACTTCAGATGATATTATGGCAGCGTTCAAGCATCAGTGACACTCACTTCACTTGCAGGACAAGTTTGAAGCACTCATACTAACCTATCAAGCCCTTCAGAATGTGGGGCCACAATCTCTGAAGAAGTGTTTCCCCACCCCATGTTCCTATCTAAGTCATGAGACCATCATTAGATGCCATACGCTAAAGTGTCCAATGGTTACCAGAGAGTACATCTTCCAGTAGAACCTCCCCCCCTTCCCCCCAGTTATAAAAACTTCTCCCCAGAGAGATTTACCTAATAACTTATTTTGTTGTGTTCTGCATGTATGGCAAAATCTCCTTTATTTTTTTCCTGAGGTCTTTCAATCTGTATAAAATAGTTGTATTTCTCTGATGTTTTTTTTGTTTTAGAATGTATATGTTTAGCGGCTGGATAGCATAGTGGTTAGAACATCGCCTTTGATGCAGGAGACCAGTGTTCAAATCCCGGCTGGTACCTACCTTACCAGTAGGGGTCCTTGGGCAAAGACCCCCTAACGCTTCACCTGCCCACCTCAAATATGAGAGTGTCATGAACTAGGAGGGTCATGCCGGCTCGGACGTCGCCCAGATTAACAAGGTCCACGTCAGATGTTGGGAAACCAGGACAATCTGATGTTAAGTGGGCTACTGGAACAAACCATACATGGACGAGACAAGAGAACTTGGAATTGATGGAATGCTACCACAACAGCAGACCTAATGAGAGGGGATATATGAAATGTATGAGGGAGCTATGGATTGACAGAAGGCCTACATCCACACTAACTGAGAAACTAGTTACCCAGCGCTTCAACATAGTGAAGAGGAAGCTGCTCTCACAACTTGAGATAGACCAACTCCACATTACAACCCGGACTCAAGCAGACCTAGAAGAACAAGCAGATGTGCAGCCAACACCTGAAGCTGGAATGTCACTGCCACCCCTTCCATTACAGAGCACAGCAGCTGATATGAGGCATAAGATCATGGATAAACTAGCTACAGTCAACCCTCGAGTCCAGTTACCAAGGCTCAGTGGAGAAGTACCATTAGATAGTATGCTAGAAGATGCCAACAGAGCCCTCCAGACAATCCCTACTACCACCATAACTGAAACCAATGAATTGGTATATGCTACAGCCGCTGTAATCCTGGAAATGCTTGGCTACACGATCAAGAAGAACAGCAGTACATACCCACCCTGGAAAATGAGATTGGAGGCTAAGATCAAGGCAACTCAGAGAGAAGTCAGTCAGCTGGTGGAATTACAGAAGCGTGTGGAGATTAGGGATAAGACTCAGCTACTGAAAAAATATATGGGCCTGACTCCATCTGAAGCCCTAGAGACTGCTAAACAAAGGCTCACAGCACTGGCTGCCAGGCTAAGGAGATACACTAGAGAAGCAGAGGCTAAGAAGATAAATGCCCTGTTCTCCAAAGAACCATCCAAAGTGTACTCCCAACTGCAGTGCAACCACAGAGTATCAGCTGAGCCACCAGCAGCGGAAACTGAACAGTACTGGAAGAACATATGGGAGAAAGAGAAGACACATAACACCAGTGCAAAGTGGCTGCAGGACCTGAAAGCAGACCACAGCAATCTCCCAGAACAGGAACCAGTCACCATCACAGTAGCAGACATCCAACAGCAGGTCAAGAACATGAAAAGATGGACAGCACCTGGCCCGGATATGATCCACACCTACTGGCTAAAGAAACTAACAGCAGTGCATGAACGCCTAGCAGCACAGATGAACCAACTGCTAGCAGCAGGCTCCCACCCAGACTGGCTAACACAAGGAAGGACAGTGCTGATCATGAAAGACCCTCACAAAGGAAGAGCACCATCCAACTACTGGCCAATAACCTGCCTCCCCACAACATGGAAAGTTCTATCAGGCATCATAGCTGCCAAGCTACAAGACCATATGGGCCAGTACATGAGCACAGCTCAGAAGGGCATTGGGAACAACACCAGAGGCTCAAAACATCAGTTACTCATAGATAGAGCAGTCGCCCGAGACTCAAGGTCTAGGCAGACCAATCTGAGCACAGCCTGGATTGACTACAGGAAAGCCTATGACTCAATGCCACACACATGGATCTGTGAATGTCTGCTGCTATACAAAGTCAACAGGACACTAAGGACCTTCCTCAAGAACTCAATGGGACTATGGAAGACAACATTGGAAGTCAATTCAAGACAGCTCACACAAGTGGCCATCAAGTGCGGCATATACCAAGATGATGCACTGTCCCCACTACTGTTCTGCATAGGCTTAAACCCCCTCAGCCAGATAATCACAAGATCTGGATATGGGTACAAGTTCAAGAGTGGAATCACCATCAGCCACCTCCTCTTCATGGATGACATCAAGCTGTATGCTAAGAGTGAATGAGACATCGACTCACTGATCCACCTGACACAGATCTACAGCGAGGACATTGGGATGTCATTCAGACTGGAGAAGTGTGGCAGGATGATAGTAAAGAGAGGGAAGGTAGTTAAGACCGATGGAGTGGAACTACCAGTGGGCCACATAGCAGACATAGAGACCAGCTATAAATACCTTGGTGTCCCACAGTCACACGGGAACCATGAGGAGGAGGCAAGGAAGACAGCAACATCCAAGTACCACCAAAGGATAAGACAGGTCCTGAAGAGCCAGCTCAGTGGGAAGAACAAGATCCATACCATCAACATGTATGCCCTGCCAGTCATCAGATACCCTGCCGGTATAGTGAGCTGGCCAAAGGAAGACATGGAGGCTGCTGATGTGAAGACCTGGAAGCTCCTCACAATGTACGGAGGTTTCCACCCCAAGTCCAACACCCAGAGACTGTACACCAGCCGCAAAGAAGGCGGGCGGGGTCTGATGAGTGTCAAAGCCACTGTCCTGGACAAAACCCGGAGTATCCAGTAGTACATCAGTAAGATGGCACCCAAAGATGAGCTGCTGAGAGAATGCCTCAGGCAGCAGCAGACATGGGAGGAAGTTCAAGCGGAGGAAATACCATGGCAAGATAAGCCCCTGCATGGGATGTACCATCGACAGATAGCTGAGGTGGCTGACATTGGGAAATCCTATCAGTGGCTGGAAAGGGCTGGACTAAAAGACAGCACTGAGGCACTGATCATAGCAGCACAAGAACAGGCACTAAGCACCAGATCCATAGAAGCAGGGGTCTACCACACTAGACAGGACCCAAGGTGCAGATTGTGTAAAGAGGCCTCAGAGACAGTCCAACACATAGTGGCAGGCATTGTGTACAGGAACATCTGCACAGCGTATGAGCTAGACCCCCCCAAGTCCAGATGGGAGATTCCACAGAAGGTTGTGGAGAATAACAGGGCTAAGATCCTGTGGGACTTCCAGATCCAGACAGACAGACAGGTACTGGCCAATCAACCAGACATCATGGTAGTAGACAAAGACCAGAAGACAGCGATAGTGATAGATGTAGCAGTGCCAAGTGACAGCAACATTAGGAAGAAGGAGCATGAGAAGCTGGAGAAGTACCAGGGCCTGAAGGAGGAAATAGAGAGGATGTGGAAAGTAAAGGCCAAAGTGGTCCCAGTGGTGATAGGAGCACTCAGGGCCGTGACTCCTAAGCTGGGAGAGTGGCTCCAACAGATCCCTGGAACAACATCCGAGCTCTCTGTCCAGAAGAGTGCAGTGCTAGGAACAGCTAAGATACCGCGCAGAACCCTCAAACACCCAGGCCTCTGGTAGAGGACTCGAGATTGAGGAAGACACGTACCACCCATAGGGGTGAGAAAGGAATTTTTTATATACACGCCATCTTCTTGTCTCTACTGCTTTTAAGTCAGTGTTGGATTTATTATGCTGTTTTTAATTTGTTTTATTTGGTTTGGGATTTTATTTGTGTTTCTATAGGGCATTAGCCTGACAGCTAATATCTACTGGGTAACTAAATAAATTTTGGGACTGAGTAAATGAAACATACATGAAGATTATATCTGGTCAACTTCAGGGCAATATCCTTTCTCCCTTTCAAAACACCTGTGTTTTAGGCCAGGGATATTTTAAAATGTCCATTAATTAACGTACGCAGTTTTCAAAAAATAGGGGCATGTGTTGTGTGAAATAGAAAAAAAAATCCTGGTTGTTTATCGTATTTCTTCTTCCCCCGACCCCCTTGTGCCCAGTGAAGATCATAAAGAGATCTAAATGTGTAATTCCAGAAGCTCTGAACAACCCCAAAGCTCAAATTCTTCTTGAAGAGGTGAGATAGAATTTCACATACAGTTTCCCTTGGTGTTTGTTAAAAAGGGACAAAGTTTCCCTAAGACAAATGCTGTAAATGCTTTACTGAGGTTCATGAAGAAGTTGGAGACATTTTGGTGAGCAAATGAAAAGAGGCAATCATTTTTTAAAAAAGGACTTTTAGTATGATTTTAGGAGGGAGCACGGGGGCGTATTTTTAACAATTCAACATGTTCAAGTATTTTTTTACTACTGAGTTCTATTATAAAAGTTGCAATAAACCTCACAATAATCTGGGGTCATGTTAAGACGTCCATCGGAAATATTGCTGTCTGACTTCAAGCAGCAAAACATCTTGACAGCTCTTCGTACTATATGTATCGTCTTCTATCCCAGGGTTCCTCAACCTTGGTGACTTGAAGATGTGTGGACTACAACTCCCAGAATTCCCCAGCCAGAAGTCCACACATCTTCAAGTCACCAAGGTTGAGGAACCCTGTTCTATCCTGTCTTGCTGTTGTATCTGATCTTATCAGTCTGCATCTCTTTCCACTATGTGTGTGGGGGGGGGGGGGAAGAGAGGGGGTGCTTCTTGGGGATCTTTATGTATTCCTTGGCCTCTTCCAGATGGGGTACAGTTAAAATATTAAGGGCTTTTCTACTTTGCTGAATCAAAAGTGCTACCCACCCATCCTGATCCTGTCTGTATTGCCTCTATTTGTCTCTGTTTGGCTTGCTTGCTGCCAAATGGGGATGCCCTGATTCCCTGTGTGGGGGACATGTTATTGGTGGATTTCTCTGGGTTTGTCTTCCTCTGCTTCCCCCAAACCCTTCAGGACAGGGACCATCTTTCTCTTTTGAATACGTTTTATAGCTAAAATTGCACGTAGTGCTTTTGTAGGTATTACTATTGAAATCTTAAATACATTTTCTAGGAATTAAATCCATTGGACATGTGGAATAAGCATGGATCAGAGGAATCAGGAGTGGAGGAGAGAACAGTAGTGGAAGTGGTGGCAAATCTAGCAGAAATTTGAGAAAGACCCCTAGATCTGCACTACTTCCCTGTTCTAAGCACTCTTTAGGAGGATGAGGGTTTAATGGTCTCTTGCAACTCTGCAGGTTTGCTCTACATGATGGTGGCCTTGCAGCTGAGCTCAACTCTTTCAGCAGAGAAGGCCAGAATGACAGTGACAGAGAGGGCATGCCGTGCCAACTTGAAGTGGCCAATAGGTACCAGGCTGATTCCACCTCCACAAGGCACATGACTGCATTAGGAACAGCATGGTCAGTGAAGCCCATGAAGTTTGATACACCTTGAAACTGACACTGATTGCTGTCTGCCTAGGGGAGTTAATACTGGTACATCTAAGGATAGGTGAATGCTATCTTACATTTGGGCTGAGGAACAGATGTGACGGGGACATGGCAGAATAAAGATGTTGCAGAGGGTTGCATGTGCCAGGATATGATACAAGCGAGGAAAGGCTCTACAACAAATTGCATCACCAGCTCCAGTCAAATAACTGACATCGTTACAAGATGCCAACCATTGTACAATTGTCCCTGCTCTTTCCTGCTGGAGTTGTTCATTGCAAATACAGAACTTCTGTTCCTGGGCAGTGAGTGTTGCTGCAGAAGTGGCAGCATTGCCTGCAGTTGCATTGCTCGGGGAGGTCTACCACGGATCCAGCTTCCACTCCTGTTCTCTTCACCTGGCAGCAAAAATCAGGACTGGGTCAAGAGGTTACAACAGGCAGGATAAAGAGCTGCTGTCCTGATTAGCGCTGAAACTCCTGCTGCTTCCTTTTTTATGGAGGGGAGGGAAAGATGTGTGACTTGGTGCAAAACTGAAGGAATGGGCAGGGTATTCCTTACTAGCTGGCTGGCTCTGATTGGGCATCAGTTCTGTGCAAGCACTGTAGACTCAGAAAGAAGTAACTATGCCTGTTCTGGTGTTATCCTGGTATTAGAAATAGTTGGAACAGTCCACGCAAATTTTCCTTCATTTTCACTGTGCAATCAGACAGTCTGGATGATGGGATGACTGTCTGGAAAAGCCCTTAATTTCTTTGCTGTATGTTGTTAACAATGATAAAATTCAGCTTTGCATTTGAATTTTCTGCCATGTATAAAATATCAGTCCTTTACTTTCAGGAAAGCGTGGAAGTTCAAATTCACTAAAATATGTAGTAAAAACTGTATATTTCATATTCTTGCACATAAAATACTTTTTCCTTCTCTGTGTGTCTATGTGCATGCATGCACAGCTGCCACGTGTAAGTTCAGAGTTTTAAGGCAGACTCTGCAGACTTGTAAGTTCTGTTCACAATGGCTTTGATGGCCCCTTGTTCACGTGCTATACTAGCTGTCCCCAAACTAATGCCTTCTAAATATGTTGTATTTCAATTACAGGCATCCCAGGTAGCAAGGTCAACAGAGATAAATTCTTGAAAAGCAACCAATCAGTTAAGGTCATAAAACGAACTTCTCTACTTCTTCTCAGAATATAAAACATGAAATATCAAGGGCCTTAAAATATGGACTTCCAATGTTCCCTACTAATTTGAAATGACTCTTCTGGATTTGCATGTTTCCTCACCTGATGACTTTAGCAGAGTGGACTAGGAGGACAAAGAAACAGAGGATTTCCGGTTCCTTCATGACGTTGATTGCAAAGACTGCAATTGCAATATTCCTACTTGGATGGTCCCACTGCGTCCTCCTTGTAAAAAGCCAAAAATTATACTGTTGTGTGTTCCTCAGAGTCTAACTGTTGGATTTTCATTTACAAATCTCCCTTGAAAAATGTGTTATTTTTCTCTCCACCATTTGAGGAAAGCAAAACAACAATTTTGAAGATTGTGGCATAACTTTCACTGGTTGCTCTCAAGATACCAGAATACTTTTGTTCAATTTACTATTTCTAATTTTCCAGTTCTGACAGTTTGCTTGGCTGGAACCATTGGCTCTACTTCTTTGTTAATTTCTGTCAAACTCTTCCTGCTCCATGATGGCAGGAATTTTCTGGCATGTACGGTCTTCTGGGAAGTTGGGATTTCCTTTCCTGAAAGTGGAGTTCTTCTCTTCCCTATTGTCCTAGGATGTCTGGGTAACTAATTATCATGATGCTGTACAGCATGATAGAACTATGGAAATGGAAAGACGCTGGGTGGAGAAATACATGGACGTTCATGCAAAGAGCTGTGTCAACCTTGTTTCCACATTACTGCATTCTCAGAGCAAAACTAGAGCTAGATCAGGAGTGGAATTAGAAAACTCTTTCCTAATTCAGAAATTCAGGAGCTAGATCAGGAATGGAATTAGAAAACTCTTTCCTAATTCAGAAAAGTTACCCTTAACCAAGATACTAAGCTGCTTTTCTCTTTACAAAAGAGAAGAATGACAGATATACCAAAATCCTAACCAATTTGCCCATAAGAGGTTACCTGAAATTCTGGTGTATAAATCTTATGTTGTGTAAGGGGCTCTTGAGTCTAAAAAATAACCTATAATTAAAGAAAAATCGTTATGTGTTCATGAAGCAACAGCTTTGGAGAGTCAGAAGTCAGCATTTCTTTGTCACTAAGACTTGTTGTTTTAGATGATTGTATGAAGAACATTCATTGTATGGGGATTCAGGCATTTCAGTGTTTCCTCATCTGTTTCTGATTCTCATTATCTGTAGCAGGAAGAAACATTTACACAAATTCAAAGCAAATAATGAATAGAGAGGGTATAGATAAGTGACACTGACATATGACTGCTATAAATAAAGAATAGTGAAGTGAACAGGTAAGAAACTTCCAAGAAAAGAGACTTTCTCACTGACTAATTAAGAGAATAATTATAATATGGTAAATATAGTATATATAGTAAATATTTTAAACTATAAATATAGTAAAGCAGCACGTTAAATATTAACATATTTACCAGTAAAATGCTCATCAAGAAAGGCCAAACAGAGGAGTTTCAGATAAAGGTAGCGTAGGAAGCAGACTAACCAGATAGTCTATCAGTACATTGGACTACAATATCACCCTATCATCTTTCAACTATATAAAATAGAAATGTATATTTTAGGTTGGATATGCAAAATCATTTAATGATTGTATACATTATGATATCTCAGCTTCCACGTGGTGAATTGGACAACAGAACTCTTGATTTTTTAATTATTAGATATGGAGATTGCCTGCCTCCTAAAAGACACCAAGTAGCTTATAATACACATAGAGAAAAACCAAACAATAAAAAGACCAGAAGAATAAAACAACTAAACATACTCCAAATCAACAAAGAACTAACAAAGGCTTGGTATCCTATCCCCCATCCAAACTCAAGGCCTGGTATCAAGCCACATTTTTAACAACTTTTGGAACAGCTGTAGGTTGGGAGCCATACAAACCTCCAGGGGGATGCTGTTCCAGAGGACAAGTGGCACAACAGATGTGTCCTGCCTAGGTTCCCGATAGATGATATTTTTTGATTGAAGGGACCTGGAGTGAGCCCATTCTGCCTGTTCTCCCTGGGTGGGAAGAAGCTATCAAAGAAAGATGGTCCCCCAGATAACCAGGCCTTCTGCCATGTTGTGGTTTACAGGTGATAACCAGCACTTTGATTGGAACTGGAAGCCAGTGGTTACCAGTGCAGCTCATGAAGCAGGGATGACACAGGGCTGTAACATGGCATGCCTCCACTGCCCGTGCCACCACATTCTGGACCAGCTGCAGCCCCATCTGGAGCATATTGCAGTAATCCAAGGGAGAGGTGACTAGGGCATGAGTGACTGCCTGAAGGGCTTCCCACTTTAGGAAAGGCTCAGCTGGCACACCAGGCAGACCTGTGCAAAGGCCCTCATGGTCAGAGCTGCCGTCTGCTCCTTCAGCAGGAGTGTGAGTCCAGGAAGATTGCGTACCAGTATTGAATGGGGAAGTGTCACCCCATTCAAGACCAGAGATTTTTCATTCTCAGGCCCAAGAGCCCAAATAATGACAACTCCTCGATCTTGTCAGGACTGATTCTGAGTCTGTTTCTCTTCATTCAGACCTGAGCAGTCTTCAGACACTGGGTCAGGACACAGACAGCATCACCTAGATGGCTCAGGTTTGAGACATACAAGTGGCTGTCATCAGCAAACTGATGATATTGAACCCCAAATTGATGGATAACCTCACTCAGCAGTTTCATGTAGATGTTAAACAGGAGGGGCAAGAGAATCAAGCCCTGAGATACCCCACAAGTGAGAGGCCAAGAAGGTGACATCTCATCCCCTATCAACACTGACTGGAACTGACCATGGAGGAAGGAGAACAACTGTAAAACAGTGTCTCATACACCCAAATCCCACAGTTAGTCTAGAAAGATAATGTGTTTGATGATATTGAAAGCCACTGAGAGTTCAAGGAGTATAAGGATGGCTGCACCACCCCCATCCTGGCTCTGCCAAACGTCATCAACAAGTGCAATCAATGCTGTCTCTATACTGTACTCTTTTTAAGTCCACAACAAACAGATAATGTTCATAAGTGGCTCAGACAGGCACCTCTTTAATTCACTGAAGTATAAGAAGGGGGAGGAGGTATAGTATAGTACTTGCAAGATTCTGTTATTATAGTATAATAGTAGTTTTAGCCATCGTATGGAACTTAATTTCTTAGTCTGGTCTACCTAATGGGGCTGACACCATCACATGGACCCAACTACAGATTACTTCCTGGGCAGCCTTAACCCAGGAAGGACCTCGCTCTAATAAACAGGGGCCAAACTCACAGATTGGAGGTCCTTGTCCACTTCCCTAGGAGTCACAGGCTTAAACTCAGTCCAGATAACCCCACAAGAGTGTGCCTCAGGCACCTCCATTGGATCTGCCCACTTGGAGTCCAACTCTGAGCAAATCCAATTGACTTTATCTGCCAGATAGCAAGAAAATTCCTCACAACAGCTCTGAATATGTTCCTGTGGCCCATCCCTCTCCAGCCAAGAACAGGTTACCCTAAAAAAGGTGGAAAAATAATATTTTGCCTCCCTTACTGCCACAACTTAATATAGGCTTTTACTTGTGTTTGATTGGGCTCACTCTTCCTCTAACTCTTTGTCTTCTTCCTCAGACATCAGCATTAGCCACTCCCATCATTGGGAGCTGGGTGGCCTATAACTTGTAATAAAAATCAAGGGCAAACAATTCCAGCAATGAGTATTACAAGCCACAAGGATGTCATCATGATGGCAAGAAAAGAACTCTTTCCCCATGATTAAGGCTGCCAGGCTAGTCCTTTTGTGGGAATGTGGCTTGAGGAGAGTCTGAAAGAGAGTATTCTCTGAAAGGTCTCTTAGGAAGAACATTTTAACCAAATGAAATAATAAGTTAGTTCCAAACAAGTGGATGAAAGCAACAAAGGGCTACGAAAGACTGGAAGGAGTAGGGGGCAAGTCCATTGTCTCCCTCAAAATTCAAATAGCACCCTACATTTGAGTATTGCCCCCCCAAAAAACTATCAGAAATTATTTTCTTGAGAAATGAAATTGATTGTTCAAACATTAGGAATGAAGAAACACCAATAGATCATTTAAAGCTGGAGCTGTAATATTGTTTACCCTCAGAAAGGTTCACGAGCAACTATCTTCTTCTTGAATCAGTGTTTAGATGCTCTTTGACCAAGAGAAAATGACATCCAGATGTGTTATTTGGACAAGTTCAGTAGAGAGAATAAAATCTGGTGAGACAAAAATAAAAAATTTCTCATTGAAATCCTGAAATCTTCTCTAGCTTTTGGTCTCCACACCTTTGAGAAATCTGCCCAAATTAGGCAAACTTTTTCTGAAGTTTTATAAGTAAGCTCATGGTTTTTATGATTATTAAAATGGTGTTTTATTATACTGATTATGATACCTCATGAGCTGTTTTGTATGTAAATGAAATACGAGATACACATAAATGGTATTTGACTTTGTACTATTATGGTCTAGAGTAGTGTTTCTCAACCTCAGCAACTTTAAGATGTGTGGACTTCAACTCCCAGAATTCCCCAGCCAGACTGCTGGCTGGGGAACTCTGGGAGTTGAAGTCCACATACCTTAAAGTTGCTGTGGTGGAGAAACATTGGTCTAGAGGTTGTGTGTGTATGTTTTTATGAAAAGTGAGATTATCTGAATGCAACATTAAGTGTATGCTGGTGTGAGGTGATCCTGGCACCCAGCTCTGTACACAGGGATCCGTATGTTTCTCAGTCCCTTGCAGGACTGTGACTGGATTCTACTTGTACAATGCACCTATTAAAATATTCAGCCTTTTCCTTCCTTACGCTGATCAGCAAGAGAGTCGTCTGTGGTTTTCGAGCTGCCAGGTCAGCTGAAGGGCTTCAGCAGAACTAGAAGTATTCCAAACATGCTGCAGGAAGAGAAGCTCAGATTTCCATTGCTTAGGAATGCTGCTACAGGCCAGCCAGTGTTGGCTTTTGTACTGCTAACTTCCTGAAGGGCCGATGCACACTTCCTGCTTTGGTTCTTGTCTCCCCTTCCTTGCTCCCCCCATACTGGTAGCCCAGCCGGCCGTTTTACTGGAAACGCTGAGTGTTCTCTGAATCTTTCAATACTGGAGCCAACATTTCCACTTGGCATTGGCTCAAGTGCCTAACCTCTTCTTGAAGAAACATTTGAGAGTCATTTCTTTACTGAAACAAATGTATGTGTATATACACATACATATACCTACATGTGTGTGTGTGAAGGCAGAGACAGAGGGAGAGGGAGAGGGAGAGGGAGAGGGAGAGGGAGAGAGACCGAGACCGAGAGCGAGAGCGAGCGCAATACAGTATGTAGCAGAATAGCAGAGCAAAAACAAATGTTCTGGAGCCTATTTCTTCTATCCTCTACTTTCAGTTACAGGGCAAGTTAAGGGAAAGTCATTTTTCCCCATCTGTTCAGATAGAGTGTCTATGTACACATATCATGCTAAATCATGGTTTATTCAATAAACCACCATTACCTTGGTTCACACATAACTAGAAGCTATAGTTCACTAGTCACAAAGGCTAGGCTTATGGAGCACTCTAAGCCAAAACCAGACAAATGATGCTGTTGAACAAGCTATAATTGGCCGCATTCACACATTGCACTAAGCCATAAACAGGCTGCCGTTAACAGGGTTGTAATGACCTGGAATAGGGTGACGTGAGGTGGAGAAAGCAGTGAGGCTTCCCCTTCCTTCCAGGGGCCCAGGTTTGAGACTGGTTTTCCAGCTGCCAAAGGTCCATTCCTTTCTTTAAAGGAGCAGAATCTTGCTTCCTGCCACTCAGCTTTTCAGTGTGGCTTCCACTAACTTGCTTGCTCCCAAGTGGGGCCAGTTGGGGATGTTTGGTTAAAATGTAAAATTGTGGAAAAATGAAGAGAGGCTTCCATGAGACCCATCGAACACAAATGGACAGTTGCTGGACAGCCATCCCCACACAACGGCTTTCCATGCTCCCCTCCAGTCTTGGAACAGCAGGAAATCTGATGCCCCAATCTTGTTGCCCCCATGATGTGCCCCTATGCTGAGCTCCCCTGTTGTCCGGACAGCTTTAACTCTATGAGGCCATGATGGGTGGTTCCCTCAGCTGAAATTCCAGCCCTGCTCAACTTCTCCCACCATGTGACAGCGCTCTTCCAAATGGTATGCCTGATGTCTTGATTCTTCATCCACAGCATTTTTTTTCTTTTTCTTTTTCCCTTTGTACTGATTCAACTTCTTTTATTAATCCTTGAAATGATGGGTTGATCCATTCACTGTTTGGCCCATCAACCAGTAGGTGACAGCAAAGAGACAGAGGGTTGTATCTATTGGGTGCCACTGAGTGATCTGCACAGCCACTAGATAAGTACTGTTGAAGAGCTAGAGTTTGCGAAAGGAGGAGGGGGGGCCTGTAAACTAGCCTAAGAAAATTACATGATAAGAGGAAGCAAGAAGCTGGGGCGCCTGGGAGCAGGGCCCACTGCAAGGAAATTCCTTGCCTAGCTGATTATAGGCTTTGTTTGTTTACTTGATTATGTCACTGATTAAATAAGCCCCCATTAAAATTAGTATACGCCTTATCTTCTCTCTCTCTCTCTCTCTCTCTCTCTCTCTCTCTCTCTATATATATATATATATATATAATTTTTATTAACAAGTTTGATTATAGTAGTAAAATCTAATACAAACTAAACTTAAAGAAAAGAGAATAGAAAGGACTAAATAGTGCAAGTAAAAAGAAAAAGAAAAAAGAACGAGAAAAGTAAGAATATAATAAAGAGAAATATACATATATAAAAAATTCCCCTCTCACCCCTATGGGTGGTATGTGTCTTCCTCAATCTCGGGTCCTCTACCAGAGGCCTGGGAGTTTGAGGGTTCTGCACAGTATCTTAGCTGTTCCTAGCATTGCACTCTTCTGCACAGAGAGCTCTGATGTTGTTCCTGGGATCTGTTGGAGCCACTCTCCCAGCTTAGGAGTCACGGCCCCGAGTGCTTCTACCACCACTGGGACCACTTTGGCTTTCACTTTCCACATCCTCTCTATTTCCTCCTTCAGGCCCTGGTACTTCTCCAGCTTCTCATGCTCCTTCTTCCTGATGTTGCTGTCACTTGGCACTGCTACATCTATCACTACCGCTGTCTTCTGGTCTTATATATATATATAAAGAAGTGACTTCCAACCTTCATCACAAGCAGATTTAGTGACCCTTCACCCCGCTAAGGTTACAATTATCTCTTCATCCCGTATCTCATCCCTTACCTATAGATAAATCCATAAACATCATCTTTTCAGTCCTCATGTCAGCAGAAAGTCCATAAAGGGTTGCCAGAAATAACAACATATTTTGCTTTAACCTTGATCAAATAAATCAACTTTATATTCCTTCCTTTTACTTCTAACAGTCTTAATCTTTAGTTCATTCAAATATTGTTGTAGGATTGATTTCTCTTCATTTCTTCTTTGTCTCATTGCACAGAGTTCTTCAAGGCTTTAACCAGCCTCTTTTGCAGATCCAATAAGAAAAAATTATGTAGGTCACTCTCTTGGTTTGTATTTCCCTTTTAAATTTTAAAACCTCAGCCAATTTCTTTTGTAGATCTAGTGAAAATCCTTTTTCTAAGTCATTCTTTTGGCCTGCTAATTGTAAATGCATTTTTGATACCATCTCTATCTTGTCAGATAAAATTTGTTCTACATCTGTCATTTCTTCGATAACGTCTTTTGGACACAGTCTATCCACAGAGGCAGACATCATTACTGACATTGTTGATATTGTGGCTACTATATTCTGATTCCATTCTTCAAAAGTCTCCTTCAGTATTTTTATTGTAATGATGTTTTGCAACATTTTACAGACTTGTAAATCTTTCCTCCACCTAAAAACTTTAGTCCCTTCTGGTGTCCAATTTTTGAAATCATGAAATTGCTTATCTTTATTATATCTTGTAAAAACCAAAACAGCATCTATTTCCCATGAGAAGTTGTTTGTTCTTTATAATGAATTCCAAAATCTTATTGTAAAAGTTTCAGTATTCCAATTTTATCTGGACCCTTAGTCCATTTATAACTTTCTAAGATCAAAATCTTATTTGGTTTTTTGCTGTTTATTTCAGATTCTTTAAATTCTTAAGCTTATGATTACATTTTTCTTTTGTTCATGATTGAAGGCAGACTCACCAGGCATTTTTCAGCTTGTCATTCTGAAGGTTTCAAATAGCTTAAAAGGAATTGATGAGCAATTTCTGAAAGTGATTAGAAAGTGAGGTTTGTGAACTTGTGTCCTTTAAAAGTCTATGTCATGGTTGTGAGCAAGATGGCTAATCCTGTTGTCTCCTGGTGCTCAAACCTATGGAGAATTTCTGTCCTGTGGTCTCCTTGTGAGGAGCAGCCATCCAGAGCACATGTGGGTGATCTTCTATCCTCTCCATATCTGGAGACATTCCAAGGGACCAATCTACTCACCGGTTCCTTGGTCTTTGCCACGGTTGTTGGCTCCACTTTTGCAGAGCCATCTTCAGTTTGCCAAACCTCCCCCAGAAGTCCACTATTCTTCTGTCTTTCTAACCAATATCCTTTACAACCTTTAAGGCTGCAATGTCCACATTTGAACTTTACTCCATTCTGTTAACAGTTTTCAAACTTGAATTCAGATTGCTTCTCCCAGACAATATGGAATTCAACATGCTAGTATTGACGCTTAAAAGCAATGTTCCAGGTGATCTTCCAGTTGATTCTGTGAGATAAGAATATTTTGCTTTATACATCGGTTACTAAACAGAGTAATTTTCTCCTTAGCACTTTACTGCAATGCATTTGCAGATGAGATCCCTGGTGTCTTGTGAGTGATCATTTGACGCTGAAACTTCTCCTAAGCCAGAAAACTGATTTTCTCTCACCAAAGCTTTCAAAAAATAAACAATAAATAACTCTGCTTCTTTACAGGATTGAGCACCAGACTTGGATCTTAACCAAGGTCCCTGTCTCTAGAACTTTGTTTTGGCCTGGTTTTAAATATGAAGCAAATCAACATATAAATATTTAAACAAACAAACATTTCAATGAAGGTTAATTACATTCTATCTGAATTCAAGGACCTGAAGGTAACATAGATGGCTTTCTTCCCCTAACTTGTTCTACCCTGACAATGACCTTTTATGACAGTCAGACAAAGTGATTGAAGCAAGGTCTCCCTGATCCTATCCTGACACTCTCTTTCCCCAACCTGGAATTCTCCAGATGTGTTAAACTTACAACTGGTTGGATATTCTGGCAGTTGCGGTTTGATGCATTTAGAGGAAATCAGATTGGAAAAAGCTCTTATAATTTTTACTCCAGCTGATTTGCTAATTCTGGCTTTCTGTCCTGAATTTAAGTAATGAATAAAATTTTATCTTTTATATTCAATCCATGTTTATTCAGGACACATTTTTCTTGAACTTTACTTCTTCTTGTTTTACTACACATACTGAAGTAACCATTCACACTGCATTCAATTTACTATTATGCTTCTCCTTATATAGTTAACTTTCACTTCCACATAATGGAAACATGTTCTTATAAACAGCCATTTTCACTTCTTTTGACAAACATTGGTTTCTCACAACAGACCAAATACTACCCACATTTTTTAAGCCTTTTGGTCTTTGATGTATTAATTTTCAGATCCATGCTCCTGTTGCATGATACAGTCTACCTAGTCGCTGTAATGTTTTTGAGTTCTCAGCCAAGAACATGGCTTCAACTGCATACAAAAATGCAACACGTAAACTTCTCCATTCAATACAGCTTTAAGTTACCTCAACCATTCCTTTATTTGTAAATGTATCCCTAAATGCATTAAATAACCAATGTGTTATGACACATCTTTGTCTTACTGCCTCAGTAACATCTTTATCTTATTGCTCATGATGAACCCTTTTGTAAGCATTCCATTTCTTATCACACATGTCTTATTCCCACTACATAACTCTTTGCATTCCCCAACTAACCTTCAATTCCATTTTTATGCAAAACATTCCATAATTTAAGCCTATTAACTGAATCATATACTTTCTCTAAGTCAATAAACATAGAATAAACTCTCACTTTCATGTGTTTTTCAATCACTTGAATAACAACATCTAGTCTACATACCCATTGACCAGCTTAAAGCTGCATTACACTTCAAAACTTTCCTCACTGTCACTTCTCATATCCTTTTCTTCAGAATTCTGACCAATACCTTTCCAGACTTTCTTAACAAGCTAACCTCCTGTAGTTTTGCATTTACTCTTCTTTTGGATAAGGGAACAATAATGGCCTTCTTCCAGTCATCAGATACTTATGCAATCTTCACACACATATTACATAAACTCTACATAAACTCTATATGAGCAAGTGAACAGGGAGAGCTAACAGGAGTTCGACAGAAAAGGAATGGAGAAGAATCAGACCTGCATATTGGATTTCAGAAGAGTGGACTTTGAGAACTCCAAGAGAAAGCTTGTGGGATCCAATGGCTTCAAATCCTGAAGGAGAAAAGAATCTAGGAAAGAGGGGCAAGCCTATGAAATGGAATACTGAAGGTGCAACCACAAACAATTCCTACAATAAGGAAAAATTGGAGAGATCTAAAGAGGCCAGCATGAATGCACACTAAAATAGAGACGAGAAAAAGAAACATATATAGGAAGTGGAAGGGCCCATAGTCAAGGAAGAATAATTTCCAGGAAATGTAGGAACTGTTTGAGGGAGCCCAAAGCTCAGAATAAGCTGAGGCTTGCAACAGATACCAACAAAAAGGGCTTCTTTGAGTATGTTAGAAAGGGAATGCCAAAGAGGATGTAGGGTAATTGTGAGGAGGAGGAGGTAGATTGGAAATGGATGATGGTGAAAAGGCAGAACTCTTTAACTTTATTTTTTCTCAGAAGGACAACGGAGCCCTGGCTGGTCGTCATTATGCTGCTGGGGGAAGCATGGATTAGTGACACACAAATTATGCCAAAGTAACTGTACCCCTGTCTCTGATAGAGCTACTATCTTACTATATCAGGGGATACTATAGACCTAATGCATCTCAGCAAAGTCCTCAACAAAGCTGCTGGTGATGTTCTCCTTAATAAAATGATAAAATGCGGGCTAGATGATACTACTGTTGGCTAAATGATCACACCAAAAGGGTATTTGATAATGGATCTATTTCTGCTTAAAGATTATTATTACTAACCCACAGAGTTCTCCTTTGCTGTTTAGCACATTTATCAGTTACTTGGATGAGGGACTGAGTGGACAGGCTTGAACAATGGCTGAAATGACTAAGATGGAATTTAACAGAAAGAGATGTAAAGTTCTGCGTATAGGTAAAAAAAAAAAGAAAGAAAGTCACAAGTGTAGACAAGGGGAGATTTGTAGACAGTATTACATATGAAGAGGACGTGTTGGCCACAAATTAAATATGAACCAGCAGGGTGGTGCAGCTGCTAAAAATACAAATGCTATCTTGGAGTACCTTAACAGGAACATAGCACTGGCAACTTCAGAGATGCTCTAGTGGATCCTGCACTTATTCCAATTTCATTGTCTGACATGTCACTATCATCCCATTACAAAACTGTAAAATAGTCCTTCCAAAATTCTCTGATTTCAGTTTCATCCCAAATCATTTCATCACTTTTATTCTTAATTCCAGTCTCCTTGCTAGTAGCTACTTGTTTAGCCTTTGCACCAACTTCCCAATACTTTTTTTCATTTCCTTCAAAATCAATCAGCATATTCTCCTCTTTACATTTGTTTCTCATCCATAGCTTCTTTTACTTCATCCTTTCATCAAATATCCTTTTTTGCATTTCCCATTAGTGTAACTGCACAAACGTCTGTGGCACTTGGTCACGTTATTCTTTCTACTCTCTTCCAAGCAGCTTCCACATCATCTTTCATGACATCTACTTTCCATTCATCCTGTTGGGACATTAATCTATCTTTTAATACATTTCATAATGAACCTGTACTTTCTCTTCCTGCAGTCATTCTACTTTCAATCCAGTTTCCCCCCCCCCAAAAAACCATTCACTGGACCATAGCATGCAACTATCATCAATTGACCCAGGAATTCCTACTTTCATATTTGCCCATAACAATCTATATGACACTAATTCATAATTTCTGACATACCTTATAGCTCTTTCATTCATAATTAAACTATACCTTCACTTCCCTGAACATATTCATTAAAAAATCAAATCACTTTATTTCAGATCTATTGCATCCTTCCCCTTTCTCTTGGGTTTTTTAGTTGCACCAATGCCATCTGCAGCATTGCCTGCTAACAATAAGGATGATACTGGTCAGTTTTGGTACATTTTGGGCAATATGCCACAAACACAATCAAGGCCCAGTTTTACCCAAAGCACGCCTCACACTATACAAGCTAATCAAATTACCACCTTGCATATTGTTGCTCCCATCTCATGAACAAGGAGGTATTGGCACACTCAGAATGGCAAATTGGGATGTAGAGTAAGAAGGGCCTAATCCCAAGGGAGAGTTCACCTCTTTAATCTCTCCACTCCAACTGCAATTTAAGATTTGGTTGGCTAAATAGCTTAAGAACCGTTTCATCTGTTATGAATCTGTCCAGTAATTAAGATCTGTGGAAGAGGCCTTTCTAAAGATGCTTCCACTGCCAGAAAGCCATTGACCTGTCACACAGGAAAAGATCTCCCCGTCACATTTAGAAGAGTAGCCAAGAGGCATCTCTTTTACCATGGTGGTAACAATTTTAATTTATGATTTAAAACTCTGTCTTCTGTACTTTAATTTACATTAGCTGCTTCAATTGAATAGAAAGGTGGAATTTAAATGGAATAAATGAATAAAACAGAGAGCCAAACAGGACTAAACAGAGGGCCTATCTAATCCAGAATCCTGTTTAAAGAGTGGCAAATCAGATGCCCCTGGGAAGCCCTGTTCAGAAACTCTCCACCTTAGGATAGGAAGAATCTATTTAGTTGTTGTGGTTAGTATATCATCATCATCATCATCATCATCATCATCCCATCCTCCATATCAATTTATGATTTTACTATGCATGGGCACTAGCTTAGACTACTTTTTAAAAGGGTGTCTAAGCTGGTGGCCAACTGGTTTTTTATGGCAATGGATCTGATTATACTCTGCATACAATAATATTTCATGTGTCAATTTTGTCAATTGTCAGCTGCTACTGATGACTTCATTGGCTTGAAGGCTTCAGAGACACGTTGATCAGGAAGTCCATATAAGAAAGTATTCAGTGAGGCATCTTTAAAACTTGTCTAACTAAATTTTAATTCTATAGGTCAGCCTTCCAGAAATTGAAATCCTCCAGATATATAGGTAGTCCTTGCTTAACAACAGTAATTGGGACCAGCAACTCCATTGCTAAGCAACACAGTTGCAAAGCGCGATGTCATGTGACTGCACTGACTTACAACAGCAGTTGCAGAAGTTCCGGTTGATATCGTTAAGCATATCCTGCACAGTTGTTAGGCATGGTGTCATGTGATTGCCATTTGTGACCTCCTGCCAGCTTCACCATTGACTTTGCCTGTCAGAAGCCAGCAGTGAAGGTTGCAAATGGCAATTGTGTGAGCATGGGAAAATGCAGCTGTCATAATTGTAAGCTGATTGACAAGCACCTGGATCATAATCATGTTACCACGAGGACGCTGTTATGGCTGAAGCTACAAGAACTGGTCATAAGTCTCCTCATCCAGCGTCACTGTAACTTCAAATAGTCGCTAAATGAGTGGTTGTTAAATGAGGACTACCTGTACAATTTCTAGAATTCCTACCAGCACATGAACTGAATGCCAAAATTAACATACTGTAGCATGCTATGTTCTGGTTTATTCAGTCATAGTTTACTGAACAAATCACAGGATATGTACCAGATACTAAACCATAAATCAAAATGATGGTTCTCTACAATAAATAAGTTAAAATGCTAATTGTTGTGTCCTATTAAGCATGCCATGAAGATGCATAACTTGCTTACTGTTTTTAAAGGACGTACTCTCATAACATTGCTTTGATTTCACCCTGAGCCCACCACAGAAGCAGCTAAAATTTGCATTTAGCTGTACTAATGTTAAAGTAGTGTTTTCCTTGCTCTCCTATCACAGTTCTTACTGCACAAATGGATGATGCTGGTGGTGACACAGTCAAGGGTTGGGATGTGCCAAGCTCCCACATGCTGTTTTAGGCTGCTGCAAAGGTACCCCTCCTCCTCTCCAATCACTGGGTCCTACCCTCCATGGCCATTTTGGCTGCTGGAGAAAGTGGACATCTGTCTCCCACTTTGTATGTCTGTAATGTCTGACTAGGCTTAGGGTTCTTCTGGAAATCCATCTATATAAACCTGTGGTTAGTGAAAGACTGCTAGAATGATATTTAAAATAAAAGATATAATGATCTCTTCAGACAGCAGTAGTCCTGTATTATACAGATGGAGGATATTACCTGGGAAAGACAGCTGGGTTTCTGCCAGCTGTGTGATTCTCATATGACTATATTATGGTTTTTTTGCTGTTTTTGCTGATGGTGGTTTTCATGTGACAACACTTTCTACTGTTTTTATTACCTGGAGCGGGGAGGGGGTAGAACCAGGAATGATTTCCTCCCATTTCAGTTTGTGTCCAACTGACAGGTTGAAATGGGGGTGGGGTGGGGGGGTGGCACAGGTTGAAGGGGAGAAAGGTGTCCCAAAGTGCGGGAATGGCTTCATCCTGCACTCACCCACTGCATGTGTGCAAAATATATTGCATTTGATAACAGACCTTACAAAACTGATGATATCAGCTATATTAATGGCATTTCCCCTTCTCTCAGATAGGAAATAACTGTTAAAGAAGCAGGGAATTCTCTAAAACTAAAGTTTGCTTTTGCTCTAGAACAATTGTTTCACTCATATATACCCTGATTAACTGACTGATTGATCAATCCAATAACACTGATAGGACTAATACATTGTCCTTTAATGGGTCTGTCAATCTCAGAATCACAGCCAATCACACCCAGGAAGCTCCCTTATATTGAGCCAGACCATTGATCCACCTCACTCCATGCTGTTGCACTGGCAGGTGGTTGATCTCCGAGATTTCAGGCAGAGGTCTTTCTCAGCCCCTGCGGGAGATGGCAGAGACGACGCCCGAGAATTCTGAATGAAAAGTGGATGAGCTACCATCAAGCTATGGCTCTTTTCTATTCAGTATGATTATGTAGAGTACAAAGGACCTTCTGTTAGATCTTCATTCTAGTCTCACTTCTCGTTCTCAAAACAAAGATAGAGCCTACGTGAGTAGCTGTGTGTATCTGTTCCCCAAATGACAATGGCAAGAGGTTCTACGCCTTTACTCTGCACCAGATGTTTGGCTCCCAAAGAATTCTTCAGGGCCGAAACAAAAATTAGGCAGCCAAGGAACACAAGCGCCATTCTATTTAAACCTCTTCCTTAACAGCCTGAGGTCTCCCACATCTGAGTAAGTCTAGAATTCACGCTCCATACATCTTTCCTGTTCAAAATAATTTTACATGGCCATTTAAAAAGAAGCCAGCCAACATTTGAACAGAGGAATAGAAAAGAACAAGGCAGTAATGAAAATGATCAAAGGGAAAAAGAAAAGGGGTGGGGGTGTGGAAGAAGAAAAAGATTGGCAAATGATCCATGTAAGCAGGGACTGCTATAAGCTCTTCATGAAAGATCCCAGTGAAGCATCCTGCAGGGCACATGTTTAAGAGGAAAGCTTTGGAGGACACAACTCTTGTATTGTTTATATGTATCATTTGTCAGCTCACAGCCGGACACATGACTACAGCTGGAGTGATGGATGGATGGAGCTCAAAATGTCTTGCCCTGTCTCTCTCTCCACTCTCACAGTGGTTTCCGTAAGTTAATGAAAATTGCACAACACAGCTGCCAACTGCCATGCCGGATATATTTTGCAACCAATGCTGCCATACAACATCAGCAGGATGATGTACCCAGAGATTTTGGAGGAAACCATGAGGAAGTCCAGGAGAAAACTTTTAAAGCATGAACATGCTTTCAAAGCCAGTGTAGTAGAGATCTGAGAAGTGGTTGGATGCTCTGCTAGGTGGCCATCATAGAGGTGCACAACCATATTTTACTGCTAATCAGCTCTACAGGTGAGGAAGAAATTATTTCCAGTAAACCTGGAAAAGAGTGGGATGAACCTTTGCAAGAAATATAGTTTGCTGGTGGGACAACCTGGAATGTTTTGATTTTCTACTCATTTCTACAGCTTTCCAAAAAGAAGCCTAGAAGCTCTGCATTGTATGAGGAGACTCATGTTAATCTGGAGTGGCAAAAAATCAGGAATCTGGTAGCAGAAATATATAACAAATACAATTTGTTAGTTGGAAAAGATGCTGCCATATTCCTGGCTAGAAGTTCTGTGTAGCCAAGGGACCAGAGAGTGTTTAGAAATCAAGCCTGATAGTTCTTTAAGTTTCAGGTGTAATGATTCTAAAGCATAATGGATTGTCTTCAGAAGAAAAACAGAAATCAGGGTTTCATGAAATATGAATAAATTGATAATATCTTTGAAAATTAAATTTTAATATGCTGTTTTGCAAAAATCAACATATAAACATAACTATTCAAAAAACAATTTTATGTTATGTGCAACATCAGGGCAGATGATACTTAACACAATAATATTAATAATAATTTATTAATCCCCATCAGTATAACTATCACTTAATAGTAAAGCAAACAAACATAAGTCAGCATTATAAATAATCAATGTATATAGTTTCATCAGTGCACACCTCAATTATAGCATAAATTAAAAGTAGCTTTCTGTTTCAGAGAATGTATAAGGTAATTTTAATTAATTAATTAATTAATATTATTATATTATAAAATAATTTAATATTCATTCATTCATTCATTCATTCATTCATTCATTCATTCGTTTCAATGATTTATATAGCCACCCAACTTGCAATAGTGACTCTGGGTGGCTTACATATAGTTAAAAGCATAAAAACGAAGGTGCCAAAAATGCACAAACACCTAATACAAAATAACCAAGGCCAGCCACAACATATTCTAATCAAGTTATTCTGATATTCTATAACAAGTTTGAGTGGGTACATTTTCATGTGCTTGGCTTTGATTTTACAAATGTTGCATTATAAAGAGAGCTGTTAAGAAGATGTTTCCTCTGAAGATGCAATTAATATATATCTACAGAAAAGCCATCCCAGTTGAAATTGCCTCTTATATAGTGTGTTAGGACAATTAGGACAAGTACAAAAAGCTTATTCCCTCTGCCTGGATGAAGACAAAATTGTGTGCGTTGTGTCATTTATAATATCGTGGAAGTTGTCCTATAGGATCTCATAGCAGGTATCTTCAAATGGAAACACACTGAAGGCTTGTACTGCTGGTTGTGCTTCTCAAGAAAGGTTTCCGATATGAAGAAGTACTTCCTCTACGAACATCTAGAAAAGTTGGTTTGCTCATGATTACCCTGGAAAAAGAAATGCTATTGCACTCACAGTAAATAGGCTCTTGCCTTTCCAAGAAAAAATATAGTCTCAGCCACTCAAAGGGGTTTGCTGTCAGTCCAGGCATGTTGACTTCAGAGTAATTGCCTCTGTAAGTGAGTTTTATCCCATGAAAATGTGATGCTTTAGGTCCTCAGTTTAACATGGACACGCTTGTCCTGTTAATGACCAAAGTAGTTACAGTATACCCTGCAACGACTGTAGTTCAGTGCTGTGGTACCAGATGCTCATTTTTAATTCTCAGGAATTAATGGTACTCCCAAAATATGTATTTGAATCTTTTAAACAACCTTCTTTTTGTCAGCTCTTATATGCCCTCAGCATTTTCAGTGTGACATCTTGTCCTGATTTTTGGACTACAGCAGAAGCCAATGGTCCCATCTAGCTATGCAGGTCCTCCTGGGGTAAAGGGGGTCACTAATCCTCCTGTCCAGGGTCACTCACTCATTCGAGTTTTCCATTGTTTTTTCCAATTCAGATGGAATCTCTCATGTGAATAGGGGGGAGAGAAATTCAGTTTGGAAGAGGCAGCATAATGTTCATATGAGCACGTTATTAACTTCCTGAAGTTTCAGGAACACCACTTCATTTGGCTCCAAAAGAGCAACCTGTATCCTCCCAGCAACCATTGCTATGCAGTCATCTCAGGTTTGCATGGAAAGAACAGATTGTGTGTGCGTGTGTGCGTGTGTGCGTGTGTGTGTGTGCGTGTGTTCTCTAAATCCTGCTGGTGCATGAACACCTCACAGCTTCCAGACTGGTAAAACTGCTCACTGTGGTACTGAAATAATTTGGTCTTCCTAGCATGTGCCATCTAATTCAGGCACAGTTAACTGAGGGTTGCAGTTATAATTATGCCAATTCCAGGGCTTTTTTGAATCCAGTTGATGGGAAAAAATGGGATACAAGCTTCTTAATTCAATTAACTCTAGCTAAATAAATATGGTTCTGCCTCAGGACTTAGTTCTTGCCTTCCTTAACTCAGTCAAAAGTAGTCTCATTTTCCAAGTCTTTGTTTAGAACAGTGTTTCTCAATCTTGGCAACTTTAAGATGTGTGGACTTCAACTCCCAGAATTCCCCAGCCAGCAAGGCTGGCTGGGGAATTCTGGGAGTTGAAGTCCACACATCTTAAAGCTGCCAAGGTTGAGAACCACTGGTTTAGGAGAATAAGATGGATGTCTCAGGGCTCATTCACATATCCTGCTATCTGTGGTGCAAAGTTGCCCCCCTAACTATTGTTTGAATGACATTTTGCATGATGTCACCTTCGTCTTGTTTTCAGAGGCAACTTAAATTTGTCTCCAATTGTTCCAGCTTTCTTCTTTCCCCAACACAAGTCCAACCCCACAAACGATCTAGGACTCTTAATTGATGAAGTAGTTCAGTGGTTCTTAACCAGCATGCCACGACACACAGGTGTGCCATGGGCTTGTTTCTAGTGTGCCATGAGAATTTTGTTTTATGTTTTTTTTCAAATTTTTTTGTACTGTGTATATTCTGTAGAATCCATATATTCAATACAGGGCAGATTTTTTAAAAAATGTATAACTTCCCCTTGAACCACATCTTACCTGTTTAAAAATATGTATATACAATTAATAATTTCCTGGTGTGCTACCGAATGACTGCTATGTTCAATATTGTGCCACGGATTCAAAAAGGTTGAGAACCACTGGAGTAGTTGATGATGTGACCCTGGGTTGGGACTCCTGCTGTTGCTGCAGGCGCACCCCTCCCTCTGGTTATGGGCACTGCCCTTCATGGCCACTTGACTTAGGCTATTGAGAGACCAGGCACCTGGTTCTTTTAGAGACATTGTCCCCCATGATGCCTGAATGGGCATTACAAGGGGTCCGTTCTTTCTATATGCAGTTTGGTGTTCTTTTTAAACACGGCTTAGTGCACGTTTGAAAGAATGTCTGACCTGTATTTCAAAACAGAGGGCTTTGTTCTGTACTGAACATAACATCGATTCAAATGGAAAGAGAGCTGGCTTCTGCTAGCGTTATGTTGCTGGTTCTGTCCAAAATAAGCGCATAAATAAGGTTCTCTGCCCCTGTGGCTGAAAAGGGATTTCATCTGGCCATGCTTTCTGCCATTTTTATTTTGCTTGTTCTTACACTATTTGGTGTGCCCAACGAGCAACTTCTGAGTGCTGCCAGCCCCACAATTCCCTCCTCCCAGCACTTACCATTTTGGGATATATGGGGCTGGGGTGAAATTGACAAGAATTTTGTCTGTTTCCCCTTTTAGCTTGACAGGTCACGGACACAACAGTGGGGCAAAGGGCAAAGCTACAGAGAGATCACCTGCTGCTCCCTGCAGCCCCTCTACTGCACTCATGATATGTTACATGATATGTTACATGATTACACAGGTTCACCATTCTTCTGGAAGAGAGTTTAACTCCTTGATCAAAAAAGACCTATCAGCTGGGCTACAGACTAAATGGTCTTCTGGAACAGCATTAGAGCCATGTTCAGAAATAGCCCAGGTAGCTATGAAGAACTTGCATGCCAGTGATCTTTCACTTGAAGAACTTAAAAGTTGGTTAATCCTTCATCCCAGGCCCCCAGTTGCTCAACACACACACCCCCCCCCGCCTTATCACACGCTAAGCATAATGTCTGGTAGTTTATTTTTCTGCCAGCAGATGATTTGGTGGGTGGAGAAATTCAGCCAAGGGAGAACTTCCAGGGAAGAAATGGGACTTCTGGGGAAGAAACGCCAAACTGAAGACATTTGGGGCAGAATGAAGAGCCAGAAAGTAGACCGACACTTCATAATTCCTCTCTGGACAAGAAGAGGACTTGAGGTCACCCACAAGTGCTCCATACAGTTGCTTTTCACAAGGAGACCACAAGAAGGTGGTCTCTGGTGGGATTAGAGCTATGGGAGACAAGGAAATAGCCATCTTGCTCTAACCATGATCAGTGCCTTCAAAAAGACACTGGGTTTGTATACTTTCTTTTCTAATCACTTTCAGAAATTGCTTGTTCACTGCTTTTCAGGTATTAGGAACCTTTGGATCAACAAGTTTTATAGTACTGGGTGAGTTTCCTTCAATTCTTAGCGAAAGAAGTTTTAAATACAAGTTTAAGGACTTAAACAAATTCTTTTGGAATAAACAGCAAAAGGTTGATTAGAATTTTGATTTTGAAAAGTTACAAACAGACTAAGGGTCCAGATAAATTTGAAATAAGATTTTGGGGTTAATTATAAGAATCCCTCCCATGGGAAAATGCTTTTGTTTTGAATTCTTAAAACAACAACAACAACAACATGATAGGATGGGACTTTGAAGGTTGGACTAGAGGGAACTAGAAGGAACTAAAGTTTACAATTAAAGGAAAAGAACGCTTAAATTTGACTTACTAATACAGAATGGAGCAAAATATTTTAACATTGGACATATTGAAGGATATTTTTGAGCAATGTACCCAGAAGTTAATTTTAAGAATGTCTGCCTCTGTAGACAGACTGTGTTTAAAAGATGTTATGGAAGAGGGACACATTTTACTGGACAAGACTGAGACTGATCTGAGTGGATTTAAAAATGACAAGCTACAAGAATGATATGGAAAAAGATGCTACGCTGGACATATAAAAGAAACTGGTTGATGTCTTAATAATTAAAAGGGGTATACAAATAACAAACCAAGTGAGTGACCTGGATAATCTTCCTATGTTGGATTTACAAAAGAGGCTTGTTAAAGCTTTGAAGAATTTTGTGAGTAGGGACAAAGAAAAAAAAGTAAAAGTAAAAGGAAGGAATATAAAGTTGGTTTATTTGATCAACATCAAAATAAATATGATATTATCTTTGGTAACCCTTAATGGACTTTTGCTGATCAGGAATGAAATAATGAGGTTTTAAGGATTTGTTTATAGATAAGAGATGAGATATGGGAAGAGGAGATCATTTGTTGAAGGTGATAAGTTGCTAAAATTGTTTATATTTGTTGTGATGAAGGGTTAAGTTACTTATTTATACATTTATTTTCTTTTTCTTTACTATATTCCTATTTTTTCTTTCTTTTCTATATTTTTTCTATTTTCTTTTTCTTTTCTACACATTCTATTTTTTCTTTTTCTTTTTTTTAGTTTGTATTAGTGTGTTTATCATAGTAGTTGTGATTTTTAATAAAATTACTACTTAAAAAAAAGAGAAACTCAGCCAAGGGAATGCAGGTGGTCCTTATTTAATGACCACTCATTCAGTGACCATTTGAACTTGCAACAATGCTGAACGAGTGGTAGTTACAACTGGTCCTTGAAGTTCTGGCCAGCACAGCAGCCCCATGGTCATGTGATCACAATCCAAGTCCTTGGTGACTGGCCTGGATTTCCAACTGTCACAGCATCCTGCGGTCACATGATCACAATTTGCAGCCTTCCCTGTTGGCTTCCCACAAGCAAAGTCAGTGGGGAAGCCGGCAGGATGTTGGAAGTCGTGATCATATGGGCTCCTCACTTTATGATGGTAACTAGGGACTGCTGGAACTGCTGTAGCTAAGCAGCGCAATCACGTGATGTCATACTTTATAACCACATCACTTAGTGACAGAAATTCTGGTCCTAATTGCCATTGTTAACTGAGGACTACCTGTATACCAACTGCTGCTGCCCTTAAATTACCTGTAGGGGCAGCACCAGTCACCATCCTGACCTCTGGGGCAGAATAGGGTTCTGCTATTGGGACACCTCAGTTTACGTCGGGATTGTTTTCAGCCAACTCAAGGGCTGGAGGAATGCTTGTTAATGCAGCTCTTAGGAAAAGCTCTAAGGCTGTTTTGCTGCCATATAGCGGACTATTGGATTTTTGCAGCTCAGATCTGGTAGCCCTAGTGTTTCAATTGATTAATTTTGCTTTCTACTGTAATTTTCTTTAATAAATGAGTTAAGAAGTCATTTTATCCCCATCAAGGTTTCATTGAGTCAAGGGAAGCTCCTAACTGCAGCATTTCACAAGGGTAATTTCTTCACTAATGATTTATAGCACCTTTTAAAGTCCTACCATTGCTGTGCCAATATATTAATAATAAAGAGAGGCTTTAACTCACTGCAACCATGGTTGGGTTACACCATAAATCACTAGAGGGGAAGTAGCCATAGAGACACTTTATGAGAAGGTAACTCTTCAAAGGTTTCAGGATTACATGGTAGGTGAGGTTGATGGGAGAAGTCTAAGTTTAGGGGAACAACAGGTTCTTTACAATTTGCATCAGATTAATTATATAAATTAGAAACAAGTCTCTTAAAATAAGTGTTTGGAAGGTCTAAGCAAGTTTTGAAAAGTGCTAAAAGGTTAAAACAATCCTATCCATGTTTGATATCAAAATTTTACAGATAATATGAATTCCACCCATGTATGAAAAGACTGATCCATGCAAAAATAGGATGTTCAAATACGCAGAAGCAGTTATTTAAGTCAATAGAAAGACTGTGGAGTCAGTTGCTTAACAGTTGCCAAAAATGAATGGATTTGAATTGCAATGAATACCAAAGCTTAAATTGCTGATTACAAGGCAAAGATAATTTTCCTCTGTACCTTCCAAGGAGGAACTTTAATCAAAGGGTACCTCCACATGAGAAAGGGCTATGCGCTGGTTCAGTACTAGCTCCAGCTCTGTGAAATCACACAACTTGGGCTCATTTTGAAAACTGTGATTTTCTTTTTCCTGGCCCCACTGCTTTTTATGGAAACTGGGACAATGCTAGTACAATACTCTGGCTCTGCTGAGCTTGTGTTCAGTTCTTTACTCATTGGCAGAGATTCTTATACCACCCTGCTTCTTGGCTTCTGGCTAGAAAGGAACCACAGCTCTTCCCACCCCAAGCTTCAGCATCCTGGTCCTGGGGCCTATCTATAGGCTTTGTTTAGAGTGACTCCCCCATCTCCTATTCCAGCCACCATAGCATCATGCATCACATAATGGCCAGAGCTTCCAAAGTTCCTAGCTGCTAAAAGCCACTTATTATCATTTCACCATCACAAGAGGTTTTCAAATGCAGGAGGAAAGGTGGCTTTGCACCTGGAAAACTTTCCTTCATAGCAACTGTTCAGATTATTTTTGCAGAGGATCAAAGACCAGAAGCTTCAACTAAAGATGTTTTCCCGTTGGTCAGCTGGAGGGGGCAGGGATTGCCTCACGGTGTTTGCTGCCTGTTCTCCAAATCTCAGGTCAGCAGAAGAGGAGGTGGACACAAAGTGCCTTTGAACTACTTTGGAGGGATAAGGGAAGGGAAACGGTGGAAGTGGCCAAAATTAAGCCCTTTTCGGTTATATTAATTTAATTTGGAAAGTTAAGCTTATGACTTACTGTAGTTTTCCCTTCTGAATCCCATGGGACCTTAAATGTATAACTCTCATTGAATAATCTCCTAAAAGGTTTACAGTTACATAATCTAATCCAATTAACCAAATCATATTAAAAATAATGCCTTTATCATCATACTTTTATTGCCTTATACTTAAATATTAAGCCTCAGTATCCTAATTTCAGTCTATTATAAATCCCGTGATCCATTTTCCTCATTTTAAAAATGCCGGGAACTGAAAAGAAGACCACCTTTTCCCAATACCCATATTCTCATTCCATCTGTCTTAACTGACTCCTGTGAAAATATAAGTTCCACACCTGTTTGCTGCTGCAAAAAGACCATTGATGGGAAGATAATCTGCCCTGTGTCCAGTAGCATTACTGGGCGTTATGAAGCCAGAGGACCTTCCTCTCCTACTGAATTGTAGTGTTCTCTATCCCTCCTGGAGTGACCCTTGACTGTATTTCCCCTTTTGCCAATCCCTCTCCTGCCTCTGCTGCATCTCTTCTGATTCCCTGCTGAATGAGCTGCTCTGAGTCTGGGTGGGTGGGGCACGATACACAAAATAAAACGAACAAAGTTCATCCAAAGCAAGAAATTGAATTGAGCTTTAAGTTCAGTCTCTCCCAAAATCTCCATGGCATTTGGAAGTGTTTTGCTTCGGTTGGGTTGTGCTTAGAATCTTTTTTTTTTTTTTAGAAACAAGTAGTAAAACTGTACCTAGGCAAATTATTTTTTTCTGCAAAGCGGTGCTGTTTATATGCAGTCAATTTTACGTGCTTCTCTTTCTTCCAGTTTCCCATTCTTATGCTTGATGTACATGATGCCACATTTGTAAGTTATTTTTTGTTGAGTTGGGGGGGGGGGAGATGATGGGGGAAGGAACCATGCAACTCTAAACCGGAGTCTTGGATTGTAAAGCAGTTTTTCTTTTCTGTCTCTCTTTTAAAAATACCTACAGCTGAACTAATTTGATGAAAGGGAAAAATAAAATGCAAGCCAGACTAAACACCCAAAGTTCCTACCTACAACCAGCGCTTGGGCTCTTGCAGGCCAAAGTCAACACATGTCAATTTTTAACATGACAGGACTTTTAAAAGGAGAGTTGAGTGCTGAACGAGAAGCGGCTGGAAAACATTATTAATGGATTCTGTCAATTAAAGGCTGGCAAGTCAAGCTTTTTACCAAGGGCGGTGCTTTTTTTCTTTAAACTTGAGCAGGAATGATTTATGAACTATTTGTTTATAGTAGAGACACACAACAGTGTTGTGTAGCTAGTGCACCCTTGTTACTGCTTGGAAATATATTTGTGTGCGTACCTTAGAACTGATTCACACAGACAGTCTGTGTAATTATGACTCTGTATTTCTTTCCAGCTCAAGGTGGAAATGGTCATGAACTAAAACTAGAATGACCCTCTTTCTTACCTCTGTCCAAGGTACAGCAAAGGTGAGATTTCCTGTAAGGCAATCACACTGCAACAATCCAGGATTTGGGGGGGAAATTGAAATGCAGTAAAATATTATTGTTCCCCCCCTCCGCAAAAAAGTATGGCAGATATGATAGTGGTGTTCACCAAAGGATCTTTTTAGTTCCCCTCAGTTGTGAGGCCCATCCTGACCACCCTGCCATTTTGGTTGGAAAATGATAGGGAGTGCCACCCCAACTCCCTTTCTTGGGGGGTTGTTCTGTGAACCTTTTTTCAGTATGATTGCCAAAAAGTAATTAGTGCTGTTTCCAATCATTTTGAGGCAGGAAATGCACAAAAATTGTAGTGCTGATCTTATCCACAAACTCCAACCCCCCAAGTAAATGAAAAAAAAATGGGGGAAAGTCATCTCTCACCCTGACAAGTGATGCAGCCTTTCACATTTGGCATTTGTGTTCTGCCCACTGTAAAAAATATTAAGTATGATCTCTCCAAGCTGGCTAAAGTTTGCCACCCCTAAGCTAAGGAGTGTTTGTTCACAAATAGAGTGATACTGTGTATTGACTCCAACATTCAAGATAGCATCTGCCTTTTGGGACTGACCATTAGAGTGAAGGATCCAGCAATCAAGAAATTCACCACAGACTAGCACTTGATGGAGTAGTAAGGAAGACCTTGGAAAGGATATTCAGACGCTGGGATGTATCTGTACCTACAAAGATTAGAATTATAAGGCCAAGAAATACACTACAGAGCAGATCACTTTCACCTCTGAAGATGCCAGCCACAGTTGCTGGCGAAACATCAAGGTACCAAAGAATTAGACCATGGCCTATTAACCCAGAAGCTCATCATCATTGGTTTGACACTGGCTGTAAAAACCTGCATTGATATAAAGATTAAAATTATTCAGACTTTTTTTTTCTTCATGGCACCTATGGATGCAAAAGTTGGACTTTGAAGAAGCAGGATAGATAGAATATTAATGCTTTTGAATGTTGGTGCTATTGAAGACATTTAAGGATACCATGGATAGCTAGGAAAACAAACTAATGGATCATAGAACAATCAATCCAGAATTTTCACTGGAGGCACAAATGACCAGGGTCCAACTATCATATTCTGGACACATTATGCAAAGCCCTAAATCCCCTGAGAAGCCCACTTGAGGGAAAAAGAAGGGAATGACTAGCAGCAAGGTAGATGGAGTCAATTATTATAGCAACAAATGCACCACTGAGGATGCTAAAAAGCCAAGCAGAGGACAAACCACCCTGGGGGGAATCTATTTATGTGTCTACTAAGAGTGGACATTAATTTGATGGCAGTGAATCAATCAATCAATCAATCAATCAATCAATCAATTTCAACCATGAAAAACCAGTGAAAAGTAATTGAAAATCTGCCTTGCAATGTCTCTTCCTCTGCAAAAGAAATTATTCTTGAGTAGTTTGGGAATTTATTTGTGAAAGGTTCCTGAGCTTCCAGTACTGTTGGAAGTGGCAGAAGTTGCTTCTCCACATCATTATGTCACATTTCTCATCTTTCCATCACTCAGGAGCTTCCTTGGCTGAGCACACTTCGCAGCCTGAAAAAGGCCCTATGGCACGTGTTCTATCCCAAAATCATTGTGCCTTCCTTGGAATTCACCGAAGCCTCTGAAGCCTGCTTTCTGGGAAACAGTTGCACAGTAAAAGAGCGTACATCCCCCTCCATCCGTTGGCCACCTTGTAGCAATATAAATGCAAGAACGTGATAGTCCATTCATGAAAATTTCACTGTCAAGACTTTTCTCCTTTGAAAGTAATTTCAAAAGCAAACTCTCCTTCATTCAACTGAACAAGAACTGATAAGGAAAAAAAATACTTTTTCTGCATGGCCCGATTTCCAGGAATATATAAAGAAACCACAACAAGTTCACATACCTATGGTTCATCAGGGAGGACTGAATTCATTTCAAACTCACTGTCAAATTGAAGAGACTTTTTCATATTATTGAGTTATTTTATTTGTTTGAGAAATGTACAGGTTCCTCTTAAATGAATAAAATACAATAAATACCTGCAAATTAAAAAAAAGACTTTAAAATTTTAATGGGCTGAATGAAGAATGCAAAGTTTAGAATATTCAAAATACTAAATCCGGCTATAATTTTTGGAGAATAAATTTGCCTGTTCTCTTCAAGATGATGAAGTAGATGCCAGGCAAGTTTTCTTGGAAACTTCAACTTTTCATGGAAGGAGAACCAGGAAGGGCATCAGGGATAAAAATACCTTCATCTTTGGACTTTCATTTCTTTGGCAACAGAAACATTTGGAGGGGAGCAGAGAGAAATTAACTCTCTAATTGAGCAGGTTGTGAATATAAAATTAGGTGTTCTTTTCCACACAGCCTAGATAGTAACGCATCTAGCTTATAATCACTGGGTTGAATAGGTCAATAAAATCTATCAAGTCCCTGCTGAGTGCAGGAATCCAGATTAAAGCTTTTCCAACAGATGGTTGACTAACCTAACCTTGAACACATCCAATGAAGAACAGCACACTGTTTCTCGAGGTAATTAGTCTAGCGTTGAATTGCCCTTCCTGCTAAGAAGTTTTTTCTAACACTCAGTCGAAACTTGCCTGCTTGTAATGTCAGTCCAGTACTCCATGCCCTGCTATCTGGGATGAGAAAGAATCTTCTTCCATGCAACATCCTTTCAGGATATGAAGAATGCTATCATATCCTCCCTCAACCTTCTCTTTTCAAGGCAAAACACACCCACCTCCTTCAGTTGCTGTTCCTATCATTGTTTGTGTTGCTGTAGCCCCAATCTGCATCTGTCTTTTTTGCAGCCATATCACACTATTGACTCAGATTCAGTTTGAAAGCAAAAGTTTCACGTTCTCTTTCAGAAACACCAAGCAGTCCATAGCCTAACCTGTCTATCTGATGTTTGTTTTCTAAGTGAATATATTTGCATTTACATCTGTTAAATTTCATTCTGTTACTTTCATCCCATTTCTCTAACCCCTTAATATGATTTTGATTTTGATTTCTGTCTTCCATCTTTTTTTCCGCTAAGGCTTCAGAATGAACTTAAAGCAGTCACACTGAGCTTTAGTGGATCTCAAAGGAAAAAAATCCTGCTTTTCTTTATTAGGAAAAATGGCAAGGGAGACAAACATGTACAGCAGGTTAGATATGGAAAGGCTTCAGCATTGTGCAAACTATCAATCAATGTGATATTCTTCTGGCAGGCCAAAACAAAAACCTGAAAAGCCTTGAAATATTTGTCACAGCATTTTTTACAAAAGTGGTAAAATTCCATCTTCAGGATGCTTACAGCAAGGCCTTCTCAGGAGAGTCTGGGTGAAATATCCTCTACTTTGGCCTAATAGACGTCCAGTTTCTGAGCTTTCTTCCCGTTGGTGTCTGGACTTTTGTACAGATTATTTCCCATAATCCAGTTACAGTGTGGAGAGGAATAATTTCTTACAGAGGGGGAAATGAAATGGGGGGGGGGAACCCAGCAGATTAGGGGTGCCCAGTGTTTTCCTTATCTTATAGAGCAACAAATTGCTTAAAACAGTCATATTCAAAATGGATGATAAAAATCTAATCCCATTTGAAACACTCCCAGGAGATTATACAAATCAGCTGCCGGTGAAATGAGTTACAGTTTTGAACCCTCAGTAACTAAAGACAGAAGCAAATGAATCTTGGTAGCCTCCTGCTTTCTTTCAGGCTCCCTTCTCATCCCTTCTCGCTCCCTACGACGCTTTTCCTTTTAAAGTGGAACTGAAAGAGCCAGAGAGCTGCGTTGATTTCTTTAGGTGAGGCAGCCTGAGCCTGGCCCAGGCACACATGTCAAATACACACAAGAAACTGATTTGGAGCTGAGTGGGGAAATTGCACACTCACACACGCATATTATAGGGCTTGGGCCTTTGTATCCCAAGGACAAGGAGCTGGCAATGTTAAGAGCTGGAAGTTATTGTTGGCATGGAAAAGTCTCTGTTTGCAGAAAAGAAGGCTGGGTGATGGGGAAGGAAACATTCCATGAAATGGGCATCAAGGCAAAACTGCTTTCCCCTGAAGAAAAGGAAATGTCTGGAAATGCCTGGTCTCAGAAATTCAGAGAGAAAGACAACTTGCTTACCAAAAATAAAAGACACAGTTGGTGATGATTGACTCTAGAGAGGAAATCACAGCTCAGGACTTCTTCAATACATTCAGGGATCAAAAAATGCTGCAGTTCTTTGTTTCCTCAGCTTTGTCCCATTGAGAATTTTGCCTTGAACATGTCACTTCTTGTGTCTTGCAGGGAGTTTAAACAACCAGGGTGGATTGGCTGAGAAAAATACCACATTTGGAAGGGGATTCTTTGCACAGCTATTTTCCTATTTAGGAGAGCAAGTAAAGTCACTGCTCTTGGTCCTGAAATTATTTGGGCTGGATCTTGAGGTTCATATGTTTGGAAGTTCATTCTGGATAATTTGTCCTAGATTTCTCTGGGAAGATTGTGGATGAATCTTCCATCAGGAACCTAGAGGCATCCACACTATTTCTGTGCTGGATGAGCCACTTTCGTGGCCTTTTCTTTGCCATGCTTGTGTGGCAAAGATCTCCCACATTTTATAATTATTACCAGGCTGTGGCTTGATCTCATTTTAGAAGCCACTTCACCATATGCAAGCTGAACAGAAATGCTGCTTGGCCTCTCATGGGGATTTGCAAGGAACTAAGTCTGCAAAGCACATGGTGCCGCAGTCTTTTCCTACCCATTTTGCTTTAGCCCTCATAACCAGGCAGGCTGGAGATTCTGGAAGCTGCAGTACACCTGGAGGACATCCGACTGAAGACATTTAAGACAATGCAAGACAAATGTATTGCCCTATCCCTATTTTATGCTACTTTTTCTTGGTGGCATGGGCAGAGCAATGCAGAAGTCAGGCAATGTCATCAACAGGTCAAATATTTTCACTCCCCAGTTCCTCAGCCGTGGTCATCTTAGTCGCTTCCAGTCTTGAGGTGCTGTGCAAAATGTGAGGCAATTGTGAGCCAATCAGTGCTCCCTCCACTAACCAATGGCATTCCATCAATAGCCGACCCCACCCACTTTGTCCATGATACAACTTCATTCTGTGCAGGTTCCTCAGGTGATTTTCTCCAACATCCAGATAATGTCTATATGGGGAGATGTAATGTTGACCTGTCAAAGTTCTACCCATGTGTTCCATTTTAAATTCCTGTGAAATAATAGCATTGTGCCTTGCGGCAAGATGCTAGGTGGCTGAAATCTTACAAGGTGTGGGGAGAAGCTGGGCTGACTCCAGAGCAGAGGAGGTGGGGTGACTTTTGAATCCCTGCCAATAGTAAATCAGCCTGCTTACAACCTCTCCAGAGCTTCAGCATCTCAAAAGGGAAATCTCTTCAGCAGCAGTTTAATATACCACAACTCAGCTGAAACTGAATTAGTTCAATTGGCAAGCAGAGACAATGGCATGCAGTCACAAAGGCACAATGGCAATTCAAGAACTATCAAATTCTTATGTTAAGTGCCTTGTAAGTCCTGAGGAAAGAAGGAAAGGGACAGGCAGCAGTTCTGTGTCACTTATAATGCTGAGCCTTGCTCAGAATCTGCTCTATATCTCATGTTGCAATTTTCATTGTTAAAATAACAAACCCTTGTAATGGGAGAAGCTTATCCTATTTTGGTTCTAGCAAAAGTTCTGAAGCAATTTTTTTTTTTTTTTTGCTTTTGCTGAAAATATGCTAAAAGCTTTATTTAGTTTATTTAATGTTTTGATATCTAACCTGCCTTATTTCAGAAGCACACTATTGGTCGCAAGCTGTCTAGAATATATCTGTATCTGTATCTGTATCTGTATCTGTATCTGTATCTGTATCTGTATCTGTATCTGTATCTGTGGAGTCCTTGGTGCTCTCTGAGCTTGGTTGTTTGCTTGCAGACATTTCATTACCCAACTAGGTAACATCTTCAGTGCTAGTGGGTGTGGGGTTTGCTTCCTGTTTATATAGTAACTTGCCCTGCCAATGTTAACCGGGGTGTGGTTTTCTCTGTAGTAGTTCCTTGATTAGGGTATTGTTTTCTGCTTGATTGTTTGTCTGGTGTTAATTCCTGCTTATCTGGGTGTTGGTTGATGGAGAGGATGTGTTCTGGTCTTTTTGTTTCTTTCTTAGCTTTTTTACTGTCTCTTTTGAATGGTGTGTAAATGTGGTTTATCTCTGTGTGTCTACTGATGGCTGATTTGTCTGAATGTCAAGCTTCCAGGAATTCTGCGTTGCTGCAGTGCAAAAAACAACCCACACTAACCAAGTGCTCCATTACCAAAGTAACAACCCAGCCTCCCACAAGAGGATCTGTGTAAGAACATTATTCAGACAAGTACAAGCACACTGCAGCAACCCACAACACCAGAAAAAAGAAACAGACCACCTATACAACATCTTTCAACAAAATGGATATCCATGCGACTTTATCAAAAAGTGCCTGACCACTCCGCCCACTACAGCACAACCAACACAAGCCATGAAAAGGATGACACTGCCGTACATCAAAAATATCTCAGAAACGACCAACAAACTATTACAACCACATGGCATCACTGCAGCACATAAGTCGAGTGGTAGTCAGGGCATGAGTGTCAGCCCTTCAATGTAAACCAGACTAGGAATCTAAAGTTATGAATGCTAATACTACTTTTATTATAAGGTTACAGTAACAGAAACCTGCAAGTCTGAATACGTTTCCCCCCTCTTTTATCTTCATGGGAACTAGGGAGGGTCGGGTCTGAGAGGCTTTCTCAAATTACATTTCTGCTTTGGACTCAAATTTCTTTTATTGGACTGTTGCCTTGGTTGTGGTACTTCCTCTGGTTTCTCAAGGTTATTCCTTCTTCCCATTACAGTGAGTTACCGAAGTCAGAATTTCCTTGTCCAGATGAAGCTGAAACTGGTATACTAGCCAAATTCAATAAACACATGGGAAAAAATCAAATCAATGATTGCTAGTAATGATGGCTATATATTTATCTATTGGGAAATGTGAGCAGGTGTAGAGGGAACAGGGAATGGCCTTGAAGGACAGGAGGAAGAGCTCTCCCAAGGCAACAGTCAGATAAGAGGGGCTTGAGCCCTGGCCAAGAAACTAATTTGAGAAAATGTCTCAGGCCACTTCCTACTTCACACAGAGGTAAAGTGAGGGAGGAGGGAAGCACATTCAGACTTGCAAAATTCTTTTCTCTAGCTGTTACAATAAAAGTAGTCCTGATCTACATGGCATTGGTTTCTTAGTCTGGGCTGATAGCAGGAGTGTACTATGCTGGACTAACAATAATTTTGATCCGAACCAGCACAACTCTTCTGATGTTGTTAAGGTGTTTCTTTAAAACTACATTAGATGCAGGCAGAAAGCATATTTTTGAACTGAAGGGCCTCTTCCTGCAACAGTCTGAAGACTTACATGGTCAACAGATGCTTTACACTTTGCCCCTTTATCGATGGCTTTGTGCTGACGTCTCCCCTAACAGTTCTCATGAAGCCAGGACGGAGTTGTTTCTTCAGGCAGCTGCCTTGTAAAGAGATTGAAAAAAGGAAACAAGAAAAATAAACCCCTCAAACAATGGAAGGGCCTTGTTCAAAGTCAATAGTTACTGCTTGTTCACTTTGAGTAACCGTTTAAATCATTAGCTCCTGGTGGCTGTTAGCAAAGCCCATTCTCCTTGGCTCCGTAGTGGGTGACTAATGGGGTCAGCTCAGCACCAACCTAGCATTCCACAGGACAAAAGCCAGTCGGCGTTTGCTGGGACGGGTGAAAACGGCAAGGGAGCCCTGAACGCAGCAACGCAGGATGATGGATTGGCCTGGCAAGGTTGGTGCCTGATAATTCAGGGCTGGAAATCAAGGCTAGAGAAAAGCATCATTTCAGGGGAAGGAATTAAACAATCTTCTCTCTCTCTCCTGCCACACTGTGGTCTTTAAAATGCTATAAGACCCTTTGTTGTGTTTTGCTGCAACACAAAGTCTCCAACTCTCCACCGAAATGTGAGCTCATGATTGTAAAGTATCAGTAGCTCAGTCTTCCTCAACCCTGCACCCTCAAATTGTGATCGATTGCAATTCCCATTATCCCCATCCAGCTTGGGTAGCTATGTTGAAGGGTGTTGGGGAATTTTGAGCTTGGAGAATGCTGCTGAACAGGTAGGATCTTCTAACTAGCAGCACTCCCAACTGTTCATTTCAGGCTCACAGTGTAGCCGTGCTACTCATTTGCTAAACTTTTCATTTTGGGTCTTATTTCAGTCAATGGCTGCAAAGATATAAGTCAAAGTTTGCTACTGATATATTATGCCATCAGTGCCTATACTGCCAAAGTTTTTTTTCCCCTCCTATGAAAGAAAATTGAGATCCTGGGGTAAAAACCAGTTGTCTACAAAGGTGCTGTCTAAATCCTTCCAAAATGAGGGTGTTTTCTGAACCATGGAAGTGCCATACACTCGGGTGCATTTATGAGGCTCGTAGACAGCAACCATGCTGTGCATGCACATCCCTGGGTGGGCACAAACACAAGTAAGTGCATTGCTTGCTTTTTTGTTCCTTCCAGTTCCTTCCAGACCTTCAGGGATGACCTTGAAGGAGGAAATTACTGTGATCCTTGTGGTTGTTGAGGCAGTAAAGATTCACAGCCACTGAAATAGACTCAAACACACCACTGTTTTATGTTAACTTTGTGATCCTTGATGGCACCAGCTCTGCCTACTGAGTTTATGCAAAATGAACATTGACTCTTCAAGGATGGGATCCAAAGTCATGACTGGGGCAATGCCTGGTCTTCTTGCCTGGGACTTTCTTTGGCTGATGGACTCCAGTGAAGTGGATCCTATGGTCTTTTCCAGCTGCCCCCAGAGAGGGGACACTGGGGACCTTACCATGCTGGACAGGAGTATGACAGATTGTTTCTGGGAGGTGGTCATTGCCTCCCTTTAAAAGGGGCTGTTACCAGCCAGGCAGCCTTGAAAGAGGCTGTGGTATGCTATTCCTCTCTGGATTATTCTGTACTTGATAGCTATTACCCTGCCTTTAATCTTCAGTTCTGGGAGAAGGTTATTGAAACAATGGCCAGAGCACCCTAGAAGAAGGGGATTATCAAGACCCTTTTCAGCCAGGATAGTGCACCGCTCCTGGTCCTCTTGGACCTCTCAGCAACCTTTGATGCCATTGACCATGGTATTATTCTGGACTGCCTACAAGGGGTGGGATTAGAGGGCCAGTTTTCCAGTGGTTCCACTCCTTCTTAGTGGGCAGTTCTGGGTAGTGGTGAAGGAGAGATCAACTGAGCAGTTGCTTCTCTATGGGGTGGCACAGAATTTGGCCCTTTCTCCCATGCTCTTTAACGTTTGTCTGAAACTGCTGGGAGAAGTCATATGTCAGTTTGGGGTATGATGATATGGGAGAACCTGCTTCTGGCTTCCCCACCGTTTAATGAGATGGGAGGGAGGCGTTGCTTTTCTGGAATAGCCTTCTGCTAGAAATTCAATTGTTCCCATATTGTTGCCTTTCTATAAGCTATTAAAAACCAAGCTATTTCAAAGACCCTTTGGGGTATGAAAGGATGACAATTATTGGTTGAATTTGTGTGTATTGGGAGGTTGGTTAGATTGTTCTGTTTTTAATTCTTGTTTGAGTAATACTGTGGATGTTCTATTGTATTTTTTTATTGATGTATTGTAAGCCACTGAGAGTCTTTTCTGATTGCACTGGAGATAAATCCATCAATCAGTCAAACAACCAGTGCATACAGGAGTCTAGAATTCCGTCTAAGCATTTGTTCCATCCAATCTAGTCTTAACTCCTGTCATTGGCAGGGTTGCAGTTGTCCAAAATCAAAGGCAGAAATGTAGACTCATGAGATGCCAAAAACTAGTTCTTAATTTATTCAGCCATTCTGATACAGTATTCTAAAAATGATAGGATTTTCCAATAAATATACAACATTCCCTGATAGTTGACATTTGTGAGTTAAACAAGAGCAGCTCATCTTTCACTGGGATTGTCTGATGCGTTAACTGCTTTTGGTTTGATTTTGGCTTGGCACAATGTATAAGTCTAACCACTTTGTTTGCAATCCATTGTTCATGCCATAGTGCTGTAGGTAAAAATCAGGCTATTAGAGGTTGTTCAACAAACCATGATTAAAGCAAAATGTGGGCTAGCACAGTGTGTGAACCTATGACTATTAAGACTTATGAAGAACAAACTCACAGTTGATGATGATGATGATGATGATTTGGGCCTTCAAGTCAACATTGACTCCTGGCAACTGCCTGGACAAGTCCCTGCAGTTTTCTTGGCAAGATTTCAGAAATGGTTTGCCATTGCTTGCTTCCTAGGGCCAAGAGTGACTGGCCCAAGGTCACCCAGCTGGCTTTGAGCCTAAGGCAGGACTAGAACTCAGAGTCTCCTGGATTCTAGCCTGGTGCCTTAACCACTACACCAAACTGGCTGTCTTATGATGAATTAGGTATGATCTAATCCTCTTCTCACTTCAGTAAATCCCACAACTGAAGTCAGGCCCTCTCAGTTCTCTTTCCACAGGGCAAGTATCAGCCAAAGGAGGTTAAAGTCAAGGGGCTAATAACATCAGCCTCCCCACAGCCTCTACTCTGAGCAAATTAGCAGGCTCTCTTCCCATACTGTGTAGCTATTAAGAAAAAAAGAAATGATCGGTTCTGTCATGGAATGTCCCCATCAACACTTTGGGCTGCTGTCTGTTTCCTCCTTCTGTGAGTTTTAGGAAGAAGTCTTTGGGGCCATGTTCATATGTAGTTTGCCCCAGTGAGACAGTAAAACTTGAGATCTATCAGACCCTCCAGCAAGGAGGAAGAACTCGTGAGATCTGCCAAATATGCTGGTCCCAAGCTATTTAGGCCTTCTTGGTTCAAACACTGTGTCTGCGGTTTTGCTTGACAGTTAACTGACAGCTGGCATGTTTTTAAAGCATTTTCCATTCTAAAATGCAGTGTCCCATAGATGTCGTCTCTCTAGCGGCCACTTCAGATGCCTCAGTTAAAAAAGCAAAATAACTGTGGAATCATATGTTTCATAATGCACAGGATCACTGAACTCATCACCCAGTGCCTTTCATGTTTTTGTTTGATCAAATGTTCTGATTTCTTCATGTTGCAGTGAAACTATTCCAACATGCCCTTTTACAATTGATCAGAAATTAACACAGCTACATTCCACCTAACCAGCCTGATCCTTTCACGCCCTCACACAAGAAGCCATTGAGCCAAAAGAAAAGATATGTGTTTATAGCTTCAGCAGGGATGATTACAGCAAGCTTCCTGTTTGACCGCAATTAAACAAACTGTAGCTTACAACAATATGTAAACTCCAGCCATTCCTTTCTACTGAACTGTGTTCTATAATTCACATATATCTCCCAGACTGGCAGTATCCTGTCTCGTTATTATGTGACCCTGATAACAAATCTGCACAAGAGTTGTTGACTTCTTACTTACATGAAAAGTTTTGAAAACAGGACATTTTAGCTCTCCTCAAAACTTGAATGTGGAGAGGCCAATATGCTAGCAAAAACCAGCCTCAGCAATACAGGGCAGTGGAACACTGGGATGTGGAAACTAGATTGTTCACATCTGACCTTTGAATAGTTTATCAAAGAAAGGAAAGAAATCTGCAGTGGGAGACATGAACGTGCACAGGCTGATAGATAGCCATTTTTATTCCTCTGCACCTGGATTTATCCTGCCACCATTGTCACTCCCCAGAGTTCCAGCTTCACCTTGCCTGGTGAGTCCTCACCACAGCCTTCCTCAGGATGAGGATGAGGATGAGCTGAGCTTCAGCATTTCTCCTTCAGTCCAACCCTGAGCTCCAGCATTTCCCCTTCAAATGTGCCTTGAAGCAACCCCTCTTCCACTGCAGCCAAGCCCAGATCAAAACAGCTCAGCTGCCCAACAGAGACGATCGCATGGGAATCACGCACAGCACAAACACCATCTTTGGGTGTGCACTGCAGGTACTGAACTTCGGGACTCCTGCGGGCATAGTTTGCTTTTTTACAACTTAATATTTGTTTCTTTTCGATTTAGCTTTTCTTACATTGGGGTTCTTGCAGGCACTTACCGTTATGAATAATATAGCATAGCACAGGAAAGCAAGCAACATCAAAATATTAAGCATTTCAGCCCTAATAGCTCAGCTGACTGGGGCCTGCAGAACTGACACACATTCAGGGATGCTTCCTTGTTCCACATTATGTCCTTCTCTGTGATCCATGTGGCTCTGAATTCCAGCTCTTGGGGATAACAAACAGTGGGGGGCTCTTGTGCCCCTCTCCTGACTGGGGCTTCCCATGGCCATCTGGTCGACCCTTTAGGATTGGAATGGTGGTCCAGATGGGCCCTGAGACAGATCCCCGAGGTGTGAGCCAATTTATTTCCTTAGAAAGATAATGGCAGAACCTTCCCAAGGTTCCTAAACAGGCGTAGCGTCACTCAGAATGTGCCTTCTAAAGAATCAGATCAGGATCGCATGATCATCCAGCCCCCTAGCTGTGGTCTTTGGGGTCTCAGGAAAGGAGAGACAGCCACCTCCACATAACTTGGACAAGTAGGTGATATGTCTTGGTAGCAGAAATATTTTATTTATTTATATAAACATTTATATTCTGTAGTTCAAGTTCTTAGAAACCATTCAGGATGGTTATCAATAGTTATAATCAATAACATTTTATGTGCACAGTATTTGCAGTTCTGAAATCAGAACGTAACAGAAACTCCTAAGTATATTCAAAATGTCAATATTCCTACTGTTTATTAAGGTGGCGCTCCCTAGCTGATCCTGACTGATCCTGAGGAAAGCTAGGCAGTGTTGGATCTACTTAGTTCTTTGATGGGAGACCACTAAGAAATCCCACGAGAGTGGGCTACAACCAGAAGTTGAAGAAGCATCCCCAAAGAGAGCAGTATCAGACTTCTTCTGTTTTGTTGCAAAAGAACAAAAAACGAAACATGGTAGTCACCAGGAATCAAGATCAACTTGTGGAAGTCTTAATCTTTATTCCATAATAAAACTAAAACGCTTAAAAAAAAAAAATCTAATTCAACGAGCCTTCTGTTTAGCAAATGTCAGTGTCACTCCAACGTGGACCGGTAGGTGGCGCTCCCCACTTGCAAATCAGACCAAAGCTAATTACATGTTCAATATCACTGGAAATCATTGCTGTTGATAGAGATAAATGGGTAACACATCACCTATGTAACAATACTTTTATTTAAGATGAACTTTTCATCAGCTGCTAATCATGATTTTTAATGCTTTGCTTTGCATTTTCTGTGGAGTAAAACCTCAGGAGAACCTACTCTTGTGTGGAAAATGAAAGGGCATTACAAAAAAAATGAATGTACATGGATTCTAAATATTTCAGGTTGTATGACTTTGTGTTTGACCTTAGCAGAAGATGAACTAATCCTGCAATATAATAGACTTTCATAGAGATATGGAAAATGGCTGCTTTTTTATCTCAGTTGCTATGGGAACCATCAGGGAGAAGGCCTAGCTGAGATGCAATAGGAGGTTATTAAATGTGTGCTTGTGTATATTGGAAAAATACAGCTTTTTGTCATCCTGTGTCACTCATAGGTCTTTAATATGTAATGTTTAGGTTATTAATAAATGAACACAGGTCCATTTTTAGAGGGAACAACTGTGAATGTAGCTGTAAAAAAATGTACAAGTTGAACATTTGCAAAAACTCTTTTAATAGGAGCCAAAGTGGGGGCTTGCTTCATTTAAAAAAAATGTTGCCCTTTTTTGCTATGGTTTTTCCCTAATGGTTACATTCTCCTCTAACTAAATTAAATAAAGAAACACAGCATGTTCCATTACAACAACAAAATGATGATGGTATTATTTTCACTGCTTTCCTTTTCAGGGCAGGATCTAAGATGTAACTTACACCCCTTCTTCCTTAGCCCTAAAGTTGTGACAGGTTTATTCAGCTCTCAGCATTGGGGGGGGGGGGGGGGTTGCTAGGAGCCATGTTCTGAATCCAGAGGGAAACTTCAGTGGGAAATGTCCGTGGAGAGCAAGGTCCCATGGTCCTGTTTAGATTCTCTGCTCTCTTTCAAATCTCTTCCCGTGTAGTTTGGCAAGTGCTGAATCAAAATTATTGAGCTAGAGTGAGCAGATTTCCTTCTCCAGAAATCAGCAGGACCCGCCGTCAACTTCCCCTTTCCCCTAAAGTCATCGGAGTGCCCTGGCCAAGAAGGAGCACGAGCACAAGCATGAGCACTCCTGATCTCTGAAGTTATGGCTCTCCTTCCTTGTACAAGAGCCACGGAGGCATGAAGGATGGTTTGCCGAGGACAAGGACGCATATAACACCCCAATAAAACATGCCGCACGTCTAGACATCTCTCCCCCCAGTGGTATCTGTTTGGTTCCATTAGACTCTGGTGGACAGGAGGATGCAAATTAAAGCGCCTTCCTCTGGTGTGTCAGGCTTGAGAAACTAAGGGGCTAGGACAGGTCTTCTCTTCTCAGGGCCAGGTAGATGTGGGAGGAAACTGGGGGGGCGGGGGGAGGCAAAGATACTTCAAGTGTTTGGGGTGCATTGCTTTAAGAAAAGCTGGCAAATCAAGCTGGCAGAATTAAAGGTCTGCAAACCCACCTGGGGACCCGGGGGAACCTCCCTGTTTCTAATCCCGTTGGTAAAGGGATGGGAGTCTTCCGTTAAAAAAACCAAGCCTACTGGCAGAGGGACTAGGGGCAGAGGGACAGCAACAAGGAAAAGTAGGAAACTAGTCCAGTCTTGCCTTTCAGTCTTCTCCGAGCTGGGGTGATGGGGCTTGTGGTCCAGCACATCGGGAAGTGGCCAGATCTTTCTTGAGTTACCCAACGGGAGTTGTCCCCCACGGGGCGCCGGAATCTGTAGAAAAGGCATCCCTTGCTTCGAACTTGGATGCGTCCAGGTCAGCAACTTGCCCAGGCCCCGATCCCTAACCAAAGAAATTAGGCTGCTCTAGTAGGTTGACCTGACGCTCAGATTTGCCCGGGCTGTGGGAGGACGCCAGGCGGGCCCGCGCCCAGCGAGGCAGCCGAAGACTCAGCGCTGTCCCAGACAGGAGAGTTCCGAGCGCACCGGAAACTTAACCGAGCCCCTTCCCCGCATCTCTGGGAGGATCCCCTCTCTTCCTCCCGGCGGAGCTGACGCAAACGCTCCCGAGGTCGATCCGCAGCCCGGCGTTCATTTCCCCAGAGCGAAGGAGCTCTGCGGGTCTTCCTCCTTTTTTCCTTCCTGGCGAGGCTTGGCCCGCGCAAACAGCCCCTTCCCTGTCCAGTCCATCCATCCCTCGGGCCTTCCTAGGGTCACCCAAGAGCACCTTTCCCCGAGGGATTGTCGGTGGGGCCACCGGCGAGGAGCCCCCCGACATCTCGTTCTTCCCCTTCCCCGGGACCCCTTCTGGGCTCCCCGCTTTTAGCTGGATCCCCGATCCTGGCCAGCGCCTGAGTTTGTTCAAGGGGATGCGGGGGGGGGGGGGGACTCCCAGGAGGGTCGGCTTGGTTTTCGGCAGCCCCACACGCCCGGATCCTGTGCGATCTTCACCCACCCGGCCGCCCCGGGAAGGGGCGCTCCGCACGCCTGCTATTAGTAAAAGCGAGGAGAAAGATATTATTATTATTATTATTATTATTATTATTATTATTATTATTATTATTATTATTTTGATGCTGTTGTTATTATTTTGATAACCTCCAGTGAGGCACTACTACTACTACTACTACTACTACTACTTATTATTATTATTATTATCATTATTATCATTATTATTCCTTCTTTCCTCCTGCCCGCCCTCCCGCCTATCTGCCGATCAAACGCGCCGGGATCTGCTCTGGTAAATGATGCATTAGATGCGGCGGCTGTATTTGTCGTGCGACTTTTGAAAGGGCCCCGATAATCTGGAGGCGAGAGATAAGAAGCAGCATTTATTCAGCAGCACTTTGGAACCAATTTCCAACCCTGCTCAACCCCATTCTCCTGCAGCCTCCAGGAGCCCAGCAGATAAGGATTGGACTATTCATTATCTTCACCGGGAACAAAGATTAGCTAGCAGAGATGAAAAATTACTCCTGGAGAGTAATAATAAGGGGGAGAACCTCGGGAGCTGCTGAGCTCAGATTCGCCAGGCTTCGGGGAGCCTTTTCTATATATTAAGACTTGGGGGGGGTATGTGTGTGTGTGTACACACACACGCACGCTCACACTCACGCACACCTACACCCATGTGTATATATCTCTCCCCAAATCGTTATTTAAACAAAAACAAAGCAGGATTGAAAAGATTAGACTGCCTTTAAAACAGTACAAAAAGAAAGAGAGAAAGAAAGAAAAAACCTTAAGGCATTCCGTGTGTGTCATATTTTTCAGAATGTGGAACGTGATTGTTCCCCCGCGAAAAAGAAAGGGGTAAACGGTGGAGTAGTGTTCTTTGCTCTCTGCCCTCCCCACTGTTTGTGTTTTCAGAATTTGAAGCCGACAGCTCTAGCTGAAATCCAACCAGGCAGCCGAGAAGAGCAAAAAGAGCAGGAGTCCATACCGGAGACTGAGGGTGGGGGGTGGGGATAAAAGAGTGAGAAAAGTGGGGAAGAGAAGTTGGGTCGTTGTGGAATTGGGGACCGGGGCCTTTCCTAGAGGCCCTGCATCCAGCCATCCTTCCGGAAAGGACAAATGGTGGTGGAGGTGGTGGTGGTGGTGATGACGATGACGATGATGATGATGATGATGATGATGGCGCTGTTGATAATCTGTCCTGCGCGTGTGTCTGCAGAGAGACAGAAAAGAGGCAGCGCGAACGCGTCCTGAACTCCCGCCGCCAGCAAAGGTCTCTCTCCCAGGACGCAGGTTCAAGCCCCGCCGTAGCTTAATAAAATCCTCCTTTGACTCTCCCCCCCAGCTTTGCAAATAATTGCAAGGCATTTTTTTTCCGTTGAGAAAATATTCTGGCCTCAACGCTCAGATTCCAGTACCTGGAATCGCAAACGGAGGACTTTAAAACAGAACTTGGGTCAATCTGGGTACGTATCTCATCTGCGAGAACCGAGGACGGTAATGACACCAGTTTCTTAGGCTCGGGGCTGTTTCGGCCTGATAAGCATTATCGGTAGCCTATCAAGGGACCCTTTCCCCCCCTGGAGTACATCACAAAGGCGGACAGAAAATGCCAGCGAAATAGGAGATTTCTTCCCTCCACCGTTGCCATTGCTTTCTGGCTTTTTAATTTCTTTTTTAATTTTATAACCCACCTATTATTCTTTTCCGTCAAAATTCCACACACACCCCGCCCAACCTCCTCCTCCTTCCCCGCCTTCCTGCCGTATTTTGCCGCTGTTGTAAAGTTTTCCTGCTCCTTATTATAAATATAAAATATTTCGAGATTTTCTTTCCGGGCTCCTTGGTTTTTATACGGCCGTTGCAACCGAGGGACAGATGCACAACCCCTAAAATGGGTCTTGGGTAGTGAACGCCTCACTCCTAGTATGGAGGCACGACGTCGGTGGGACTTTCCTTCCGAGTAACATACTGTAGTTGGGAAAGATTGGGATACCCAGCTTTCTCGGGAAGTGCACCCCTTCTTTCCAGACCTCGTGGTTAAGAGCGCCTTGGCATCCTGGGGGAGAAACCAGCCAATGACCGGCGAGTCGCTCTCAGCTCACCCTACTTCACAGGGCTGTTGTTTGGGGAATACAGCGGAGATCGCCACGTGGCCCGCCTTGGGGTCTTGGAGGAATGGTGGGACCAACGCAGAAGAGAGAAATAAAATACAATATATGCTCGATTGGCTGCGATCTGGGGGAGTCTGTGTGTGTGTGTGTGTGTGTGTGTGTTTGGGAGGAGGAGCAGGCGGAAAATAACAACAACCACAGCCCTAGTCTAACATCTTTATAGCCCCACGAGAAATTAAGAGCACAGGAAGGATTTAGCCGGCTTTAAAAGTGAAGCGGCAGCGTCTTTGATTTCTAAACATTTCCCAACCTATTAGTTCCGGTTGACTCGCCTAATGGACCAAGAATTTATGAATTTCAGGATTTTCCCCGCTGCCTTTTTCTCAACAGTGGCGGATAGGCCGGCGGCTGCCTTTTTCACTGCCCCCTCTCTCCCCCCCCCCCATGTTTTCCATCGTAGGGCGGAAGAAGCACCATCACCAGGGTCCCCACCTTGGGGTGCACGGGGAGGGGAGGTCAGGGGAGAAAGTGGTCCCACGGGTGAAAGGATTCAGGGCAGCGCTTTTCTCCCCAAAGCAGAGAGATAATCCGTGGGGCGGACGCGGAAGTCGTTCCCTCTCCCCTCATTGAAATCTATGGAAATTAAGGGGAAAGGTCTGGAGCGGGGGGGGGGGGGACAGGGATAAACCGGAGGATGCGGCGGGGAACTCCCCGGACTGCTGAGATCATCCGCTCGTCCTTCCCCCTTCGCGGCGGCGGCAGCTTCCTCGGGAAACGGGCGCCTCGGTCTTCGGCTGCCTCGCTGGGCGCAGATCCGCCTGGTGTCCTCCCACCAGCTCCTGGCAAATCTGAGAGTCAAGTCGCGTCGCCTGTGACAGGAAAGGCAACAAAAGGTGCCAGGCGCAGACAATGCGAGGGGCTTGTAGAGATATTGTAATGATGCAAATGAAGGCGACGGGACGAGCTGCCTTATTATGTACATAAATACACCCCTGGCTCGCCACACCAGCCTTGAACGCGGGAGAGTGTGAGCAAGCGAGAGCCCCCGAGCTCGGCTGCCAGGTTGAAGTAGGCTCGCCCACCCCCACCCCCCACTTCCCGCCCGCCCTGGCAGCCCTTCCTCCTCCTCCCTGCCCTCAGCAGCCCGCCGTTGCCCCCCCCCCACCGGCGGCTCCCCCTTTCTTTCCCCCCAGGAGCGCCAGATCGGAGGCGAGAGGCGGCGGCGCCGGTCGAATCCAGATGTGCCAGCCGCCGAGCCCGGTCTTGCCGGCCCAGGAAGGCAGCGCCTGGTAACAGAGAGCCGAGACTCTCCCAAGGGAAGAGACGAGCCAGGCCCTAAGGAGCGCGACCTCTCGCGCGGGGAAAGGAAAGGCCGAAGGAAAAGGCGGCGGAGAGCGGAGGAAAGGTAAGGGGACGAGGCGAGGCGGCGGGGCGGCAGGGGCTTTCTGGAGAGGCCACACCTGGAGACGCACCTGGCAGGTGGCGGCCGGACTTCCTTGTTCCTCCTCCCGCCCAACCCTTTCGGGAAAATAGGGGCACTGGAGGGGCGAGGGCACCCGGCCCGGCGGAGGGTTGCCTTTCCTTAAGAGCGCTGCGGGTGGTGTCCCGCAGGGGCAAAGGAGACCGCTGGGCTTCTGGGCATACAAGGAGCCCTTCTTGTCTGGGACACAGACAGGACTTGGAGCGCTGGTGGGACAGGAGAACTCCTGGCCTGGCCTGGCCTGGCCTGGCCTAGCCTAGCCTAGCCTAGCCTAGCCTAGCCTGGCCTTCTCGCTCGCTTGGTCGCTCGCCCTCTTGCTGTGGCCGTTCTTTAAATCACTCCGGCGGGAAGGTTTGGGTTGAGGACCCGGCCGGCTTGGAATGAAACCTCCGAGGATGGGCTGAACAGGGCGCTCACGAGAGAGAGAGAGAGAGAGGGAAAAAAGACCCACGCTCCACGCGTGAATATGAGCGTGCGTGTATGTGTGAACATTTGCGAGCAGACCCATGTGTGTTGGTGGGGGTGTATGCATGTATGTAGAATCCAAGAAGCATCTAAGGTGCATTTTTTTTGAAAATTAGGAGACAGTTCGTTGGGAAATAAAATACAGGATAGAGCTGCTTTGGTGACTGAGGGAAAAAGGATTCCCGGAGCGAGCAAAGAGGAAGGAGGCCGGTTATTATCCCGCGGTTTGGCGTCCTCAGTGTCTACGATTAAAGGCGCAAAGATAATTACGGAATAGGGCGACAGGAGCTTCCAAGTGACAATGTGTTACAATCAGAGGTGTGGGCAGAGCCCTTCTCTGCATCGAGAGGGACGCGCATTGTCTATGTTTGCCCCCATGTACTTCTCACCTTCGGCCCTAGTGGAAGAAAACTTGTATCACTTTTACTCTGAGGACAACCTTTCACTGGGGATTCTGATCCTAAACGAGCCAAGAAAATACGAGGTGCCTGAAGCCCTTGTTCTGCGGTTGGCCTGCACCAGAAAAGTAAACCGCTGAATAAGGAAGCGCCCAATTCTTTCAGAATTATTCTCCTAGATTCCAGGTTGGGGGACGAGGATTTGTGTATTCACACACACTCCCAGGAGGCTTGCTGTTGGGATTGGGTCATAGCCAAGAGAGAGCTGAAGGGGTGGGCAAAGAAAAGTTAAAAAGACTGCAGCGACACTCTTCCATTTCTTCTCTCTTTCTCCTCCCTCCCCCCGTCCGGATCTCGCCAACACACAGACACACTTTCTTATTGTTCTGAGATTTGTGCATTTTAAAAAGACTCGAGAAGGTTTTGCAGGTTTCCCTCCTCCCCTGGAAACCCCCGCAGCTCTGAAGAGCTCCGGCTTGTATCCCTTCTGCACCTGCCAGCTCGGAGGGGCTGCTCGGTCCCAGTCCCGTGCAGAAGATTTGCACAGCTTTGCATGTTTTAAAACTCTCAAAGTCTAGATTACAAGCTGCTGCTGCTGCTGCTTCTCCTCCTTCTCCTTCTCCTCCTCTCCCCCCCCCCCCCCCGCTTTTAAAATAATTTTGTTCTTTCCTCGCTGTCCACCATCTTCTTTTGGGGAACTCAGGGAGAATGGGAGAAAATCTCACCCACGAAAGTAGCCGCATCATTCAGGCATAATTTTAATCAAAAAGTGGAAGAGTTTAATAGGGGTTGTTCTGAAAGATAAAAAGAAACTAAAAGTCCCAGTAAACAACCAAAGCCTAGTATTGAGGGGGGCTTAAATAGCCATTTCCTATCTTTGTTATCCTCACAACTATCTACAAAATCATTGCAGGTTCCTTTTTAAAAACAGGTTTTAATATTATTTTCTTAAGTAGAGTAAAAAATGTAATAAGAACATAGTAATAAGACATCTCTTATTTAAAAAAAACTAACAATAATGTGAGGCTCAAGATAAAAGCATTTAAAAAAGACATAAATATATGCATTTTTTTTAATGAAAGCTCTCCAAGTTGAGTAGAACTGATCTTTCCTTTGTTTTGCCTCAACTTCATTAATATGGCAACATCCCATAATTAATTGAATCTGGATTCATATAACGCTGATCTTTAAATTTCGATATAGCAGGCATAAAAGTCTTTCTGGAGAAATACAGTAGTACCCTCTTATACTTCTCCTGCTGAAGCTTTTAAATACACATTGGCACGGTAGCCAACGCTATATAATCACGAGAAAGAAACACTCATCCTTTAAAATTTCATACATTCATTTCAAAGAATATTTATCTGAACAAATAATGTATGTTTAAATTGCAAAATGACAGGATTTCTTCCGTTGAACAAAATACTTTGGATATTTCTTGAGACCGACCTGGTTCTTTTCTCCTCGTGTCCATCTCGGTTCTTCTGGAGAAACGAGTGGGAACGAAGGGTAGTAGCGACACCTCCGAACCGAGCATTAAAATAATAATTCGGACTTTAAATCTCCCAAGCTGCCCAAGAGTCCCCATTGGGAGATAATTTATTTCGGTTCGGAAACCCAGAGGCATGTGGGCTCGAGTTTAGCAAAAGTGGCATTCCCCCGGGTGAGAGTTAAAGTCTGAAACACGCGGCTGACAAACCAAATGTATCTTTTGATTCAGAAACTGCTGCAAAGCCAGCCGGAGAGACGTCAGAACCGCGGTGGAAGGGAGGGGGCGGGCGACTTAGTGGCTGACAAATTGCGAGCCCTCGAAAATGTATTTGCAAGCTGTCAGGTGCATCTGCTGGCCAGGCTTTTTGAAAGAGAGCGAACGAGGAGGCGAACAGGTAGGACTTAATGCCCAGCAAAAGAGGATCGGATCCAAAGGAGGAAATCTCCCTTGGCATGAAGGACCGAGTGGGGAGCCAGAAGAATGTAGAGGCAAGGAGCTTTCATACTTTCTTTTTCTTGTCTTACTAGCCGGGGACATTTTAATATGTTAAAACTCCAGACTTCCTCTAGCTTGGTGCCGATGGCACCGTTTTCTCTCTACTAGCAACCGTTTAAAGGCTTGGCTGTATGGGGATAAGAAAAGAGGATGGTGACCTCAGCCACAATACTGTAACCCGGCCTTCCCAGTTCATGGAAGGCAAGCCTCCGGGTGTGAAAGGAGAGGCCGGCAGGCTTGTCTTCGGGCTAAGAAGGAAGTTTTGGAAGGCTTCGGGGCAGGAGAGAGCTCCGGCCAAAAACTTGGGCAGGGGCGCTGGGGGGCTTCTCTTCTCCCCTCTGACCGGAGAGGAGAGCACCACTTTTTTTCCACCCCATCCTGGAAGGGAGAAGCGGCACTCCTGGGATGGAGTGGGGTGAGGGACCCCCCTCCCTTTGGGCGCTTCCTATCTGCCGCCTCCCCCACCCCCGCCAGGTCTCAGTCCCATTCAAGTTCCCTCTAAGCTCACAAAGCAGCGAAGAATCGGCAGCTACAGAATAAAATAAAATTCCCGGCGCATCAAATTCCCACAGTGGAACGGTAGTCGGGGCTAAGGTCTCAACACTGAGCATTTACTAGGGAGCAACTCCACTGGGTCTACTGGGACTTTTACTTTTGAGTCAGCACACCTAGGATCTCCCTCTAGGCCTTCAATCCCCGGCGCAGCGGCCCCTAGATTTGCTTCTGAGTAACCTGCCGAGGTTCTTCTTGCATGAAATGAAGCGGGGAGAGTCTGGAATGAATTTCGGGGGACGAGAGCAAAGTGGAGGAGACTCCGAATCGCCCCTCGGCTCTCTTCTGCCACTGCCCCCCTCCGGGGTACCGCGATCCGCTCCAGGAGAAGAGAGGCTCATTGCATCACTGCCACTGGTGCGGCGCGAGGCTCTTTTCAGCAGCTGCAGTAGCTGCTGCTGCAGCTGCAAACGAGTTCTGGGCGGCTGCTTGCTGGACTGCTAACCCGGAAGACGAGAGCGGGGAGGAAGAAGCGGTGTGTGTGTGTGTGTGTGTGCGCGCGCGCGCGCGTGCGTTTCTGACGCCAGTTGTACGTGATTCTATTTCTGTACCTGCCTCTGCCAGTTTGTTGGAACAGTGCGAGGGGGTCGCCGCCGCCTGAGCCAGCCCCCCTCCCCTCCGCTCTCCAGACCAAACAGCCAGTCGCTCTCGGCTGCCACTCCTCCCGGCCGCTCCCCCTCCCAGCCCCTTTCCCTTTGCCAGCGGCTGGCATTGGAGGAGCTGCCTGTTGTCGCGGCCGCCGCAAGGACCGAGCGCCCGGAGGGAGACCACCCTCGGCTGCGGTGAGTATCCAGGCTGCCTTTACTCTGCCCCCCCCCCCCCCAAGAGTAGCCGGTCTGCCAGGTCCTTCTCTGGGGTGTCTGGCGGTCCGGCGTAAATCCAGCCCGGTCCTTCATCGGGGTTAATTAGTGGGCTTCTTTCTCCCTCCCCTCCCCCGTTACTTCCTGATCCATCTCTCTGCTGGTTTTCTCTGGGTGAGAGGAGAGTTTGTAAAGTCTATTTACGAGAAAGTAGAGAAGGCACGCGGTAGTGCGTCAAAGAAAGAACTTGGCGCTTGGTCTTTGAAGTTTGCAACTGAGACCCGCCCTAGAGAAGCGGGACGGAGCGAAGCGGCTGATGCAAAGGTGTCCCTTCTTCGCTTGCGGGCCACAGGAAGGGCGACCGAGAAGTGGCCGCTAAGCGTTGGGTTGAGATTGGCAGGACGCAGGGAAGCGGGGGGAGAGGGACCCCTTGCGTTTTCCTTTTGCAGAGAAACGCAAAGGAAGCTTTTGAAAAAGGAGGTCGAGCAGGAGAGGCTGGAGCGGGCGAGGGAATGAAATTAATCTCGGGCGTGTGGCTGGCGGGAAGTTTGACACCCAAACCAGGAGAGACCTCGTGAAGGGAGTGTTAGTGACAGGAGCCGCAGGTGAAAGGACACTTAAGGAGAACGCGTTTTAGAGAATGAATAGAGCAGACAACTCTGTCTTGATCGGACTACACAGCTACACGCCTGGCTTGCGGTTCTAGCTACTTTCCGCTTCATTGTTTTTAAAAGTCTCTTAAAATGGGATAAATTGGGGGAAGGGAAAAGTATCCAGGAAAATGAGTGATTGTGTGTGCGTGTGCGTATGACAGAGACAGAGATAATGTAAATAAACACTCTTTGCTATGTCTGTTTAGGTTGCCCCATATAGGCACTTGATTTCAGGCACAGGTGTCTTTGTAGCTCAAAAAATACAACTGAATCGTTGCTAATGTGTGCGCGCCTGTCTATTGTATTGTCCGCACAAAGATGGAGGATAATCTCAAATATACTGTATATCCAAGAAAATATAATAATAAAAGCAAAAGATTCTGCTTAGAGAAGAAAAATGAATGGGGAGCAATTTGCAGAAATGTATCGATAGAATATTATGAGGTTAATCATATATTAAAAAGAAACGTGTTTTTTTTTTCAAACCTTAGACTTGAAAACAGAAAATTAACGAGAAACAAAAGGTTCGTATTTTTCTAAGTGTGGCTATGATATCGGTATTTTCTTTCCACAAACTGTAAATCTGGGGTACAAAAACCCTCATTTACCAGGAACGACCTATAAATTTACCCAGCCCTCCTTGTCTAAAGTCCAGAGACACGCATGCTGTTGTAAAAAATCACCCCAATCCTCATGCATATTAGGGAAACCATCTGCAGAAAGTGTTCGCGCCGCCTGTCTCATTTTTCCCTCCGCTCCTCTTTCCGTTTTGAATCTGTTTAAAGCAACCGAGAACGCTTTGGCAACCTTTAAAACAGCCTAGATGGGAGAATTGGCGGGGGCAGCGCAGGCTGAATCTCGACGCAGGGAGCCTTCGGGAATTGAAGCCGGCTGGCTGCTACTGTGCCGCACTCTGCTGCCCGTTCAAGCAGGTTCTCTCCAGAGAGGAGTTTAATGAAATGGACAGAATGGTGGTTTAACCAGCCGTGGGAAGCGGCCTGCAGCTCAGTCCCAGCGAATGAGCTCAGCGGTTGCGCCCGAGCTCTGTGTGCAGGTTCCGGCTACGAGGGAACTAATTCAATCAGAGGCCCCAACGCGCCGCGCTCCCAGACCAGAAGACATCCTGCTCGTCGGCTTCCTTGTTCGGAGTCGGCTGCACGGAGGCGTTTAACAGCAGGATCGCCCACCCCCCTCCGCCCCCCGAAGAGCAGGACGACTCGCAGCCAAGGGTTCGGAAACCAGAGCCGCGAAGAGTCCTCGTGGCGGCCTTGGTTGGGAAGGGGAAGGCGGCGTTGAAGGAAGAACGCGTGGCTTCCCTCGTTCCGAGAAGGCGCGAAGGGGAATCCGACCTGCACTAAATAGGAGCGGAGCCAACCCGGCGCGATCCTGGCAGGCGCCCTTTGCTCCTTTCGCTGCTAGGAGAACCCGAGGGAAGCACCCACTTCCCTCCGGCCACCACTGAAGGCAGAACAAGCCAGCTTTTAAATGCAGAGCGAAGAGATTGGATTCGGGTGCCAACGTGCTGGGCTTCGAAGCAGGACTGGGGGGTCTGATCCGGAGCCAGGAGGAACACGAGGCCCTAGTCCTAACTCAAGGCTCTGGGGAACCGCGACGCTGCTCCTCCGAGGATTAGCCCTTTGCCGGTGGGCAGGAGTAAGAAAGTTCAAGAAGGCTCTCCGGAGGAACCAGGGAAGGAGGGTGGCGCCTCCACTGCTTATGTTTAAAAAAGCAAAGGGCAGCCGCAGTACTAGAAATAACACCGATGGTGGTGATGATGATGATGATGACAGTGATTGGACAGGAACAAGGACAGCAACAGTAACCCGAATAACGTTAGAAATACTGAATGGTAGAAGGGAGAGTATGGAGGGTCCTGGTTTTTTGGTTTTTTGCCTTTTAATCTGCTCCGACTGTTTCCTTTCCCGGCGTGTGCCCAGTTTTGTCAGGGAGAGGGGGCCACTAAGCCAGCGCTGAGCAGTGGCAGGAGCCGGCTGTAGGGTAACCTGACACGCGGCTTCAGGGGAGTTTCCTGGGAAGTCTTAGGGTCTCTGTCTCTCCCCCCTCTCTCTCCATAAATCAGGCAGCTTGATTAATCTTTACAATTTGTCTTTTAAAACAAACAAGGGCGAATTATCAGCTCGTTAACTGAGATTTTATCACTTGTCTAAAACAAACCTTCCCCCTCCCCAAAAAAGGCGCAGTCCTGTTGCCTATGGAGAAGTGCGATAATTAAAATAGTGGTATTAATAATAAATTGCTACGAATGTATTAATGCCAGTATTAACTGAATGATGCTGTTAGCCAGAGGAATGCAACAGTGACATTTCCTTTTATTCCATCAGACTTCAGTAATAATCTCGATGTGGTTGCTGGAATGTTGGTAATATCTAATGCAAAGCGCTTGCTCACTTAGTAATTAAAATCTTGCTCTATTGACCTCCGAATCTTGTGGAGGGGGCGTTGTTTAACCTGGAAACGGGCAGGAGAAAGATGTCCAAATCAAAATGTTTGAACTTTTTGCTTGAGTCTTATTTTCTGTCTTTCACAGAGAGTTCTTAGAAATAATGCCTTTCTTTTCGCAGGCTTTTGTTTTAAACAGCGTTCTGTTATACGCATTATAAAAAGAGGAGGGAAGATAATTAAAAGGGCAGTTTCTCTCTCCTCGATTCCTGGCAGAGCTATTAGATGAGTTTTCTTCGTCGCTGCTGTCTCTCTGAATTGTCCACCTTTCACTCGGGCTGGCGTCGTTTTATCCCCGATTCCAAGGCAACCAGTCTCAGGTAGTGGCGGGATCCTCTCCCTCTGCACCTCCCTTCCGGACTGAATTTAGGAGATCGGACGTCTGGCATTTCCGAATGCCCCTTTCCTGGTTGCTGCTGCATTGTTTCGATCCCAAGCGTGCGCGCGCAAATATCTCAACATGTGTGGGTCTTTGTGCGTGCTAGCGCGTGCACGGAACTGTAAGTTCGGATGAGAAGCTTTGTGGAAAACCAGAAAGGTTGGTTTGGAAAGGGACTGGTGAAAGCAGCAGCCTCCGGGTCCGGGAGCGGCTTGCTCGCCGTATAACCTAGTGCTGGCAATGATGTGCTGCGGTCCAGAGGCACCTTTGTCCCCAGGCGTCCAATGACCCTGAAGGACAAGAGGCGCCTTCTAGACTCCAGACCTCCCATCTGCCGGGCAAAATCTGCTGCAAGAATGTCGCTTGTCTTCTCGGTTTCCAGCCGTGGGAAAAGAGGAGTGGCCTGGCCTGGCCGCGTGGGTCCCCTGCAGCCCCGGCTCAGCCTCCGTGCTCCTGCCACTGAAGGAATCGCGGGTCGGTGCCCTTGCCACACCGGCTTCCCCCGCCCGGAGGTTCGCGGCTCCTCTCTGCTTTGAAAGGAGGTCTTTCCTGGGAATAAAATGCAAAGGAGGAGGGGGAAGAGGGGGGTGGCTGGAAAGGAATTCAAAGAGGCAGCGTCCCAGTTCCAGCGCAGGCCCCCTCCCTCCCCCGCACTTGCCCTTCTCCCCGCGGCGACCAGGGGCGGGATGCCCGCTAGGAAGCTTGAGGGCGCGGGGAGGGGGCAGGGGGTCGGACCGGGCACTCGTGCGCGCCTTCCCGCCTGCCTTGGTTTAGAATCTGGAATTGTTTTGTCTGGGTGGGAAGGTGACCGAGAGGCAACGGACGGGCGGGAGAAGGGTGGCCGAGGGTTCAGATCCCTGGCTGCTTTGGGGAGAAGGAAGGCTGAACAGGGCGGCGTAGTAGCGTTTGGGGGGCTTATTATTAACAAGTTCATTTCCGGGCGAATTTGGCAGCGGCGGGTGACGTCAGAGTCCAGGCGTCTCCATGACTGGGGCCGCCCGGTTGGGAGAACTAGACTCCTATTGCCCAGTTACTGGCTGTCAATCCTCTCTTTCCCCACCCTTCAGAAAGGTGGGATTTTCTCTCTCCCATTATGCAGATCGAAAAGCAGAGGAGAGGTAAATGACCCGCCCTTCCTTGCTGGGTGTGCAAATGTCCACGAAGGAGGCTATCCCTGACTGTAATATTGTTTTGCCTCCTACGTGTTCCCTGCCCCCAGATCTTCGGCCATAAAGTGAAGGATTAGGAAAACTAGCTTCCCCCCCCCGCTCCCGCCCCCCCTCGCATCTGTCGCGGGAATGCGGGATTATTTTCTTTTCTCATACATTCAACAGTTATTCATGAGTTTATCCTGCCGCCTAATCACATCCCCGCAAATAGAGGTCATGCAACCTGGTCTTAAGTCCCCAAGTTCCCTTCCTCGGAAAGTTTTTTCTTACTTTCCATACAAGAAGGAATTGGCACCACAAGTACTCTAGGAAAGGCGCAGTCTGCTGATTATGACTGCCGATTTGGACACACGCACACTATGCGTAAGCTACACCGCTTTAGATTAGTGTGTGCACCGACCATATCGCCATATAAGGAGAGATTCCATTCCATTCTTGTTCAAGATCACCTAGAAGTGTATTTGGAAGGTTATTCCCAGAGAGAGAGAGAGAGAGAGAGAGAGGGGACAGAGTTCAACTATCATTTCCATTTTGTCCAGTGGGCAAAGCTGCAAGCTTTCCAGGTGCACATGACTCTTTTTGGAGAGGAGGACAGAAAGGGAAGAACAGAAAGAATCCTGCCTAAGTTGAATGGTTATAGGTTGTCTCCCCCATACTCCAATACAGTACTGTACTGGCATTTGAAAGATCTGAAAGATATTTGTGCCCTGTTTCACCCCCCCCTTGCACATTTTATCTTATAGATAAGTCATGCTGACACTCCTTTTGTTTACACCAGCAAGTTTATACACAATGGATTATATCTCCTTTAGCACCCCCAAATAAAAGGCACCATAGCTGCCTTCTGTTTATAGGTCCCGGGAATGTTAAGAGAAATGCAAGGAAGCCCTCCTCCCCAAGCAGTAACAGTGAGGAGGCCAATAATAGGATCTCTGGTGGATCCCACCCCCCACCCCTTTGTGTTAACTGCTAATACTGAATATCACTTCTGGAAGGTGGGGGGGGGAGTGTATAGTTTCCTCCCTGTTATATTTGGGCGACTGTGTGTTGATTCTTGTTTAAGCCCTATTTAAACCAATCAAGCATATATCTTAAAAATAAAACATGTCCTGGACATTTGGTCCCCAGATAGGCCAAAGTTAAACTTTTCTTAGGGCACAGGCAGTTAAAAAAAAGGGAACATATTAATTAGCTCCATGAGTGAAAAGCTGGTTGATTCTGACTTAACCTGATGCTCAATCCCCAAAGAAGAGGCTGGGAAGAGTCATTTGGCACAAGGGTGTTGCATTTTGGAAGGGTTTGCATAAGTTCTTCACAACTCTTACGGGGTGGGGGGGTGGGTGGGGGAGGGTTGCTTTTTCAAAAATTGGCTAATGCTCAGGGTGTCAAAGGAAGAAAACTGTGTGGGGCATTTCTGGCAGACTCAGAATTAATTCAGACCAGCGGTTCCTTAGTCTCCTCCTGGGAGAAAAGTTGCAATCCTGTGCAGACCCTGATTTGCCTAAGGTAATCTGGTTTTTTGGAGCACAAACACATCTAAAATCGTTGGACGCAATCCCTCATTTACAACGATGAAGATGCCTGATCTGCCGTAATTAATCTCTTAGACTTTAAAAGTGCCACAAGCCCCATTGTTATAAAAGATGCTATATCATTTTCCTAAAAGCAGGAAAGATAGGCAGAACATTTGTTTCTGGGGTCTTTGTAAAGTTTTCTTCTAGAAAGAAATAATGGATTTTGAGATGAGAAATCCTTAATATTAAGACTTGGGAAGATCATTTACACTGAATATTATGCATTTCTGTGCACGTGCACATGTGCGGGCCTGCGAACATTCTACTGAGGCCTCAGAGATGAAAGTGCTGCGACTTTATAGGAGGACAGCATGAGGCGAGTAAAAAATTACACAAGATTACTCTCCCGTTCCTAACTGGACCCCCCACTCCGCCTTTCTCTGCTGCCCTACCTACCGGTGGGAGAACCCCGATCTCGGCTGTGTTTAGGTTCCAATCAGTCAGAAAGGCCCACAGGCTCTCTTCAAATGCCTGCCTAGCCCAGGGCATGCGTACTTTCGGGAACAGGAAAGGGGGCAAGGGCCAAATAAAAAGAAAGAAATCTCCTGCTAGAGGAAAGGCACCAGGAACCTTTTATGTTCAGAGGAAGCTCTCAGCAACTTCTAATCTCCACAGCTGAAAGCAGAAATCCCTGAGATCGGTCTCAATAAGTGCAACTTGAACTCCCCTCCTACTTGCCACCCTTCATGCCAGCGCAGCTTTGGATGTTGCACCAATCCCACCTCACCTTGGGAATAAGGAAGGGGTCCAAAGGGAGAGGCAAGCGAGGGGCAGGAGGGGAGGGGAGAGCTGATTTTTCTGTTATAAGTTTCTGTCTGCACTTAACTGAAATGGGTTCAATCCTGCCCTGATTGCGCAAGGGAACACAGAGGCAGACTACGACAACGGAAAGGAAAAGACGCTGAACGCCCTGACCAGGGAATGAGCTTTGTTAAGTTTACTCAAAAACGCATAGGATTGGGCTGTGCGAAAGTGAAAGGAAAGATGTCTGGGATATAGCTGGGGGGCAGGAACAAAAAAGTTAGCGGGATTAGTTCCCCTGAAACTCCGTGATCTACACCCCTTCATCTACCCACCCACCCATTGCGGGGTGGGGGGTTCAAATACGGAGAGACCTCCATCCACGGCTCGTCCTCTGCCTGCCAGCCTACCGCAGCAGTCCCCACTCCTCTCCATCAGCTCAGTTTGGCTAAGGGGGTTTCCTCTGGGTGTTCACGCAGCGGAGTATTTGTGTAGCGAAACACAAGGCGCTCACCTCACAGAGTATAACTGAGCCGATGCTAAAGTGCGCACAGGGGAAGCAGGAGGTCCCCCAACAATCTGGCAACAAGTTGAATCGCGAGCACGTACGTGTGCGAGGAGAATCTTCAAAAGCACAACTGAAGGGAGAACAGACGGAAGTTCGCAGTCATTAAAATGGAATCTACTGAATATGACAATGGATAGATTAAAAATAACCTCCGCCCGGTAAAGAGTGAGAGTTCCTGGAAGTTCGAAATTTTCTACAACTCAAAAGGCTTGTCGGCATCCCCAGGGCTCTGCGTTGAAGAGATAAATCCTCCAGAATGAGATAAATCCTCCAGAATATCCGTCAAGCTCGCTGTCCATTGGCATTAAGGGTTTAGGAAGCAGCTCGCTTACGGAGCACGGGAGGGGTGGGGGAGAGAAAGCGTTCAGGGAAGAATTCATGCTTCCTTCATTAAGAGAAGGCGCGAAGGGGAATCCGATCTCCACTAAATAGGAGCGGAGCCAACCCGGCGCGATCCTGGCAGGCGCCCTTTGCTCCTTTCGCTGCTAGGAGAACCCGAGGGAAGCACCCACTTCCCTCCGGCCACCACTGAAGGCAGAACAAGCCAGCTTTTAAACGCAGAGCGAAGAGATTGGATTCGGGTGCCAACGTGCTGGGCTTCGAAGCAGGACTGGGGGGTCTGATCCGGAGCCAGGAGGAACACGAGGCCCTAGTCCTAACTCAAGGCTCTGGGGAACCGCGACGCTGCTCCTCCGAGGATTAGCCCTTTGCCGGTGGGCAGGAGTAAGAAAGCTCAAGAAGGCTCTCCGGAGGAACCAGGGAAGGAGGGTGGCGCCTCCACTGCTTATGTTTAAAAAAGCAAAATACATTAACTATCAGTAAGATTTAAAAAAAAAACTGACTTAAACACACTAAACGGCTTAATGTAAAAAGCAGCCACCAAATAATTGGTCTTCTCAAGTGTGTGATTGATTTGAAGGTGGGGGCGGGGGAGGGTATTGTTTTAAAACACGTTTTTCGCGGAGAAGTTGTGTGTTTCGGGGTGATGGGCAACTCTTCCTTCTTTGTGCCTGTCTCACGTTGGAAGGCGCCGAGCGAAAACTGCGGGTCCCGCGGCCAGGTCTTTCTAACCATCCAAAGGACGGGTGGCAGAAGCAAGAGCCCCTAACAGGAGGGGCTGAAAGTTCCTGTAGCTTCAAGCGACCAGAAAGAAGATTTTAAGTTTTAAAATACTTAAATGCAAGGTCGCTAAAGTGTAACTTCAGAGAGTTAAGGCACATCTAGAATTTGAATAGGAGGGCCGTTTCTGATAAACTGTTTTCATTCAGTATAAGAAATGAAAAATAAAATAATATAGGTGTGATGTGTCTTTTTTAGACCTGTACATGTCCTGATTTCCGTTGACCTTACTGGATACAAGGAATTCTAGACTATGCTTTAGTTCCAGTTGATTTTGGGTGTTTGTTTATTTAAAGGCTGTTTTCTGAAAGGTTTATGCTTTCAAAGTAACTCTGGTGTGTGTTTGAATCAAAACATTAAGTTTTTAAAAATTAAAAATTATACTTATTTATACTCAAGATTTATACCCATAATTACTTCCAGGTCGACTACTTACTGTGCTGTATTTTGTTTTTTTGCTATAAAGCCATTTGCTGTTTCAAATAAGTGAGGCGTTTCTTATAATCAGTGCTAGCCTACTGCTTCGGAAGAAAATACCAATTCAATGCAAGCCTGAATATATTTACTTCTACCAAACCAATCGCATTTGTAAAAGGCTCATGAGGATTGCAATTCTAGGGAATGAAACAATAGATACAATGAACTACCTATTACAACTAGGAGAAAAGAAACTGGGCATGCACAATATGATCTTAAATTTAAATATATCTTGATTCATATTCACACATAAGCACTAACTTCAGGTTTCAGTTGAGAAGTGTTTTCATGAACTAACACTTCTTCTTTAATTACTAGTTGGGGTTTAACTTAAATCAAGCATATACACGCAAAATATTCGTATTTTAAAATGTTGGGTCGATAGGATTTTTGGGGGGAGGGGTCTCTAACAAATACTCTGTTTTTCAAAATTGGGTATATTTTGTAACCCCCCTATTCTCCATCCTTCGCTCTGCCTCCCAGCACCTGGTGAAATATCTTTACTCAAAGTCTAGAGCCTTAACCACCGTCCTCAAACCACTTGGTGTTGTTTAGTGCCCGCTACAGACTTTGAAATTTCGATGTGGGCCGGGCACTCCATTTCGTGAAGCGCTCACCTTTTCTAAGAAGTGGGCATTCTCTCCGATGGATGAGAGGGTTTGAGTGGGGAGATCTCAGAAGTTGTTGCAGAGTGAAGTCGAGAAGGCAGCGGAGGGTGTGTGTGTGTGCGCGCGCGCGGGAGGGAGGGAGAGAGGGAGGGGGCGAGCGTCTTTCCCTTTGGCGGGTTCAGCGCTTTTTAGCTGTTTGGAGCGAACGAGGGAATGGATTTTCTGGGGCCAATCGCAAGGCGAGACTAGACGCCGTGCTGCTGATTGGCTGGACGGAGGTTCTTAGCCTGTGCGTAGCCCCTAGTTCATGTCTACTGAACTGAGTCCAGCTGGCGCCAGAGCTGACACAGGATGCTTTGGGGATGTTACAAAAAAGGCCAGAATAAGTGGAGCTTGCCATCTGAGTAAGAGCCTCCATCCAATCCTCTCGCGCGCGCTCTCCCTCGCCTCTCCCTCCCACACTTTTTTTTTTTTTTGCATTTCCATCCTCCAAACAATCATCCGTCACCCCCCCCCCCCCCGGCCCCGGTTTACAACCTCCTAAAGAAACTTTTCAAACATTTGGAGTTTGATTCAGTCTGCTTGGAAGATCTCTCTGTAAGTATGCTGATGAGCTGAATGCGGGTGGCTGTTGGGGAAGAGAGTGATGGTTGGCTTTATTTTGCAGGAATAAATGCTTTCCAGTTTCTTTTAACCCCTTTCTATGAGTTTAGGATTTTTTTTTTAATGTCAGTCTGAACTCCTTTGTAGACAAATGTAGATCAAAGATCTGTTCTATCTCGTATTGCTATGGTTAAAGAAGATCGGTTTTGGCCGCATTATTAATGGAAAGGGCAGCCTAGCGAGGATGCAAAGGCAAGGGAGGGGGCAGAACGCAGGGGACGCCATGGGTCGCTTTTGCTGTTCTCTGTGCCTGCCTCCCCCTCTTCCGCGTTTCCATGGACAGCCTTTGGCGAACTCCTATCTGCCGCGATCGCTTCGGTGTACCCTTTCCAAAGGCCTGCAAGGTACTAATCCGTTCCCTCCTTCTTACAGGTGGTGATCCCGTGTGTGGCAACAGGAACCTCCCTCCGCAGCTTCCCTCCTTCAAAGAGAGACGCAGTTGCTTCCCCCCCCCCCCCCAAGGCCACCTAACTACTTCTGAGATCTCTACGATTTAAAACCAAACGAAACCAAGGCAAAACGGTTTGGGCTTGGAGGGAGGCGGGGGCTAGGGGTGGAGTGGGAAGAAACCCACCGAAATGGAGGTAGCTACGGACCAGCCACGCTGGATGGCCCATCACGCCGTGCTGAACGGGCAGCACCCGGAGACTCATCACCCGGGACTGGCTCACAACTATATGGAACCGGCGCAGCTCCTACCTCCGGACGAAGTGGACGTCTTTTTTAACCATCTGGACTCCCAGGGCAACCCGTACTACGCCAACTCAGCCCATGCGAGAGCCAGAGTTTCCTACAGCCAGGCACACGGTAATTTCCCCTCCCCGTTGCCCCTTTTCTCGCTTTCCGTTTTCTGCCTCGGGCTCCTGCGGATCTTCGTGGAGAAGCGGCCGGAAGGTTTCTGGCAAAGCAGCAGTAAGAGACGAGGGTGAGCCGGGTGGGCTTAATCCTAGAAAAGCCTTCATTCGCAAGTTTGGATGCTGCTTTTAATTGTTGGCGGGGGCGGGAGGAGAATAGAAAAGGGAAGCGACGTCCTCGTGCGTGGAGGAGGAGAGGGCTATTAAATGCATTTCGCAGCCGCAAGACAGGCCCGTTTTCCGGATACGAAGTCTAACGTAATTTGAAACACTTTTAAATGTTTGTCCTTTGTCAGTGCCCATATAAGAACTCTGTGTGTGTGTGCAAAGAGCTGTCTTTGGAGGCCAATTTTTCGAAAATAATCGCAAAACAGACACCATCCACACCAGCACTTATATGCTGCCTGTCTGCAAGCCCCTTTGGGAAGTAGCACGCAAGCGGGAAAAACTCCTGCCCTTTGCTTGTCAGCTACTCGCGTTGACGTTTTACTTCCCTCCACATTGAAACTAGTTTTGGCGTCCGATTGTAGAGCGGCGGGGCGATATAAGTCGCCTGCCTGGCGCTGCTTTCCGCCACTTGCGCTTTGATCAAGGGTGGAGGGGTCCCAGCCGAACTCTTGGGGGGGGGAGGGAAGGCACAGAGCGTACATATTTTGCGCACTTTTCTCCTAAATCCCCACTGATTTCCCGAAGAGGCCCTAGGTGGCTTTTTGATCCTACATCTTTAAAACATTTTGCCTGGTTTGCGCCAGAAACTGCAAAGACGGGAGCCCGTATTTCAGCTGGCTCTCCCTCCATGGGTTCAGGAGAGCGCGGAAACGCACCCGAATGCCTGCCTGATCTGCGTTAGTGATTTGGGAACAGATCTTCGCGTTGGCGGGCCTGCGGCGGGCAGGTCAAGGGGGGCGTCTTCTGGTCCACCAAGCCCTGCCCCAGCAGGCGGGAAACCTGGGGTGGGGGGGGGGCGAGAGTGGAAAGGAGGCAATATTTTTACCCCAGGCTTTGGCCTGTCTGACTGGCGCCTTTTCCTCGTTCGCAGCCCGTCTGACCGGCGGCCAAATGTGCCGGCCTCACTTGCTCCACAGCCCCGGCCTGCCTTGGCTGGACAGTGGCAAAGCGGCGCTCTCGGCGGCCCACCATCACAATCCGTGGACGGTGAACCCTTTCACCAAGGGTCCCTTGCACCCTTCGGCAGCCGGCGCGCCGCCCGGCGCCATCTCGGTGTATCCCGGAGGCAGCAGCTCAGCGTCCAGCGCGGCCTCGGCCTCCTCGCTCACGCCGGCCTCGCACTCGGGCTCGCACCTCTTCGGCTTCCCGCCCACGCCGCCCAAGGAAGTCTCGCCAGACCCCAATGCGGGGAGCAGCGCCGCCTCGCCAGCCTCGGCTTCAGCCGGCGGCAGCAGGCAAGACGACAAGGAGCCCCTCAAGTACCAGGTCGCCCTGGCAGACGGCATGAAGATGGAGAGCGCCAGCCCGCTGCGCAGCAGCCTCGCCGCCTCCATGGGCGCGCAGCCTTCCACGCACCATCCTATCCCCACCTACCCTTCCTACGTGCCCGCCGCCCACGACTACAGCGGCAGCCTCTTCCACCCGGGCAGTTTCCTCGGGGGCCCCGCTTCTAGCTTCACCCCAAAGCAGAGGAGCAAAGCCAGGTCTTGCTCAGGTAAGGCGACTCCCCGCCCACCCCTTTCTCAAAAGCCTGCTCGAGCGAGCTTCAACCGCGGAGGGAGGAGGGCAGGGGCGCAAGAGCGGCTCTCTTTTATGGGGGGCCTGGGGGAGGGAATTCTTTAATTAAAGCCACATATCAGGGAAGCATTGGAAAGCCGTTTGCATCTTGAACCTTTGCTGCAAATGTTGCAAGTGTTAATTAAATTCTGCTGTTACAAATAACAGTAACATGTTAAAAATAATAGTAGTAGTAATATAATAATGGGTTGGAGTAGGATTTGTCTTCCTTGTGAAACTCAGGACTCTGGATTCATTCCCTTTAGATAATTCATGAAATAAGAATTGTAAAATATTTAAATAGGTAAAAATCTGTACAAGTATTGTATAGAATAATAAGAATAATTTTGATTGAAGTACTTTAGACATTATGATATAGGCCATGTTTCTTTCCAAATTACAAATACAAGCCCTCTCCCCAAATATATTTGATTAATGAAGTAGTTAATTTTTTAAAAAAATATATATTCTTTTTTATGTTAAATGAATGCCGAAGTTCATTCAGCCTCAGTTTAGTAATTCCAAATAAATGAATCACCCCTTTGATTTTTTAACTGTAATAATCAAGGGAGATAACAATCATGACTGCCAGTATCAGTGTATTTCAGGAGCTGGGTCAGTTCTTAAAAAAACTCTCCTTAATATCCTGATGGATGGTTAAATAAGTTAAGGGATAAACATTGAAGGTTTTTGTGTCTCACTCGCCAGTTTTAAAATTTCTTGGTCAGATTTGAATGGATTCTCATATTCCTACATTTTAGTGAGGAAATGTAACAAAATTAAGTTATCAGTAGACATTCTGAGGATGTGGAGTGCAAGGGCATTTCCAGTTTGTTATCTTTCATAATTTTAGTTTTTGCTAATTAGTTACAGGCAAGCCAGGTCTCTCTTTTTTTTCCAGCCACTGGTCTCCATAGCATTCATTATTGCTGGGCCCAAGAGGTGCCGTAATCTGTAAAAAAAAAAAGATACACAAACTTCCTAGATCCGAATTATGCAAATAAAGGTTTATATTGGAAAACCTCTTAATGCAACCCCATTGAAGGCCTGGGGCAGCTGGATTCATTGGGAAGGCCTTCTATGCCTTTTACTCTTTTGGGTGGGATCTCCATTATTGAATTTTTTAAAAATTTGTTAACTGCTTAATAAAGATGAACTTTATTGTAAGTTTTTGTTAACTTACAATAAAGTTCATCTTCATTAAACAGCAGACTTTGTAAAGAACTCAGTTGTTAAAGAGCTGAAATTTACAAGGTCATTTTCTTAAAACTTCTACAGAACTTTACTTCCTCCAGATCATACAAAGAGCAGAGTTCAAATATAGTTTACATACTAGTGCAGGCTTCCAAAGTACCTTTTAAATAATAGTTTAAATGAATCCAATAAAACTGGAGGAACATAATGTGTTACTTAACTCTAATTCATGTGTTTGTTAAACCTGCGTCTTATTTGCCTGTCATTAAATATACAGACTTCAAGCCAAAGATGTTCCTACTACTTTGGTTTCTTTTTAGAAAGACATTCAGTGTAATAAATACTCACACAAACCCAAACTTATAATACTTTTATATTAATTTTATTTTATTTTAATGGCTTTACCAGGAAACAGTAAAGATGGAAGTTGTGACACCAAAGGAAAATAAAACAATATATACTTGCATCTCTTTTCAAGGTGGCTAGTAATTCAGAGGCATGACCACTTTTAGGAGCCTTGCAAGAAAGACAGGGCACATTTTGCTACTTCTCTATTTGAATCACCCTCTCTGGAGAGAATTTCTGGAATTTTGTGCTATATGCAACAGAGAGATATTTCTTTTAAAAAATCTGCTACTTTTATAAATTGCTGTCAACTGCAGTAGGAATCGTTGGGAAATTTGATTTCAGCCTTCCTCCCACGACTTCTGTCCTCCTTTCCCATACTCTACAACTGTTTATTAGATGCAAGTTTCCCCACATTTTGTAATGGAGATCCTGTCCTGTAGATGGAACTGGGGAGAGTTCGTGACCATTTAATGTTTTTGTAGGAAAAGCAAGACTCACGACAAGGCGACTCCTGCAGCTTCCTGCTCGAGGAGGGACAAAAGCTAGGAGCTCTGGGCTTCACAGAGGTCCCTCATTTTTCACTCCAGCCTGGGCTGTTTAAAAACCACCCACTCCATAGATTAAAGGAGACATAGACACAGCTGAACTCAGTATGGCCTGCTCAAGTTACTGCCAAAGTGTGTTTCCTCTGCATTAAATACTGTATGATTTGCATAAGCTCTGCTCAAAGAATTTCCTCGCCCTCAAACAAATGAATTTTTAGTTAATATTCTTGCCCCCACCCCCTCTCCTTTTAAAAAAGATTCCTGTTGAACAAGCAGCCACGTTTAAGCATTTTGAGCCAGATCATTCTTAAGCCGGTAACAAAGAGAATGCATAATAAAATAGATGTTGGGTATGAGAGTTTATGGAATGCACGGAAACCAAAGTTAGTTAATTCTGCTTTATTTTAAAGGGTGCAACATTTATAGCAGAAAAGGATTGGGCAGTCAAGAGGAACAGAATTTTTCTCTAACTAAAAAACGTTAATGAACAAAAATTCTGTACGCTTGTTTCAGTTCCAATATTATTTCTTAGATACTGGAGAGGAGAGGGAGGAAAGAATAGCCTATGACTCTTCATTTTGGAACAGAGTCTGTTCTGTCATGTGGCAGCTGAAATAAAAATACTAGTTCTAGGTTGGACAGCATTATTGTTAATATAAGAAAGTAAATGCTTGGAAACTACATGTCCCTACCAGATCTACACCTTTATTGTATGCACTGTAAATGATGTGTTGCTGATCCATGTTTCCCCTTCCCTTTTAAATAAATTGAATAATGTGCTGTTTTGATATCTGGAATCTACCTAAATGGACAATGCAAAAAGCTTTTGTGAATTTGTTTTTAAAGAAAGAAATCCGGTTTCTTCGTGTTTCCATTTAGAAGGCAGAGAGTGTGTCAACTGTGGAGCTACTGCTACCCCTCTCTGGAGAAGAGACGGTACTGGGCATTACCTGTGTAACGCCTGCGGGCTCTACCACAAAATGAACGGTCAAAATCGACCTCTCATTAAACCTAAGCGGAGACTGGTAGGTGTCTCTTTCTCTATCAGGTTCGGGGCAACATGGTTTCATGGGACCACCCCTGTGTATGAAGGAAGAGGGTACCACCTGACCCATCTTTCTGTTTCAGAGCTTGCATGGAAGCTGGATGTTGTGCTGCATGTCAAGTCTGTGTCACGGAGAGGTCACAGAACAGCCTAGGGACAAATGGCTAGTTTGTGTGCCAGGATATAGAACGATAGCTATTTAATATGGGGATATGTATATGCATTTGTATACTCTTAGCATTTGATTAGAGCTTTATCAGTCCTATGATTTATAGCCTTAACAACAATCCTAAGAAGTGGGCCAGTGGTACAGACCAAAGGAAGGTTCTGCTTACCCTGGCTCACCCGCTCACATTCTGTCTGTATCTTTGCACTACATTCCTGCCTGTTTGAAAGTATGTGCCCAATTAAATCAGCCTACTTCTTCCCGTGCATTATTCTGCCTCTTTTATCCAGAAAAGACAGCTTTAATTCATTTGACCTCTAGGACAGGTCAGATGTATGCTCAAACTGAAAGAATCACTCTTGCATGCCCTCCCATCTGAAAAGTACAAAAAGTGACCCAAAGCAGAAAGTATTAAAAAAAAGAAAATAACAGATGAGTCAAAGCTGTTTCTGTCTGTTCAATCATTATTTGGATAATTTTGTAGTCAGATATTCCATGGTAAAACTAACATTAGCCTTCTTTATAAGTGATCCCCTGATTGCCCTTTTAAAGAGCTGATTATTTTTCCATGGAGTCACCTATACTTTGTATTTCCATTTCAGGGTTGTTGATTTTTTAATTTTTTAAAAAAATTCTGAGCTCCTGGTAGTAGTTTCCTATCCGGATATCTGTATTCTGAAGATAAGGAAACTTTGTGTATCTGTTTCCTGGCTCTGAAAGGTTTAAAGAGTTTCTATAGGCAACCAATGCTATTGAGGCAGTCTGTTTTGAAATTGCAAATATGCTCCCCTGTACAAATATTTGTTTAAAAAAAGGAGAATATATATATATATATATATATATATATATATATATATATATATATGGAACAATGTGATTTAGGGAGACTAAAAATCCCCTTGCCCTTTGGCAGGGGGCATTTTTCCAGAACAAGGATTGCAAGGCTGAAGGAACAGTTCTAATGATCTAATGCTGAGACAGGATGCAGAGGATTTTGGCCATGAGTCAGAACTTCAAGCGGGTGATCGTCTTAATGACTTACTTTACTTCTGAAGTGACTGACACAACTAGAAAAATGCTAAGACAACAGTGAAACGTTATCGTTTCTGACAGGGTAAACTCCATGCCAGACGAAATGGGATAGGGTTAAGTGGTAGTGTCTAGTACGAATAAGCAATCTCAAATATGCAAACATAGCTCTCTCTTTTCGCAAGTTTGGCTTTTGGCAAGTGAGTTTCTAGACTTGTGTGTGTGTGTAATTGTTGGATCAGGGAACAGGGACAGGATAATTTAAAATTCAGAACCAGCCAATATAGTTGTTGTTTTCTTGTCCAGTGAAAAGTAAGATACATTTTAAAACCTTGTTTTATCTTGTGGCATCTTGAAACACAGAAAAAATTGGAAGTCTGAATAGAAAGGTGACCATTTATATATCATGTCCTAAGCCTATAGCCTGATAAAAGAGAATTTTCCTATTCTAGCAGGAGCCTCATTGCATGAATTGATGCACTGGTTGGCATCTTTTAGACTCAGAAGTTCCCGATAGCAGTAATTTTTATGGGGGTCCAACAAGAAAAGGGAGCATACTTGCCTTGTTTAGATATCCTCTTTTCTTAGACCTTGTCACATTGCCGGTGGGTCAGCTCAGTAGGAGAGTTCTCATGCAAGATTACACGCTGATATTTAGAGTAGACTAGACTATATGGACAAAACAGATGCAACTTGTTTTAAGGCAGCTTTTTACAAAGAGCATCAGAAAACTGTCTTAGTTAGCAAAATAATATAATTGCAGCTTGTCCCATTTATTCTGGGTCCCATTAAAAAAATTAAAATAATATTCTTCTTTCATGCTGCTGTTTATAATGCTGACTAATTCTAGTTAGACTTATGTAGGAGAATTCTCTGAAGGATTGTGTCTTTATTCTCTCTGTTATCCTTAAAGGCATTTTAAATTCTGCTACTTGACATAGATGTCGCACTCAGTTATACTGAATTTTTAAAGGGTCAGTCATATTCTACATCCTTTTAATGTGCATACTAGTTACAGTCACTGATTTTCCTTTCTTACTGTTGAAACATATGATTCAAATATATAAAGTTGTACCCAGACTGGGTTAGTGTGAATCCTACTGAAATCAGTGGGACTTCAGTAATGGCAACTGTAAGGAATATCTTTATGAATCTCTAATTATTCTTGAATTTGATTGTTAAAGAAAAATGTGCAAGATTCATGAAGAAATTGAATATGCAAAGTTGATCAGTAGATGCTTTTTAGAATATATTATAATGCGGGGGGAAGGAAGGAGTATTAGTGTGTGGTGTACATAGTAAAATTAGCCTCTCTCAACTGCCTAGTGCTTCCAGATTTGTTAGACTACAATTTCCATAATTCTCAGACATGAGCACCAGTTTTAGACTATACATAGTCTTAATTGTCGTGTAGTGGAGATTGGATGGAATATTAGTACAATGTTAGTACAACGTATTAACAGAGCTTGTTTTATGGGACTCCCGTATTTAGATTAAAGAAAGCACTTTCACATTTAGATTAAAGAAAGTACTTTCACCAAATTTATCTGTGGACACTTCAGCTTGCTAACTCCCAGGGCTCCCTGTTCTTCATTCTGAGATTTTTGAAAAATATTAATGTTTAAAAATGCAGAACTAGCATGCTTCAACACCAGCAACAGAAGGGCTACCTCCATCTTTATTTCCAAGAATGCTTCTTAGTCTGAAATAAAAATGATGGGTTGTTGCATCGTCGGTGCTTTGTTTGGGAGTAACTCTAGCTGCTGAGAAAAAGGAGAAAAGTAAACAGGAGGATTTCTGGAAAATGGAACTTGTGAGTAGCATTCTGGTAATGTGGTGCCTTATAGCTGGCTGTTTCCCCCTTTCAAACAAATCAGTGAAGTCTTCTGAACACACATTTTGAGATAGTGCCCTTACCATTTTCTCAAGTTGTTAATGAACCCACCAGCCCCAAAAGTTGGGGATCCTGATCTAAATGTTGGGGAATATAGATCTGTTTTACATTCTCAATGAAACAGGATTGTATAGTTGCTAGCTGTATTATTGTGTGGCTGGTTCCAAAATCAGCACAGAAATTAATCTGATTTTAAGGGGCCTCTGTCATAGACTGAATATTTTTATGTGGGGAAAAAGCATCTATATTTCCACATTCCCGTACACATACTGCACCAAAGAGTGGATGAAAAATATTTACTGAAACAGGAACTCTTTCTTACCAAAGATTCTTTCCTAAAAGAGAGGGTGCATTTTCTTCTACTCTTAAAAACTTCTGAAATGACCCTATTGTTTTCAGGGTTATGGGTCATTCCGCCAAATACCAGTTTAAGGGGGAAAGGCATTTTGTCTGAATGTAAATCTTACTTTCATGTACAGAATCAGTTTTTCTCCCCCCTCCCTTAGGGCCAAGCAAAAATTAATGCAGCTCCTATTGGAATCCATAGCAGTCTTGCCATAGATTAGTACAGCCTGGGCTTGGATCATTTATTTAAGCCGCTCAAAATGTCAGTCTGGCTGTGCCTGAAAGCAAAGATTTGTAGAACAAATAAGCTAATCAATAGATGCTGCTGTTGGGCTGATATTTGATTTGCTAAAGTGTAGCAAATCATGACGGTCCGTTTCATTTACTTCTTTTAAGATATAAAGGGACAGTTATCAGTTATATATTAAAGTGAAAGCTGTAATACAGCTGTACACCATCATCTTTACAAATATGGTAGTTACATGGAGGTATATATACTGAATGCTTTTTCAGTATAGCGTTATAGATCTTGAGTGTTACAACTGGGTTTCAGAGGCAGAGTGTTAAGTACTGGAAGAAGTAGCCTAAATATTCCAAATCCTTAAATTGCAGGTTATTAACATTAAATAATTTTTTCTTTGATGGGAATTAAGGCATTCGGGTTCCTATTAATCAGAAATGGGGCATTTACATAGAGTTTAATTTACCTTGTTTTTCATGAGTGATGGTGAAAATACACTGGCTAATAGAAATTCTGGTATTTGTAGTGTCTTGGCATTTGACCATGCTATGAAAATGGCAAACATATAAATGCAAAGGGGAGTTAGAGGCAGTGAGACAGTGCTTAATGTAAGTATTAATGCTATAAGGTTCTGTATCTGAGCATGAGTTTAAGGATTCGTTAGCAGATACAGGGACCTCATGACCAGACCCAGCAGTTTCATGTAGATGTTAAACAGAAGGGGCAAGAGCATCAAGTCCAGAGGCACTCCACAAATGAGGAACCATGGGCTTGACCTCTCCCCCATCAAAGTCAACTACAGAAAAAGAGGAAAACCACTATAATACTGTACCCCCAACTCCCAGGACCCACAGCTAGGATTGTTGGGTCCAGTGGCGGCCTCTCAGGGGAGCATATCACCACCTCCTTTGAGGCCAAAGGAACCACACCCTCTCTCGAAGCTGACACCATCTCATGGACCCAACCTGCAGACTTAACAACCCAGGGGGACCTGGATCTAAAACACAAGTGGCTGATCTCCCAGTTTGGAGGACTCTGTCCATTTCTTCAGGAGGCACAGATTCAAGCTCATTCCAGATAAACCCAAAGACCAGACCCGGGCTCCTCAGTCCAACTTTGAGTGTATCTGAGACTTTATTCGCCAGGTAGCTTGAATATCTTCACAGTGATCCTGTAGATGTTCTTGTGGCTCCCCCTCATATAAAGCAAGAGTGTATTTGGATATTTTTATACCCAAATAATTCTAGATAGGGGAACTATATTCGCCTCTTCTTTGCTTTATCTTGTTGTGTTCTGCTGCTTTAAGCAGTTTTCGCCTAGTCCAGTTCTGCGGCTGGAAGTGAGGCTGGCTGGGAGAAAATGAGTTAAAATGATGAAGTGGAATGAGAAAAGGGAAGGGTGCTTATCTGTACAGTTCAGCTAATTGTCCTACATATTCATTAAAGCGGCCTCTCCCAACCTGCTACTCTTCAGTTGTGATGTAGTAGTTCTAAGAAGTTGAATTGGAATTCTGGGAATTGTAGTTCCAATATATCTGGAGGGCCTTAGAGTGGAGAAAGCTAATGAAAAGAGTAACCTTCCCCAGGTCTGGCACACAGATGGCACGTAAATGGCTGTCAGGCTATGTCTCTTTATTTTTAGATGTGTTCTCATTTAAAGTTGACCACCAGTTTTCTCTGATTTCTGATATAACCCTGGGGCTCTTCAAGCATAGCTGTAATCTCCTATTCATTGGCTAGTTGACTTCCCTTGCCCATGTGCAAAAGATGAGAGGCCAATTGCTTGGAAGGGAAGTGGGGAGACAGGGTTTTTGTAAATGCATAAGATATCCAACACTAGCAAGGAAACGGGATGTTAATGAGCCTATATTCCATTTCATTTTGAGTTGGGTGTGGAAATCAAATATCCAGTCAAATATTGAGCATGTATGTTTGAATGGCAGAGTCACAAGGCAAAACAAATCTGCTTCACAGGTTGGTACTTGGACACCTTCCATTCATTAGCATTAGAAACTTTAAATCCTTAAAAACTGGGAATTTAGGAGGGGGGTGGTTGAATATATAATATTTGACTTAAAACTAATAACCCCAGTTAAAACTGAAAGAACATCTTCTCCAACATATATATTTTCATCTTTAATTAGTCAGCTGCTAGGAGAGCAGGAACTTGTTGTGCCAACTGCCAAACCACCACCACCACTTTATGGCGACGTAATGCCAATGGGGATCCAGTTTGTAATGCCTGTGGACTGTATTACAAATTGCACAATGTGAGTATTTTCTTGCCTTGTGTCTTCTTTTGCTTGCTTAGCTGAGATTGATGCCTTAACTGCCTGCTGTCCACTAGCCCTTGCATTCATTGCAAAGGGACTTTTTGAAAAAAAGCTCTTTAATGTTCCCTGGGGAAGTCATAACCATTCTTTGTTGGCATAGTGATGCTGGGTTCAATAACATTACAATGTGTTAGCTTGGCTTCTAAAGCCTGGATAATCTAGGCAAAAGAGAGTTATAACTCACTGTTATTGCTAAAGCATATTCAGTTCTTCTCTACTGTACCCCAGAAATTTGGAGGATATTTAAAATGGATTTATATAATGGATGATTTTTATGTAAGGTTGGTGCTTCAAAACAAAACAATTAAATTTAATTTGAAAAATCCAGACTCAATCCAAGGAGAAAATATTGGATATACTTGAGCATGTATCTAGGGCAAGGTGAAGGATTTTTAAAACTCCAGCTTTGAAGTCAATGTGGAGAATTGTGCAGAATATTCTATGTGTATACAGATAGAGGTAGAAATACAAATGCAGATAGGAGAGCCAGTTTGGTAAAGGCACTGTACTAGAAGCTGAGAGACTATGAGTTGTAATCCAGTCTTAGGTGTTGAAGCCACCTGGGTGACTTTGGGTCAGATGCACTCTCAGCCCTAGGAAGAAGGCAGTGGTAAACCACTTCCAAAATTTTGCCAAAAAACCCTGCATGAATTTGTCCATATAGTTGCCATGAATCAAGATTGACTTGAAAACATGTATACACCCATACACCTAAAATATCTATGGATATAGAGTTGATTGATTGTTAAGGGGCCAGGGCAAAGAAAGGAAGGGTGAAAGCAACCAGAATATACTTGAGTTTGGTGTGGTTTTATCCAATACAACTAATTTATAAACAAAATCTGCAGGGAGAGCAAAGTGAGAAATATAGACTGCTGGATTAGGGGGAGGAGGACACAATCCAGGGAAGATTTAGGAGGTTGTTCAAATATTTTTCTTTTGGTCACTTTGCTTGCAGGAGCCTGATTTTTTCATTTCTTGCAGGTAAACAGGCCTCTGACCATGAAGAAGGAAGGGATTCAGACCAGAAATAGGAAAATGTCCAACAAATCCAAGAAGAGCAAGAAAGGCTCTGAATGTTTTGAGGAACTGTCGAAATGCATGCAAGAGAAGTCGTCTCCTTTCAGTGCTGCTGCCCTGGCTAGTCACATGACACCAATGGGCCACTTGCCACCCTTCAGCCACTCTGGACATATCCTCCCAACTCCTACCCCCATCCACCCATCTTCCAGCATCTCATTTGGACATCCACATCCATCCAGCATGGTTACAGCTATGGGATAGAATTCAATGATTCTCACGGACTTCCAGCACTGGGGGCTTTGCCTAAGATGACAGGAAGGAAAGCCTTTGCCCAGGAAAGAGAATGCAAGGAAGAAAGGAAGGAAAGCAAAAGGGGATCTCGTTCCAGCATAATTCAGCTCCTAGTGCTAAGTGGAAACTTTGCAATGATGGGTCTTCTGCAGAAATGCTTAATGGTGCCTGTTATGCACTTTGCTCCCTCAGGTAAAAGGAGAAAGAGGAACTCATCTGTTTGATACGATACCTGCTTGCCCCAGTGGAAAGGAAAGATGGCCGAAGTAGTGAAAGAAACTGGAGCCAACTTTCCTTTCTGTTTGTTCATTACTGTGAATATTGTAAAGAGATTAGCCATCTCCTGAAGCAGAGGAAGTTCAGTGGTAGCCACCCATGCTGGATTTCTATCTTGGATTGTGTTTTGTGTGGAGGAAAAATGGACAACTTTATTAAAAAAAAAAAAAAATCTACTTTTTAAGAAACCAGTCATAAAAATAAATCATTATTTATTTTGCTCTTGTGTTCTAAAAAGAGCTTCAAAACTCTTGCATGAATTTATGGATCTTTTATTTTATTTTTATTTTGTTTAAAGAAATGTCCAACCTAGTAGAAAACAGTTTTTCTAATTATTATTATTTTTATTGCTTAATGGCTACATTTTTGTTTCTCTTCATTGCTGTTAGATTTTTTTAAAAAAAAATCTACTAGGAAGGGGATGTATGTGAGAGAGGGAAACGGTTGGCTTTAATGTTGGTTACAATAGCCTCAGACATGGATTATTTAGACATAATTTCTGCAATCTCTTTCTTGTTGTGAATATCTTGACGTAAAAGTGTGGCATTCAACAAGAGAACAGATACACTGGACAAATGGCTAAAAGGTTTTCCACAGGGAACAATCTTGCCATGGTTGGAGAGTAAAACAGAGGGAGTCTGGATGTCTTTCTCATCATACTTCTCCTAAGAATGTTTGTGCGCAGCTAGTGGGCTGATAAGGGGCATTTCCACCTCAAACCATTTGGCCTGCCCCAAAGGCCTCTCCCTTGTGCTCTCCAGTGGCAAGTCAGCACAGACATCACGCAGCTTTTCATAACTGATTTCATTGCCTTAGCCCAGACTTCCCCAGCTTGGTGTCCTCTCCCTGGTTAGGTACAGTTACTGTCTCCTCAACCAGCATGATTCATGACCATTCTGCTGGAGAGCAAGGAAGTCCCAAGACTTCTTGCTGCCTGAGGCTGAGAGGGGGATTGCTCTCTCCCCATTTAATGCATAGGAACCAACTGAATCACTAGGTGGACCTTAACAATAATGATGTGGGGCCCCCAACCCTTCACCTCCTTCCATGGCTCAGTCTGCTATGTTGAAAATCTGCAATATCTTGCATTGGGATCCATAAATTATTTTCCAAAACTGCTAGGCATCTCTGCCATTCAGGCTGATGCCAACTGCCTGTATTATGCAAAGACAGTTTAACAAGATAGTGAACTGCCTTATGCAGACCAACCAACCCAGCACTGGCCATTGCAGCAGCTATCCTCTGCAGCTTTTCCTTTCTCTTCTGTAAGATTGTTTAATAGGAGGTGCCAAGTATTGAACCTATGAAACCTTTGATGTACAAAGCATCTATGCTGCCAGGTAGTTGTAGCCCTTTCTCTAGGGCAGTGTTTTTTGACCCTGGCAACTTTAAGGTATGTAGACTTCAACTCCCAGAATTCCCAGCCAGCTTCCTGGCTGGGGAATTCTGGGAGTTGAAGTGCACATATCTTAAAGCTGCCAAGGTTGAGAAACACTGCTCTAGGGGACTGTATTCTTAGATTTAACATATAATTTCAGGTCATGGCAGGAGAAGGAAAACCCTTTTAAGCTGAACAACCCTGAAAGGATCCATCATGGTGGTTCAGTTTAATCTGTTTTGTTAGGAGATTTGCCCAAGATGCATAAAGGTATAGAGCAAACATATTAACACTTTGTCCAAGCAGAGATAGAATTTGCCACCCGTAGGCACGCATGTTGTGACAAATGATCTGCTTGACAAGAGGTGAAAAGCAGAAAGTAAATGAAGATCTGCGAGACAGGGGTAAGAGAAAGATATTTTTGACTCTTCTGACAGGTCAGACGTAGCAACAGCAAGAGAGAGCGATCTGCTCATGGGGAAAATGGGGTATATGGTTTCCTATAGCATATATATATATATATAGATAGATTTGTTTTTAAAGAAAATCACAAGTGTTCAAAAACAAAGTTGTCTCCCATTCTGAAACCATACTGTACGTAAAAAGCTGAAAAATAAAGCTCTTGCCAGTGTGAAATGTATTCTATTGATTGTTATGATCTGATGACTTTCATGATCACGAGGTCCAATATAACATATGATGTACATATTTAGCTATATTTCTGATGAAAAAAAAAATGGCCCCAATTAACAAAGGGGTTTGATAATGTAAATCGCATAAACTTAACTCTGTGGCAAGTTTTTAATTGTCTTTTTTTTCAGTGTTTTTTTTTATTCGAACCCAACTGTATCTTTAACTGCAAAAGTCTGCTAAAAACAAAAATCCAGGTGTACATTGTTTTTGTTTCCTCCTAAATCTAATTCAGTTTTTGGTAAAAGAACAAAGGACCAAGCATTCCAAGCAAAATGCCTTTCCTCGCTTTTCTAGTTTGTGTAGGCATAATGTAGCTGCACTTTGTGAAGAAGTAGAAATGACAAAAAAAGCCCCACAAAACAACAACAACAACCAAAACTGAAAGAAATTCCACCTGGGCTAAATTTTAATTTCTGTTAACCAAGATGGAAATTATTTACTCCTTTTCCTTTATTTGGGTGCATGTGTGTGTGTGTGTGTGTGAGGAAAGGGAATGTTTAACCTATATGGTACAGTTATCCACCTTTTGTAGTGACCAGCTCAAATTCCGTGAGGGTTGGAAGTGGGTGGGAGTGGCTGGGTGAGAGATTGAGGGAGATCATAATGCTAGGAAACAAACCCGCCCAGTGCTACTGCTGCTGTGTCAAAGGCGAGGCCTGCTCATGCCCGCCTTTTAAGAAGACCGAGGCTGCACATCAGGAACGCTTGCTGGACCGAGTCCAAGGTTGACAAAGTGCAATAGATTGTCAGTCACTGCAGCATAGAAGAACCGCAGTCAGGATTTAAATTATTTTGTACTTGTATCAGCATAAAGATTTGGCAGTATTTTCTGTTTTTTTTTTAATTGGCTTAATTTTTGGATTAGTGAACTAAGTTATTGTTAATTATGTACAACATGTTTATATATTGTCTGTAAAAAATGTATGCATCCCTCATATTCCTTCAAGGTGAATACTGCTAAGAATAATAATAATAAAAATTACCCCTTTTTTGTGAAAGCAATTCTTGTTCCACTTCATGCAATCTTAGAAGTTCTTGTTCCTGTGCAGGGGAACCCCGCATATCTGATGCAATAGTATTGGTATAGTGGTAGTGGTGGGGGGATAGAGGTAGGACACCGAAGGATGAAGATGGAACAGAAATGGTTGATTTATTTCTAGAACAAGGTTAAGATTTAAATAGTTTACGTCTGGAAAAGAGCATCTCCCTGTGCCCCTGTGCAATGAAGGTACATTAAAACTTTCTCAATATAGCTCAAGCTGATCCTCAAGAATCCAAGCTAGGAATTGTCTTACTAACTGGCTTAGGCTGTTCTACCTTGAAGGAGGTGGATCAGAAGATCCATGGTATTAAATTGAGGAGTCCTAGAATAAGATGCCCTCTGGAAGTCTCATGCATGCTTCTGGACTTGCCATCTAGTTCCTTGGTCCTGGTGATTTTTCATCTCTCTGTTCTGAGTGGCAGTGATACTGGAACATTTTGTTTAAAGTGTGTCTAAAGTATTCAGAAAAAACAAATTGTAACTGTGCCTAGCAACTTTATTGTTTTGTAAGGAGTCAATGAAGAGATGGAGGAGAAAGACACAGAGAGAGGACCTCTGGGGACTGCTAGAATTGTATTTGATTATCTGTTTTTTTTATGTATTAACTACATTTATAAGGCTGCCAACTCAAACAATGTGACTCTGGGCAGCATACAGCAATGAAAACAAATGATAAAAACAAGAATGCTACATGAGCACAAATGTGGCACTTGTGCTCCTCCAGTGCTCAATCTACTGTCATTAGTTAAAAATGTTAGGAAACTTATGGAATGACTGATATATGTGCCTATTAACTTGAAATAATTCTGAGGTTTAAACTTTAGAAAGTTACTATGTTCATAATAAAACCTAAAATTTCAAAAAAATGAGATTCTGAGTCCCTTAAGCAAAGGAAAATTGTTTACAGACTAAGTAAAGAAATAGTCAAGCATAAAGAAAGCCACATACATTAGAGAGTACGATTCCTCAAATCCAGTGAGCCACAGACAAACAGCACAGCAAGCTGATTTGAGGGCCAGGGAATTTAAAAAATGCTCTGAGAACCACCAGCCCAGGACTTGCTAGTAGCTGATTTTTGTATTAAGCCACTCAGTATAATTGCGGCATTTAAAGATTTGTTTCTATTTATGATTTGAGTTTCACTTGCACTGTTCGTCAGGTATAAATTCCAGGTAGATAACCATTTTAATCTAATACATATTCTGATCGGTGTAATTTTACATTTACATTTTAGAACAATTTCTACTTCTCTGAAAACACAACTAACATTCAAATGCTCCAAGTGTGGATTGGACAGTAATGTAGTTTAGAATTTGGCAGTTCTACCAAGGACATGAGTTTTCATAATGCAACATATTTCATCCTATTTGCTTCTATTGGATGAAATCCAGAGAAGCGGGATGAGCTGGAACTTAATCACAGTCTTAAGCATTTACGACTCTTTTGTCCTAATGGGGATTTCAGTTGTTCCAGCTTTCTTTGGACTGAATCTTTAATATTGGTGCTGCCAATAAGGATGGTCCAGTCTTACCTCCTGCTTCCATGGTGACTTAATCCAGTGTGTGAAAATTATTCCAGTTTCCCCAAAAGCTACTATAGAGTAGCAAGAAATCAGGTAATTATGCAGACTAAGAGCAAATTTAGATATTTTGTAGAACGTAGGGAACTCTAGAAGCATTTTTCTTCGACATCATAGTTCAGGACTGATTTTGGTTGGGCTGTTTCTCCTCAAACTTCCTACTTTTGGGCTGGCAAACAAATGCCACTCTTCTCATAGGAATAACAAAGGCTCCTTAGCTGCTACTCTACAATACAGTTATATTTGTGTCTTCAGCAATAAAACATGGTAAATTCAATGAGACTTGCCTTTAGGAAAATGTATATAGTAGCCTTCCCAAGGCTGGAAGTGAGGATTGACATGCATGCCCAACTCCATCTTGGATTAGTGTTGGTTAGGATGAAATTTAAGTCAGGATTCATTCTCCAAAGCAGAGAACTGCTTTCATTTGGCAGTGCTACCCTCTGGAACATAGAAGCAGTAACTAAATACCTGCACAGCATAACTTTCTTCATAAACTTCACCACAGCTGACGTCTACATCTAGGAATCCAAATAACTCAATGCTAGGTCAGAGGGGGTAGTTTCAAGGCAAGCTTTATACAACCCTATTTAGTTGTTATTGCATTTACCCAGAAGAAAAACAACCCTGAATTTACAACTATTATCCAGGACAAAGGAAGATTAGACAGGAATAACTAAATAAATACATATTAAATTCCTGTGCAACATCCAGCTTCTCTGTCATACTAGAGTGACCCAGTTCCAGCTGAAACCAATCCTAGTTATTTTTTCTTCCCAATAAATGTGTGCATAATGCATTGTATATGTTTGTGCATATATGCCTGTCTTTGTCACTCTCATTCTCACACATACATACAAATATGTATATGTATAACTCACAAACCTTTTCTCCTCCTTCAACAGAAACAATAAGGGGGGGGGGGGGGAATCAGAACAAAAAGTACAGAGGTATGGCCAGAGAAGGGAAGGGTAGAAAAGAAAGAGGTTTTGTTCCATATGCATTGGGTGAGTGTTTGCACAGAGATAGGAAGAGAAGATGAAGCTCCTGCCTCATTAAGAGCAAGAAGGACACTAAAATGCTTTGAGTTCTAGTATAGAGGATGTTCTTCCAGCATGGACTTCTCTACATTATTATTTTCAGGGAGACTGGATCTCCCTCTCAGTAGTGTCAACTTCTGTTTTGCAAATGCAAGACAACTCTTCCACTTCAAATATAATTATTCAATAAATTCTTTCTTCTTCCTCTTTTGTGAAATGGCAATTGCTGTCAATTAGTATATCACTGTACTCCTTGTTAGCACCATAGCTAAATTAAACCAACTTGTCACTATAGACATACCATCTTTGAAAAATCAAGCCATCTTTCTACAATCTGATTTAAGTGTTTTTTTTAAATGTATTTCATATTGATGATGATTGATGATTATGTGCCATCAAGTTGTGCTCGACTCTTAGCAACCACATAGATATTCTCCATGATGATCTGTCCCAAACCTAGTCATTCAGCTCTTCCATCATGCACTCACTGCCACTGTAACTGAGTCCATCCACCTTGTTGCTGGTTGCTCTCTTCCTCTCTTTCCTTCCACCTTTCCCATCATTACAGCCTTTTCCAGAGAGCTGGATCTTTGTATAATGTGTCTGAAGTAGGATAATTTGAACCTGGTCATTTGTATCTCAGGTGAGAACTCCAGTTGATTTGTTCGATGGTTCGTTGGTTTGTTTTCTTGGGTTTCTTGGCTAGAGGCTACATTTCATATAGCATCTAGCAAAACAATGCATCAGCAGGAAACTGCATTGCTTGTTTATTGATTTGAGGTGGGCAGTACTGATATGTATTTATATTCACACATTGCTTTTCTACATTCAAAAGTGGTCTGGATTAAAAAATACAACACTATAATAAAATTAAACATCAAATGCTTTGCAAACAGCTGATAAAACTAAGCAATCTGAAGATAAGGTTCATAAACTGAGAATGTAAAGACTAGAAAGAAAGAGAAACGGGTTTTTGCACATTATCTCAAACCTACAGTGAAAGGTAGATTCTCCCTTGAGTCAAGCTTGATTCCTGATGACTTTGTGGATACATCCATATTGTTTTCCTGGCAATGCTATCCAAGTTGTTTTCCACTGACATTCTCTGGGACATTTTATCTATTTCCTAATTTAGAGCAAATCCAATATCTCTTTCTCTCCCTTTTGGGTAGGGAATTCTGCTATGCTTGTGCACCATTATATCTGTTCTGTTCTTACCAGTAGTCACTTCATGGCCAGCTGGGGCAGTTGAAATATTGACTCCATCAGCTTAACAGATGGGGAAAGGCCCTACACCACTGGACTTAGGCAAAATGGAATGGGTCCAAAGAAGGGCATGTGAATGTGTCCTATAAGAATGTGTCCTACAAGGAGAGAGTGAAGGAACTGAGTATGCCTTGAGAAGAGAAAATTGAGAGTCTACCTGACAGTAATTTTCAAGTATTTTTCAAAATTATGTCCTTAAGTCACATAGAAGACTATGACCAGTTTTCTATCATTTGGTTATTGTGATTTGCTGAGAGTTGTTGAGAGTCGGGCAGCATATACGTTTAATACATTATTATTATCTATAATGTATTAATAATGATCTTAAGTTACATGAAAGTGGATTCTGGTTGAATGTTTGAAAAAAATTAAGTGGTAGGCGCAAAAAGTTAAGAGTAGTTCAACAGTGGAATTACCAAGAGATGTTTTTGAACAGAGATTGGACAGTGTCACAGGTTCGTTTAATATCCAAGGGTGGATTACCCAGACTCAAAGATATTTCCAGAGATACACTGCACACACAGAGGCTTTTCTCTCCCCTTTTATATTGGGGTTTCTTTACCTATCAAATCAATATACACAGTACCAAAAGTGTCCTTCTTTCCACCCAGGTATCCCACCAATACAGTTTTCACCTAACCTATTTTCTATTGCTCAACTTACTCTTATACTACTTTAACTATCAAACTATTACTATCCCTAGAATATCTACTACTATTTCCAGGTACTAATGCTCCTGGCCTTTCCACATGTCTTCACTGCTACTCTCTCCCTTGCTTCCTTCTGCCTCGCCTCACCTCTCCACATCCAGCATACCAACACACCAAAACACCCACTACTACCACACCCAGCTGTTCCACACATAGGGCTTTTTATACAATCTCTCCCACATTTGGATGCTGGGGTGTTTTAGAATTAAAGGGGCAGGCACACAATTCCAACTGCTGCTTTTCCAAACCTTCTTTCCACATACCTCCTTTATTAAAAAAACTACTAACATGTAAGTTGTTTTTTTCCTTTCGTCTTTGTTCTCTCTTTCTTCAATTCTCAGGAGGTGAGGGCAAGTTCAGTATCTTCCCCGAATCTTGAAAACACTCCTGTTCTGCTGTCCTGCTTTATGGGTAATGCTGAATTTGTAGGGCTGCAATGAGAGATACCACCATGTCAATCTTGGATTTGTATCTTTCATCTGTTGGAGCCACTTCAGAGGCTGGTGGTCTATGATTACTGTAAACTCTCTACCCCATAGGTAGATTCAGAAGGTTTAGATAGCCCATTTGATGGCATATACTTCCTTCTTGATGGTACTATATTTTTGTTCCTGAGGGAGTAATTTTGTCAAGATATAACTGATTGGATGGGCTACTCCATCATAATTTTGTATGAGTACCGCACCCAATCCTACATTGGAAGTCTCCACTTGTAATTCAAATGGCTGATTAAAGTCTGGACTGCATAATATTGGTTTATCGCATAAGACTTGTTTTATTTTTTCAAAGGCCTCTTGACAATTTTCTGTCCACCTTATTTTGTTAGGTTCTGTCTTTTTTGTAAGCTCTGTTAGAGGTTGCGCTAATGTGGAAAAGTGTGGTATGAATAGTTGGTAATATCCAGCTAATCCAGGAATGATCTAACCTCCTTCTTAGTTTTTGGAGGTTCTACTTTCTGTAAAGTTTCCACTTTTCTTTGTTCCAGTTTAACTTCTCCTTTTCCAACAATAAATCCCAAATAACGGAGTTCCCAAAAACCCAAATGACACTTTTCAGGATTTATATGTAAACCAGCCTTCTTTAGATTGTCCAATACTAATCGTATATGCTCAAGGTGTTCTTTCCAGGATTTTCTCTATATGAGGATGTTGTCTAAGTAAGCTGCACACCACTTGTCCCTTCCTGGTAATATTTGATCCATTAACCTCTGAAAGGTTGTAGGTGCTCCATGCAACCCAAATGGCATACAGTTGAATTGGAACAGTCCATGCGGTGTGGCAAATGCTGTTTTCTCCTTGGATTGGTCGTCCAACAGAATCTGCCAATATCCCTTTGTCAGAACCAACGAGGTAAATACTCAGCACCGTCTAGTCCATCCAGGAGATCATCTATTCGAGGCATTGGATAGCCATCAAATTTGGCTTCCCTATTTCGTTGTCTATAGTCCACACAGAATCTTATCTCCCCATTTGGCTTTGGCACTAAGACCACTGGCGAAGACCAATTACTTTCAGAAGGTTCAATAATATCCACATGAAGCATCTTGTCTACTTCCATTTTCAACATCTCTTTCAACCTTTCTAGTACTCTATAGGGCCGTTGCCGAATAGGCTGAGTGTTACCCATGTCTATTCGGTGTTTCACTTTATCTGTCAATCCCGGTTTTGTGGTGAACATTTCCTCATAATCCAACAGTAATTTGTTCAACTCTTCCTGTTGACCTTTGGTTAGGTCCATGTTTAGGTCAACCTTTCCACAAGGTGGATATAAGATAACATCCCATGCTTGGTCCACAGATTCAGGAGTCTGTTCCTTCAAAACTAGTAATGCTAAGTCAGAATCTGTTCTTTCATACCATTTGTGCAACAGGTTAGCATAATATATCTTTTTCTTCCTATTTTCCATGGTGATTTCATAGTTGACTGGTCCAGTGCATGTTGCCACAGTATAGGGACTCTGCCATTTTGCCAACAACTTGCTCTCCTTGCTTGGTAGTAATAGTACTACTTGCTCTCCTACCCTAAACTGTTTTCCCTTCAGACCCTTATAGAGTTTCTTTTGTTTCTCTTTGCCCCTTACCATATGTTCTTGAGCTAGCTTTCCTAACATTTTCAACTTTTCCAGTTGCACTAGGAGATACTCTATGACATTCTTAGACCCTTCAGTCCTGTCACACCATCCTTCCCTAATTACATCCAAAATTCCCCTAGGCTGCCTTCCATACAATAATTCAAATGGACTAAAACCTGTGGATGCTTGTGGTACTTCTCTGTACGCAGACAAAAGAAACGGTAACCAAACATCCCAGTGCCTGGAGTCTTGGCCTGTGTATTTTTTTTTAATATAGTTTTCAGCATTTGATTAATCCGTTCTGTCAGCCCATCAGCTTGTGGATGATAAGGACTAGTACGAATGCCTTTAATTCCTAACTCAGTATATAGATATTTAAGTAATGCTGATTGGAAGTTGGTTCCTTGATCCGTAAGAATCTCTCTTGGTATACCCACTCTACTGAAAATCTTTATCAGTTCCTCAGCTATTTGTTAGGCAGTTACACTTTTTAATGGGATTGCCTCTGGGTATGTGGTGGTGTAATCACATAGGAAAAGAATATACTCATTTCCTTTACTTGATCTAGGCAACGGTCCCACAACATCCATAGCAATCTTGGTAAATGGCATTGGGATGAGAGGAACTGTGTCTAATGGTACTTTGTCCTGCTCCCTTTTTGATTTTACCAGTTGACAGGCAGAGCAAGATTTACAGAACTGTTCTACAATCCTTGCTAATCCCTGGCCGATAAAATCAATCAAGGATTCTGATTGTAGTCCTATCCCTTCCCATGTGTCCTGACCATGGGTTCTCATGAGCTAACTCTATGATTGGCTTACGATACTCTTGGGGAACTACAACGTGTTCAATTATGTCTTTTGTCACTGGATGAAGTCTGATTCTAAATAGTAACCCTTCCTTTTCCTGAAACCTAGGTGTACTTTCTCTGTCCCCCTCCTCTTTTGCTATCTGCCAACAGTGATTCAGAGTAGGATCTTTTTTCTGTAACCACCCTAAATCAATATCCCATTCAGGGGTCTTTAACCCTATAGGTTTCCTTCTGGCTTTATCTGCCTTTCTTATTACTTTCTCTTTTCTTGCATAGCCTACTTTCCCCAATAAATCCGAATGGCTAGGAAGAAGTACAGGTTCACTCTTTGAACCTCTGCCTGTTTCTCTTCCTCCTTTGCCTAAGCCCTAGTAGTTATCCCCACCACTGTAGCCTTTTCCCTACAACTTTTTGGGTTAAACCATCCCTCCAGGATTGGAAAATCCATTCCAAGGACCAACTCACCGGGCAACTTAGGGACAACCCCAACTACCATTTTCTTCTCTATTCCTTTTGCCTGCACCCCAGCCTTCACTAACTCCACCATCTCAGTTTGTCCAAACACACTTGTGAGTGGCTCTTTACCAATACAAACCATCTTTTTTACTAAATGAGGCTGTACTAGGGTTCTTCTGCTTCCAGTGTCCACCAAACCCTTAACAGTCACTCCATTAACCTTAGCAGGAACCTTAACCTGGTTCCCAGTGGTGCATGAACAACAGCAGATGCTCCTTTCTTTTTCTGAATCCAACACTCCCTAGCCAAATGACCTTTCTTTCCACAATTATAACAACTGATCTTACTACTCTTTTCCTTCAAGTTAGGAGTCAAAGTTTTTTAACACATTCCTCTCTGACCCCTTCCTGCATCATTATGTTCCTACTCTCCAGTACAGGCTTCCTTTCTTTTTCTTTCCTTACTCCTTTCAATTCCTCCTCTGCCTTGCTAGCTGCCAAGTAGTTCTCTGCTAATTCAACTGCCTTGAGACCTGTTTTAGGATGATGTTCTTGTACCCACAACCTTACTTTGGAAGGGAGTACATGAAGAAATTGCTCAAGAATGACTTCCTCCACCACTTCCTCTTTACATCTGGCTTTAACCATTTCCTTCCTAAATCTTTCAGAAGAGCCCATAACTCCCAAACACCCTCCTGGGAGTTGAATACATAACTTCTAAATCTTTGTTTATACATATATGGAATCACACCATATCTATACAAAACTGTTTCCTTCACATATTGATAATCCAATATATCTTTAGCTGGGAGACTACTATATGCTCTCAAAGCTTTCTCTGACAGACTAGAAGACAGACTAGCTACCCTTTTGTCCATTTACAGGACGTAGCCTCCCTCTCAAACATTGTAAAATAAGCCTCTGTCTTCCTCATCAGTCAATTTGGGAATTTTCATATCCTTGGGTCCTCCACTCCCCCTTTCCACAAGTGTAGGGGTATGTGCTCCACCTGGGGACTGTATCTCTTTAAAGAGATCTAGGAGCCCTTTAAATTCCTCCCTCCATGCCTCTCATTCAGCTTTTTCCCACTCCAGCCGATCCCTTCATTCTGCCTCCCTCAAGAGCCTGTCTTCCTGTTGCAACATTCCAACAACCAGGTTTGCCCAGGCTTCTGTTCCTAGCCCTTTTTCTGTCTTTTCTATTTTCCCGTTGGGTTTAACCACTGGCCTACCCTGTATCTCTGGTGATAGCCTCCTCTGTGGGTGTAGGAGTTTCAGCCCCTTCTGCCTTTTCCATTCTGGTTTGTTTTGTAAAGGCTCTAGTATGGGGTCTGGTTTCAGCAGCAAGTATACTGGCTAAGGTTTGTACAGTTTGTGTTCTACAAGGCCCAAACCCTTTGACAACCAAAGCCTTCCTTTTCATCTACAGTGTTCAAGGAATCCTGAGAGTCTAAACAAACCCACCTTCCTTAAACCTGGATTGGAAAACTTAGTTGGATATCCCAGTTAATTTGAATATCCCACTTCTGCCACCACTTTTGTCACAGGTTCATTTAATATCCAAGAGTGGATATACACTGCACACACAGAGGCTTTTCTCTCCCCTTTTATATTGGGGTTTCTTTACCTATCAAATCAATATACACAGTACCAAAAGTGTCCTCCTTTCCACCCAGGGGTCCCACCAATACAGTTTTCACTTAACTTACTTTCTATTGCTCAACTTACTCTTATACTACTCTAATTATCAAACTATTACTACCCCTAGAATATCTACTACTATTTCCAGGTACTAATGCTCCTGGCCTTTCCATATGTCTTGACTGCTACTCTCTCCCTTACTTCCTTCTACCTCACCACTCCACATCCAACATACCAAAACACCCACTACTACCACACCCAGCCGCTCCACACAGGGCTTTTTGTACAATCTCTCCCACATTTGGATGCTGGGGTGTTTTAGAATTAAAGGGGCAGGCACACAATTCCAGCTGCCTCTTTTCCAACCTTTCCTTCCACAGACAGCCATCTGTAAGGGACAGTCTACTATGGAATTTTACACTGAGTTCTTCCAACTCTATGGATTCCATGATTCAGAGTTATTGTATAGTTTTTGAGACCCTGAACCTTTAGGCTATTACAAGCCTACTTTCTTTTCAACTCACTTTTTCCAGAAAAATGGTTTCTGTCTGTTCAGAGTCCTGACATTACTTGTCTTTGGATCCCATTGTTGAGATTTATGTTTTAAGCTATGCTTAATGAACATGACTTAAAGACCACATCAAACATCTAGTAGATTAGGTTACAGGCAGTATTTGATGTCAAAACACAGGAAAAAGATTCAGAATTTTTAAAAGACTCACCTTTTGGGATTTTGTTTTGTTTTGACTGCTGTGCTTGATTCTTTTAATATAACAAAGATGCCTTATAAAATAATAGCTTAGTATTTCTTATTTTTATGGATAATATCACTGTTTATCTGCCACTGTCTGAAATAATGCCTTCTCTTTGGTGGTAAATTTAGTAATGCAAACTTCTTAAATTAATTGGATGGCCTATAAATGGTTATATCAGGATTTTGTTCTTTATTTCCTTGACAAACATATATCACTTAGATCTTGAAAACTAGAAAAAAAGATGGTAAAGAAATCACACAGTGCTAAGCATATAAATCAAGGGCAAATATCTGGATCTCCCTCTCTCTTTCCATTTCTTATATTAATTTTCCATTGGTGAAAGATATCAGATTTTGTTAGTCCCTACAAATTAATTTAAAAAAAAGTGTAGGATGGCCAAGAGTCAGTCTCACTTCCTGTGAACAATGACCCTGACCTGTAGAGTGAGAAAGGAATGCAGATGCTCCCTTCTTGCACTTTCCTTTCAGAGTATTATGAAGGAGCTGGGGACCAATTAGTGCTGACCTCAAGGGGCAGCTTTGGGGAGAGAGTAAAGTAAGACTGTATGGGTACTTTCAAAGAAACATTTAAGATGGTGAAGCCACCAACATGTAATTTGTGGATGGATGTATATATATGCATTATCATTATCATCATCATCATTCTGAACCAGTCCATTGCCGGATGAAGACCTCTTCACTGAAAATTAGGAACTGTAATCTATCACACTGGTCTAGTGCGGGTTGGTAGATAAATGTTTTTTGACTTCCCAGTTTAGGGCTGAGAGAGAGAGTGACTGGTCCAAAGTTACCCAGCTGGCTTCCATGCCTAAAGGAGGACTAGAACCTTCATCTCCCTCACCACCTTAACCACTACACACCACATGGGGCTGTCATATATTTCTATCTATCTATCTATCTATCTATCTATCTATCTATCTATCTATCTATGTGACACCTTCATAGATAAGTTATGGCATTTCAAAATAATTCCAAGAGGCCTATTTCACCCCTTTGACTGTAGATCTTGATCTCAACCCAACTCCCTGTGTCCTCACAATCTGCAGGTTTTGAGAAGGTAAGCTGATTAACTCTTGGTTCAGTTCCTACTCCTGCAGTTATTTCCAGGGCAAACAGTTTCTCACTGGCAAGAAATCTGACCTTTTTTCATCTCCTGGCTCCTCAGATCTCTCTCTCTTCACCCCTCCCCATTCTCTATGTTTATTTGGAGTGGTGGCTTTTCTGCCTTCCTGGTTTGTCACTGATCTCTTTCCCCCCACCCCAGTGAAAGATAAGGCAGTGAAGAAATAAGGTGGGGGGGCTGGCTGGAGTGCTGATTTTCCCACTGTCCCATTGCCCACCCAGATGGCATTTCCTTTCTCCCCCTTCCTCATCCACACTAGCTCCAGAGAGGAGAGAGAGAAGGACATGTAGAAGGGAGCATGTACCTGCACGATAATGGAAATGGGGCAAGGGCAGTGCTCTACATGTCAGACAATTCAGAGAGATATCACAACTTCCAAGAGAGAGGCTTGGTTGACCTAAAAGTTGTCTTCAGAGAAACCCTTTGGGATCATAAAGAGATGTGGAGCCCATTTAAGAGCCAACACAGGGAAGAGGTTGAAGTGTAGGACTGGGTGAGGTTACTCCAGGTCCAAGTCCCCCCTCAGTGGATCATTTTGGCTAATCACTATCACTTGGTCTAACCTATCCCACAGGGAACTAAGGACATTGCTTTGGGGTCCTGGAGATCTACTATATATGTAACAAATAGATGTAAATAACTAACAGCTATTGATATGGCTACTGAAAGGTGTCCAGCTGCAGTTTCTTGAGAAAGAGGCTGCTCTTCATCTAATTGTGGCAATTGATGACTTTCCACCAGTGCTGCTATTCTCACAAAGATCCTTCACAGAAAGCCTCTGAGCTATGGCACTTGGTTCTTCTCTTTGCTCCAGAAGATATGAAGCTGGGTATACTGTGGGTATGCATTTATGCACATATGCATCAGCCTTACGTAGCACCTACAGAGCCAGGATACTTGTGGGGCTGGTCTCTGGTGGTTTTTTGTTCATTCCACCAGATCTGACAGGATGGTGTAATGGTATGTGAGAAAGACCTTGGGAGCTGCCAAGGGAATAGTCAGATAAGAGACAGCATTGCCCGCAGCTAGATAATGGGTGGGGAAGAGGCTCAGAAGAGACCCTCCCTAGTCTTTTGGGCTGTAAAAGAGATGTGGGGAGGGGAGAACTGTGCTTTCATACTTGTAAGATTCTGTCAGTGTAGCTTTACAATGAAGTAGAAATAGCTCATCTGGTTGTGGTTCCTATCTGGTTTACCCTGCAAGGCTGACAGATGGGCAAGAATGCTCCAGGCCTCTTCTGTGAAGCCAGGTAATCTCCCAGGACCTAGGAGGGAGCCTTTTGGTCATGGTGCCCACCTTGTGGAACAGCCTCCCCTTGAGGCTCATCAGCACTTCAGACTTGGCTGGACTTTGGGAAAGCCTTGAGAACCTGGCTCTTCCCTTGGCTTAGGACCAGGATTTTATTGGAGCTCGGTTTGGGGTTTTGCTGTGGGGTTGATGGTTTTTACTTGGCTTCTTCTATTGTCTTTTCTATTGTCTTGAGATGTATCTATTTTTCTGGTTAGCTGCCAGAGGTTTTTTTTTTTTAGCTTTTTTTATCCCACCTTTATTATTTTTATGAATAACTCAAGGTGGTGAGCATACCTAATACTCCTTCCTCCTTCTATTTTTCCCACAACAATGACCCTGTGAGCTGAGTTGGGCTGAGAGAGAGTGACTGGCCCAAAGTCACCCAGCCAGCTTTCATGCCTAAGGTGGGACTCACTGTCTCCTGCTTTCTAGCCTGGTGCCTTAACCACTAGACCAAATTTCAGATGGGTGACCATATAAATTTGCATAATAAATCCCAGTGTGCTTAATTCAATAATTAAACATTTCAAGAATCTTGTTGGTTTGTTTATGTGTTCCCAGATTGATTTAGAACAAATCAGTAAACATAGTGGCTCCTCTCTAAGACTAAAACTAAAAAAAAATCCTCATCAATAAATGGGATAAATAGAATGTAAGAAGTGGTGTTTCAAAAAAACATTAAAAAAAAAAGTTAACTGTGTGGAAGTATTTGTTTGTTGCAAACAATGACCCTCCAGCCATGTATAAAAGGTAGGGCTGTTTAATTCTTTGAAAACTGGTAGACAGAATGTGCCGAAGGGTAACTGTATCATGTCAATGTGGCTTGAAATCAGAAATAACTCATCAAGTGGCATTATGCCTTTATTTCAACCTAAACTGGAATAGTGTGGGAAATTTTAAAGTAAAATGCGTTATTATTCCATATGTCCAAGGCCTCTAGACCCTTTGTGAGAATTATCACAATTTGGGTGCATCTGAACTGGGAATAAAGTTTGGGGTGAATGGATTTTACCTCAGCAACAACTTTGCTGTTTTTAATGTTTATAAACTTGATTTCTTTTAAATTTTCTAACTTCAAATTCCAACTTTAAGAATTCTGTTTTAAGAATGACATGTAAATATACCTGGTTTAAAAGTTAAATACCAAACCTCAAATGTACTGCATTTATTTGCATCTGGTTACAATACTTTTTCTATTACATATAAGCCTGTCTTCTCTGTGTTTAAGAAATTACAGGCAATCCTTAGAAGTAACACAGTGAAAATACTTAGCCTGTTTTCACCTCATTTATACTCTTGTTGAATGCCTAGCAGTTGTTTACCTACATAACAACTTTCTGAGATGGAGAGATGCTGAAGCTCAGGAATAATGGCTTATTAAAGGTTAGTGTTAATATCTCAAGGTAGAGCATTCAGTGCTTCATAACTTACATTGTTTAGTCCCATTTAAAAATAAAGGTTTAGAAATGAATAGCTGTAATGGAAGAGGTGATCTCTCTTCATCCTTCTACCAGCTTCCTTGTGATGTAATCCAAGACGCAGGGAATTTAACATCCTAGGATTGTTCCAAACCTAGGCTTCCTCACAAGGGCCTTTCTTTCCCTCTTATCCTTTTCTAGGGATCCACAGAGCAACCCAAGTCCTTCTGAAAGCCTCAAATATAGGCCAAGCTATTCAGTTGTTCTTGAATACTGTCCATGTTAACTGATCATAACAACACCCTCAGCAGCCACATTTATTATTGCTAAGTCAATGGGAATAGAGATGATATAATATTTCTATGTGTCACTGAAAAAGCTGGGGACAAGGATGACTGCATTTGAATGTAAGACTCAACTATAATTCAGTGAAAGGGTGGGAAATCTCCCCCCCCCCTCTCTTGGGACAAATTGATTAGGGATGACATGCCAGTGAAAGGCAAGTCTGGAGCCAAAATACCTTTCCTCTCTCTTTTCATTACTTCCTTCTCTCTCCTTGAGTGAATTATGAGGAGGAGAGAATACTTGAAGGGAAAAATCAAAAGGTGGGAGAGGAGCAAAATCTCCTATGCAAATTATCCCTCTGAGGCTGTTTATCTCCAGCTGGAATTACATCCAATTCCAGAGCTGAACTGGGGAGGTGGGGAAGGGAAAGGAATTCAGATCAGCTGGGAAGGCAGATTTGCAGGGAAGAAATGCAGGCAGAAGAAAGGTTGAGTATTGGTGCCAGACAAGGTGAATAGGCAGCTAACTCACCCCGTGCTCTGAGTTTCAGATCACAACAATTGCTCCTTAGAAGCAGGTGTACAGTACTTCCCGGCAAGACTCCTCAGCCTGAAGGTTCTTTATGAAAAGTGGGATATAAGTGAAGTGATTTCATTATATAGCTTTCTCCTGCACGTTGTGCCACATGCCTGTTTTCTTAGATGCAAATAAGTTTAGATATAAAAAAAGAGCAGGGCTTAATAGATTCAGCCGGCTTTATAGCTCTCTTCATTTTAGCTTATCATCAGATGTTTTAATAAATCCTGCACCAACATGGTTGTATGATTCTTGGCAGCATTTGGACAGTGGTAACTGCAGTGATGGATTTGTTTCATTTGGGGGTACAAAGGGGAAAAAGAGGCCTTGGTAAGGCTTTTTTTTTTTTCTTCTTCCTGTCAGCCAGTCTCATTTCTGGGTTGATGTTTACATAACAAGGCTGAATTTACAGGTTATGCTCAAGACTAGGTTCCCACAGAGCAAAGTCAACTTTTGTTCCTTTTTCCAAATATCAATTCTGGATTAGTTCTTCAAACTAAGAACATGCGGGGGGGGAGGGGAGGTGTCAAACAAGTCAAGATGGTGGCCTCAGTTGCACCGACACCTGCAAAAAGGGCTGGGACTTGGTGCGGTTGTGCCTGCCATCCTGACTTGTTTCATACCTCCCCTGGCTGCAGTCTTGCACGGGGCTAAGCCCTTCTCCCTTTTCTCCATCTTCTCAGGTGCACAGAACCTCTATCTGAATTCTTTCACAAACACCAATCATCCCCAGCCATTGACATCTTACAGCTTTTAAGTTTGCCAATATTTTTTCCATTTAGGCTCCTTTGCTTGCAAGAACTGCAGGACAGGCAGAAATGCAGCAAATATGGCATCCTTGCCTCTTTGTGCTGGAGGATATTGCACTGTGCTGTTCAGATGTAAAAGAAACAGGGCCAAAAAAAAAAAAGTTATCCCTAAATGTGGAACTATGTAATCTTCCATTCCCATTCCCAAGGAGTTTTATTCATTATCTGTTTTTCTGTGATCAAACTGATGCCTGCCATCAGATGAGTACAGATAAAGCTGTTTGTGACTACCTAAACCCCAAGTTTCCTGTAATTATTTGGGCAATCATTATGACCAACAAGAGAGGTCTTATTACACTGTTTTGATACATCTCCTGTGCATCTGTCCCTTTTTTGTGTGTGTGTGTGGGGGGTTGTTCACACTTAATCTAGCTGAAGTTTACAGCAAATCAAAGTCATCCACAGGCAGGGATTGTCTAAATATGGAAAACAGGAAGTGAGTAACCTCTAACAGGAAATAGTTCATCTGATGGAGGCCAAGACCTAAGTTCCAGTGCTTTTAAGAACCACTTGGAGTAAAGCCAGACTATGAGGTTGGGGAAAATACTTTAGTGCAATGGATTCTGGGTTTCACAAAAGGGAATTGCTTGTGGAAAGGTTTATTAATTAATTGCTAATTTTACAGTTAAGGTGCATTTTAAAAAAGTGGGGGGATGGGATTAAAGCTTTTTTGAAAATGAAAAATAGTTTATTCTTGTTAAGAATTCAGTAGATGACAGAACAGATTTGGTAGACCCAAGAACTTATTGCATTCTTTACATGAAACAAGAACCAAAACAATGCTGGCTGGGGAATTCTGGGAGTTGAAGTCCACATATCTTAAAGTTGCCTAGGTTGAGAAACACTGTATTAGGATGCAACAGAGCTCCACCTGTATCTTAAAAATGCAGATCAGTTTGGAAGAAAATATGATATTTAGTTTAGGGCAAGGGACACTTTGCTAATCAAGGGTCAATTAATGCTTCCTAGCCTGGAACAAAATTGCTTGTGGAGTTCTTGGGGCTCTCTGAGCTGAGAATTGCTTGTGTTGAAGCTGGGTTCATATGCCAGGATCTTGATTTCTCTGTCTCTAAAAGGAGGCAAACAGGAACTCTCATATTACTTGACTGATATACTTTTCTGCTTTGAGCACATCTGAATGTATTTTGATCTGTACTGCTTATGTATCCCTGCTATAGAGGCTGCTCTGAGAATAAATGAAAAGATTATTCTGGAATAGCCGGCAAAGAATAAGGTGGAATTAAAACTGAGTCCTCCAAGTATGCAGCTGATCTTTTGCTCTCTTTATCTGTAGAACTGATAATGCTCAAGTTGCAGAAAGGAAGAATCAAAACTTTGCTCTATTATGCAGATGAAGTGAATTCATTGGAGTTCTGACTATCTTTCTAGATAAGCCCCTCCAAAAGACACTTTACCTTCTAAAATAACATGGATGGATTGGCTGAACTTTTGGGATACTTGAGGGTGAAATATTTGAGTTTTCTGATTCTCTTTGCTGCCATCTAAAGTTGTCTGGATTTTTGCAGCCCAGATATGGTGACCCTACATTATCTTCAGTGTTGGAGCTAGTAAGTCTCTCAAGAATTAGGAGTGGGAAGAATATTTTATTTTATTGTGTTTGTGTTATCACTGTTTGCATCTTAACTAAATTTACCATGCCTTTTTGACTTAGAAGACCAGAGTTAAAAAGTAAATGCTAGCACTGCTTTTCTTCAATAATTTTTCAAACCACTTGCTTTATTCTATTTTTTGAAAAAGTACTGCTAATTGTTAAACCATATTTGCAGGGCTACAAGTTCCTGATCAGATCTCCTTTCTCTGGTTGGGAGAATTCATGCCCTGTCCTTTTAATCCCCCACCCCCAATTTGTCTTTAATTGGGCTGGGGTTGCCCACCACAGTGAATGAAAGAGATGGGCCTTGTCTCAATAAGGCAGTCTGACCACTGCAAACATATGCAGACAGTGAGCTTTCCAAGACTGTGAAATAGTGCAGTTGCTTTGATTCATGGCTGAGAGAATAATAAAGCTAGCTATCACCCAGCAGATCTGGGGTGTTAAACAAGAAGCCTGTAATTGCCAGGAGTTGCAGCTGGCCTTGGAACCATCAGCCTGCCAAGTTGGGAAGGCCCACCTGTTAGCTATGCCTGATTAATGGCTTTGATGCCCTTTTCTGTGCAATAAGTACCTGTAGCTTTTCTCCTTTGCCCCTTATTAGCTTCCTGTGTCACTAAACTTTTCTTTTTTACACCTGAATCTTGTGTAATCAAACATAACATAGCTTGGTCATGTGTGTGTGTTTGATTTGGTGCCAGTTGTCAGAAAGACAAGGGGATAAAGTTGAGGCGTCTTTCTTTCTTTCTTTCTTTCTTTCTTTCTTTCTTTCTTTCTATCTATCTATCTATCTATCTATCTATCTATCTATCTGTCTATCTCTGTCCTCTTAGTTCTGAGGTTGGGCACGGAGGGTGAATAAATAGGTTTTGCGCTGAACCGAAGCAAGTGAAAGACTGATGGGTATCACTTTCCCTTAACTGACAACTGCCTTGAAGCAGCACCTCATCATCATCTCTCTCTCTCTCTCTCTGGGAAAGGCAAAGTTGGGTCAAGTAAATTGGGTCAAGGCAAAATTGGGGCATGTAAATATACCCAAAGAGTACTGGGATAAAGTAACACAGCCAGACTTTCCTGCTTTGGATACCCTTCAGATGTGTGAAATTCAACTCCCAGAATTCCCCACCCACATGGCCACTGCAGAGAATTTTGGGTATTGAAATCCACACAACTGGAAAGCACCCAGGTTGAGGAGGGTTATCTTATGCATCAAGAAATAACCTGAAAGCTTTTCAGAAGAGAGGATCTACATAGCAGAGAATTAAAAGAGGGCCTGATTCCCTGAGGCAGAAGGGCTTTAAAAGAGAAAAGCTCCAGTATGGTAATTTCTTTTTCTTATTTATAATGCAAACCCATATATGGGATTTTTGAATACTAGGGCCTTCCAGATGTCTTTAGCTACATGTTGGTCAAGGAAGTTGGTGATGGGAGTTTGAAGCCCACACGCCTGGAGGGTGAGCAGTTGCAGAACACTAATGTGCAACTCTTCCCCTGAAGTAGCTACATGGAAGTAGTAGCTATGCATAAAATCACACTGTTAAAAACTTTTTTTAAAAGAAAGAATTGTTTATAAATAGCCATTATAAGATCCCTTTGGTTGCAAAGTCCTTGGCAGCCAGTAACTACTTTTGTCTAGAGATGCACTGCATTATTTTTGAGACTGTGATACCCACCCATTCCTACATTTGTCCTCTTTCACCCATCTGCTAACCAAGAGTCGCTCTGCTTAGGAGATTCCACTACTGTATTTCAGCTCCAAAGGCAGGCTTGGAGGATATATTATCCTATTTTTTCCCCTTTCATATTTTAAGTGGGCCGAGTGCCCAGAAATGAGTGAAATAATTAAAGAGGACAAAAGATCACCATTTTAGTTCTCTTTCTCTTCAGTCTGAAACAAAACTTTTCTTCCTATCACAGTCTGCCAGTTTAAAAGATTGAATGAGAAAAAACACAAGGAAGACCAGGCTGCTGTTCTCCTACCTGGGGAATCAGTGTTAAAAGTGAAGATGTCCTTCCATTCACAGAGCAGTAACCCATGAAGCTCGCTGATGAAAAACATAGATGAGGAAGTTATATACCATAATTTAGGAAATATACATGCGCAACACACTTATTTTTAGTCTGTCCAAATATATATAATACAGAAAAAGAAGAAAAATTTATTGTTGTCAAAGACCAGTGCATACAAAATTCAATAATGTAAAACAGGTTAGGTGTATATGAATAATTGCAAATCACAAAAGAAACTGGATGTATCAATTCACCATGTATTTTGTAAATGAGAAAATAAAATTTAGCCATAGTTAGAGTAATGTGGTCATGTGTACTTGAAAGTAAAAACTGTAAATAAAAATAGAATGGTTAGCAAATGTATTTAAATGTGGGGTTATCAACTCTGAATGTGTGCCAGCTTATAATGGGTAGTATAATAAAATGTGTTTTACAGCTTCAATAGCCCCTTTGCTGCATGGGCAAAACTTTAGTCCATATGGAATGCCTTTGTTTCTCCTTTCTAAGAGTGCTGTAGGAAGGGCATTGAATTGGGCCAGAGAGAATACTCTCCTTCGTTTAGGGATTGTGATTTGGCTGACATGTCTTGTAGGTCTAAAGAGAGCAAAGAGGCTACCTAGGAATATATCTTTGGGAAGAGATGCCAGGTCTAACTCGCTGCCTCAGAGCTGCTATTGCACTCTTGTACCTGAGTGTGCAAAGTTGTCTTAAAGAAAATCCAGGAGCTCCAATTTTTTGTCTATTGCTTTGCACCAGGATGGGACCAAATTATCAATATGAATTTGAGGTGTCAGACCTGCAGGGGCAAAGGATATTGTGGCCCAATACCTAATAATGTGTAACCAAGCATTACTCTCAATCTTACTGATGCCAGCTTCTGAGCGAAGAATTGCACTGGAAACACAGCAGGGACTTGGAATATGTTTCTCAGAAATTTGGTCTGGACTCTTTCTAGAGGAACAAAATAACTATGAGGGCCTAAACAGGCACCAAATAGCAGCTGTGCTCTAACTTTAGTTGAATACATGCAGAATGCAGCAAAGATAAATAATGCCCCTTTAATATAGAGGAATGATTACAATGCTGTAGGCCTCTCTGGAGGTTTTGTGCTACATATTCCCGGTACAGTAGGTCATGGCATGAAAAACTATGCCTAGGTATTTAAATGATTTAACCTGCTCAATAGGATACTGTAATTATTTAATGTCCAATTATGCCTTTTAGGACATTTCACATTTTAAAATATAATATACAGGTAGGTAACACATCTCCTGGGTCCTTCTGCTTCTCCCTAGATATGTAAAAGTAGCAAGGCAGTAGAAGGATTCAGCAGAAAAGAGGCTGAAGGATCCCTGATAATTGATTATAAAACCTTATATGGTTCTGGACCTGGATATCTAAGAAACCACCTCCGTCAAGTAAGTTTGCCCATCTGATCCCCTCTTGTCATGAGGTGGGAGCTCACCTTCTCTACGAGGATGGCCCCCACTCCCCATGGCCTTCCAGAAACTTGTAAACACTTGGCTTTTCTAGAAGGCTTTTAGGATGAATTACTGGAGTCATGGGCACCAGAATTTGTTGTTATTGTTTTATTATTGTTAATTATTGTCATGTTGCATTACTATTTTATTATAATTCATATCTTTATATTGCCTATAGTCCATCTGGACTGAGGTGTTAGATAAATTTCATAAATAAATGAAAAATTCCAGTTTGTTTGCATATCTTGTTTGATATTGATCCAGTGGAAAATTGGCTGATTTAGCTGTGGACTGAGCTTTTTTTTTTTATAATTTAAGAATTTTCAGTCCAGTCTTCTGTGGACCATTAAATAGCTGATTGATTGATTGATTGATTGCCATCAAGCCATTTGTTGATTCTTAGCAATCACATAGATAGATTTTCTCTGTAATAGTCTATCCCTAACCTGGATTTTCAAGTCTTCCAACTGTGCATTAATCACCATCGTAACTGAGTCCATCCAGCTTGCTGCTGGTCATCCTTCTTTTCTCTTTTCTTCTACCATTCCCAGCATTAGAGCCTTCCTCAGAGAGTTCCCACGTTGTGGTTTAGCATGTTAATGCTAATCTAGGAATGTAAATGAGTGGGCTGAGTATTTGAAGGGTGGGGAGGAATTCAGTATGCAGGATTTGGAGCAAGTAGGATGATCAGATGCAGCATCTGATCATTTTCAAAAAATTATGGCACAAAAGGAATTTCAGCTGTTTTTTTTCCACTCATAAAATAAATTGCACTTGCCTATGTTCCTATTCTGCTCAAACAGTTGTGGAATGTGAGTTTCTATGGGCTAAGCTGTTTGCACTACCGTTATAGATTCTTCAAAGTAAAGCTTGGCATGGATGTTCATGTTTCATGATCATACTGACTGATCCTACTTCAGACCATGCTGGATTCCACAATCCAAGTTCCATTAGCACCAGCATTTATGCACAAGACTAAATTTGTATTGTGTAAAAATGGAGAGTACATGTAATGAATTCCAGAGGCCAAGTCAAAATGATATATACACATATAGGTTCCAGTGCTGTTGGGACCTTCAGTGTGTGGAACTGGGAAAGAGAGTAGAACTAGTTTCTGTGACTGAGTTCTTAATCACCCAGAGTCATGTATATGAGATGGGTGGTCTATACATTAATTAATCAATTAAAATTAACTACTTGGGAGTACTGTAGGTCTACCCATACAGATTATATATCTGCTTTGATCAAAACTGCACAACTTTCTTACATCCAGAGAGCACACTTTTCAGTGATATAATGTCAGTGGTATAGGAGGACCCAAATGTTGTAGTCCTCTGGGTTGTGTGTGTGTGTGTGTGTGTGTGTAAAAGCAGCAAATTGGATGCATTTATTGAAGCTTAAGGCATCCTCTTTGTTCCTTACTACCACCACTCCCCTTCCAAATGGGAAGTGTGGTTCTAAATTTTTGAGGTTGGGTAGGTTTTATGGGATAAAAGAGATCTTTATGCCTTTAACCACCCCTAAACCCCAAAGTATCAGGCCACCAATTTTGGCTCCTAAAACACACTTGAAAGTTGGGGTATTCCAAACCTTCCAAAGTGCTTTCCTGAGTGCCCTTTGCTCTGGAGGTCAGTCTTCATTTTATTGTGAGAATAAAATGGGATCACCTCCATATCCTCTGCTCTAAGCCTCTTGGAAAAAGCCTGAAATAGAAATATACCAAGCAAAATAAGGAAATTAATACCAATGGAGGAAAAAAAGGGGGAGGGGAATCTTAAATGAGGTAGTAAGGTAAAATTGTGAGGAGAGAAGAAAAGGGAGAAAAGAAGAAATGTGCTTAAGAAACAGCTCCAGGATCTTCTTGGAAGATCAGAAAGAAAATTTACCCTAGAAAAGAAGAATGGAAGAGGCAACTAAACAAGAATACAGTCAGTCAGGGTTTGCAGGGAGAAAATGTGCAAAATGAGTTAATAATAGCCAAAGAGATTAAAGGGAATAAATGGTTTTACAAATACATCTGGCGAAACTGAAGAACTAAGCAGAAGGGGAGAGAGGTGGGAAAAGGCAGGATGGACAAGGATTCTAAATGTAAATGATCATTTTCTCTTACTTCTGGCAAAGGAAAAAATGGGACAAAGCTTAAAGACCTTTTAATTGTTCACTGAGATGTAAATCTGTTGATGCAGTGAATACAAATACTAATAGGCATTTATATTTAGGTATTTATTTAGGTTTATAGGCTAGTTCAATCATAGATGACTGTGACGTAAACTCCAATACAGTAAACAAGAAAAGTTGAAACAATAAATGATAGTAATGTAATAGAAAGTTAGGAGTAATATTAGCTCCACATCTGTCCCTCCAAGGAATATCACTCTCAGTAGAAACAATCACCAACTTCAGGGTGGGAACCCACCATTCTGTCAATTCCCCAAGGCTTTCAGAAATAGCCATGTCTTGGCAGCTTTTGTAAATGCCAACAGGGTGGGTGCTGATCTGACCTTGGCTGGGAATTGTATTTCTCCAGCATACAAACAATAATATTGTGCCCCTGAAATTGTTACTGCCTGGCTAGCATGTCTAATTACTGTCTAGTTGAATGCCAGGTACAGGTATTAAATAATGATCATGACATCAAATGGTGATAAGCAGTACTTCTGCCCTCACTTTTCTTTTGTTTTTATTTTCAGTGTCTGTGAATTCCTTATTACAGTATTTCACTGGCATTTTTTTAAATGGTTTGTTGTACAGTATACCCTGAAGTAGCTTCACTAGTCAGTGGTGTAATTAGATTTTTAATTATGTTTTAATTATATTACTTTTTTATTAGCTACTTCTGAATGTTATCCATTGGCAGGAAGTTGAATGTTTGTTTTCATTTCCCACATAGGGACAAATGAAGATACCTTATTATCTGTAACATAATGCTTTAGAAAAGTTTATCTACTAGTTTAACCAAATGCATAATAAGAAAAGGGAGGATTATTGTAAGCAACCTTTAATTATTTAAAAAAATCCTCCCTGCTTCTTCTTTCATCTTCTCTTTTCTGAAACTTAGTGCCTAATTTTTCCAAGACTCTTGTTTGCAACATAAAAAAATATATAGTGAGGACATTGAAAGGGGGATGATTTTAATGTTACAGATATGAACTTGAAAATGTGACTCACTACATATATAAATAAATATGTTGCTTCCTAAAAGATAGATTGCATTCCAGTGTTTAAGGCAGTATATAAATAGAATTTCCTCAAAGAAGACTTAAAAAAATTATAGAGGAATAGAGAGAGAAACTCTGATGTGTATTCTCTGGTCTATAAATCTAGAAATGTTGACTTTAAATTGAATTCACCTTGTGGCTGGGTGGGGCAGGATCTCAGTGAACCATCTCACTGAAATGTGTGGCCTCCAAGTGGACCTGAGTGCCAGGAATCCTCAGAATTCCTCAGAGGAGCAGAACTGCATGTACCTGGTTGCCCCACCTCTGCCATGAAACCCTTCCCCAAATGCACATCTCTCTTAGAGAGAATATCTAGTTTATAAAGAGCTGAAGGCCAGTGCTTGATGTCCCAAGACTCCCCTTTGGCCAAAATCAGTGGATTCAAGGGCCTTGTCATGTGTTCTGGCCCTTTTCTGAGAATAACCAGCTAATCTGACCTAAGGGAAAATTCCTTCTTACTCCCAAATATGTGGATTAGTTAGCCTCTTGGCATGCAAATAAGGCTTGTCTGGTAAACCTGTAAGAACAGTATACTCTGGAGCCATTTTAGTACAAAATGACAAGTCTCATGTAGAAATCTGTAGTGATTCAAAGGAAGAAGAGATCAAAATATTTTAGATAGGCAGAGGCTTCTAAAAGAAATCTTACAAAGTCATCTGAGATTAAAATCCATGTTAAAATTCCACATATACATATATTAGGTGTTGTATTAGCATTAATTAAATTCAAAACTGCTGCTATTGTTGTTATTGTTATTGTTCATACCTTGCCTTTCTGCCCAGGGAGCAGAAATTTTAAAAACTGACAATCTTTTAATTGTTCACCATAGGAAGAATAGATTTGTAATTTCTATGTGTTTTGCAGCTGCCTCCTCCTCCTCCTGTCTTGCTACTGCTATTAATGAATGCAATTTGAATAATACTGTCTCCTCTTCAAGCCACACTTCAGGCCACTCCTTGTGTGTCTGGCCTTAACAAAGCAGGAATGGCTATTGTCATGGGAATCAGGTGCCAGTAGGTCTGTCTCTGTTTAGTAGATGGGATAATGCTACTTCATAAAATGACAGTGACCGATCAAAAATACTTTGGGGCTGAAGGACTTTTGTTTTTCCTTTTTACCTGAAGAAAGGTATTTTTTTGATCCTACCACCTTTTCCCATTTATTCTTTCTCTGGACCACTGATGGGCTTAAGTACTACCTATCCATCCTTGCATCCACACAAAACAGTGCCATCCTAAAGTTTGCTATCTCTATTGACAGTCCCTATCCTGATTCTATTGTATCTGTCTGAATCACTACTAAATCTGGTTGTTCTGATTTGTGAATATGCCACTACCTTAGGCAAGGTGATTCATTTTCTACAGTGGATTTGCTGGAATCCCCTTTCTCCCGGCCATCGGCAGGAAAAGCATCCACTGATGGTGTATTGCAGCATGAATGAGAAATGTCTGACTTTAAAACTCTGTCTGGACTTCTCTTGGCTGGTTTATCTACCCTTTTGGCTATGTCCCAAATTAAATTAGTGTGTATTAAAGAAATATATGTGAGGAAACCTGGATAGAAATAGCCTCAGAAAGGGGGGAGGCAGATCCTTTCATGATTTTGCTCTTGTAGAACAGTATATGTGACTAGCTACTTCTGTTACTTTGTGGGCAGGGGAAATGATGGAAACTAACAAGTAGATGAAAAGTGGCAAATCAGCAACAAAAACTCAGCTCCCTCATTATTTTCTGAATAGTGCAATGAAGAAAAGTGGGCTGCTGCATCTAAAGATAAAAATTCTCACCAATGCCATTTCAGAATTATGTTAATAGAGTTGCACAAAAATGACCCTTTTCTTCCCCAAATAAAATAATGGAGGTTTGCTCAAAATAATAGAGTGAAATGAAAACTTAAACATGTGAGAAGGGGCAGGGACATATATGAAGGAAGCTGAGGAAGCAAAATGCAAATGGAGAAAGCAAACACTGGGAAAGATACAGCTACAGTAAAAGCACACCAACACTCCCAGAGCACCCTTCCAGTCACACTCAGAAATGGTCACTTGATCTCAGCTTCAAGATAATAGATGACAGAATTTCAGATAATGTTGACTTAAGGACGGAAATACTTTTAGTACATGAGTATGCATTAGTACACTGCACGTAACTCCAACTTGAGGGGGTGCAGGAAACAATATGTTGGCTTGCAAGACAGACTCTAGATTAGAGATCCTAGATGTATAGAATAATGTGAGTGTGCTTGGGATAAAATTGAGCTTTAGTTGTATATGTAGTAAATTGACCAAATGTATCAGAACTGATTGGTTAGAAGAGAACACTTCATATGGAAACTAGGGCTGGTAATCTATATTTTCTGTATCTTCCTAAAAAAGCATTATGCAAAAGCCTTGGTTAAAAGCCACCATAAGTGCTGGAGAAAGACTGTAACTTAAAAAGTAAGATGAGTAAACGGTAAGGAGTATGAATTAACTAATAAACTTACAGAAAGAAAAATAGCTAATCAGTATCACTATTTGGGAGTGTTGAGAGTGGCTCTTGGAGGAGAAATGAACATGGGAAAAAAGAAAAGTAAAGAAAAAACCCTAGACAAAAAGATAACAAAGAATGTAGTCAAAGAGAGTAGGGAATTATTAAGATTAAAAGAGGCAGAAAAATGCAGAGCAATTTTGATGAAAATAAAAATTGTTTTGGAAGTTTGTGAAAAGGACTGAACAAGATCCTCCAACAGAATGGATGGAATTAAAAGTAAAAGTGATGAAATAATTTGGTATGAAACTGAAGTGAGGGAGTGCTGAAGGAATATTTTTGAATGATAATGATATATCAAAGATTGGAATTGAAGTGATATGTGTGTGTCTGTGTCCAAAAATAAATAAATAAATAAAATAAATGGAATGGTATAATCTATTTTATGAGAATGTTGAAAAATGATAAGGCTGAAGGTATAGATGGCATAACTGGAGAAATGCTAAAATATGGATGTGATTTGCTTCTGTACAATTTGTTTAATGTGTATGTGAAGATTGCATTTGTGCCTGATGGTGGAAGAATGTAATTATTCCTTATACAAAGAGAAAATTAGCAATTCCCATCATCCGATTACCATGCTGGTCTTTCATACATCTGGGGGGCATGAGGTCGAGGAAGGCCAATATAGAGACATCAGAAACACAATTAAATAATATCACTATTACTTCCTTAACTGTTTTTCTTCCATATTGCATATTTCTTGCACCGTTTTCCTTATTATACTTATCCTCCTGTCCACAGCACAGCTTATACTAGGATTTCTCACCTTCCTCCACAGATTGTGAAGGTTCAAAGCCCTTATGAATCTCTTGCTAAATGTGTTTGCATCTCTTGAGGTCTGGGAGGAACATCTCTATTCAGAAGTATTTTACAGCAGACATACAGATAAAAGTCCAAGTATCCAAACCTACAACATCATATTCACAGCCAAACTTCCACTTCAATTTTTTTTCCTTCTGTGTCAGAACCTGCAACTGGAACAATTATTAATTGTTCTATGCCTCTATGCCTCAAAATCCATCATTTTATAGCTGTATAAACCTTATATGTTGAAAGCTGTGTCAGGCAATAAAATGCGTTCCCCATGGATCAGCAGAAAAAGATTATGACGGTCAGTGAATCTTCCTTTTGCCTCTCTGCTTCTCCTTTTATTTCCGTCTTCTTGAACTTACACCCCACTTTCTATTCTGCTCCTTCAGGAGCAGGCATTGCTGCAGCTCTACCAGCCACAGCCTTTCCACCTAGCACAGTGTTTCTCAACCTTGGCAGCTTTAAGATGCGTAGACTTTAACTCCCAGAATTCCTCAGCCAGCATGCTGGCTGGGGAGTTCTGGGAATTGAAGTCCACGCATCTTAAAGCTGCCAAGGTTGAGAAACACTGTCCTAGCAGATGCACAGGTACGTCATAGCAGTCCTGGTTTACTCCTTTCACCACTACCATGTAAAACCTCTTGTTTACTGCTCTTGCTGTCCAGTCTTTTTCAACACTACTGTGAGCTAGACTTAGCTTGACCCATCCAAGGTTGATATTTGTTTTGCCATTTGCCAAACTTCCTTTTTACTGCTTAGACATAAATGAGGGAGTCCTATTTCCTCTTTTTAGTAACTGGAAACTCTAAGGTCAAATCCTAGCTGGTTGGTTGCCAGCCCAAAGATAGATATGAGAAACCCATGGCTGTGCTAAAAGAAGTTCTTGATGAAGGCACTAAACTCTCCTTTGTACCTGGTCCCTTTTAGGAAGGTTTCAAGAACCCTTTTCAAACTTTCTCAACCTTGTATATTAGACGTGATCATTTCTGTCCACCAGGACTTTTGCAAGCTGGGATGGGTAGCCTATTTGGTGTCTCACCCTGTGAATGATACTTGTCATGCAGCTTCCTCCTTCTTTCCTCCCTCTTCTGCATCATTAGAAAAGATGGCCAATATCTCTTGTCTCATTGGATCATTGCTTTTATTTCTCCAAGGAGCAGGTTTGTGAGAAAAACAACAAGAGGTAGCGTTGGGAAGAAGCTGAAAGGGCCCAAGCCAACAACCATCAAAGCCAGAAACAGCAGCAGGAGCAACGGAAGGCAGCGCTTTGAATAATCTAATGAATCAAGCATGACATTATCTAGAGTGAAATGCCTGGGAAGGGGGTTCCCATGTACTGTTCTGACCTGAAAGGTTGAATCCAGAGGGACCTTTAAAGGCTTTTTCAAAATGCAAAAGACAACAACTAAATCAGAAGGAAATGATATTTTATTTAACCTTGGCGTCAGGGGAGTCAGTGACAGGATCACAAGAGATAATACCATGGGATTGAGAAGAGATAATTCAGCAACATATGGGGCTTTCACTAGAGCGGCGTATGTGCCACCAAGAAGCCAATTCTGCCTCCCCCTCCTGCTCGGCTTCTGTAACGTGCTGTCATTCACTTTTAAGGAGGGAGAGCGGAAGGTCTCACAGAATCTGCACTACTGCTGTGGCTGCTGCTGGGGGAAGTGGACAATAAATATGTCTGGTGTTCTGTTTTGTTTTTAACAGCAGCAACAACATGAGAGTGAAACTGGTCTTTTCTATGGTTATTTTCTATGGTTTTTTAAAATATGATTTTTATATTGCTCTTTGTTTTTTAAATCGTTTTTTAATTGTTGCAAGCTGCCCAGAGTCATGTATTTGAGATGGGCGGCCATATAAATTGAGTAAGTAAATAAGTATTGCAAATGCTTTGAAGGGACAAGAAATTAACCTTTGTAAAAGGCTGATATTTCTCATCAAGGTATTTACAAATGTGGAGCCCAAGCCTATGTTTCTTTAGGAGACTGCAAACATTTCTTATTGCGGGAATTGTTCTTTGGTTTTCCAGGACTAACCACATACCTCCCAGACCAGGTGATGGGGTATTTATATGGCAGCTAATTTTGGACTTGGTTTATAGATGGCTGGGTTCAAAAAGACTACTATGCTGAAGTTTGCTATTATGACTTGTAAATCATGATCTATAACTTAGTGATATGTATGAACTAGGCCAGGATGGCTTATTCAACAGGAACCCAGGGATTTGCACAATATGGGAATCAAAAGTATTTTTTTGGTTCTATACTTCAGCCAGGGAAGTAAAAGATATACAGGATTTATCTTCACAGATCTCAGTAGATTAGTCTGAGAAATAGTAAGTTTCTCTTACTTACTAGCTAGTATTATTGAGCAATAGGGCTATGCAATAAAAAAGATTTGAGAGATTATTTGGAGCATGCATTGGAATGGATGTTGCACTTTCTTAAGTATGTGTGTTTGGGGGATAGTGTGCTTGTGGTCACACACAAGGGGAAAAGACAGCTTCTCTAAGGCAATGCCAACAACTGCAACTTGGGCAGCCACATGTGCTCCAAATCAACTTTCCCTTTCCAATCCAGAGCACTGCACAGCCCTAGTAAGCAGGCTCTGGGATCGAGTAGAGGTTTGGACTCTGTTGCTCAGTATTTCTTTGAAACTTCATCTATATGTTACTTAATTTCAATGTGCAAATAGCAGAATAGGTTGGCAGTAACATGAACAGGTAATATTTGTCTGATGGAGTGGACTGTCCTTCATTCTGCAGACAGGTTACATTTTAAAATTAAAAAAAAATGGTTCATGGGGTCACGAAGAGTCGGACACGACTTAACGACTGAACAACAACAAAATTTAAGAAAATTAGTATGACAAAAGTTAAAGGGATTTTTCCTTGATACACTAGGTTTTTCTCCCAGTTTTGCTTTTATTTGAAGGAAATCTTTTAAAAAACACAAGAAGAGTTCAAAATTATGACTTTTGTCACTTGCTGTCCTAAGTGGCACTCTCTAAACCCTCATTCAATTGATGGCATATGTGTGGAGCAATCAACTCTGCTGTGCATACCTGGAAGCAGCTGCACCAGCGGTACTGCTGGGATCAAATTCACATAGTAAAAGGCTAAATAGAATTCTCAAAACAAACAAAAGTCTGGTTTACGTGGCCAGGGCAATTCATGTGGCATTCAAGATCTCTGTCTCCCAACACCTTGCCACCACTCCCATTACCAGCTTCTGCTGCCTCAGACAGCCACCCTACTTTGCCCAGTGGCCAAACCAGACATGTTCATTGCATGGGATATTCCAAAATCTAGGAATAGCAATCAAGAAAATGCTTTCTCCTTTCTATCAGCTGAGCTTCTTATATCTGTAGTTTATATGGTGGCCTTGCCGCATACTTGTATCATATAAGTAGGCATTCAATATGTGAATTTGATCCCAGCAATACTGCTGGGGCAGCTGCTTCCAGGTATCCAGGTAGCAGACATTTAGATAACTTATCCTAAGGCTGGTCTACATATTGTATACAAATAGATGTAGCTCCCCAAACCAGCTAAGCAACCTCAGATCCTTCACCTTTGATTTAAATGAGCATCTGAAATGCCATGTTGGAGAAAGCAGGACTGGTACTTGGAATAGGGATCCGTACCCATTTACCTGCTGCTGTTCTATTCAAAGCTCCAGTCATCCAGTTACTTTTCTTAATAAAGAAAGCAAGTTGGTGCTCTGATAGTATACATTTGTTTCAGCTTGATGTATAAATCTAATCTTTGACTTTCCAAATATCTTAGTACTGAGGAATGGACATGGAACCACAAAAGCATGTATGTGGTCTTCTCATTCTTCTTCAGGATATGAATGAAGCTGTCCTCCTCCATGATTGTTCTCCTCCAACCCTGACGCTAAGAAGCATTGCTTGCAGTCCTGGAATGAGAAAATAACCCTCCAGGCTTCTAATCATTGAAGGCCTTCTCCTCTATAAATTTATGCATTCCACTTTTAAAGCCATCTAAATTAGTGGCAGCCATCACATCTGGTGGAAGCAAGTTCTGTAGTTTAATCCCATCACTGTATTTTGGAGATTGGTAAAACATCCAGTTCTAGGAAGGTGAGTACTTAAATATCAGATCTTGCTGTGCCATGGATCTGGAGTACATGGAGACTGGGAAAGAGGATGACTCTTGATGTCCAGAGAGGCCCTTCAGATTTTCCACTGCCACCAAACCTGTTTGACTGAATTGCAGGTTAAAAAGGCATGCCAGCTGTAATTCTTGAGCTCTAGGGAGCATGTCCTTTGCCTTAATGAAATACTCTGCTGATTCCATTTGTAAAGAAACCAAAGACTCCTCAGGTTTATGATCAAGTTGTAAAGATTTTATTTACCCCATATTTCCTGCTGGGTTATTTATGAGGCCTTTTGTCAGGCCTCATAAAGCTGCCTAGTAAAATATATTTTCTTACAACAAAAATAAAGTCGTTTGTGCAAAACATCTTAGGACCACAGAGGGCAGATGTGATAGGACACACACATGTGTAGATGTCACAGTCAAAGCCTCAACCCACAAAGTTTTGTTGATTCTCTTTATCTAATTATATTTTAAAAAATAAGACTGCAGCTTGAACCTTTGTCTGGGCATTGAGTCCCATTGAATTCAATTGACTTTACTTTTGAATAGACAAAATATATAGGATTTTACTGTTAATTCCCTTATAGTTCTTTCTGGAAAATGATCTGTAGAATTGAAAATAATTATCTACTGAAAAACTGCAAAAGTCAGAAAAGGATGATAGAAATATTCAGTTCACATAAATAATCAAAATCTACTTTGTAACAAATTATTTCTGCAAACTTCAGTTCTAGGGCTTGATTGCTTTTTCTCATTTTCAAGGTATCATGGTAAATGTTTGGTTCGTTAAAAAACAGGATAAATTTAAAGTTATGAAGACTACAAGCTTAGATAAACTTATTTGGAAGTAAGTGGAACCAAGTCAAAAAATTCAAGTGGGGCTGGAACTTGCTTCTCAATAAACATACATGTATTTAAGTTCATAGCTCAGCCTCCCACGTTTTTACCACTATGCAGTTCTGTCATGTTTTATTAAAAAAAACTCCAACTCATTTCAGCTGAGGTTCTTCAAATATGTATGGTTTGGATTCTAGTCCTTTACTCATTAATTTCAGATTGATACAAGTATCATTAATGACTATTTGTTCTTTAGATCAGTTTCTGGGGACGAAGTGTGATGTCATGGATGTGTAGAGATGGTGATGGTGGTGGAAAATCTTGTATCAAAATTGTGATATTGATATCTAGCTAAAATTTGTGATATTCACATTTCACTTTAGTCTGTTGAGGTGACTGGTGTTAAATTCTGAAATGTGTGTGGGAATGTTTCTAGTTCCGGTGGCACATCATTCTTCAGAACAGCTGAAGAATTCTTCCTTCATTTCAAAGTTGGCATCAATCTTATGTCAGAAGGAAAAAGAAGAAAGGAGTCTGACTGAAGTTGATACAAAATTTAAGAGTAAGGAATGACTTGCAGTGTGTCTCAGTCAAACTACTGTCATCAAATTTGGGGGGGAGGGAGAAAAGGGGAGAATAAGTAAAAAGAGACAAAGCAGAGCATTAGTCTTCTCTAGAGGAGATTCTGCTGCTTTGTTCCTCCCCTCACTGCCAACCTCATCCAGAGCCAAGTTATTCCCATTGATACAGAGATACCAATTGTAAAACTATATACAGACCCTCTGCTGGGTAAGGTGCTACAGTGATTCTATTTACTTTAGTAAAGGAAAGCAACAACAGCAAAGCCTTAGGTCTTTCTATTGCATCTGGAGAAGGTGAAACCTGGACATATGAATCAGCTTTCAAGTAAGAGTTCCATTGTCCAGATTTGTTATGTAGAATGCTTTCTTGTACAGCTGGTTAGCCTAGATGTTTCCTGCAGTCTATGGATTGCGAAGTTAATTGTAGAGATTTTATCTATGAAGTTGAGACCTAGCTAGAACTTTTTGTGCATTTCTTTGAACTCAGCAACAATGCAAATGCAGGAAAGTGGCAGAAGAGCCTCTGAGTTGCGCTTCTTGATAGACTCTTCTGTGCAAAACTCCCTGTTGTACAATCTGTATGTGTATAAAATAAGTGGCCCCTACACATTAGCCTCAAAAGGAGAAAGGTATGACATGCTCACATACATAGAAAGCCAAAAATTTGCACAGGTTAATTTATATGAGATGCAAATTTAGAGAATACTTTAATTAAAATAGAAATATCTATTTTGTTATTGTGAGAGCCAGTTTGGTAAGTGCCCACCAATGTAAGATACAGGCCTCTGGTAAACTGAATGGAAAATAGCTTAGCAAAGTAGCCAAAAAAATTGTATGTCTGATGATAATGGATGCTCACCTTAGATGACATATGTACAAGCACACAGAGCATCAAGGAGCAGTCCACCCCGGGTAACTGATAGACCCAGTAGGGTTCCAGAGGGAGCTTGGAATTATTCCTGAGGTTCTAGTGCATGATTTGGCTGAGGCCTTAGTCACAGCTTGGAATGAGCTCATGACTTGGACCAGATCACACCTATGCAGACTCTATGACTTCAGATCCCATAGGGTCCCCCCCGATTAGGGAGCAGCTCCAGGAGATGAAATACCTAGAACATAACTGGAGGAAGATGAGGGATGAAGCTGAGCGGACACAGGAAAGAGACTTGATTAGGACTTCCTTGTGATGGTAAGAGTGGCTTCTGTTGGGAAATGGGTGGCAGCTGTAGCCAGGGGGGCCTTTGCAGAAATTCATCTTGGTGTGCCAGTCGTGCCTATTCCTGAACCAGGAGGCCTTGCTCAGAGTCACACATGTCTTAGTCATCTCCTAATTGCATTACTGCAATGAACACTGCATTGGGCTGCAACTGGTCCAGAATGCAGTGGTGCATGCAGTTCTGGGTGCCCTGCCATTCACCCAAGTTGCATCACTGCTGTGTGAGCTGCACTGGCTCCCAGTTGCTTTCTGGGTGCAATTCAAGATACCAGTTATCACCATTAAAGCCCTTCATGGCGCAGGGCCAGGTTATTTGTAAGACCACTTCTCCCTGAGGATGTCTGCCTGTCCCATTAGGTCAGATAGGATGGGAGCACTCCAGGTGTCCTCTCTTAAATGCTGTCATCTGATGGGACCTCAGATGCATGGCTCCTTTGTAGCAGCCCCAGCACTTGAGATCCAAGGGATCCCTACCCTTTTAACCTTCTGGAAAGCTGTGAAGACCTGCTCTTCCCCCAAGGGTTGGGCTAGGATGGGGGTTGAGTCAGGAGGCTAATTGTCTGGTTGGTCTGGTGGGAAGGGTGGTTTTGTTTTTGTTCTCTTCTGTTGGTTTTGTTTTTATTCTTGTTTTTACTTGTTGATGTGAGTCACCTAGGACCATTATATGAGATAGGCAGCCATATACAGTAAGTTAAATAAATAAATCAGTAAATAAAGCAATACCCTATCAAGGAACCATTAAGGAGGAAGCCACACCTCCGCCAAAATTGGCAGGGCGAGCTAATTTATATAAACAACCAGCAAACCCCACTCTCTGTCGCACTGATGATGTTACCTAGCTTGGTAATGAAATGCCTGCAAGAAAACAACTAAGCTCAGAGAGCACCAAGAACTCAACAAATGTGATGTGTCCCTGGATTCTTCGCTTGGTGACTGCCAGGTGCACTGCCTATTCTGACTTTATCCATGTCTAAACACCTTTTCATTTAAATAAGTGAGATTGGGAAGCTGGTATGTTGCACAGCACAATGCCAGCCCAGCATCATGTTTATTTCCAAGCCTGCCTTTGAGCCCCATTTTTAGAAAATAAAAATGCCTTACTAACTACTTTGTTTAAAGTAGTTCTTGAACTGGAGGTAATTACCCAGGGGGGTAATTTGACATATCCTAGGGGTAATGGAGTAATTTATAATTGCTTGCTTGTGAGTTGAGGATCCAGTTTGGGACCACCACTGCGGAGATGCTTTTGTAAAACAAGAGTCTGGTTTTTTTGGGGGGGGGGGGTAATGACATCAATCAAGTCTGAGAAAAGGGGTAATTGGGTCAAGCAGTTTAAGAGCCACTGGTTTAGAGTCTCCAGCTGCCTTCAAAAGAGACTCTAAAGGTAAACTGGGGAAGGAAAACCGGATCCATCCCGGGGGTTGGAGGAATTGGTAAGGAACACCCTTACCAGCTTGCTGGCTTGTAAATGTGACTGGCCAATCCAAAATGGCAGCCTTCTGGAGAAAAAGCATCCACAATATGCTCAAAAACTGAAAATGTGCCCATTGTCCCCAAACTTTTGTGTAATAATAGGAACTTGGGCATATTTCTATTTCATACTTTTAAATAAACTGTGTTTCCAAACTCTCAAGAACATATACACAGTAAATACTGCATACATTTTGAAGGCTTAAATCCCTGGATTAGTTTGGTTTCTTGGAAACAGAAGCCTTTTTCTTTTTTCAATTATCAGTAATTCCAGATACTTTCCTGAAGAATTCCTGCCAGCAGTACCATTACTGTATTTATAAAAAACTATCATTAAAGAATACACTTAATTTCCCACTCTCCATCAGTATTTTATTTAGTTTTGTTATCAGTTGCCCTAAAATGTGAAGAATGCTGCCCATGAATGAATGAATGAATGAATGAATGAATGAATGAATGAATGAAAGCCCTGAATAGAAATTTTTCCAACCTTCATTCCATTTATCTGCTGAGGAGAGTTCTCTACATGTTGCAGAGGATTCTAGGACTTGCCTTGCAGTTAAACCCAGTTTATCTCCTGGCCTTTAGGATTGCTTTATGTGACCTAGGAATATGCTTGAAGCCGATGTCAGGGTTTGGCACTGTTGTGCATGTTACCCATCTCCTAACATTCACCATACATGAAGGTAGACATCTGTTTTCCATTAGTTATCACATCTGTTGGCATCTGGCAGTGTAATTTCCCTGCTGTGTAATCTGCACAACACCTCTTTAGTATTGCTCCAAAGGCCTACAAGCTTGAGAGGGGAAGGAAAATGGGGTGAGGTGGGAGCTGAAAAACACTATTTGGTAGCTATTAGACCAGTGTTGTCCAAACTTGGCCACTTTAAGATGAGTGGAGTTCAACTCCCAGAATTCCCCAGCCAGCCTCATACTGGCTGGGGAATTCTGGGAATTGAAGTCCACTCATCTTAAAGTGGCCAAGTTTGGACAACACTGTATTAGACCAACCTGCTTGCTCCTCGTGATGCCTGTCTGACTCAAGGCGAGAAAAAGACCATGGAGTTTAATGGGTGGTGTTGGGCCAGTCCTATTTTAGCCCAACAATCTACCACACAGCACTGTTGTTGGAATAGAATTAGGGGTGATTTCTTTGTATGCCACCTTGTGCTGTTAGAGAAAAGGAAAGAGATAAAAATAATAAAACAACCACTGTTGTTGCTGCCACCTGGTATGACAGCTTATTGACCAGTTTTCTCACCCTTGACAGTGGAAGTAAATGTCAACAATACTGAATGTGCAAGTATAATTTTTGATTCACTTATTATTAAGAATTCTCCATAAAAGTAGATAGCACTTTTTCCTGTATAGATCACATGATTTTTTTTCCTTTTTATTGATACAGTAGTTGGTGTGCCCAAGCATTCGAGTACAATATCTCATTCAGATCTATTGTATTTTTCATAGTGGTCTAGGAGTTCAAGGCAGTAATTTACTTAGGTCAGTGTTGTCCAAACTTGGCCACTTTAAGATGAGTGGACTTCAACTTCCAGAATTCCCCATCCCAGAATTCTGGGAGTTGAAGTCTACTCATCTTAAAGTGGCCAAGTTTGGACAACACTGACTTAGGTGAACAGTTTAGAGTTCATTTTTGCTAAGTATGTTTCTCCCAAATCCCACTCTGATAGGATCACAGTGGATGTCAACTTAGAATCAGAATTGGGATTGTCTATCATCCCTGCATCTCTCGGAAGTGTTTGTGTACATTTCTGATGTATAGAGTGCTAGATCTTTATGCAGTTTTGAAGGGGTATGTGTCAAAAACAGCAAATCAAAAGGGGAAAGTAATAGGTTAAAGAAGTTAACCATTCTCCTTGTACTTGGTCCCACCATTCATAATTTTCTCTTGCATCTTGTTATGATACAGTTGCTGGTAGGCCATGCTTCCCAATTTATAGAAGACAAGTGGTTTATATGAAGGTCTGTCCAAGGATTGTCCTTATTTGAAGGCATGCTCTGTGTGAACAGTTTCTCACCACAGATTATCTTCTTTCTTTACTGCTATGGTGAAAAATATGATGTGGCATAGCAATTATAACACACACTTCACATATCAATTTGTAGGTAACTCTGTATTTTCTTTTGTCTTCTTTTTTTTATCAATGTATAAATGGCCAATCTAATCTTAGGAGCTGGTATTAAATCCCACAATTTAGACTGAAATCACGTGCAACATTAAGTGATGGTGTGATCCATATCTCTGTACTGCTCAATTGCATTACTCTGCTCTCTAAATGTGTTTGTGCTACAACTTCCAGAATTTCCAGACAGAATAGGAATTACAGGAATTATCTAGGTTGGGGGACATTGTGTCAGTGCATTACAGAGTACTGTGATCATGAATCTTAATTTTCTTACATTCCAATGTAATCATACAAAAGGAAATTATTATTAGATTTTTTATTTTTAATTATGCAGTTAATGATTAAAAACTGATGTTAAAATGCCATTTTAATTATAAGAAAAACAAATACAGCTCTCTGTTGTAAACAGAAGCATGGCATATTTTAGAATTTTCCTGCTTTGCTCCCCCCCCCCTTTTTTTTTTTGCCTTCAAGTCTGTTTTTGACTCCTGGCGACTGCCTGGACAAGTCCCTGCAGTTTTCTTGGCAAGATTTCAGAAGTAGTTTGCCATTGCCTTCTTCTGAAGGCTGAGAGAGAGTAACTGGCCCAGGGTCACCCAACTGGCTTGACGCCTAAGGTGGGACTAGAACTCATGTTCTCCTGGTTTCTAGCCTGGTAACTTAACTAGTACACCAAGTTGGCTCTCTTTGGTCCCTTAATCCTCATTTCACTTATTGTACATCTACTGACCTTTCCTATCTTAGCATGGTGTAGGAGCTAGATAAATGAAGGAACAAACCGAAGGCATGTCAAGTGTGACTAAGGCAAACTGGCACTCTGTAAGGTCTGTGGCTTTCTTTCTCCTACTCCAGTGGGTCTGTTTCATAACTGTACTGGCTGTCAAGAAGATGCTAGGAAGGGTAAACTGTGTCAGACAGATTTCCACAGATCTAGCTGACTGGACTGAGGCTTCTCTGTGTAAAGAGCTAGTGTGGTGTCATTTTTAATGTAGCTGTTCTTACCCTGTAACTGGGAAGGTAAGGCTGCCCAGTTACATTAAAAACCTGACAAGAGCCCTGCAATTAGTGAGAGCCTTAAATAGCACTGATAGTAACTGTGCAAAAACATCATAAAAACACTAATAAAATACTGAGAAAAACAGAGCCTTTAAAGGTGTTCTAAGACTAAGTCACAGGAAAAAATACATCAATGCTTCTTTATTCTAGGTAGCATTTTTATACAGTAAGCAAGTTCTGTTTTCATTTTTGATTTCCTAGATCTGAAGGGACATTTTTCCTTGCATGTATTTGTGCCAAAGTTAATTCTGGTTTATTGGTAAATGAAAGTGGCCTCAATGCTACGTTGCACACAATTTTGTGATGAAAACAATTTAATACTATATGTTACTCCCTTTGTTTTTTTAAATACTTCCCTGTGTGCAGCACTGGATCAGTAGCCAAAGTATGAAATTATCCCGGGGCTCCAGAGCTGTGATGGGAACGACATTATAGCAATCTGATAATGATGAGATTATATCACTAGTACTGACTGAGCTCTATCTGAAAATATAAAAAATGTTTCAAATATTCTAAAATCTAGCAGATATTTATCCTATCCTACCAAATCTGAGTTATGTGCTTTTACGTATTACATACTTTACAGCAGTGTTGTCCAAACTTGGCCACTTTAAGATGAGTGGACTTCAACTCCCAGAATTCCCCAGCCAGCATGGCTGGCTGGGGAATTCTGGGAGTTGAAGTCCACTCATCTTAAAGTGGCCAAGTTTGGACAACACTGCTTTACAGGCTTTTAAAAAACATTATATCCAGCTCTGTAAAAGAATTCTATTCCATTAATAACTGAACTTCCCAAATCTTGTCTTACTCTTCACTTAAGACGTGTTTTAAATGATGGACCATTTCTATCTTTCCTTACAGATCACTCAAGAGCTGTATTAATGTCATTTGGGAATGAATTGAGATAGCTATGTATTTATTCTTTTTACTACCTTTTATTTCTGCATCTGCTAGTCCTGCAGGCTGCTGTCCCTTTCATCATCTCACACACACACACACACAAAAGCATTTTATTACAAGATAAACCTTACACCTAAATGGTAATTATCACCAAATCATCTAATTATTAATCTAACATCTTGATGGAATGTTGCATTGATCTTTCTACATTCCAGTAGATGTGGCTGGCCTGTCTTCTATAAACATAATCTTTTGCTTGTGGCTATTTGTAATGATCATTTAACTTCCAGCAAAGGAAGCATCTGGAACAGGACCTCATCCAATTGTCTTCAGGGTTAGGGCTAGGGAATGTCAGTACAATGTTATGAGGTCTTGGTCTATTTCTAGCCAAAGTTCAAACTGCTAGGTAGGACCTATAAATCCATGAAAGACATGGGACCATTTTCCCCCAGATCCTAGCACTATTAGTCAAAATGTATTTGCAGCTTTTTTGTCTTTTCATCCTTAAGAAGTTTCCTGTGGAAAGAAAAGAAATATTCAAAAATTACAGGAAGACACAGAAGGGTTACAAATGGAGGATGTCATAAAATTCTGTATGTGCATGTGTGGAGTTATCAGGTAATAAAAGCTTTGTCTGGAAGGATCCCAAATTATCTGGAAGATGTATTCTCTGATATGATTGGGTCAGTGTTTGATCTTTCAAGAACTTTGGGACACACCTTTATTTTTGTTCCACCAGCTTCTGAAGAATGTTTGGTAGGAACTGAGAGAGGGCCTTGGAACTCAGGGCAAGGGAAGTTCCATCTGCTTCTCTGGTTACCTTCTGTCTGTAGGCTCGTACCTTTTTATTTAGATTTGCCTATTGCCTCATATCATGACTCACATGGTAATGGTAAATACTGCGATTTAGTTGGCTGTTGTTTTCACTGATTGCCTTGATCTTTCACCTATCTGTTTAAAATATTTTGATTACTGTGTGTATTTACTTTGCTTTTTATTGCAATTTGTCTTGACAAACAACTAAAATATGGGGAAAAGAATTCCAAAGGAGAACGTTTGCTGGACTGCCAATCAGACCAGTCACTTTAATGTCACGTAACTCTGGAGTTTTCAGTATTTATTCCTTTCCATCCAGAGTGGCCATTTAGTATAGTCCCTAGCCTTTCTGTGAAAGAGTCAGTTGTACTGCTCAAGAGGAGTCAGGCAGGGTGGCTTTGGCTTTACCCTTTCTTCAATTTTTCTTATTCACTGTCTTGACTGCTAGGAGTCTGAAGAGCATCACTGCTCTACTCAGTGGTTCAAGGAGATATATAAGTGCTCGGTTTCCCCTCCTCCTCCATCTATATTGGCTTCTCAGTTTTCATAAAGGCTGCAAATGAGGGAAAATACTACCTCCTTCACATTTTGGGAGTGCATAGTTGTTGGAAAGTGTGTGTTTGTATATGCGCATGCTGGGGAAGGAGTAGATGTAATTCAGTCTCCATCCCAGTCATGTCCCCAAATATCTTGAGCTGCCATTGGATTGGAATTATTTCTGTCTCAGAAAAGTTCCCCTGCAATATATTTGCTCAGCTGGATTTCTAGCACCTGGTTGAAACCTTGGCTGGAATACAAGCTGTCTGGTAACACAGGAAATGGGAAAACGGCTAAGTCATTGACAAAATGACTAAATGAGCTAGATATAGCAACAAAACAACACAAACAAACTCTTTGTCTCTTGATGCTTTCACATTTCAAATAAACTTCCAGATTCTTTTATTTAAAAAATTGGCAGTGGTAATGTATTCTTCGAGAATTTCCGTGAAATACCTTGATTTGGAATGAAGGTTTTAATGGTCTGCTTTGGCTCTCCAAATATCTTATCTTTACCAGAGCATCTCGACTTGAGACAGAAACTTCAGTTACTCTTTTAAAACCTTTTATTACAGGATTGCCACCCTGTTGTCTATTTTTAACAGTTTTGTGATGTGCAGCTATTTGACAGGTGTTCTGTGCTGCCAAAAGCTGCACCAGGAGCCATGCTAATGGAAAGGTGGCCATGCTGATGCTGCCTGTCATTTAGATGTTGGGCAGAAGGGTGCTTCTGATACTGCCAAAATATGAAATGACTCACATGGTACATGTGGGAGGGGGCAGCCCCTTTTATGAAAGATGATGTTGTCAAACGTTGTTAGTGTAATCATATATCTGGAACACAGGATAGAAAAGAAAGACTTAAACCACTGGGGGAAGACTGGAGCCAGGATCATAACATCTTAGGTTAGGTACCAGCTCCACCATGCCTTTAGCAGTGTTCCTGGCACAGTCACCTTGTTAGTTTGAATCCACAGAAACCTTGGCTGCATTCAGTTCAGGACTGCATCCAGCTGGCCATTTCTTCAACTCCAGGGAAGCCTGAGAGCTATTCTACACTTTCACTGTCTCTTCAGTCAGGCATTAAAATACCCTCTCCAGCTTGTGCTAATACTGCATAGGCTTTAGGCTGGCAGGGTCTGGTGTCTCTTCAGCCAAATACTTCTCAAGCACAAAGAATTAGGAAGGTGAGAGCTTCTCCACCATATAAAGTAGATCCAAAATTCTCATGTAAAGCAAAGTTGAGTAGCAAAGCTCATGCTTAGTGAAGAAATTCTGACTAAGCTAATAATTTTCACACTTTTTCTATTAGATTTACAGGTAGGCCCCAGTTTAAGAACGAGTTCCATTCCCAAGGTCTAACCTTAAGTCAAATTTGTATGTAAGCTGGAACAGTATTATTGTATAATACTGTGTAAGTAATTTTATTTATTTATTTATTTATTTTCAGACTTGTATGCCGCCCATCTCCCCCAACGGGAGATAATATTGTAATATTATAAGTAATATTGTAAGTAATATTGTGTAATTAACTCGAACCATTGTGTATTTAATTAGAATTTTGTTATAATAAGCTCCGTTCTTAACTATGGGTCATCCATAAATTGGGCATTCTTAACCTGGGGACTACCTGTATTCTCCATGGTCAAGAGCTGAGCTGAGGTGCAAATATGCAATATTGTAAGCCATTTTGAGCCAGAGTGGAATGAGATTTGCAACAAAAATGGCTCTTATCATGATGAATATCCATGGTAAGTTCCAGGCAAGTAAATAAAAGGAGGGTTGAACAAAGAAAAGAATAATAGTAAGGCATAATGATGTGAATGGTAAAATGAAGGATCAATCTTCCAAGATTTCATCATTCTTTTTCCAGTGTGCTGCCACTGGAGTGATTAAGGATGGTCTGATGCCAAGGGTCAGTCTGAATCTATTCCTTTTCCTCTTTCCCATCCCATCCACATCATGATATTTTATGTAAGCAGCAAGAGTCTCCCCCCTCCCTTTTTTGGTGGTGCCACACTGTCATTTGTAGTGTGTTGCAGTTCCAGAACAATAAATCAGAACTGGAACGTTGCCTTACAAGCTGGACTATGATATGGACTTCATTTGGGCTTCACTGCAATCTGGTACCATGACACTGTTAATTTTTATGCTGGTACCAGTTGAAAGCAACTTCATCTGCCCAGGTCTTTGTATTTCTTAGAATTTTCAGACTAAGAAAAAAGAAAAATCTAAATGCCTTTTTAATGTTCTGGTTGTTCTGTTCCAAGCTTTTTTCTCCTGATTGTTCAAGGGTTCCCTATGACTTCAGTGAGCCTCAGTGGTGGTAGCAACAGCAACTCTCTCAATCAGCATTAGGAGAATTGCTAATCTGGGAGCATTTGGGGAAATGATGTTCATTTACATGCAAGTAGTGGTAGTGTGCCCTGCCTGGGATCTCAGCAGCTACTCAAGGATACTATTTACTTATTCTGGGGTCTGAGTACCAGTTATCAGATGTAGAAACAACTGGTTAGGGCTGTTACTTGTAATGCCTTTTTCTAAACTTTCCAGAAGCATCTGGTTGCTATTGTGGTTTACTGGTTTTAATGTTCAAATCCCAGGAGAGCCCATTTTCACTGTTTTCTATTCAGAAATGATATCCAGTGTTCTAATGAGGTTGAATAAGGCTGGGAATTCAAGTCTATGCATGTGTGCTGATGGTGTGTCATTTGGTATGTGTCACAGACTGTGAATAAGTATTTGGTGACATAGGGAGCATTGAACTAATCTTTCCCAATTTGATTGGTGCCCTCTATAGGGAATTCCCATAATCCCCAATTATCTTGCCTAGGGTTTATAGGAATTGTATTCCAATCCAGGTGGAGGAAGACTACACTGAACCATTTGACTAATATGTTGGGGAGGAATTAGGGAAAAGCAACATGGAAAAGCCCTCCCACTCTTGATAGAGTGACCTTCACTGATATGGTCAAAAGGGGAGAGGTGAAGCTAAGGACAATCCACGTTAGGATGAGAGCAGATGGCACTTTGCAGGATTGAGCAATCCAATCTACCAAAAAGAGGGAATCAGACCTTGAGGATGACAATGGCAAACCACTGTTGTATTTTTGCTAAGAAACCTGTAGGGCTTCGTTGAAGCATTTAGACAAGCTGGGTTTACAGGATGAGAACACCAGACTGGAAGGGTCTCCTCTAGTTACTGAAGATGATAATCAAACTTTCAGAAATAAATCTGGAGGTGATGACATGGCCAGATCAAAACCACAGTTTGAAAGCACTGAGGGTGGAATTCTTCATTTTAGAAGGACACATACAACTGGAACATGGAATATGAGAATTATGAACTAAGAAAAAGTTGAAATTGTCGAAGTGGGACAATGAGATCAAAAGAAAGAATGGAGCACACAGTATTCAAAAAGGACATTACTAAATATGTGCTCAACTAAATACAGAACAGAATCATATTTATTAGAATTAGTGTAGAGTCACTAAACACCTAGGTTATACAAAGACATCAAGGAATTCTATGATTAATTTCAAAAAGTGGTAAGTGCAACATCAAGAAGAGATGCAGTACTACAATGTGGGATTATTATAGGAACATTTGAATAAGATGAATGAAATAATGCAGGAAATCAATTAATAGAGTTTTGTGTAAAGATATCTTTGTTTATAATATTCTCTTGAACTACATGAGTAGTACATGGAATTTGACAACTGGACAACATAAATGGATTCCCCATGCCCTTACTATAGCTAAAAGACTGATATTGCAACATTGGAAAGATAAATGTGGAGTCCTTGGGGTTCTCTAAGCTTGGTTGTTTTCTTGCAGTCATTTCATACCCGTCTAGGTAACATCTTCAGTTCAACCCTGAGCTACATATATTCTCTTCTAAAGATAAATCTATGGCCCCATTCACTCAATGGATTGAAGACCTGATTACATTTGCCAGCTATGAGTGGATTGCCTATAGACATAGACTTTGTATGGACAAGTATAATGAAATCTGGAATTCATTTATACAAAATACAGTAGGTTAAAAAAAAAAAAGAATGATAGTTAGGGTTATATAAATGTATTAGAAATTAATATATACTTACTTGAATATTATTTACACTAGATAAGTACATATAGAATTGTAACTGTTGTTATAACAATATATATTATACTTTGTTTTCTTCTTTTTTCTGTTGTATTTTTCACTTTTTAAAGCACTTTATATGTGTAGTTTTTTTCTTTCTTTGAAAATGTATGTATTTGTATTATAGTTATAATTATCTTTGTGTTTTGTTTTCTTTTTCTGTTATTATTTTAAAAGCAATAAAAATACTTTAAAAAGATATCTTTGTTTATTACTAACACCTGCCTCGGGCATCATAAATGCAGACCTCACATGTAGACATTCCTAGACCCACAACATGAGAATAAAATTGACTATATAATAGGAAACAGAAGATGGAGAAATACAACCCAATCAACCAAGACACTTTCAGGTGCAGATTGTGGAACAGGCCATGAATTATTTGTGCCAAATAAATGGATTAAACTTGGAAATTAGATTTGACCTGGAGGATATATAGTAAGATTTGATCTGGAGGATATACAGTCAGAATATAAAATCAATTTAAGAAGCAAATTTGGTGCATTCAACTTATGTAAAAGAGAACCAGAGAAGCTATGGGAAAAGATAAGGCAGAGTATGAAACCCAAAGAAGAAGAAAAAATATTCCAATGCTTCAAAGAAGAATGGAACCAAGTAGTTTTTAGAACAGACTACCATGATAGCCAAGAGAGTTGTAAAATGGAAACCCTCAGATAACAAGAAGGTTGTAACATGAACAGACTTTCAGTGTTGAGAAAGAAAGGACAAGGGAATGTATCTCAACCAAGAATGTCAATAATCAGACAAAAATAAGAAGAAAAGGAAAATGAGGTGTATTTTTAAGAAGATCAGAGAAATTACAGATACATTTTCAGCCAAAGTAAGAATACCCAAACATAATTATGGAAGAAACCTAATAGGGATAAAGAAGGTTCAAGGAAGGTAGAAGGACTCTACTGAAACTCTTTAAAGGGGATATAGAATAACAGAAAGATTTGCAGTGAGACAGTATGTTCAGGAACTTACTCCATTAGAAAGGGTAGTCCAAAAGGCAATAGACAAGCTATCAAACAGAATAGCACTAGGTGCAGATGAAATACCCATTAAAGTGTATTCAGGATTACAGATAAAGTGCAATAGTTCTATTTCAACAAATATAGAACAAGACTGTGTAGCATGGAGTTTGGAAATGATTGGTGCATATACCAATACAGCAAAAGGCAGATGCAAGGGAATTTATCCATTATTCAAATGAATAAACCATTGCACAATTCTTCGTGCAAATAAAGAAGAAAAGAGCCATATATGGAGAGAGATGCTAAATGAACAAAGGTTTCAGAAAAGTCAGAGGGACACAACATCAGGGAGCTAATGTAAGATGCATAAAGGAAAAAAAAAGCAAGGTTTACTTTTGCTTTATTGACTACAGGAAGGCCTTTGATTATGCTAGAATATGGAACATATTAAGGCTATTGCTTGTGCCAGAACACCTGATTATTCTTCTGGGGAACTTTTACAGCGAACAAGGAACTACTGTCAAAACTGAATTTGAAGAAACAGAATAGTTCAGAATAGAAAAAGGGGTGAGACAAGGATGCATATTGTTCTCATATATGTTTAATATATAGTGAACTTATTATAACCATGACAGGATTAGAAAAGACGACAGCAGGAATCAAAATAGGAGGCTGAAACAATAACAATCTGGGATATGCGGCCAATACTGCTTTGTTAGCCAAAAGTAAGGAAGACTTAAAGCTGGTGGAAAATGAAAAATGAAAAGTGAAAATTGTAGGTTAACATTTAATATTAAGAAGACTAAGGTGATGTCAACTAGCATGCTTAGTTAACTTAATCATCTATCCAATCCCTTTCTCAGTGCAAAATCCTCTAGAGCTTCACTGGCAAATCACTATTCTGTCTCTATTTAAAGACCTCCAGTGAAGGAAAACTCATCACTTCATGTAGCAGCGTGTTCCAATGGCTTATAGCTCATACAGTCAGGCAGTTTCTCTTGACATCTTTGTAGTTTTAATCCACTACTTCTGGTCCTACCCTCTGAAGAAAGAGAGAACAAGTTCATTCCCTCTTCTATGTGATAACCCTTTAATGAAGTTAACAGTGAAGAATTTAAGGGAATATTTCCTTGGTTTCAAAAATGGAAAAGATGCATAGTGCACTAAAAAATTAGAGGAGATTGATGCTGAGGAGAAAGGCTATGACAAATTTAGGTAAAATTCTGAAGGATATTTCTATGGCAACAAAGATCAGAATAGTTAAACCCATGCTAAGAGCATGAGAAAGAGCTTGAAAAGAAAGATAGGTTAAATTATGGATCTGGATAGTCCAGTACCATGGACTGCAAGAAGACCCAATCAATCATCCCTAGATCAAATGAGGGCTAGGTGCTTCCTCCTGGTGATGAACAATGGAAACTCATATTTTGAAAATGTGATATGAGTAGGTGAAATACAGTATAGAGAAAATCACTATGTTTGGCAAATTTGAAGGAAATAGAAGAGGAAGAGAAGGAATAAGGTGGATGGTTAAGGTCAAATAAGTTACAGGACTGTCCTAGAAAGAGCTACAGGTTATTATTAGAGACAGGTTGAGATAGTACAGCATTTGTCCAGGTGATCACTAGGAGTCAAGACCGATTCAATGGCACATAGCTAACTAACCAACCGTTGCAGAAAAGAAATCTTTCCACTAAAAATGTTTGTACAGGCAGCAGCTTCTCCTTGAAACTTTCCCCTTGAGAATTCTCTCCTGCCTCTATTTTTTGCCCTTTGTGAAACCCAATCTGTATTTTGATTGTTAAAAAATGTAAATCTACATCTGCAATGAATGAGGTATTGGAACAAAGTAAGGAAGGAGAGATGAGACAAGCAGAAGGAGACACAGAAGAAGGGAAAGGGACAGGGTGGGTATATGAGAGGGCAAAAGGATTTCCAGAGGAGGAGGAAGAGCAAAGAGAAAGAGAAATGGCCGGCCTTGATGTGGCTGCAACCAGACGGCATGGTTACCTCAACCACACCCCCACCCTTTCCCCATCCGCATGGCCTGGACTAACTGTAACAACATCTGTTCCACTTGAGTTCTGCTCAGCTAGTGGTCTGTTTGTTTGTCAGCCTGGTTTGTAATTTTGCTTCCCATTAGGAAGCTGAGGAAAAGAAGAGCAGGAGGGTATTTTCATTCTGGGAAATATTTCACCAGGACAATGAGCTTCTCTCGCTCGCTCACTCTCTCTATACTTGTTTGTTTGTTTTTTCTTTTCCACAGCACTGAATGGCCCAGAACGAGCTGTACTGCTTCTCTTGACAAGACAGACGCTTGTGGAGGTCATTGTTCGGCCTGATGTATTAAGGCCTCACACTTGTAATTTTGGCGCTGATCCCCTTTTCCCATTGTGCAGTCAGAATAGGCTGCAAAAGGAGAACCTGGCCTCTTCATTCGCCAGCCAGCAAAGAAGGCAGCGGTGGTGCCGGCAGCACATCTTCTCTCCCCTCCCTCCCCGCCTGCCTTTTCTCTGTTCATCAAAGTTTTCTCTCTCCAGTTTCAGCCAGGGAAGGAAAAGGTTTCCTAAACATTCAAAGGAGAGTGCCCCATGCCTTTTCCCTTTGTTGAAGATACTTGGCAGCTTTCCTGCAGGGCTGGATTGAGACATGAACGTTTTGGAAGAGTGTGACTTCTTCCTGAGGGGTTTGCGAAGTCTGAATAATAATAATAATAACTTAAAAAAAAAAAACACCCTTCAAGGAGAACTGTTGTAGTCCTGGACGTCAGCCCTGAGGAAGGGAATGATCTGTTTACATACTGGCTGAACAGGAAGTTGTGCAGAAAGCTCCAGCATATTCTTTGCTCCATCACTGATCTGGGCTAAGGTGATATTCTCTGTATCCTGAATAGGCTTGTTCTTACCTGAAAATGGAGCTATCTTGTATTTGGAGAATCCTGGCCTTGTAATATCTGGAAAGAACTTGTGTTTGTGTCAGGAGAACTCTTGGGCTAGAGCAGTGTTTCTCAAACTTGGCAACTTTAAGATGTATGGACTTCAAATTTGAAGGAATTCTGGGATTTGAAGTCCACGCATCTTAAAACTCCCAAAGTTGAGAAACACTGGGACAGAGAGTTAAAATAAGCCCCATCATCAAAACAAAACGAAAGTAGGAGCTTGTTGTTGAGTTGGAACCTAAGAGGTATCAAGATGAAGACATTTAAGGAGATGAACTATTAATCAGAGCATTCCCAGATGAGATTTACTGAAGCATTCTGCATTAAATGAAGTGGTAAGAATCAGGGCCAAGGACAAGATGTCACCTCTTGCATTCCAGATACAGAAGCTGGTTAATTTGGCAACTGAAACTTTTTTTTTTGACTATCCACAAAAATATAAGGTCTTCCACCCCACCTGAGTGCACCAAGTGACATAGATCTGTCTTTCAGACTGTTCTGGGAGACTCAAAAGAAATGACTGTTGTCTGCAGACATATTCCTCTGTGTGGCTTCACTCTGTTTAAGGATAAATAAGGCTGGCCATGAGAAGGCTATAGCAAGAGGATAACTTGTAAAGATGTAAATAGTTAAATAGTCTGTATAACACATGGGCAAAATATTGAGAAATGGTTCTGTGATGAGTGGTGACATAGCAGTTAAGAGCGGGAAGACCTGGATCCAAATCAAATTCAAATCAGCCATGATATGCACTGAGTGACCTGGATCCAAGCACTATCCTTCAGTCTAACCCACATTAAAGGGTTGTTGTGAGGATAAAAAGGAGTACGTGGAGAACCATGTATATATACAGCTTTGAGCTTCTTGTGATATAAAGAAGAAAAGGCCACTGAGAGAAAAGGCAGATCCTGGAGCTATAAAACAAGAAGAATCAGTAGTAGTTGAAAAGTATGTGTAGAAAATCAGAGAGGTGAAGAATAGTATTTTTCTGGAAGACTGTAACTGTTATGACCTGTTCTTATGGAGGCAGCATGAAGGTCACTCCATTGGTTACATGTAATTTGCTTATTTTTCCATGTGACCTCATGGAGAAATGTTTTGCACCAATCAGGCTATCAAATATGCCAACCAGGCAGACAACTATAGACTCCCACCACCCTCCACTCTTGATGGCTGCTGACTTGTTTGAATTTTATCCATGTTTAGTCCAGTTCTACACTGAGGTTCTTTAACAAAGGTCATAAAAGAAAGGGGGGGGGGAAGCAAGTTTACACTTCACTACTTACACTATTTCACGCAAGACTTGAGAGGTATAAATTTATATCAGCTGCATGTCTGAATGTGAATGCTATGTAAGTCTGTTGAAACAAATCAGCAGAAAGCCCAGAGGCATTTTATGACTTTTTATTGCAGCATGAAGGGTTTTTTTTAATGAACTAATTTAAGGGCCCAGTAGACTCAGCATTATGTTATTGACTCATTTCCTTTCTTAGTCAGGATAGGCAAGTATGATAGTGTGTAAGTTTTTAAGATATATCTGGACTTTCTTTTTCTTAACAAATTAGTTGGGCTGATTTTGAAGCAACAAAATCTATAGATTCTGAGGGAGGGGGCCAGGAAAGCACCTGGATTGTAACCTGAGATCTTGACAAAGTTGTTCTTGAAGAACTAGGGTTTATTTCACTGGGGCTCCACTAAGTATGCCAACGTGGTATCTTCTAGATATATTGAACTACAATTCCCATGATTCCCAACTACTGTAGTCTAACACTAGGTTGAGAAAGGCTAGAATACACTATCAAAGAATAGTATTTCCATTGTATTATCCTTCCTCAGAGCTCTGTAGCAGATGAGAGGTGGGAAATGTTTATTTAAGCCCAAGCCCCCGCCCCATTTTTTTGTCAAACATTTTCTCACTGATGTGATAATTGCTTTTGGATAGACCGGTCTCCCTGCATCCTTCTGTCTAGGCAGTTTCACAGCATTCCCTGTGCCCCCAGCAGGGCTAATTTAAAAAGGACTCCACTCTAATGAGATATTCCAATGGTTCACAAAAAACAACAACAGTCGATCTCTCAAAAAACAACAAAGGGGACCAATTGCAAACAAATGTGTTGAAGGGTCCCAGAGCTCCAGGCAGGAGGATTAGGGCTGCCTAAAGGTCAAAATAATTTAGGGTGTAAGGAAAGAGGAGGGAAAGGAGACAAACAGGCCAGCTTTTGTTATAGACAAAACAAGTCTGGTCAATTAAAAAATGAAAACTCTTTTTTCCTGAAAAACCTATCTTGAATCATTTGTTAGGTTTGTGGAAAGTGGTATACAGAGCCCCTAAACTGGCAACTCACCATAGGCTAATGGGATTTGAACTGGTCATGACTAGTCAGCAAAGAAATTTGGAGGAAACATTGGTCTAAAATAGAAATGCATCACCCAAATGGAGGCCACAGGTTTGCAAATGCTAATTAATAGTATTTATTAATGCACATTTAGAAATTATCTTTCAAAAGAAATGCTTCATTTATGCCTGCTCAAGCCAGAGGCCATCTGCTCGTGGACAGCTTCAAGGCCAGCCATTTATAGGCATTTTTCCCCCTTTCTTAGGACTTTTTATGTTTAAACTTGATTTGGGCCAGACAACCTTTCAGATATAGAATGGCTTCAAATCAAGGATGGTCCTCTGATGATCCTTCAGGCAAATGATTCATAGCTCTGCACTGGTTCATGTGGATACCCAGATTGCAGATAGTTCAACCAACATGGCAGCTTAATGTCAAAAAAGGCACCTTCTTATGTTTGGAACTATTTGAAAAGAAATTGACAGTCAGTGACTGGATTCACACATCATACTGAACCATAGTGTGTTTGTTTATGGTGCCCTGAATGCCATAAAACATGGGTTCACACACATGCTCAGCCATAAAACATCGTCCACAGACCACAATGGCTGAGCTTGCACAGCACACTAAATTTTAAAAAGCATAAATCACATTATAGTGTAATGTTCTGTGTAAACCCAGCCAATATCATATAATGTCTGTGTAATTACTCAGATGTGGTGCAGCAGTTAAGATGTTGGACTACGGTGTGGGAGAATCAGGTTGATGTCCAATCTCAGCTATGGATGAGTGGGTGACCTGGGGAAAGTCACTCTCTCTCAGCCCAACCTAATGCATAGGGCCGTCCTGGATAAAAGATGGAGGAGAGAATTCTAGATATGCTGCCTTGAGTTCTTGGAGGAAAGGTGTGATATAAATCCAACAGCCAAACAAAGTACAGTTGTATTTGGAAAATGGTATGATTTCTTATCTTTAGAAGTATACCCTATTTAGGGCTGAACTCCTTTCCCATGAAGAAAAGCTGAAGATTTGGACTTTCATTATTTAAATAAAAGATGCACCCAGGAAAGAAACAAGACAAAGGTTATAAATTATGCAAGATGGTAAGAACTAGGAAAAACAGAAAACTTTCATCTTCTCACCTATTACAAGAACTTGGGTCACCCAGTCAAACTGGATGGGAGAAAGTAGACAAAAATAAAACCCATGTTTATGAAACACTTTTTAGACAGTGTTTGTCATCATGCAATGGCTATGGGCCTAGATGGCTCTAAATGAGATTAGACAACTCCACATAAAATAGGTCCATCATGATATGTGGGGGCTGCAACAAACTGCTGCAGGATGGAGTACTTCTGTTCATGTTCAGTCAGCCCAGCCATCTTCCATTCTGTCCTGCTCCCACCCACATTTCTGATTTTTCTCTCTTTCAGCTGACATTTTATGACTAAGGAACATGCTCACCCTTCAGTAGATTGCTTCTGGCTCTCTACTTCCTTTTAGAGTCATTCTCACCCATTAAATGTGTTGGAGGTCTGCAAACCAGATTCCCCTGATCTGCTGATATCCCTTGGTGTATTGGATTCTTTTTAAAATTATTTTTAATTTATTAGAAGATTATAAAAAAAACAAACAGAATACCAGAATATACAACAGCAAAATTCAAACCAAACCAAACCAAAGCAAACCAAGAAATAAAAAAAAGATCTTCCTAAGCCCTAAAAGACCATAACAGAATTTAACAAATTGCAATACTTAACATCTAACATATGTCTTCAATTTATAGTTACTGGTTAACAAAAGATACCTTATAATTTTGTAATCTGGAAGAGCGAGGGCAGCTGTGGCCAGGAGGGCCTTTGCACAGGTTCATCTTGTACGCCAGTACACCCTTTCCTTAACCGGGGGGCCCTTCAGACAATCACTCACATCCTGGTCACTTCCCGATTGGGCTACTGCAATGTACTCTACATGGGGCTGCTCTTGAAGACCACCTGGAAGCTACAGCTGCTTCAAAATGCAGCAATGGGCATTTCTTGCTAAGCCCATGTGTCACTGCTGGTATGCAAGCTGCATTGGTTGCCAGTGGCTTTCTGGGTGCAATTCTAGGTGCTGGTTGTTACCTATAAAGCCTTTCATGGCATGGGCCTGGTTATTTGACGGGCTGCCTATCTCCGATTGTGTCTGCCTGCCCAGTACACTTGCGCAGAGTGAGTGTGCTTCAAGTCCCCTCATTTAAACATTGTCATCTTGCGGGACCAAGGAAGTGTGCCTTCTTTGTCATTGCCCCCATCCTCTGGAACAGCATCCTCCCCCCCCCACCCCGAGATACAGATGGCACCCACTCTCCTGGGGTTTCAGAAAGCCCCTAAGACCTGGCTTTGCTCCCAGGCCTGGGCTTAATGTATTTAGGAAGGCCTTTGTGACTGTTTTTAGTCCAGGCTGTTACGTTCTAGTTTATGTTTTAACTGTTTTAATTGTGCACATGGATTTTGTAAGCTGCCCAGAGTCTACTAACAAATTTAATTAATTAAATATTAAACAAATACATAATATAATATATTGTAACCACATTAAAATAAAAAAGAAATTAAACTAAATTTCTTTAAGATAAAAAAAATTATTGTAAATATCATGATATCTGTACCAAAAAAGAATGCATTGCCCCATTCTTTGATTAGTTGAAAATATTGCCTTTCCAGAATGGATAAATTAATTACACATTGCCATAAACCAATCTTTAATGTCTGGAATAATATCACTTTTCCAATTTCTCAGTATAATTCTTTTTGCCAATCCCCCATCCCCTACTCCCTATGCCCTGTATAATGATTGGTGTATGGGAGTTATCTGTTTGATTATGTAAGCAACAACACACATTCTGGACTTTGCAGGAAAAAGAATAACAGATATGCCAAACCTTCACTTCCAGAGACTTCTTGTCCCTGAATAATAAAGATTAAAGAGCAATGATGGGAAGGTTTTCTTCAAACTGCGGAGGGCTGGTCTCTATCATATTTCTCTCTTATCTCTCTCTCTCTCTCTCTCTCTCTCTCTCTCTCTCTCTCTCTCTCTAGGTCCACCCACTCATTCACCTGCCCATCTGCCGGATGACTCAAGGCAACTTACAAAACCTTTCTTGATTTGTTTGCAGCTTCCCAGGAACTTCCAATAATTCATTCTATATTCATTGAATTGTTGCATTATGCCATTTTTGTGAGATGAAGATGACATGAATGAGGATGATGAGAATGGTTACAATTCCATAGATTAGAGAGTAAAAGCTACATTATATACCTATATTAACAAGTTCAGGATGCGGGTAGAATAGATCCATTCAGAAGTGGGCATGCATTGGGGCAGCCCTTTCTAAACTCCAGATGTATTGGATTTCAATTCTTATAATTCCCAGCCACTATGATGGAGACCCAACACATCAAGAGTGTATCAAGTTGGGAAAGGCTGTGGTTGCAGAACAGTTGTATCTCTCATTGCAAGGTTACTGGGTGATAGCTAAATTTGCACGTTCAATGTTAATTTGATTTTGAAGAGGAACTGAAATGCCAAAAAAAATGTGTGGTGGGGCTGGTGCAGTTGCTGTACTGATTGTTTTGATGAATGGCATTACCTTGGCTGTGAGTTTGATATATTTTATGACGGTTTGTATACACTTTTATCTTTTTTCTTGTTTTTAGATAGTTGTACTATTCTTTTTTGTTGTTTTTATATTTATTTTAATTGTTTGTAAGCCACCCAGAGTCAAATAAGTGAGACAGGTGGCTACATAAATTAGAATAAACAAACAAACGAATAAATAAATAAATAAGTAATATTATAATTCTGTTATGTAAGTTTCCCATTTAAAGCAAAAAAAAAAAAGTTCTTTGCAGAGCTGGCTGTGCCACGGCAAAAAGGATATGAAAGTGTAGTAGAAGAGATCAGTAGCTACTTGGCTTTTGAACAAAACTTGTCACACAACATAAGTTTTTTTGCTTCCAATTGCCATTGGTGATATGAGCTGGGGATTCTGGGAGTTGTAGTCCAAATTCTCTCTAAGGGACCAAGTTGAGGACAGCTATCCTAGAATTGTACAACTTTGCCCTTCTTTACTCAGCACCCCCCCCCCCCCCGATATTTGGGACTGTAACCTCCCTCATCCTTGAAAGATGTCCATCATGCCTGGAACTAATAACATAATCTATTTATTTTGAAAATGGACAACTTGATTTTTAGGGTCAGTAATTTCATAATAACTACCAGTTTTATGAATTCAAAGGCTAATGAGATTATTTTAATATATCTATATGTATTATCTACTGACATGTTTCTTATTTTTTCTATACTGCTCATTTCCACATCTAGTGCTGACTGCTTTACTTTCTGGTACAACGTCAAGTTCTGCTTGCAGTGATGCTTATATTGTGTGCAAATGTTATGTAAGATATAAATACTTTCCATAAAAAGGGAGCTCTGCTTCTGGAGAATGCCCCGGAAAGTTGGCCTTGTACCTTAATTCTAGATATGGTTATTTGGCATGAGGCAGTTGCACTAGATGCATGCTCAGAAGCACTCATATTAGCACTCCACATAGTTCAGGCTGAATTTTAGCTCTGAAAATAAGTTCCCGGGTGTCAATTAAATTCACTTTTGCTTATCGACACAATAAGCAAAGGTATGTCTATATGAGCAAGCCAGGGTTAATTTACTGCTATAAATAATGAGTCCTGGGCTTTTTGTTAATTTGATACTACAGGCGATACTGTTAGAGGATTGCAAGAGAAACTGCAATGCCAGGCCAGAGCGAAGAGTGGTGTGCACAACACTCTTCTCAATTTTCCCCCCTACAGCAACGGGCTTGTGCAGTAGGTTGGCTCAGAGAATGACTGGCCAAAATTATCTAGTGAGTTTTCATGTTCTAGTGTAACACCATAATCATTGCACCAAAGTGGTTCTTTATGCTTGCTTTCCCACACATCTTTTAGATAATGATAACTATGACTTTTTCCATGTAGCACCTGTGTTCTTAATATTGTACAACATTTTGTTCCCAAACTTACAACACTTAGTATTCCAAATTCCACCTAGACCTCTCATCTTGTTTAGCATCATGATCAGATAAGATAACACATGTTCAGGAGAGTATGGACATAAATACTCAGGAAGGAGGTACTATAGATTGTTTCATCATTTGTGCAGGTTTCTGAATACAAAATGGAACTTGGATTCACCTAGATCCACTTTGTCTGTGCTGACTGGAAGTAGCTCTCCAGAATTTCTTCCATGTCTTTCCCTGCAGGGATTGTGTTGCGCGTCCTTCTCCATATAGAAGATGTGTCCTACCTGAACTATAGTTTGTTCCCACTAACTCTGAAGTTGGTGCAGCATTGCCTGAATTTGAGTTTGTTCCCTAGCACTCTCCCTCTTTCCCTTTTAAAATGAAATCAATCACAGCCATAGAAATGAGAGGGGAGCACACAAAAAGGTTTTGGAAGTCATATGTGGCCCACGTACATCGCATACATCCTCTTTGACCTGTATAGGTCAAAGGAAACTACATTGTGTCAAAACAGCCTGGCTACTGCTATCTGATTGAATTGCCTTCTCTGTAGTCAGGAACAGGTTTAGATCAAGCGCTACTTCCAAGAACAAGGCATTGATATGCACCTCAGGTCCTGAGGCTCAGGAGCTCTAAATAAACATCTCCCATGCATTTAATGTGTTTACTGGGGTGTGGTGAAGCTTAGTTCAGCTTGACCTAGGTTGAACAAAATGTGTGTGAAAGCATAAGAACCGGCTTGCTAGATTGGGCTGGAGATCTTTTTCCCTACATATAGTGCATACCCAGATCTCTCTGGGAAGGTCATAAACACTGCAGACCAAAGGGTGAGATCCTTCTATTTTATTCCCTGTAACTTCTGGTACTGTGAATATTCACATTTATTTAAGTAGCTATTGTGTGCTAGAAATGATGCACGGCGTTTTTCATTGCTTAGCAAAAACACTCCTTCCAGAGAGGCTGACTTGTCCTTCCTGTGTCATAACACTTGACTTGGATCACCTAATGGACCTGAATGAAGTGAAATTCAGAACAGAAGAACCGAAATACTTATTCTCACCATACATATATAATTTATTATTAATAAAATACAATGATAGCCACCAAATTGGACAGATTTAGGAGATTAAACAAATTCATGGAGATTAAACTATCAAAGCCTATTGAGAGTCACTGAAGTCACCTTAGTCTAAGTCACCTTAGTCATGAGGGTGATGTATCACCTCTAAATGCAGTGACTGGTTCGTGCGTCATGTAAAGCTATTGCTTGCTTAAACATGGTTTTGGAACAAACCATAAGAACTTGGTTCACCTAAACCATAAACCATGATATGCACATCACAGTGGCTTTGTTCATTCAGCTCACTAAGCCAGGGATCTCAAATGTTTTAGATGTTGCCTCAGGCATGGCAGCCCAGCCCAGCCCAGCCCAGCCCAGACTGTTGAGTATGGTTTTACTCAAACCCTTTCTACCTCCTTCCTTTTCTTAGCAGGCACACAGGATTCTATGAATCACTAGCACTAATGTATTTTTACATTACTCTTTCTGAAATAGAAAGTTATTTTGAAATGCCTTGTTTATTCCCACAGATCTGTTTTATAAAAATGTTTAAATGTATCTATCAAAACCTGTCATTCTGTGAAAAGTAATGATAACATTTTGTAATTTGCTTTGATTAAAGCATAATATATTTCATTTCTGCCTCTTATCTTTCATTTAGCCTTCATATATGCATCTGTCCTGCCACTGTGGGAAAGTGGATAATGGGCGACTACCTGCATCTTTGGCACAATCAAGTCAAGCTTTTATTTGTACTAGTTTAAGAACAAGACCTCTCTTTGGAAATGTCCTCTGGCTGAAGAACTTCCCAGTTCAGAAAGTCAACATCCAAAGAAAGGAGAACTGGAAAGTCTTGAAAGTACCAGTCAGTGTAAGAATTGACTAGAAGGTACACTGGTCATCTTCCCTCGTATGGTGAAGAACTTTTTATTTAGATATGAAATTCAGCATATATTTTCAAATTTGCATCTATGCATACGTTTTTCACGTCTAAACATTTGAGATGCCTTTTCTGTTTTTCTGGATTATGTGATTTCTTTCTTTCTCTCTTAATAATGCATAAACGCCTTTACCTGGCAGGAGTTGAGGCAAAAGAAACACCCAATGTTTTGTGACATAATTCTTAGGACCGGCCCCATTGGACAGGCAAGTGGTGAGGAGAAGGAGGAGAAACCTTTTCTTCCTTCCAAGAGGTCTTCAAAGGAGATTCCCCACCTCCCCCAACACCCAAAGTTCTAGGGAACTAAATCCATGGAGAACAATGTCAAACTCTGCCTAAAAAAAGTTTCCTTGCAGCTTTAATTGCTTTTTGATAGCATTCCCCCCCCCCCCCGATTTAAACATAAAGATCTATGATGTCTAAAATAGTGATGTATTAAGATCCAGCTGTCCCACATCCACAAAGCTGCTATGTCTAAAGATGTCTATGTCTGTGTCTCCACGTATTATCTTTAAGGACTATCCAGCTAAATCTGTTTCAGAAATGACTGCTAATTGCACAATGCTGCCCAGTCTCTCTCTCTCTCTCAACACCTCCTCCCCTTGTTCAGCTATTTCCATCTTTTGAAAAAAGTGACTGAACAGCAATTTTGTACATGACTATGTAAATCCCCTGCAGCTGATTAGCCTGGTAACAAAGATACCTTGTCACCCACCCAGCTTAATCCGTGCATTTCAAAGGGTGGTTTTATTGAGCATGTTTCAACCCCAGATCTTTATTTATTTGGCTTGATTGCTTTGAAGAAAACCACCACTTTCTCATTCTTTCATTTACATATACTTCATTTCATGTATATATGTACAATCTTGAATATTCAAAGATTTCCAGAGCAGTTGGGGTTATATATCCTCCTCCTTACCAAGAAAAAGTGTCTGATCAGCACCTGTTCGTTTTAGCAATGATGCACTCTCGCTGCCTCTTTCTCTGTTTTTCCAATATATCTTTGGGTGTATGTGAGTGTCAGTGTGCGTGCATGTGTGCGTGTCTGTCCGTCCGTCCATCCATCCATCCATCCATCCATCCATCCATCCATCCTTTTTTTAGAGGGAGTGCTGAGGTGCAGTAGGTTTCCTCTCCTCTGCCCTTGCTTGGAAGAGAGAAGAAACTGGAGTCAGACAGTCTCCACAGAGTGTCATACTCCAGTCAATGTAGGAGAATATCTGAGTCGTAAATCTGTCAATACAAAGAGAACAGCACACCACAAAAATGTGACTAAAACCAAGAAATGTAGCATAATTACAGGTTCATTACTGCAAACAAAAGCATCTCCCGTTTCCACCCCTTTGGCAGGGACGGAGCCATTCAAAAGGGCTCATTATGTTGTTACCTGGGCAGGTTTGGAGGCCCCCTGAACTGCCACTGCTGGTCTGCTTATTATCCTGCTTGGGAGTTTGGGAATGCTGCTGCTCCAGACACGGCGGACAGCAAGAAGACCCCCTCCCACCCCATTGTTAGGTCATTCCTCAAAAGAGGATCTTGTACGTGTTTCTCTTTAATATTCTTTAGCATCGCTGAAAGGGGCCAGATTGACAGGCCTGGAGACGAAAAGTCCTGGGCTTATCCATGGGATAGGTGGGGCAGTGGAGGGTTGCTTCACTGCCTGAGCTGCGTGCTTCAGTGCTGACCTGGGGAACCCCTTCCGAGGCTCTGCATGCTTAGCCCAGTTTGTGACTCCCGAGGCATGTCTGTACAAGGGTCTTCCTTGTGCTTGTGTTCACAGACCAGATCCTTGCACAGGCAATATATATGCACAACCTTAATTAATTTATTTCACTGGACACCTGAAGTCACAGGCTTCTGGGTCAAACTAGAAGCACGACAAACATGCATACACATGCACGCATACACACAGTGGCTGCATTGGAAAGAATAATCACGGGTATAGCCTCTCTTTCCTTACTGTCTTATAAAACATGAGACTTCACGGCCTCCTGTCTTTGCCTCTGCCTTGTCATCATTGACATGGCACTGGCACTAAATAGCAGGCAAAATTGTTTTCTTGTGAGCATCGGAAGAACATGTGTTGATTACACAGAATGGCTCAATAGCAGATGCTGAGGTTTCATGGTTCAGCTTCTCCACCAAACGCTCTCACGAGAGGCTGCTACTCTTATGGATCCTCCTCTATTTTTCTGTAGGGTGAGAGGTCCAGCTTTATTGCTTTGGTCACCTTTTGGACATCTATTTAAATATGCCTCCAACAAGGGCCAGTTTGGTGTAGTGATTAAGGCACCAGGCTAGAAACCGGGAGGCTGTGAGTTCTAGTCCTGCCTTAGGCATGAAATCAGCTGGGTGACTTTGGGCCAGTCATTCCCTCTCAGCCCTTGGAAGAAGGCAATGGCAAACCATTTCCGAAAATCTTGCCAAGAAAACTGCAGGGATTTTCCAGGCAGTTGCCAGGAGTCAAAAAGCGATTCAAAGGCACCAAAAAAAAAAAAAAAAAAAAAGCCTTCGATGCCATGTCCTGGAAGAATTCCTATTGATACTACCTTTCATACCTGCTCCTATGCCATCATCTCCTGGTATGATATTCTCCAGAGCCACCACCAGTGTCTGTCCCTGTTGCCCTGTAGCAGTGTTGTCCAAACTTGGCCACTTTAAGATGAGTGGACTTCAACTCCCAGAATTCCCCAGCCAGCCATGCTGGCTGGGGAATTCTGGGAGTTGAAGTCCACTCATCTTAAAGTGGCCAAGTTTGGACAACATTGCCCTATAGTATTTGTACCAGGGCAGATATATGGGTGGAAAGCAAAGCCCCAGATAGAAGAATTTATTACTATAATGCATAAACAATGAGTCAGCACAGATCACGCCTGATGTAAAGGAATATAGAGCTGGCCTTTGGGAAGACAGGAGTGAGGAATTAAGGGGAGACTTGCAGCAAATATTATGTAGGGTTAAAATAAAGAAACGTGAGAAACAAACTCAAAACAACTCTGTCTTGATTTTGTTTAGTATAAAATGGGATAGAGAAAAACTTAGTGAGTCTTTCATGAATCTCTGCAATAAAAGAGCATTCCTGGAGTCTGCTATGCCTTTTTCTTGACCTGGCCTACCTTGAAGGGGCAACATCAATCGTGTCCACATTTGATAGAGTTGCCCTACAGTATTTCATCATTCCCCCCTTCTGTAAGCCCTAATCATTATAATTTGGTAACGACTTTTAGAGGTCTTTGGGAAGCATGGTTAAGGTTTCCAGGGGCCACATTCAGCCTTGGGGCCTCAGGTGATGCCCCTCTCTTTTATGAAGGTGATGTATTTATTGCTGCATTCTCCAGCCTGGGACCCTCTACCTTACTGATTCTATCACTTCTTATCCAAATGACCAACCAGCTAGGGAACTGGAGACCAATATATCTGGAGGCACTGGATTGGGAAATATCTTTTTGGGGTGGGACAGTCCTTGTAAAAGAAGGAAAAATGTTTATTGCTTGCTTGATCTGAGATATTTGTATGTGTTTTTAAAAGTTAGCAAGATAGCTTCCAGCACTGCAGTAATTCAGAAAAAGGTTAGAAAACACTTTATGAATAATGAGCAAAACAAAATCTATAACACAGCAGGCACGTCATTAAACTCAGGACCCCTGTTCATATAAAGCCTAAGTAAATAAAATTAATCTTAGACTTGATGCTCAGTGGAATTGCCTTTAGGTGAACTTTTCCTGGAAGAGTTCTGCATCTGAGAGAATAACTTTAAAAGAAAAAAAAAGTTCTTTGGGACAATCAAGTTGGCTGGTTCTATTCTAGTTAGAGAATGTGGTACTGGATATATCTAGGTACCAAGTTCTATAGGTCTTTATAGGTCAAGGGTAGCACTTTGAATTTCACCTGATAACCTACTGGAAGCCAATGCAGGACCTATAACACAGATGTAGTGTGTACCTTGCAATGTGCACCAGTTAACAGGTTGGCCACTGCTCTCTGAATCAACTGCAATTTCTGGATGAACTTCAAAGACAGCCCCATGTGCTTTCCATTCCATTCTGCTCAGTGCCCTAAATCCGAGGTCCTTCGTATTGATGATGGCTCCATGAAGGCACAAAGTTCATCAAGCAAAAGACTCCCTAAATCAGATTAACATACCATTCCAAAATGTTTGTAAACAAAGTCACAGGAAAAAACCCCCACAAATACCTTCCCCATGTTCACAGTATAATCAAAATGTGTTCAGCATACCAACGTCTTTCAGTCAACAGCGTAAGATTCACTCTTAGACCCTTTTTTTCAACAGACAAGCATTACTGCATAACTGAGCCTGTTTGGTCTTCACTGGGCTTGGGGTTTTTTTGCCTCCTTTAAACATGCTCATGTTTTTCATGGCCACATTTTAGCTTCAGTTCTGCCAGTATTCAATACCCAAGTTTATTGTTAGGTGCATAATGGAAATGGAAGTTACTCCCAAGCAAATAAAAGTGTGGGATCGTCAGTTTTATGTACTGCTCTTTTTTTTTAATTTGAATTTATTAACCGCCCAACAACAATGGACTCTGGGCAGATGATATAATTTTATAAGTTCATTATTTATGCACAATTCGGTTACCCTCTCCCTTGCGGCAAAACAGGGTGAAAAAAGCTGTCATAGGCATCTGTTCCTAACCATGAAGACACCAAAATGATGAAATGTGAATTCTGACATCACAATGCAAGGTTTGCCTTTTTGTACTTGTATTGCAACGTCACATGCAAGCACATTAGGGGTGGAGTCTGCATTGTGACATCATAGGGCCCATTTTGCTCATTTGCCTCTCTGCCTCTCCATGGAAGCCTATAAGGGGCAAAAGGGAAATTCAGTTGATTCTCGTTATGTGTAGTAGTTATGTTCTATAAAGGCACCCTGAACGCTGAATTAGCGAATACCTGAACACTGAATAATACTGAAGCATACTCTTGGGGAAATACAGGACACTTTACGGTATGAGAACTGAAACGAGAAAGTAGAGCATTGCCGTGTTTAACCTCAACTGGGAATGTGTGTGCTGGGCAACTCACATTTTTCACTCCTCTGCGCATATCTGCAAATAACTCTAAAAGCGCCACGTGTATTGATTTTGGGGTTACAAATACATTTTAGTGAGTAGGCAAATCCACAAATATGAAATCTGCAGATAGTGAGCATCAACTGTATTCCTATCATCTTTTGAAATGGAATGCCATGCTAGGTAGATCTTGGATTGATTCAACAGAGCCTCATCTGCAAGACTTGAATTCATGTTACTGTTCAGTTGGAAGGGCTTGAGCTATACTTACTTTACCCTTCCCCCCCCCACTTTTATCAGTTTACTTCTATTACCATTACTGTTATTAATACCACTACATCTCAAATTATCACAGTGAAGGCTAAACTTTATACATCGAATGGCTTTAAATCTGCTGTTATTAGTACTATTGAACATTATCCAACTATTTCTTGAGAGATGATTTAAAATTCACTGGTAATTCCTGAGGCATCTCAATATGTGTGCACGCAGCCTTCTACTCCAGATAAGTTGCCCTCATGTGACACCCTTTGAAATGTATAAGTAACCTGCTTTGATTCCATTATCGTAGCAAAGAAACATATGAGTTCATGTCTTCCAGTGTTAATTTAATATATTTATTTTAGAAGAAGTTTCTTTCAGCACTGGAAGAATAACATGGACATGAAAAACACTGGTGCAACAAGATTATAGGGGGAAGAAAGCAAGGTCAAGTATGGAACTGCATCTCCTTCAATTTTGGCCTCTGAAGCAGATATTAGGCCTATATTTCATGTGGTTTTGGTCAAGCTCTCTCCACCTTCCCTGCTCTGACAGCTGGTGTGAAGTTACTTCTCAGAAAAACATGGGACTGGTTTTTGCTACTTGAGATGTTGCAGCTTATAGTAATGTCTCTGTGAAAACATAATGGCATTAACTATTCCCTGGGTCTTGAATTACTGTAAAAATGTATGCCAAACACGGGGTTTAAGAGTTCAAATGAAGGAAAAGGTGGGGCAGTGTTTCACTGGCTGTTTCTCTGAAGAATGAGAATTCCAGGCTTAGTAAAGCCATGTCTTCATAAACATACCCTTCGCTCAATTCAAACCAAAAGTGCATAGTGATTATTTCTGTCTTCCTTATCTTTCATTCCATTAAAAATTGTTGGTTTCTAATTAAGCTGAAATCTAAGTGACTGTGAGTATGGTATTATATAACAAAACAGAAATATTAGGTCATCAAAATAAAAAGAGGAAAAATAAAAATGATATTTGATTGAATTGTATATTGATTATAGTGCTTACTTGAAATGCTGGGAAATCTAATTTGAATACAATTGAATACATTAATTAATTAAACAAACTCCTGCCAAAATAGTAGACTATATAAGCTGTAAATATTTCAAAGTTTAAGATCTTATTTCTTATTTTTTAACTTTAAGATTAAAATTCATTAATTTTAATAAATTTTGAATCAGTCTTCTACTTTCAGGCCACCTAGGTGATACTATCTACCTGATCTTGGATGATCTTGGAAAGCTAAGAACAGAGCTGATTGACCCTTGGATCGGAGATCACCACAGAATACCAGGACTATAAACTCACCTGGAATTTTAAAAAAAGTTCCAGAAGAAGGTAATGGTAAACAATATCTGTGTTGCTGCCAAGGAAACTCCATGTAAGTATCCATAAGTCACTAGGAATCAAGGTGATCTCACCTCTACTCTCGAAGCAATTGATAATAAAAACATACAAAATAATCAAATGAATTCCTACCCCATCCACATCTCTAAAACTAGTTGGAATAAAAGAAGGGAACTACTCCTCCTGAAATCAAGGAACTGCATTAATTACTAAAAACTTGACAGAATAGCCTAAAGGCTGAGCGAAGAAACCAAATTTATCTCTCTAAGGAGGAAGTTCTATAAATGGGATCTTGTACAAAACAGTTCTCTCTCAAATCTGTTACTTCTCTTATTATTATAAATGCATGTGTCTCCTATTGATGCAGTAATATAGATGGGAATCTACATTTTAACAGTCGGAGGAACCCAGAATTGGCTCCTATCATTCTCATATGATGACCAAGCTGGATCTGGGAGTGGTGGTGGTCCTTCCTTCCTCATTTAGCCAGCCATCTCTGGAATACATACATCTGTAGAATAACAGTGATTATGTTGTGAAAGATGAAATCAAAGAGATAATGATACAAAGAAATTAAAATTATGGCTTCTGGTTTGCTAAGCAATTTTAATTTTAAATAAGTTATTGAAAGTGCCTTGAAAAGGACCCTAAATTTATGTTGTGGTAAGTCACTATGAATTTGGATGATTCAGCAACATACAAATTTAATATTACTGTTGCTGTTGCTGTTGTTATTGTTATTGATGATGACGATGATGATGATGATGATGATGATGTATAACTCTGGCCCACAATGTGTTTACCCAACACACTTAACTGGATCACTGAAAGACTAAAGGCTATATTTGCTCAATGTGCAAAGTTTGGCTAGGTTTAATCCTGGATAGGTTTGTGTATGTTTTAGTGTGCCGTGTGTCTTTTAGTGTGCTGTGGGAACCCACCAACTGTGGCCACGTAGATGCCTAGAAAACTCAGAAGGATGGATAGGTGGATGACAAATCCCTTAATTCTCACTTAGCATGACCACACTGGCTGAATTAACAGGAACTGTTATCCAAGAGATCTAGAGACCACCACCTGGGGAAGGCTGGTCTGCCTGGTTTAGCATTCTGTTTCCCACAATGGCCAACCAGATGTTTTTAGAAGGTCCACAAGTTGGACCCGACTGGGTTTGGGAGACAGGTTCCTGCAAAGATCGGAGTTCAGTTGTCACCTCCTTTGCCATTCTAGCTCAGTGCTCAGAATAGGAGAAAAGCAAACATGCTAATATCCACACCAACAACACCTTCCTTTGTTTTGCCACAGATGACCTAGAGTGCAACATGTCGGCTGAGTGGCTGAAAATGTTATCATCCTTTTCTTTCAGTGTTGTGACAGTTGGTGCTGATGGGCTGTGTATGTTTTAATCCAGCCACTAGAATCCACCCCCACCTTCCACCCCTGCCAGCGAGGGGCATGCGCTGCCTGGCTGACACTGCCTACAAATTCTATTAGGTTTGTAATTAAAAACAGCTGTAATCTGATCAGGTGGAGATCATAGTTACAAAATGAAGGAAGCCATTAGCAGGAAATGTTGTGGTTCAGGCAGACATCAAATCAGTTTAAAGAGATTGGATTTCATTGTTTTTATACAGTTACTCCATTACTATAATGCACTCACCCCATTTAACTGACTCGCTCCAAGGAGCACTCCTGCAAGGCAGGAGTGACATCTATGAGAAATTAATGGCATAAGCAGAACTCTGCATGCAGGAAAATTTATAGAGAAATCTGTTTTCTATGGAGAATATTAATGCATGCTGACTTGGTGCCTATTTAGGGCCCAGTTTTAATTCCCTTTGGCTCCCAATATTTCAGTGCCATTTATTCTAGCCTCTCCTTGTGGAACAGATCCTCTTAACATGTCTGCTCCAAATATTAAGACTTTATCCTGTTGAGGCTATCTGCATGCATACATCAGTATATGTATGTACACACACAACACACACACATTCATTCATTCATGAACTTCAACAGTTCACAAACTTATAAACTGGGGATGCTGATCTTCCAGATGTTGTGGGACTCCAACTTTTATCAGGGGCACTTAGTAGCTCCCGTAGTTAGGCATAATGAAAACTGGGAGTCCAGCAACATCTCGAAGGCACTGCTTTTCACTTTTGAAGAACTTCAAAAGCTAAGATAGTCTGATATTAAAAATGAGGGGATTGTGAGCAGGGTGAGAGAGCAGTGCTTAATCTGTGTCCTCTTGAGATAAGTGAAGGAGAAGGGACAGATTATGGGGAATTTATTTACAACAATTTATGGAAGGATGTACTTAGGTTTACAAAGGGAACACGATAATCACATTGCATTGTGAAATCAGGCATGTAAATTTCCTTGGGCTCAGGGTAGATAATGGATCTATCTGTTAAAATAGGTGCTAAAATATATTTAGTAGTAATACCATTTGCACAACTGTGTGGTTTTGTCTGGGGCGGGGCTAACTGGAAAATTTGTAGCCTTTGAGATGTTGAGTCCTTGGTGCTCTCTGAGCTTGGTTGTTTGCTTGCAGACACTTCATTACCCGACAAGGTAACATCATCAGTGCTAGTGAGTGTGGGGTTTGCTCCCTATTTACAGTATATACAATAGCTTGCCCTGCCAGTGTTGGTGGGGGTGTGGTTTTCTCCTTGGTAGTTCCTTGATTAGGGTATTGTTTTCTGCTAGATCGTTTGTCTGGTGTTAATCCCTGCTTATCTGGGTGTAGGCTGCTGGAAAGGATGTATTCTGGTCTTTTTGTTTCCTTCTTAGCTTTTTTATTATCTCTTTTGAATGGTGTGTAAATGTGGTTTATCTCTATGTGTCTGTTGATGGATGATTTGTCTGAATGCCAAGCTTCCAGGAATTCCCTAATGTTTTTTTGCATTTACCTTGGTCTAGGATGTTCACAATTTCCCAGTCGAAACTATAGTTGAGCCTGTCCATGTGTTGTGAAATTAAGGAGTTTTTATTGTGTCCTCTGACTGCTAGCTGGTGTTCATGGATGCACTCTGCTAGTCCTCTGTCTGTCTATCCTACATAGCGGCTGTTATAGTCCTTATATCCTATGTTGTAGATGACTTCTGTTTTTTCTTCTTGGACTACTGGGTTTTTTTGGTACTTAGGATGTTTTGGAGGGCCTTAGTTGGTTTGTGTGCTACTGTGATGCTGTGTGGTTGTAATAGTCTGTTGGTTGTTTCTGAGATGTTTCTGATGTATGGCAGTGTTTATCCTTTTCATAGCTTGTGTTGGTTGTGCTGTAGCGGGTTGAGTGGTCAGGTACTTTTTGATAAAGCGATCTTGGTTTTGATAAAGTGGTTTGATAAAGTGGATAAAGTTTGAGTGGTCAGGCACTTTGAGATGTTGCTGAACTATAATCCCCAGTATCCCTTTTTAATAGTCATATTTGCTGAGGCTGATGAGAATAGAATAGCCTTTTTTAACATGGTGCTCTGTTTCCTGAACAGGGGCAAAGGATTTTCTTTTCTTTTACTCCATTAAAAAGAACGAAACAAGCACGTTAATTTATTCAACACAAAGGAGTCTTTTCCATTTCCTTCATGCATCTGTTCAAAAAGTAAAGGTTGACAGGCTCCAGCACAAGCAAGGGAGGAGAGGCCTAACACAACTACTTTTCTGGAAATCACTGTAATATAAGCCAAACACCAAAGCTACAAAAGACGCTAAAATGTTAATGGCTGAGATCTGAGTGTCAATCTAAGAGCTCTAGTTTGCACTTCAGCTGCTGGGCTGTGGACCTAAGGAGTTTCCAACCAGCAGCCAGCAGTTTGTCGTAATATGCATTGTTATTTTTTATCCACTGAGGATAGTGGAAGTATGAAGTGCAGCAAATTGCCTCTCTTCAATCTCTTCTTAGGCACTGACACACCATTGCTCTCCCAAATTATTCTAAAGTCACCATGGTCCTCTCTACAGCACAGAGAAGCACTCTTCAAATGGAGCTAAGAGAGAGAACAAGGCCCATCTTTTCATATAACATGAGATAAAGAGGGAGGTCTCTTCTAGGCTCTGCCTCATGGGAATGTATAAGAGCCCTGTGCTTTACTTCTTGTTCCTTCAACAATATTGAAGAGGCATTCATTTACCTCAAAGGGCCATCATATGACTGAAGTCATCCATCCTTGGGATATCACATCCTGAGGTAAGCCTCTCCTTTTAGCCTAGATCAATGTTTCTCAACCTTAGCAACTTTAAGATGTAGGGACTTTAATTCCCAGAATTAAATTTCTAGGACTTGAAGTCCATACATCTTACAGTTGCCAAGGTTGAGAAACACTGGCTTAGATCAACTTATTACTTAATTTGGACACCTAAGTTTTCAAGGAGCATACTAGTAAATTTTTGAATGTTGGAAAAACCTCTAGTAAAAGCCTTGGACTTGAAATGATTTTGTAAAATCCATTTTAAATGCTTGTGATTGAAAAACAACAAGCATGGCTTTGATTTTCAGTATGGCTGCTCCATATGTAAATGTATCAAATAATGAAATTAAAGTGTATATACATGCAAACATCTTTAGATACATCTTCTAAAACTAGAACCAAATTTGTTTAAACATAACCAAACAAAGAATGTCAAGTTGGCCTAAAATACATTTCAACAGATAGCAAACTAGAGCTAATACAGAGAAAAGCCTGTCTCTGTGCTGAATAAGAATTCTTCTATATTTGAAGCATTGGCTAGTCTCATATTCAGGGCAGATTTTCTGAAAGCTTGGTAGAGCTGAATTGCTGTTCCCAGTTGTAGAAGAGATGATCCTGTCCTAGTATAATGCACCCAAAAGTTGAGGGATGTGAAAGCTTGAGCTTCTTCGTTCAAGCAGCTGAGGAGATTTGGGGCTGAGACCAACTCGTAGAGTGAATTCTCATCCCACCCTTACAGGCCAGTCCTCTGTTTAAGGACTGTCCAGTTGAAGGGGGCTTCCAACAAAACAATATTGTGTGGTTGCCTTGTCTCATTCATGGAGTTACATAGAGGTGATTCAACAGACACACTTTCCTCCTGGGCTTCCCCTTCCCTCTCCTTTGCCTCTTCAACATCCACTGTGGAAGGAAAGACAGCGCATTTCAGTTAGTAACACTAACAGCCTTTTCTCAGAATGTCCCCCCAAGTTCAGTTTAAAGGGGGGGGGGGAAACAGGAAAAAAGCAGCAGCAACAGGAATCTTATATCTGATTATTCATACTAAGCAGCTGATAGCAGACTGAATGCCCAATCTAATCTCCACAATTGTGAGTTACGCTATTTTTCTTCCTCAGTGATAATGATTATTCCCAAATCTGCCTATGTATGTTTTATGCAGATCTGTTTGTAACCACTTTTGCCCTCTCATTTTATTACGATAATGCCTATCTGGGCCCTACTCCTGACAGATCCTCCTATTGTTTTCATGGGTTTGTGACTGAACTCTTCCTTGAGTTCCCTCAGCCTTACTTTGTATCCTGTCGCAGCTTTCATCAAACGAAGGAGACATGAGTAAGAGCCATTGTATAACACAATCGTTCCAGAATTCTCCAAGTAAGGATACCTACAAAGCCGAAGCAGCCAAGCTATTATGTTATAAAAAATGCAAAATCTGTCACATACATTGATTAGGATGAACTAGAATGCCACAGCAAATAATGACAAATTCTCAAAGCTGGCTCTCGGGATATATCCCTCAGGGAGAGGGGGCAGGTTCGGACACTCCAGGAAGAGTCTGTCAGTGAGTCAATTCCAAAGAAGGCAAACAGTGCAGAGAAATGGAGATAAAAGGGCCTCTGCCGACAAACACTCAGCCTGACTCCTCCAGAATCAGCCCCAGTCTAAGCAAACAGACCCTTTCTTTTTCTCACCAGAACCCTTTCATGATTTAGATTACGACTTAAGTCTCCCTCTCTCTGTCGGTTTGTCTCTCTCTCTCTCTGGTTGAAGCTGGCTCGGTCAACTTCACACGAATCCAGTTCTAATGTAAACAGGCAAAGTCCTTTCGCTGCCACCTCTTCTCCCCCACTGTCTCCCATCCCCCCTCCCAACTGTATCGAATGCATCAAAGCCCAAGTAAATTGCATCCCCTTTGACCTGTTGGTGATAAGTTCAGCCACAGTACATTAAAGCAGCCATGGCTGCGGTTTCATGGTCAGCGATGATGGAGCCAAAAAAGGAACTGCAGCCTTTTGCAAGCTCTAATCAAATCACTCTACTGCCCTTCAAACCCAAGTTGTGAACTTTGGATTGGAATCCATTCTTACAGATCCAAACGTTAGCCTTCCTTTTGGAGATGCAGAGCAGGGCTTAGATGATGGCAGTAGACAGGTTCTAATCCATTTTGGCTTTCTCTTTCAGGTCCAAGTAAGGAATTGTCCTAATCTTGCCAGATCAGAATATGAAAAAGAGGAAAAACTGGGTCAATGACAGTTCAGTTTGCAAAAGAAAGACAGCACTGATGCTTTGAACAAGGGACAACCCTTTAAAATAGTCTTTAATATTCAACTCCCAAGGAAAAGGCAAAGCTATGATTTAATACAGTTGCAGCAGCTACAATTGTGTGTTCTCACTGCTAGGGAAAAAAAATCAAGATTCCTAGTATACAAGAATTAATGATCAAACAGTGGAATTTAGTCCTAATGTTGAATGAGTCTAATAAGATTGCAAAAGGGAAGCAGAACAGATACTGTCAAGGGAAAACTGTTACTGATTATTGGTAACTGGAATCAAATGTACAGTGTAAATTTAATTCCATTTATTAGGAAGTCCACATCACTCAAAGATTTGCTCTCTAATAATTTGCACACTATGATCTGCACACCAGCCCTCATTGTGGTGTCACATCCCCAAGGTGGACAGTCTTGATATTGCCACTACAATGCTTGTTTAGTGCCATCAATCAGCATAGAGGTCCTCTAAGTTATTCTGTTTTACCCCTGGTTTTTGGAATAAGAAATCACAAACAAGCCAAGCGTTCCTATTCACACTTCATGCTAAGCCACAATTGAAATCAATAAGCCAACCACAATCTTCATTTGAAACTATTTCACACTTAGCCAAAAATAAGCAGCTATGGCTTAGCACAATGTATGATCCAAATTGGGTCAGTAGGTCTAGATTTGCAGGATGACATGTGGCTCACTTACCTGCAATTGAGTTGGAAGTGGCCTATAAGTCTGAATAATAAATAAATAGACCTTGAAATGCAATTGCCCAAAGTCTCTCTCTGGTATATGAAAATTATAGACTGCAAGGATGTGTGTGCTGCTCTACCCCCTTCGACCAGTGTTTCATTGCCTTCCATATGCAAGGGGCATGGATCTACAGCAAGTAGCCTTCATCTCCTTGGAGGGTCTGGGAAGATTCAGTGAACACATTCACTTCTCATCTTTAGCATTTTAAGAATATGCTGAGCATTCCCACAAACTGGCTATGACTAGTCACAAAACACTAGTTTGCTAGAAGACAAACTGGGAAGATGCTTCTCATCAGTCCTGTAGCCTCTAGGGTAAGTTTTATCATCCAAGCTCACCTTGACTTTGGCTTTTCTTCTGGGTGGTTGGATGCAGCAAAGTTTTAGGCTTGCAACTATCCACCATCTGTATTTTATAACAATATCTAGGGAGCTTTTTGAGCCCCATGACCAGTCCTACAAATAAAGCTAATTCTACAGGGTGGTGTTGGTTTGCAGCGTGCCAAGGTCCTATTAGAAAAAAACCAGTCAGGTGGAGTGAACTTTGCAGGCACTAAAGAAGGTGCTTGCAGGCTTGGAACCATGCTGGTGGCCTAGAGTTGGTGCATTCCTCTCATTTCCTCCTTTGCATGCCAGAAGAGGGATAATGAAAAGGTGAAATTAAGAACATTTAATTTTTTGTAAAATGCCAGAGCTGCAGCAGACTTACACTGTGGAGTACTTCCTGTTCAGGATTTCAGTGATTTTAGGAATCAGTAACCTTTTCCAGCTGTAGGCATCAGCCCGTGATCTTGCAAGATCTCATTGTGATGAAAAGAGAGAGCAAAACTTGCCTGAAATCTCATAAGATTGCTAAATATTATGAGATTTTGACTATGCCAAACTATTCTAATGTTTGCAAGAGATTTCAGTGTTCTTGTGTACAATCCCATGACATTTTTACCATCTTGTGACTTTCTGGATATTTTGAAATATATTTATTTAATAGGAAGGGGAACTGAAAGCCTCTTATTTAGGGGAAAAAGCATGGTGCCTATGTGCACCATGTTGCCAGCCAGTGAGTTTCTCCACACTATTCTCCTTCCACCATTTTTAATCTCTCCCATCTTCCTATCTATTTCTCCTTCCTTCTTTCCTGTTTCTATGGCACTCAATTCCAACTGCTCTGAGCAGAATGCAGCATAAACAAGAATTCAATTCAGAAAAAGACTGTTGTATAACCATAATGGCACCATTCGCCAGAGGCAGGCCCCAAGCTTAACATCTCCAAAATGCTCTCTTCCAGAGTCAAATCTGACATCTCTGAAAAATATCATCAGCGAGATAGAAGTTTATGTGAGAGCACGCTTTTCCATGAAAGGGAGTACCGCTAAGAAGGCCCAGGTATGGGGTTCCTAAATATGGAACTCCCAAGGACAGACAGATTCATTTCAGGCAGATGGGTATATCTGTCTTGGTGTAGTGGTTAAGGCACTGGGCTAGAAACTGGGAGACTGTGAGTTCTAGTTCTGCCTTGGGCATGAAATCAGCTTGATGACCTTGGGCCAGTCCCTCTTTCTCAGCCCTAGGAAGGAGGTGAGGGCAAACCATTTCTGAAAATCTTGCCCAGAAAACTGCAAGGACTAGTCCAGGCAGTTGTCAGGAATCAACACTGACTCGAAGGCACAAATATATTGTTATTATGCATTATATTATATTATATTATATTATATTATATTATATTATATTATATTATATTATATTATATTATATTAATTATACATCTTAGGGCCTTTCCGCACCTATAACAAACTGCAGCACAAATATGCTGCAGCACAAATATGCTTTTGAAATAGCCAAATAATCTTATGCTCATTAATACTGACATTTCAAATTGTAATCAATATTGATATGTTACTTCTTCCTTTCTTTTTACCTTCAACCGTCTAAATTATCTAAACATTAGTGTTAATAATCTTCAATCAATACAATACGAATATCACTGCATTGAAACAATACAATGTATTATGTAAGTTTTATAAAGTAATAAAAATATTACTTGAAAAAAGCCATCTTTTTTCTGCTGTGTCCCCATGACATTGCTTTCATTTCATCCCAGCCCTTGAGTGAGGTAGCCTTAAGTAATTCTGAGTTGTTGTTTTTTTTAAAAAGAACTTTATTAAATTTCAGTAAAGGGTAAAAAGAAGGAAAAAGAAATAACAACAGAGAAAAAAATATACAGAAGAAAAAAAGTAAGGAAAGTAACTTCTGACTGTCTTTGCTACAGGTATAGATTTAAAATACATTCCCCTCTAGTATTTAAAAGACTACAACACATATGTATATCAACAAATAATATAAAACAGATTAATACAAAGTATCTCTCTAGTTATAAAATAAATCATCCTTAGTTGTACCTGTGTTCAAGCAGTATTTTCCTCCTTACTCCAACACACTGGCCAAGGAAAGCCTTAGGGCTTATGAAAGCTGTTAGGCTCTGTCACCCATTATCTTGGAGGGAAGTCAGGTGACTGCAGGGAACAGAAGCAACAGAGAAGAAGCAACCTGGAACAGAAGCAACAGTGGCAGGCTAGAGATTGGCAGTAGAACATCTGGATGACTCCTGGATGGTGGCAAAGAGATCCTGAAAACTTTATCTAGTGATTGTCCAGGTTTTTGCAGCCTGAATATGGTAGCCCTAGACAATGGAGATAGTACATTTCATGTCAGCATATTCTCCTGCCAACTCAAGGATGTCTTTCCAGCATTGACACTTATGGGCTGAGATGAATAGTGGTTGTCACTTTTAAAGCCTGACATGACTCAAGACCTGGATATCTTCAGGACTGCCTCCTCCACTGTGCCTATTCAACAAGAGCTGGAAGGGAGGGCTTCCTTTGGGTCCCCACCCTAAAAGACTATAACTGTCAGGGGCCGCAAAGGTGGGTCTTTTCTATTGCTGCCCCTATTCCGCCCCAGGATCAAGTTAGCACCAACTTGGTTGGTGTTTAGGAAAGCTATGAAGACTTGGCTTTTTCAGGGAGCCTTTGGGGTCTGAACTGTGTGTTGGGATAATCACTTGCAGTAAGTGATGGTTTAGTAATATGACACAATTTCTTTAATTCTTATATTGTGCTGTTGTACTTCTTCCACCAGTTTACTGAATTGGAGTGTATGCTGCTTAGACTCAGTTGCCAAAGATTCATTTGATCAACTTTCCTGCCAGGGCTGCAATGAGGCTAAAATGCAGGTCTTGAAAGAAAGCTGGGAAAAGATCTTGAAACTCTTGTGAGAAGCAAGAGAGCAAGCAAGCAGAGAAAAGATCTTGAAACTCTTGTGCATAACTGATGGCTTTCCAGAAGATCATCAGCTCCAGCCAGTACAGTTAATGGTCAGGAGCGATGAAAGCAGAATCTGAGGGAAGACATAGATTCCCTGTTTTAACAACTGTCTGCATTCTCATCATCTTGGACTTTCTATCCGATAAACTATGAGCTTCAATTAAAACAAATCCATAATTCAAATTACAAATCATTCTTCAGCATATATAAAAAGTCCCTTACAAATAAACTTCAGAACTAAAGTATTTATATACCCACACACACATACATATACACATACACATGCACACACACACACTATGTACATTCACAATTAAAAACATTTCTCTGCTGTGGTTATAGTGCTGGGGGAGGGGCAGTGACAAATATTAATACAACCTTATGTGTCACTTTTGAAATTTATAATATGTTTGCACATAGATAAACAAATATCTTCTACAGTGATTTAAGATGAATGTCACAAATCTATGAATTTAAACGTGATATATATAAAAAAAAATCCCTCTCACCCCTATGGGTGGTATGTGTCTTCCTCAATCTCGGGTCCTCTACCAGAGGCCTGGGAGTTTGAGGTTCTGCACAGTATCTTAGCTGTTCCTAGCACTGCACTCTTCTGCACAGAGAGCTCGGATGTTGTTCCTGGGATCTGTTGGAGCCACTCTCCCAGCTTAGGAGTCACGGCCCCGAGTGCTCCTACCACCACTGGGACCACTTTGGCCTTGACTTTCCACATCCTCTCTATTTCCTCCTTCAGGCCCTGGTACTTCTCCAGCTTCTCATGCTCCTTCTTCCTGATGTTGCTGTCACTTGGCACTGCTACATCTATCACTACCACTGTCTTCTGGTCTTTGTCTACTACCACGATGTCTGGTTGATTAGCCAGTACCTGCCTGTCCGTCTGGATCTGGAAGTCCCACAGGATCTTAGCCCTGTTATTCTCCACGACCTTCTGTGGATCTCCCATCTGGACTTGGGGGGGTCTAGCCCATACGCTGTGCAGATGTTCCTGTACACAATGCCAGCTACTTGGTTGTGCCGTTCAGTGTATGCTGTTCCTGCCTGCATCTTACACCCTGCCACTATGTGTTGGACTGTCTCTGAGGCCTCTTTGCACAATCTGCACCTTGGGTCCTGTCTAGTGTGGTAGACCCCTGCTTCTATGGATCTGGTGCTTAGTGCCTGTTTTTTTAGTCTGGCCCTTTCCAGCCACTGATAGGATTTCCCAATGTCAGCCATCTCAGCTATCTGTCGATGGTACATCCCATGCAGGGGCTTGTCTTGCCATGGTATTTCCTCTGCTTGAACTTCCTCCCATGTCTGCTGCTGCCTGAGGCATTCTCTCAGCAGCTCATCTTTGGGTGCCATCTTACTGATGTACTCCTGGATACTCCGGGTTTCATCCAGGACAGTGGCTTTGACACTCATCAGACCCCGCCTGCCCTCTTTGCGGCTGGTGTATAGTCTCTGGGTGTTGGACTTGGGGTGGAAACCTCCGTACATTGTGAGGAGCTTCTGGGTCTTCACATTGGCAGCCTCCGTGTCTTCCTTTGGCCAGCTCACTATACCGGCAGGGTATCTGATGACTGGCAGGGCATACATGTTGATGGTATGGATCTTGTTCTTCCCATTGAGCTGGCTCTTCAGGATCTGTCTTATCCTTTGGTGGTACTTGGATGTTGCTGTCTTCCTTGCCTCCTCCTCATGGTTCCCGTGTGACTGTGGGACACCAAGATATTTATAGCTGGTCTCTATGTCTGCTATGTGGCCCACTGGTAGTTCCACTCCATCGGTCTTAACTACCTTCCCTCTCTTTACTATCATCCTGCCACACTTCTCCAGTCCGAATGACATCCCAATGTCCTCGCTGTAGATCCGTGTCAGGTGGATCAGTGAGTCGATGTCTTGTTCACTCTTAGCATACAGCTTGATATCATCCATGTAGAGGAGGTGGCTGATGGTGATTCCACTCTTGAACTTGTACCCATATCCAGACCTTGTGATTATCTGGCTGAGGGGGTTTAAGCCTATGCAGAACAGCAGTGGGGACAGTGCATCACCTTGGTATATGCCGCACTTGATGGCCATTTGTGCGAGCTGTCTTGAGTTGACTTCTAGTGTTGTCTTCCACAGTCCCACTGAGTTCTTGAGGAAGGTCCTTAGTGTCCTATTGACTTTGTATAGCGCCAGGCATTCACAGATCCATGTGTGCGGCATTGAGTCATAGGCTTTCCTGTAGTCAATCCAGGCTGTGCTCAGATTGGTCTGCCTAGACCTTGAATCTCGGGTGACTGCTCTATCTATGAGTAACTGGTGTTTTGAGCCTCTGGTGTTGTTCCCAATGCCCTTCTGAGCTGTGCTCATGTACTGGCCCATATGGTCTTATAGCTTGGCAGCTAGGATGCCTGATAGAACTTTCCATGTTGTGGGGAGGCAGGTTATTGGCCGGTAGTTGGATGGTGCTGTTCCTTTGTGAGGGTCTTTCATGATCAGCACTGTCCTTCCTTGTGTTAGCCAGTCTGGGTGGGAGCCTGCTGCTAGCAGTTGGTTCATCTGTGCTGCTAGGCGTTCATGCACTGCTGTCAGTTTCTTTAGCCAGTAGGTGTGGATCATGTCCGGGCCAGGTGCTGTCCAGCTTTTCATGTTCTTGACCCGCTGTTGGATGTCTGCTACTGTGATGGTGACTGGTTCCTGTTCTGGGAGATTGCTGTGGTCTGCTTTCAGGTCCTGCAGCCACTTTGCACTGGTGTTATGTGTCTTCTCTTTCTCCCATATGTTCTTCCAGTACTGTTCAGTTTCTGCTGCTGGTGGCTCAGCTGATACTCTGTGGTTGCACTGCAGTTGGGAGTACACTTTGGATGGTTCTTTGGAGAACAGGGCATTTATCTTCTTGGCCTCTGCTTCTCTAGTGTATCTCCTTAGCCTGGTAGCCAGTGCTGTGAGCCTTTGTTTAGCAGTCTCTAGGGCTTCAGATGGAGTCAGGCCCATGTATTTTTTCAGTAGCCGAGTCTTATCCTTAATCTCCACACGCTTCTGTAGTTCCACCAGCTGACTGACTTCTCTCCGAGTTGCCTTGATCTTAGCCTCCAATCTCATTTTCCAGGGTGGGTATGTACTGATGTTCTTGATCGTGTAGCCAAGCAGTTCCAGGATTACAGTGGCTGTAGCATATACCAATTCATTGGTTTCAGTTATGGTGGTAGTAGGGATTGTCTGGAGGGCTCTGTTGGCATCTTCTAGCATACTATCTGATGGTACTTCTCCACTGAGCCTTGGTAATCGGACTCGAGGGTTGACTATAGCTAGTTTATTCATGATCTTATGCCTCATATCAGCTGCTGTGCTCTGTAATGGAAGGGGTGGCAGTGACATTCCAGCTTCAGGTGTTGGCTGCACAACTGCTTGTTCTTCCAGGTCTGCTTGAGTCCGGGTTGTAATGTAGAGTTGATCTACCTCGAGTTGTGAGAGCAGCTTCCTCTTTACTATGTTGAAGTGCTGGGTAACTAGTTGTTTCTCAGTTAGTGTGGATGTAGGCCTTCTGTCTATCCATAGTTCCCTCATACGTTTCATATATCCCCTCTCATTAGGTCCACTGTTGTAGTAGCATTCCATCAACTCCAAGTTTTCTTGTCTCATCCATGTATGGTTTGTTCCAGTAGCCCACTTAACATCAGATTGTCCTGGTTCCCCAACATCTGACACGGACCTTGTTAATCCGGGCGACGTCCGAGCCGGCATGACTCTCTTAGTTCATGTCACTCTCATATTTGAGGTAGGCAGGTGAAGCGTTAGGGGGTCTTTGCCCAAGGACCCCTACTGGTAAGGTAGGTGCCAGCCGGGATTTGAACCCCGGTCTCCTGCATCAAAGGCGGTGTTCTAACCACTACGCTATCCAGCCGCTTTTATATATATAAAAAGGTGATTCAATATTGAAAACAACAAGGTATGAAGCTTCAACAGTTGGGCTAGGGTGAGGAGCAGAACTGTTCCTCAATCCTCCTACCACAATTTCTTCCTCTGCCAAACCATACCAGTAATAGTGATCAGAATAAATTAATCAAACCATAGTAAGATCCCAGCTGTAATTTGATCTAAACCAAAGAGAAGTGCTGAGAATTGGGCAGTCTAATGATCTGGATGATACTAGTCCTGAAGATAGATAGATAGATAGATAGATAGATAGATAGATAGATAGACAGACAGACAGACAGACAGACAGACAGACACATACACATACACATACACATACACATACACATACACATACACATACACATACACATACATATATATTAGGTTATTCTCAGATGTGGCTCAAACAGTGGATATCCAAGGTAGTGTTAATGCTAGTAATGCTTTTTATTAGCTTTGGCCAATTCACCAACTGCAGCTTATGTACAATAGGAAGGCCTTTCCTAAATGACTCATGGTTCAGTTATGTGAAATCTAGATTATCATAATGTGCTCTGCGTGCAGGTATCTAAGACTTTTGGGCCTAGAACATCTGTAGGGGCTAGGCATTCAGATCAAGCTCTACCTGCTGCATTACACTGGCAGCCTATTTGTTTCCAGGCCCAATGTAAGGTGCTGATACTGATCTTAGTTTAACCTTAAATAATTTGGGATCATGATATCTGAAAGGCCACCTTCTCCCAAATGACCCCGCCAGAGCTTTAAGATCGGCATCAAGGGGTTTGTTTCTAGTCTAGTACCAAGAGCTATTATGCTGGTAAATACTAAGGGCAGGGGCTTTCTATAATAACTCTTTACCTCCAGACTCCCCTTGCCCTTAATGACCTCTTCATTAAGCAAATAATTAAATATATTTTTATTTGGGTCTATATCTTGATCATTATATTGAGCTCTATTTTTGAAAGCATTCCTGCTGTTGTGATTTTAAATGTTGAAATGTTGAAATGTTGTGTTTTGTGCTATTTCACTGTTATTTTAGTATTTTGAAAAATTTAATGTGTTAGTCTGTAAGTGAAACATACTGCAACAGCAGGTAGCTTCAAAGATGGGATAAAAATCTAATAATAATCAACATAGCTGTAATTTTTAATGCAGAAAAGCAAATGTTCTGACTATATTGGTGTAATATGCCACAGATCCAAAATATGAAAATAAAAATCAAGACGCAGAAAAGTTCTTCCACGTAATTTTTGATAGAAATTAGAATGTCAGGCATTCTCTGCATTGTTGCTCTGCAGTTAACAACAACAACAAACTCATATCCAGATGTCCTGGTTTTGTCTTCGCTTACAGGCAGTGCGTGATGTCTGTCCAATGAGCCAGGCCCAACCACAAACAGTGGGATCTGTCAAATTTTGGACCCAAACAATTCTTTATTTCTTTCTGAGGAGCCTGCTGGATCTTTCATCAGTTTGTTTGTTTTCATTAGCCAGCACAGGCTTTGCACTTATTTAATGAAGATTAGGATCTGCTGCCTGCAGCCCACACTTTTTGCTTCTCTGTCAGGCCTGTGGGGGTTTTGCTCTTTGACAACATGTTTGATGTTGTATGATAGTTTAAATAGAGGGCAAAAGATGCCCAACCTCTTGAATTCACTTCCTGGAGAGTTCACTTCCCAACTGCTCCTTGGCTGGATTGTTCAGATCGCTGCCTTCAGCTTCCCTTGGTCCAGCTTACTCCACCAATAAGGAATAAGTTAACTCTTGCTACTGTTACTTCTCATCTTAAACGAGCACATTTCTTTGCAGCATTTCTGATATGGTATCATCTAGGTAATCCTCTTCTGAATTTGGGACTACTGGACTAAAACAGGACAGCCCTGTCTGGACATCCTAGAAGTAGAATACAATGTGTGGAGGGGTAAGAGAAACCATGCCTAAGTGCTGCTCCCATCTCCACCCTTCATGTGTAGATTTTGCCTTGTGAGGAGAGGTTGCATGCGGACAATCTCTGCATGTACGATCCTGAACTCGGCATTTTGCAAGATGTTGCGAAGACAAGGAGATAGAGAAGGTCAAAACCCATTGCGTGAGTCATCCTGGTACATTCAGTCCTAGAAATCTGCAAAGTAGCCTGACTAAAATGGACAAGTCCCCACTTGAGCCATATGGGGCTGTAGAGAAGACAAGGGAAACAAAAAAAAATTAAAAGAACAGGAACTTTCTTATTTAGACTGGCTCCAAAAAGACTGCCTCCCTGAGGGAAGTCTGTTTCAACCTCAGTGCAGATAGTGTCAGGAGGAAGCCCAGATTATTTTTGACAGGCGATCTGTTCTGAAAGCACCCAAGTGTCCCCAACACCCACCTTTGTTGCCATGCAGAAAATTTCCACTAGTGCTAGTGGGGATACTCTTTTCCACTTGAAGACAGTAATCTTTTTGGAGGCAGAGCCTGTGTAGCCATCAGAGATCCACTTTGACAGGACTGCCCTGTGCAAGAATGTCCATTACCGGGGAACTGCTATTTACCTATATTCAAAATGCTTATTCAAACTGCTAGCCAGTTGCAACGTTTCCTTCCACGTGCACAACTGTGACATGCCTTTTGCAGCGTGAAAGGCAATTGCATTCACATGATGGGCACTCACTGAATGGTGCCCTCAACATCACTGTAATATATGTCCCTGGGCTTTTTCTGTGTTACTATATCATGGCCCTTTACTCTTGCTTTTCTCCTTTGAAAATGATGTACTTCTACACTTCTTGCAATGTAAACGTCTCCCTTTCTAATCAATTATCTCTGCAGCAAGTCGCATTCAGTTGATCACATCCATGGGTAACAGATAAATCAGTGCTCCGCAGGAGAGAAACTTTAGGTGACTACAGATGACTCTCTGACTGGTGCACAGACAGCCATTTGGTAAGCCAGATGTCTAAGCCATCATTCCAAATAGGGCCAATTTATTAATTCTTAGTTTTCTTCCACAGATCTGTAATCAGATGCAGATGTGTACTAAGGCCAGTTTCTCCCTTGACAGCATGGTATGGATGAATAGCTTACAAAGAAGACTATCTCTTGCCTGAGATAACTAGCCATTTGGTAAATGGCTTTTTGTCTTTAGCCTTTGTCTGGTGCAGTTACTAGGAGGCTAAACAAATCATGAGAGTGCTATTCCTTTCAGTTGTGGAACTCAATGTGGAGTAGCAGCAAACACTTCCATTGGCTGAACTGGATTTCAATTCACAAGTGGGACCTCACAGAATTAGTTCCTGGACAACTGCATAAGATAAAACATAGTTTTCTGCACAAGAAATGGAGGAAGGATAGATACTGGCTGGACTTAGATAACTTTAGAAGCTACCAATAGAGAATTTATGTAGCTCAGGGTTGAACTGTAGAGTCCATGGGATTTTCTGAGCTCAGAGAACCTCAAGGATTGTACTTTAGAACCTACTTACATGAACTCTGTAGTTCAAGGGATGGTGAACCTGTGTCCCTTCAGATCTTGCTCCCATCATCTCTCCTCATTGGCCATGTTGGCTGAGCTGATGAGAAAATAGTTCAATAACTCTAGAAGGCTACAAATTTCCCATTCAGACTGTTGGTACTGATCTTGGAGATCTTCAACATTTTCCTAATTGCACTTGACACATATTACTTACTTTTCCTTTTTCTGAATTACACTACTTTTTCTTCCCCTTTCTTAGCAGTTACTCTTGCTTTTAAATCTGTACTTTCTCCTCCTTAAAGGCACTAGAAAAACTACTGTCCCATAATGCTCTGCCAATATTATTTTCTCTTGTATGGTCTTCCAAGCAATAAATGGGCAAAGAATGATGTTACTGTCCAGTCTAAGAAGAGAAACTTAATAAAAATTGTGGACTGCTGTCATCAGCATGAGATTTTAGAATGTTTGATTAGTAGCCAAAATTTTGACTGAACTAGGATTATCATCAGATTACATTAATCCTTTACAGCAACTTTCCCCAACCTGGGGATCTCCAAATGTGTTGGGATCTTGGCTCTCAGAATTTCCAGCTACCAAGTAACAGTTTACTAAAGTGTTTTGATATCAGCCAGGAAGTTGAAAGCTCTTTTTCCTTTAAAAAAAAAAAGTGGGGGGGGGGGAAGAAAAAGCACTGAACTTTAAAGGCCACCCTTAATAAAAAGCTTCAACTATTTTTAGTAGCACTCTGTTATTGCAAATATCTGCAACTAGAAAGAGCTGGGTAGCTTTATGACCAAATGGTCAACTATGTAAACTGGGTTTATGCAACTCCTGCTTAAGGGCACAGGCTCCTTGCCTGCGGGAATTGGGGATGGAATTCCCCCCCACCCCCCAGCATTGCACAATTGACCCAGGTGCATTGTGGGGCCATGGTGCTTTTTTTCCCCTTTTAATTGGAAGCAAGAAGTACTTGAGAAGTTTCATCTAAGACACAAGATTTGCTAAACCAAAATTATCATCCTATGTCTCATGTTATATCTAGTATAATAGGGAAAGGGTTTTTTTGGGGGGGGGGAACATTCAGTCATTCTAATATGATTATGGTTTTGGCCAACTTGCTATGGATATTTTTGTGTATGTCCTTTGTGTCTCTCTGTGTGTGCCTGCTTATGCAACTGCTGTTTTACAATGTCAGGTTTTACTGGCTTCAGAGTGTATTTCAGACGGGCACAAGAAAATTCATGAAGACTTGCAGGCCCAGAGCAAACATGCCAGAAATGCTTACAGACTCCTGGAAACAGGGAAGGCAATAACATTGCAAGCCAGGGCTGATCCTGGCTATTCAAATAACAAATGGCCCCAATAACAAACATGATTTATTTGATTATGATAATATAATTTGGAGCATCCCTAGGCAGTAGATCAATTTTATACATTTACCACATGCATTAAAAAAAATGTGAATATTGCAAAAGAAAAAGATGATATTCTAGCCACAGATTTGTATGCTTTTAAGGGACATTTATTTTAATGAGGGAGCTAATAATGTGCTTAAGTCTCTCCCCTTAGAATTAATAGCACTTAAAAGGGCCTACACTTGACCAGATTGCTTCCTCTGCAAACCAGAAACAAAACATCCAACTAAACAATTCAGATTTACTTGCAAGACCAGTATATTTTGATTCACATTGCTAATTCTTTTTCAGTTTCATCAGCAGAGTTGAAATCCAGCACAGATCATCACAGTACAATTCTTGTTCTACACCATTATTTTTACCGTTGCTTTTAGCACTCAAAGCCAGTCAGCTTTTCTACTTGGGCTGTATCGTGAGTAAGTAACATATTGTGGGTTCTCCTTCTTCTCCTTTATATGTCATTTACACTCCTTTCAAAATGGTTTGGGGAAGGGAGCTAGGGAGCACACGAACCCTTAATAAAGATAACATCTAGCTTGAATGTCTATAAAAACTAAACTCAAATTCCCAGTTACTAAGTATAAATGGCAGAGTTGGGGGTGGGGAGCAGAGACTGGTTATTTATTAATAGAAGGGCATTTCAATATAGATCTGAGCAAATGATACCGGCTTGAATGGCGCCATTTAATGAAACAATTGTTGATATGTTTTATTCAGCCAGCTCACACATCCCCACACCCATTACACTTGCTTCTTAATGACTGAAAATGTCATGCAGAAGACTGACCACCAGACTGTCATATTTTCAGATGGATTGACCAGGATGCGATCACTAATTTCTGATATTTGCAGAGATGATGTAGACAGTTGCACTGGAAGATTGATGCCCCCTAACTGAACCTGTCATCCTGATCTCATGTAACTTATGAGTATTCCACAGTAGTCCTATTTACAGCAAGGAAGAAAAGGCCAATCAGCACTGTGGACTGGTGGCATTAGAGGAAGTTCTAAAATACTGTCCTGATAAGCTAAATGCTCCTGACTGTCTAGAACAGAGCTACTTGGAAGCTCAAGGCCCTTCAGATAAGCTATGGGTACTTGGTGGTGAAGGCAATACAGTGTGTGTTTTTGTAAGCGTATGATTAATGTATAATCAGTCGGGCTCAAACAAGTCAAGATGGTGTCTGTAACCATGTGTGGAAGCCCTGCCCCTCTGTTATGTGTATTGTCCACATAACACGTAAAAAGGGAGTGGGGCTTCCATTACATAGTCACTGACACCATCTTGATTGTTTTTACTCCCTCTCCAGAGACCCCTGAACTTAAGCCTGTTCACTGGAGGTTGAACCCTCAATCAGGCCTTGAGGCAGGATCCCACAGAAATTCCTGACCTTTGCCCCATTTGCTGCTCAGGTTAGGTGCTTTCAACTATCACTACAGCAGGAAGCTCCAGATGATACTTTTGGTTCTTGCTGCTTCTTGGGCACTCTGTCTTGCTGTGTTCTAGTCACTGAAATTCATTATCAGACATTAAAAAGTAATGCTTCATCTTTTTGCAAATTGATGCAGAAGGTATCGAAATTAAGTGGTGTGTATTTTGCATGGCATTTTTCTTTAAAGTGTATGTATGTATACATTCATTCTTTCAATTTATATTCTGCCTTCATCCTAAATGTGCATCAGGACACTGCATGTAGCTTATGTACTGGGATATGGACAAGTGTATGTTGCCTTGTAAAATAGTTTCCGGTTAGAGATGTCAGTTTATAAGGGACAGCATGGGAATGCTTAGGGTAAAGCTGAGGTTTAGTTGCACTTGTGGTACACTGGCCAAAGTGTACCAAAACGTACTAGTTCTGGCCTTACTGTTAGCAGGAAATGTGCACCTGGCTTGGGTACAATTCTGCTGACCTTCACGAGAATGTCTCTATTTTATTAAAAGCATTATATGAAAGCCTTGACTGATCAAAGTCACAATAGGCAGTAGAGAATAATACCTGTGGGCCAATTGGTTGATGGTCATGGCATTTGGGAAAATTGCAACTTGTGATGTAAGACGAGGAATTGATAAAGAGCAGGACTTAATGAATGAAATGACAAAGATTAAAATAGATCTGCTATATGCCTGTGAAGAAAGGAGAAAAGGGAAGATGCAACAGATGTGAATGTAAATGACCTAATTTTATTGGGGGGGGGGGTTTGATGTATATCTAAAGGAAAATGAACATGTAAGTTTAATTGTGAATTAAAAATAAAAGTTCTGATCTAGATTGTTGTGGGTGCATATAAGAATAGGAATTTATAAGTTGGTGATAGTTGCATGTTACCCTGCAGTGAATGGTGATAATGGAGGATGTTTTGAGGGGGTGGGGTGGAATTTGCTGCTGCCCCCCTCTGTGATTTCAAGCTCAGCATATTCATCTACTTTTCCATCTCCCAGAATCTTCATTTCACTCACCTTCACTTAGCCACTCTCAATAAGAGAATATGGTGATGTTGATCCTGCCTTTTAACTCAAGCAAGTACATGACAATTAACAAAATTTTAAAAAACAGAGTACAGTATAAACAGTTTAAAAACATAAAGTTAACACTAAAAGGAACCAGCCATTAAAACCATGGGAAAAGAGATGTATCTTTAAAGATATCTAAATTGTGAATGAATGGGGACCTAACGCCAGTCTTAAAGAAGTACATTCTGTAGTCTGGAGTGATAGAGGGGAAAGGCTTATCCTATAATAGGAGGCAGGGGTAAGGCATGTTTGCCATGGTTTTCATAAATCTCAGAGGTAGGACACAAGAGTTAGAGTCCGTGTACTGATCATGGGAGGAACAAAAGGCATGTTGAAGACTATGGGTGAGGTGAGTGGTGGTCGAATACCGTGGCAAGGTCCCAGGTGAGAGAAGCCTGGGCTGCAAAAAAGATAGGCTACCACTTCTTGCTGATTCGCACGAGCAATGTCTCTACAAGTGTCAGGCAGTTCAAACAATGCTGCCAAACCCTTCCTAGTTCTGTTGTGTTTGGCTCCTAAGGCTACAATGCAACAATCACATACAGAAAAAGCGTACACTTTCACTTATCACTCCTTATCTAAAGTTACATTGGTATTTTTTAAATTGTGCATGTGTGCACGTGCCTTTGTATGTGTGCATCAGAGTTCTTTCCCTCTGAAGCAAGCCTTTCGAAAATAAACAAGAAAAGAAAGGCCACCTCCTCTTGAAGGGCTTGCCACAAATCGTTCATTAACACTTGTTGCGCTCTGTTCACATGATTACAGACGGTTCCCCAAAGTCTCATCTTTAGCCTAGACTCATTAGCTGTGCAAATAAAATGCAACACAGTGAATTGACCGCCAATTACACACCCTTTCTTCAGCACAAAGCCAATGACAATTGGTTGGGAGGGGGGTCTTTGGGGAGTTGCTTTGGGGAGGCAGACTGTGTCAGCTGCTGCTCTACCTTCTGGGGCCACCAGGTTTTCCCACCACTCTGAGAACCCTTGGGAGATAGCTTGCTCCTGTTGTCAAAGGCTTTGGTCTTTCCACATTGTTAATCTCCATTTGCCCAGTTGCTCCCAAGCTCCAGTCTTCCCTTGAGAATCCTGTGAAAACAAGCTGGAGTTCTCACTGCTCCTTTCCCCTGCTTCCTCTTAGGAAATGTTCTGCACAAGAGGAGGCAGGGGGAAATAATGTGTTTCCTTAATTGATTGGGTTGGTGACGGGAGAGGGAAAGGTGCAGCACCAGCACTGCTAGAGGAGTTAGTGCCAAGCCCATTTGCACTTTTGAACTAGGTAAGGTTCCTGATCATCGCCTCTTAATTGGTGCACAGTGTGAATCGGATGTAATATTACACTGCAGTACCTCTCTCCTTCTTTGGGGAATTTTCTTTACTCAGAGATAGGAATGGGCTGTTCTCTGTTCCTTCCATGGTGCAGTTGCTTAACATTAACAGATTCCAAAGGCATTCCATGGAATTTATTTACACCCCATAGGCTAGGGTGGAAGTGCCCTTACCTGGAACAAGGGCCTGCTTCAAAGGAGATCACTATTTCTTTCCCGTAGGGTCACATATTTCAAGTTCCATTATTATTACATTGAAAACCTTATTCCATTTCTACATGATTGACTGCCACTGGGAGAAGGAGGAAGAAAAGACAACATATTGATGGACCACACAGGGCAAATGGCCCCACACACAAGAAGAGAAAGGTAAAATGGTACCATAAGACATCCATGCACGCTTTGTCCTCTGAAGAAGCTCCCAGAAAATCTTCCAGGTGGTTTAAAATTTGTTTAGGGTGAATAATGTGTCAGAACAAAGGGGGCTCAGATGATCCAGTGGGCCTTGGTTGAAAGAAATGGAGGACATTCTGCATTTCTACTTTTTAAAAAAAAATTTTTACCCCACCTTTATTATTTTTATAAATAACTCAAGGCGGTGAACATACCTAATACTCCTTCCTCCTCCTATTTTCCCCGCAACAACAACCCTGTGAGGTGAGTTGGGCTGAGAGAGAGTGGCTGGCCCAAAGATATCCAGCCAGCTTTCATACCTAAGACTGGACTAGAACTCACCGTCTCCTGCTTTCTAGCTTGGAGCCTAAAACACTAGACCAACTGAGTTCCTTAGCCAGCAGTAGTTGCTACCAGATGATCCGGCTGTTTGGGTCCATGGAGGCCTTATTATGGCCTGGAGTGACTTTCAAATAAACACCATAGGATTCCAGCTTCTGGGTAAAGGAGGCATCTACCCCTTAAATGGTACATTTTATGCACTGACACCGTTATAGGAATGCAGGAAGTTGCTGCCATCACTAATAAGCCTGTAGCAGCAAGAAAACAAAGGCTTATTTCACCCAGTCATGAGCCTCTCATGAGCCTCTCTCCTGCTGTTGCTTTGCATGTAAAGGACAGAACACAATTTTGACTAGGCTTCTATCAGGTTTTGAGAATCCTTTATACCCATGGAAGGAGATGGATTTATAGTCACACTTCAGTCTGTCTACATATGCATGAAATATGTGTCTAGAGAATGATACAACTGTCTAGTCTTGGGCATGCTATTTTTGCTGAGGACTTTGTATGTTTGTCCTCCATCTTATGTGGTAATGTTTCTTTGAGAGGCTCCGCCAGGTTTACGTACTGTTTATTGAATTTTCTTTTTCTTTTCTGTTATCTTAGGTATTTGTAATTCAGCTACTTTCTGTAGTCCTGCACTTAATCTCCAGTTAAACTGACCAGATTTAGAGTGCAATCCTATTAGAAGTGTCCCATTGTATTTAACAGAAGAAATTGCCTAAATTCTGTTGCAGATCGTAATCCCATGCAGATTTTCCCATGGAATATAGAGGCATTTGTTTCCAAATGCATATGCCTCAGCAGATGGCAGCATCTGGTTGACTTTGGGTCACTTTGAAGCTAAGCAGGAGGGACTACATTAGTACTTGGATGGGAGACCTCTAGACAATTCTAAGCTAGAAAGGGAAGTCAGGAGGCATTTTGCCAGAAGACAGTTGCAAGCTGCTTCCTTATTGTTTCCAAGAAAACTTCATGGATATGTACAAGTCAGATAATCACCAGGAACTGAAACTGGACTCAATGGCCTTTTAGGTATGCGCAAGGTTTCCTTTTCTGAAACTATATACAGTAGAGATACTCATGGATTAACCTGAAGCAGGCAAAATGAAAAAGGAGTGGAAAAAAAATACTCCCTCATCTGGAGCGTTAAAGATGAATACTGAAAATGTACTGGTTCGTCCTCAACCCCAGAATTCTGGGAGGGAGATAATATAAAACCTACATTGTCAAATACAAACCAATCAACATAAAATATGAATGGGACAGCTACTTCTATCAAGTCACTTTTTATGGTGTAAAAATGAGAATGATTCCCACCAGTTTCAAGAATGGACATTTCCCAGCTCATCTTATGTACATTTTTATTTTTCAGACCTATTTTTGGGCTTTGACATCCAAATGTAGCATTTTTTCTGGTTGTGCCAAATCTTGGTAGCACCATAGTGAGTGCATCAGCCTTTATCCTCCATATGCTTTGGATTACAAACTCCTACCTTCCCCATTTAACATTACTCCAGGGTGAGGAAGGCTAGCATAGCCGAGAAAGTTCTTGTGTTTCTCCAGGGTGGTTTTCCACTACAGTGCATAACTGTGGTATCCATTCTTTTACTGTCATGATGAAACCTTTTAAGGATATAGCATTCCTCCCTCTGTTCTGAGGTGTGAACTGATCTCCTCATGTGAATCAGATGCCATGAAGAATAGCACCTAGGGAGACAATCATCTGCCTCTTTGTCCTCCCACTCTTGCTCATCAGAAAGGGAAAACAGGCCCATGTTTCAGCAAAGGGCTTTGAAGGCCCCTTGAGGGAGGTGATTAGGATCGGGGGGGGGGGGGGGGGGTGCCTGGAGGCCTGATTAGATGGGAATGCCTGCTGCAACTTGATAACTCAGGGAATGGAAGGCTTCAAAAGCTACTATCAGATTTTTTGGTAACCTATTGTTTAAAAAAAGATGGCGGGGTGGATGAATGGGGAGATTTAGATATCTGCATCAGTGTATTCTGACTCATCTTTACTCAGACATACACACAATATGCATATTCAGAATACCTAAATATATGTGTAAGTGCAAGTCACACAGACCATCACTTGCATATATCAATGAAGTAGCCCATTAAATTGCTGCTTTTCTTTTTTCTAGTTTTTAATCTCATCTGGAGGCCACCAGCTGAGGGAAACCTGATCTAGATTATCACAAAAACAAGAAAGGAAAATGACCAGAACTGTGCTTGGGGTATGCACTGGGAATCTTTTCAAGCCTTTGTAATAACTTGATTAACAATATTGAAGAGAGAGCTTGCAGGAGTCTTTTATTATAATTAGAATAACCTGCCAAATGCACAGGATGAAACTTGTGGAGGAATCATTTATATAATTCCTCCATCCAGAACGGCAGGACATTTTAAGTTCCTCACCCCTACATATGTGCATCAAACACATATAGCAGCACATCTGACATCTTCATAACTTCATGCAAATATATGAAATGCCTTTCCACTGTAAGCTCAAGAGTTGTGATGCTAAATATTAGGGCTGCACAAACCGTTTGGGAGGACAGTTTGTAAAGTGCTACTCTGAACCTGCTACGTTGCTGGCAATCCTGGAGAAAGAAGTGTTTTCTGTGCATGCACACCCAGCATATGCTCAAAAGCCACAGAGCAACTTGGAGCCTTCAGGAGGAGGCGAGACCTTGAACTGCATTTCCAAATGGCTCACACAGCCCCACTAGATATACCATTAAAAATAATAGCCCTGAGTTCGCAATGTAATTTCTGCCCTTCACGTTAAAAGTCAGAAATATATGTTTATAAGCAGGGTGGTCCTTTGTTAAGAGGATTCCAGGGAATATCAGGACTATAAACTACACAGGCAACTAACAACTACAACAGCAGCAGCAGCAACAATATTGTGTGGAAGCTAATGGCAAACCACTATCATATTGCTGTCAAGATAGCAAAGTCTCCAGGAGTGTGCATGACTTGACCTAGACCTGACTTGCACATAGATAGTATAATTTTCAGTTTTTGCTCTTCAATCATGAGAATACATGATTAAATGTTCTATAGAAGTTAATCTGCACATACTATCAAGACAAACTAGCATTAAGTTCTCATTCATCAAGGGCATTGTTACCCATCAGCTTGTATGATACAAATATGTCCTTGTGGATTCACGTTGAACATTGCTGTCCAAAGTGAAAGATTCCTATACAGTATATCTTTTGAAAATTAAGCACTGCAAAGAAGAACAACTGAAAAGGCATTCAGATTCTATTTTTGAACTTCAAAAAACTTCAGCTGCTGTTAGTAAAGTCCGTTTTGCATAAAATGGGCAGGCATCTGTTTTTGCCTTCACCATATGAAAGTGAAACATTTCAGTGATTTACTCCCAACATCAAGGTGTTCCACTTCTCCCATCTCCCGGCAAAAGTGCCTATTTTCTTTGACCCTGACCTCAAAACTGTCAATGCAATGAATTCTAAGCACCCATAAACTTCAGGGGCAGTGACAGTTGGAAATGACCTTGCAATTGTCCAGGCTATAACTCTCTGACTGGAAATTCAGCTTCCAGGAACTCAGATTTCCCAGGTAGAAAAAGGGGAAGCAGCTACAGTAGAAAAAGCATGAGTTGAACTGGGATGGAACAGGGGAGAATGGGATAGCCTGGAGGAGAACCCAATCTGAATGTGATTCTCAACATCCTTTCTTTTACATTATTTGAATTAGGTTTTCGGGGGTGGGTGGGGAAGAAAGTCAGTTGAACTTCCTGGGTGACCTTGAAAGACTATCTAAGGTCTGTTTCAGCAACTCCCAGGGAATCTGTTGTCAAGTAATGGTGATAATCCAAGTTTAGACTTTTCTATGCTATGGAAGCTTCAAATGTTCCTTAAACTTAATGAAATCATTAAGCTCCTGAAAGAACGTGCTAGGTAAAAGTTGCTATGTGAACTGTTGTCTTACTTAGGAAGGTAAGTAATGTCTAATAAAGATACGACATGAAATAAAAGGAAATACAGGATTGTAAAAGAAGGCACAGTTTGGCATAACAATGAATGTTAATGTATGCCACTGATGCACATTTAGGGAGAATTATTATACTTTTGATAAAAATACGTGCACTATAAAAGAGGAGACTGACTACAAGATGACCTCCTCAGTCTGCTGCTTGCTAGATGGCTGTTGATAAACAATGTCAAGGCCTCTGTGCTGACACTTTTTTCCCCTTCTGCATAAGAAACAACCCACTTTCTGTCCTTCTTCAAGGCATGTTGTATATAGCAGGAACACTCTACCCAAAATCCAGCCTTCCTGCCTTGAGGTTAAGAGCTATGGGAATTGCAGTCCAAAATATCCAGGTATATCAGGTTTCCCTTCTCTGCTGCACAATATTGACTGTCTATTGGTTCTAATTTGCCCTAGCAAATTCAGTTCAAGGAAAACTGATCCTTCCCATTAAAATATTTTTCCTTGTCAACCCATAAAGCCACCTATTAATGCAAAGCGTTGTGTGAGAATTGTCCCTATGGCAAGCATTATAGAGCTGATAGGATGGATTGGATCAAATTCTGCTGTTGTAAGTTTGCAAATGTTCATGTCTCACAGTTCATCTTCAAGTAACAAAAATAATGGTTTAATGAGAGATGGAATATATTTCCAAAGTAGACGTGCAACACTGGCAGGGGTGATATAAAGATGAGAGGATCTGGAGCATGTGCAGAAGGCCTTTCTCTCAAGTTTGAATATAATAACAAATCTTCAGGCATGTAACATTTGAGTGGAAAAAGTCAAGCTTCAGGCTTTCAAAGAGGTTCTCAGAAATTAAGCACTAAAAGTGACTCATTTGTTTTGAAGCCTCATTTCAGTCAAGGAAAATCAATCCTTTCTGGTTTTCCTATGAAGAACAATGAAAGAATTAGATATGTGAAAAGAAAGAATGTGCAGAGTTTTAATACTGATTTATTAATGATTTGTGTTTTTATTTTTAATTGTAAATTTCATTCTGTGTATATATTTAGATGCAATCTGATCTAAATATGTGAGTGCTTTCTTGTGTGCTTCTGCAGAGCCATGTATATGGATGTGCTCAGAAATCAGGAATAATGGTGCTCACAACTCAGCTGAGAAGCACTACTGGAGGTAGCCTTAAGTTACTTTTAGTTGTTCCAGTGTTAAATTAGTATTTTCCCTCTTACTCCAGCACAGTTTTTCTTGTGGATATAATCTGATGCTGTTATTTATTTATTTATTTATTTATTTATTTATTTATTTATTTATTTATTTATTTATTTATTTGATTTCTCTCCTGCCCATCTCCCCTACAATAGGGGAGTCAATCAGTCAGTTGGTTGTGTCCTCCAGTCACTCTGAGGGGTGGGCTTGGTGACTTTAGGCTGGGGTGGAAATACCTCTTCCTTTTTGGCTCCTGGACTCTGTCTCCTAGACCATTCTGCTATAGGCCATGTGAAAGCCCAGTTTTTTCAAACCAGGCTCTCCCCATTTTTTTTCTCTTATGTGCCTTCAAGTCAGTGTTGACTCTTGGAGACTGCCTGGACTAGTCCCAGCAGTTTTCTTGGCAAGGTTTTTCAGAAGTGGCTTGCCATTGCCTCTTTCCTAGGATTGAGAGAGTGGGACTGGCCCAAGGTCACCCAGCTGCCTTTGTGCCTGAGGCAGGACTCTCACCATCTCTCAGTTTCTAGCCTGATGCCATAACCACTACACCAAACTGGCTCTCATGTCCCTCTGTATCTGCCAGATTTCCAACTGATGAGCTTAAAGACCTGGCTTTGAAACAGGGCTAAGAGGTGACCAGCACTAGGGAAAGGTATATAGTGCCAATCCCCACTGCTGCCAGTCAGCAAGTAATTGGGCTCATTTTGAGCATGGGTTTAGTACTCTTCCCATAAACCCTGGTTTACCAGCTACAATGCTGGGTTCCCAAAAGATACTAAGCCAAAACTAAACAAACCACATTATGGCCTAATGCATTGTATCAGCCTAGCTGAAAACGAATTTGTTTGCTAGACCATGCTAAGCATAATTGCTCTATGGAGCTTTACCACAACTATTGTTCAGCACACAAAGGAAAGTCCAATGCTTCTATTACTCATCTTCACTCATGGCAAAATACTTTTATTCTTATTTTACTGAAGTGGAACTGAGTCTCAGAAATAATGACCTGCCTAAGATTCACTGACTGAGGTCATGGCAAATTATGAATTGAACACAGATCTAAGACCAATGAAATTCCCAAATGTGCTGATTTATTGTGTTATCATACCCAACTTTTTATATTTTGAAGGCATAAAATATTGGCAATTCTGTCACTGCTAATGTAGATTTGATTCTTAAAGAGAGAGAGAGATTAGTAGAAACAAAACAGTGACTTAGACATTTGGGCTCGACATGAAACAAGTATCTAAATGTTGCATTTTGGAATGGTGGGAAAGATTAATTTTGAATTTTATTTCCCAATCTGTAATGAATGTTTAATTGAAACAATTGAAATGACAGAGTTTTTAATGAAAAACATAGAGATAACCATTTCTTATATTGAGCTTAGCTCTTGTTGACAACATGGACCACTTCATTTTGTGCTGTTTAGCTACAATATGGGAACGATTTGCAATTGTCTTCTTGCTGAAAGTTTTCAATGTCTCATTCTAGTCTACAGCCCCAAGATTTCCTGATAGTATGCCATCCAAGCACTGACTAGCTCTGACCCTATTTAGCTTTTCATTATCTGGCAAGATTTTGCTGGGGTGATCTTTAATGAAGCACTCTTTAATGACAAATGTTGCACTGAAAGTATTTGAAAGCAAATGGTTTCTATTTGACTTAGGACAGTTACTAGAGACTTTGCAGTTCCCTAAACCTGGGTTATTCATATCAAAACAACAAGCCTAGTTTCAAACCAAACTTGTAGTTTCCTTGTGATATGGAGTTTTCTGTTTTTTAAAAGCCTATAGGAAGAGCCCTCTGTTCACCATATACATCTTCAGAATTCCCTGCATGGATGGAATATATAGAAATATTGTCCTGCTGTGGAACAAATTATTAATCTGTCAGTTTGTGAGCATTTAGAAAATAATGCATTGCTTGGTAGAAGCCAGCATTGGTTAATAAGGAATAAATCATGTCCAACCAATCTGGCTTCCACTTGATAGAGTGACCTGTTTTACTGACAAGGGAATGTGATGAACATTTAGGAAAGTATGTAAAAAAGTCTTCTATGAGACTCTTGTAGAGAAGTTGACAATATGCTGCCATTAAATGGTACACATCAATGGGTCCACATAAGTTGGAAGGAAGTGTTGAGTAGCATATAGCAGAGCTCCATTCCAGGTCCTGTACTATTCAACTTATTTATAAATTACTTGGATGAAGGATTAAAATATGATTATCAAATCTGCAGGTGATGCAAGAAATGGGGGCTAGCAAAAATTTTGGTGGACCATCAAGATTCATCTGGAACATTAGGGACAAAACAGCAAGAATTTCAGTAGGGACAAATACAAAATCCTACATTAGGGTAGGAAAAAAAAATCAAAGTATGAGTACAGGATCGGGAGGGGGGGGGAACCATGCTGTGATGCAGTACATGGAAAAAGATGTAGGTGTCCTCGTGGATCACAAACCAACATAATCCCACAGTGTGATGCAGCTGCAAAAACCAAATGCATCAACACAATTGTAGCATCAAGAACAAAAGTTATTTCTCTCTATTCTGCATTGATCAGACTGCATTTTAGGAAGGACTTTGATGAATTGGAACATATCCAGAGAAGAGGAACCAAGATGATCAGAGGCAGGTGCCCTTAAGGAAAAACATGTAAGGAACATTTGGAGGCATAGTTATATTCAGCATAGGAAAGAAAAGACTGCAGGGAGACATGAAAGCTATCTTCAAGTATCTGAAGGATTGTCATGTAGAATGGCTTGAAGTTGTTCCAGAAGAGAGGACAAATCAAATGAGTTTGTATTATACAGTACTATTAAATTGCAAGATTTTAGATGGACATTGAGAAAAACATTCTAATGGTAAAAGTTGTTCAATAATTGAAGACTGTCTTCAGGAGGCAATAGACTCTCTTTCACTGAAGGCATTTCTGCAAAGGCAGGAAGCCATCTGTCAGGAATGCTGTAGTAGTGAACTCCTGCAGAGCAGAGGGTTAGAACAGATGATCTTTAAAATCCCTTCCAAATATTCATTTCTATGATTCTATGAATAATAGGCCTGGAATTCAACCCCAGCCCATTTTAGCACTGAAGATGTTACCTAGCCAGGTAATGAAACGTTTGCAAGAAAAGAACCAAGCTCAGAGAACCCCAAGGACTCCACAGTTCAACCCTGAGCTACACATATTCGCCTCTATTCATGACTCAACCTCCAGACCACATGTAGAAGTGCCCACTGAACTGAAGGTACCTTGAAAGAATTTGTGCCTCTTCTTTTTGTCTGGGACAGAAAACTTCAGCAGGTTTTTACTTTGTTTCCAAAAACTGCAAAACCAGAGACAGTAAATGTGGGACTCTTGGAAAAGTAAAGCAGCTTTCACATACCTTTCAAGTGCAGAAAATATAGGAACATATGAATTCAAAGTTTCCTGATCACTACTGCAACAGGTACCTTCACTGATACATATTGAAATGCCTACCCATTTGGGTTTTTTTTATTTATATAAACTTTATCTTAATCATTTTTAAAACTAGGCATGATATAAACCAAATCACTCGTCTCCAGTTTTGTATTTATTCCCGAGATTGTTTCTTGGCCCTTTTGCTGAAGAAGAGAAAAATTACTCAAAAGGACCTGAGATCTTGATTTCCCTATTGGATTGATCCATTTTCTGAGATCCTGAAATTTGGTTTGCCTTGTATTTTGAGCCACAGTCATCCGGGTTTTAGCACAGCCAAAACCAGAAAAATATAATACATGTTACATTGAATAACTGAAGCAATACTTCATGAGGAATTAAGACCTGGGCATTCCCTAAAATTAGTATACCCAAGCCAAAAATATTTTCAAAATTATGTCAGTGGATTTCACATTTTTGCATCATTACTGTATATGCTGATTCATTGTTTGGAATGTATAGATTTTCTTTTTAAAAAACCCCGCGAGCTTGATAAAATTATGCATTTTTACTTTTTGAAATCTGCCAATGAAATTTGAAACTTGAAACTTGTGGTGCTACATTTGGATTGAAAGTTTTCTTGATACTGTTTTCATCCAGCTCTTGTTGCTGTTGATCTAATGACAAGGATGCATATGAATATACTGAAAAAAGGAAGAGGGAAAAAGAGAAAGAAAATATCAGGATCACATACAAGTCTAAAAAGAAATATGCCTCACTGAATCCAATGAAATTTATTTCTAAACAAATATACACAATGAATATTTTTCCTTAGTGGATCTGACCTCCCTTAGTAAAGGGAATGAGTATTAGAATGGAATTAGGTAGGATAACCACAATAACAGAGCTGTATTTTAATTTGATTGCCAGATTGATGTACTCTTTTTGGAGTTGTGCACATTACCGTGTAACAGTCTGAAGGACTTGAATTGAATTGAAAGAAGATCGCCTCACCAGCAATCATCACCCAGATAAGCAAAGGTTTCCACCAGGCACACAATCAAGCAGTAAACCTATGCTAATCAAGGAACTACCAGAGGAGCAAAACAAACCCCCCACCCCGACCAGCACTGGCAAGGCAGGCCACAGTATATAAATAGAGAGCAAACCCCATCCCATTTTGGCACTGAAGATGTTACCTAGCTGGGTAATAAAATGTTTGCAAGAAAAGAACCAAGATCAGAGAACCCCAAGGACTCCACGGTTGAGTCATGGCGACTGGACTTCTTTTATTTTGGTTAGAGGCATTTTGCTACTTGTCCAAGCAGTTTCTTCAGTCTAAAAAAGTTGGTTAGGGGACCCCATAAAAGTCTTCCAGGGTGGCTGTGATTCTTACTAGCATGATAGGCTCATTGAAAGGACCATAGGAGATGTGATTAGTAGAGTCTTTGAGATGTAGATGCCTTACTCCTAGTTCCTCACTCATCCCCAGGAGGATGTTAAGTGTTGCCTTCCTGGTGAACTTTTGAACTGTTCTTAATTTTCCTGGGGATTGTTGAAAGGGCAGCCTGGAAAATGGGAGACAAGTTGTGCCTGAGGCCTCTACCTCTACTGAGAGAAGAATTTTCCACCTTGGCATAAATGGATTCCTTCACTCCTCTTTCAAACCACCTATCTTCTCTGTCCAAAATGTGAACATTATTGTCCTCAAATGACTGTCCTTTTTCCTTTAGATGAAGGTAAACTGCTGATTCTGGTCCTGTGTTGTACAAGCCTCTGTCTCAGTGTGTTAGTGGGTTTGAAAAACACAGGTATGTGGTGTTTTCCAAAAATCCATTTTATCTTCTCTGACACCTCAGCCATGTAAGGAATGACAAGATTCTTCCTTTGACTCTGGTTCTCAGCTCTGTCTGTTGGATCTAGAAGTAGATTTAATAAAGGCCCAATTTGGATACCCACAGGCCTTAACCGCTGTCCTCTTGGGTCTGTTTTCTTTCTTTTTGGTATCTATGGTGGTGGGGATGGTTTCTGCCCTGTGGTGTAATGTCCTGATGACTCCTAGTTTGTGCTGCAGTGGATGGTGGGAGTCAAACTGCAGGTATTGGTCTGTGTGGGGGGGTTTCCTGTAAATCCCTATTTCTAGCTTGCCGCAGGTCCCAATTAAAACCTCACAGTCTAGAAATGCCAGCCTGTTGTCCTTGGTGTCCTCCCTGGTGAACCTAATGTTTGGGTCATTAGACAGACAGAGGCTTATACACCAGTTCAAACACCAAAACATAAGAAGAGCAATGTAGTATATGCAATCCAATGCAGTGAGGAATGCTCAGAGCTCTACATTGGGGAAACTAAACAGCCTTTACACAAGAGGATGGCCCAGCACAGGAGGAGCAACAACACAGGACCAGAATCAGCAGTTTACCCTCATCTAAAGGAAAAAGGGCGCTCATTTGAGGACAATAATGTTCACATTTTGGACAGAGAAGACAGGTGGTTTGAGAGAGGAGTGAAGGAATCCATTTATGCCAAGGTGGAAAATCCTTCCTTCAATAGAGGTGGAGGCCTTAGATACAACTTGTCTCCCATTTTCCAGGCTGCCCTTTCAACAGTCCCCAGGAAGATTAAGAACAGTTCAAAAGTTCACCAGGAAGGCAACACTTAACATCCCCCTGGGGATGAGTGAGGGACTAGGAGTAAGACATCTACATCTCAAAGTCTCTACTAATCACATCTCCTATGGTCCCTTCAATGAGCCTATCATGCTAGTAAGAAACACAGCCACCCTGGAAGACTTTCATGAGGTCCCCTAACCAACTTTTTTAGACTGAAGAAGTTGCTTGGACAAGTAGCGAAACATCTCTAACTAAAAGAAAAGAAGTCCAGTTGCCATGACTCAACCTCCAGACAGTTCCACCTGGATGACTGAGAATCTTCATAAACATATTCTACGTGTGGTCTTTGTGTCCTTCCAGAACTAACTCTGTATTGTGGTCTCACAGCGTCATCTATGTTCAGCAAATGAACCAATTTGTTTCTGGATGAGTGGAAGTGTGTATTTGAAACTGTACTAAAGCTAATCTTTTCTTTGAAGCTTTGAGTCTCTGTGGAGCTTCTGGGTGGTCCATTGTTTTCATTTGCAGGTTTTCTTACCTGACCCTGTCATCCAGTCCTGGATTTCAGCCATCTAAACAGGTCTTTTAAAGGGAACGGTAGCTTGACAGCTTTGCAGCTCCCTATCACAAGAAACACTCAGGTATTTTTACATATAGCCAAACAAACACATATAACATGAAATAAGGATATGGTAGGAGAATGCAAGCAATTAATTATATTTCCTTTTTATATGGAGTGATGATGAGAAGATTTTTGTTGCTCTTCAATCTTCAGCAGTTCAAATGAGGTAGTGATTATATTCTTGCTCTTAATGTTTCAAGATCAGTAGAAGTGAAAACAATTGTAGTTAATCTTCAAATTGCTTTTGAAGGATTGGAGAGTAGAAACAGCAGCAGTAAAAGTGCCCTCTGGTTTTATAGTCTCCTTTGAAATGTGTTAGATTGGCATTAATCCTTTATGCAACTCAAAAGTGCAACAGCATTCTGATTGATTGATTGATTGATTGATTGATTGATTGATTGTGTGCCTTCAAGTCGGTATTGATTCTTAGTGACCACATACATAGATTGTTCTCCATGACAATCTATCCCCAACCTGTTCTTTCAGGTCTTTCAATGGTGCACCCATCACCACTGTAATTGGGTCCATCCACCTTGCTGCTGATCATCCTCTTCTCTTTCCTTCCACCTTTCCCAGCATTAGAGCCTTTTCCATAGAGCTGGGTCTTTGCATAATGTGTCCGAAGTAGGATAATCTGAGCCTGGTCATTTGTGCCTCAAGTGAGAAGTCTGGGTTGATTTGTTCAATGATTCATGTGTTTGTTTTCTTGGCTGTCCATGGTATTCTCGGGAGGCTTCTTCAACACCAATGTTCAAAAGTGTCAGTATTCTGTCTATCTTGCTACTTTAAAGTCCAGCTTTCACTTCCATAGAGTGTCACAGGGAATACCACTGCATGTACTATTCTGGTCTTTGTAGGTATAGATGCATCATGGCATCTGAACATCTTTTCCGAGGTTTCATGGCTACTCTACCAAGTGCTAGTTTGGAGTGTATTTCCTGATTGCTTGTTCCTTTACTGTTGATCCTAAAAGACAGAAACTGTCCACCACTTCAAATATCTTCAATATCATCATTGTCAATTCTAAGGAATAGCCTTTAGGCATGCACAAAATACTGGACCTGAATTTAAAGGGGCATAATTTTGAATAGCTCCGGATAAGACTGCACTATTAAAGACTTGGTCCCCATTTGCACTTATACCAACTATGGCATAAACATGTCTTCCTAATGTTCCCCGCCCCCCCCCCCCATGTTGCTGAAACATTGTCTTCATCTTATCCCTAGCCCATCACTGAGGTAGGCTTAAGTCATCCTTAGCTGTGACTTTGTTAATGTAGTGCTTTCCCCCTTTATCCAACACTATCCAGGGGTAGCCTCAAGATATATAAAATCTGTTAGGCTCTGGCTTTGTTTCTATTTCCTTAGAGGGAAGTCAAGTGACCAGGAACAAAGGCAGCAGAGGCACTATTGGGATGAGCAGTTTTCATGCTAGAGTAGTTTTCTACCAACAGAGTGGGTGGGAAGCACTTCAGCTTGGTAGTTGGGAAAGACAAAAGGCTGCCACAAAAGAAAGATCTTTTGTGAATGATCTTTCACAAGAGTGAAAATCTCAAGGTTTTTCTAATCAGAATGATATATAAAAAGCAGACACTTAGATGTCAGTAGAAACTTTCTTTGTGGGCATGTGTGAAATTTGTTTTCAAAATGTCCTTCACAGTCCTTTCACAGAACGTCTACTCTTGGTTATCCTAGTTTCCTTCATCTACTTAATTCATTCAAGTTTCCTTCACTTAATTGAGGTGGAAAAAAATAACTCAGTTGCCACTACTGTTAAACAACTGAGAGTCAGAAGACTTTGCTGACCTTCTATAGATCATCTACAGTTCTAACAGTTGGATCAGTAAGTCCTGGTTCTACCTGATCTAGTTTATGATTTTACAAGCAGTTCCAGGGTAAAAACTCATGTTTGCCTCCTGTTTTGTCTGGTGCTATCTTGCAGGATTAGACAGTCATAATAGAGTAGTGATTAAGATGTTGGATTTGCGCTAAGGAAATTCACATTCAAGTTCACATTCAACCAGGAAGTTCACTGGATGAGTTTGGACCAGTCATTGTGTCTCAGACCAACCTGCTTCATACAGTTCTTATTGTGAAGATAAAATTAAGGAGCTGTCAGAAAAAGACAGGCTATAAATACAACAACAACAGCAACAAAAAAACCAAAATAAATGTTGTACACATTATCAGTAGTAGAAGATAAACTAACAGCAAGCCTAGCTTCCCAAATGTAGATTTAACCAAAGTTTGAGACAGAGCAACATCAAAGAAAGAGCTACTTTACAAAACCAGGCAGGAATTCCTGTGCCATAACCTCCTGAGAGGTTCATTGGGGAGACATGTGGTAAGGGGGAAAGATTTGATGACAGTTTGACTGGCAGAATGAAGTGTGACCCTTGTTTGTTTGGATAGGCAAAGTACTTAGAGCAGATGTCTCAAGCTCATGTTGTTTTAGATAAAAGAACCCAGGCCTTCTTGTGGGATTAATGGACCAATCATGAACCCATCAGCTTGCCTCCCTCTTCTCAGTTTAAAGGACTAGCATTATCACCATCTTCCCAACACCCTTCTTCTAAAAAAAAGCAAAGGAATTCAGAAGAGTTTCACAACCTGGAAAGATATTCTCAGGTCAAAGTAAAGGAGTTTATCAAATAAAATGCAGGTAGCAGCAGTTCTTCAAAACTCTAGATTAATGGTGTCCATAATTGAGTGACCATTTTTAAGTATATAGATTATTCTTCCAATTAACAAAGTCTTCCATGTGATGTACAAGAGATTTTTAAAAAATAGAACAGCAGCAACAACAAAACCTATAGATATAGATATAGATATAGATATAGATATAGATATAGATATAGATATAGATATAGATATGCCAGAATCTTGAGTAACAGAAAATCATCATGTGCAATAGATTAAGCCATAATTCAATATTCTTGCATCTTTTTACTCTGCAGCAGTGTGGAGGCAGGGGGTGGGCAGGCAGGGAACAGACCTGGATTGCAGTTGACAGTTTGAGGACAAGTAGGAATCAACAAGTTCTCTTGCAGGACTCTGTCCTCCTGCCTAATTTCCCTCATCTTCACAGCTGGTGTATTTGTTTCCCTTCTATGAAGAATAGTGATTTGGAGAGCAGGTGCTCTTTCTACCAGAGAAGTGGGACTGAGAGAATGTTTAACTTCACCAGCATGATGGTCCTAGCTCCTGGGCATCTTTTAGGAAAACCATAAGACATAGAGGGTAGTCATATTTAAAGACCTGGCAGAACAGGTAATTGTTCTTGCAAATACACATACTTACCTACTCTCTTAAAGATCAGAAATTTACCTTAGGACTGGTCATAAAGTGCTTCATTGTGAATATGTCCTTAGTGGGATGGACATAGATGTGAAAAACTGTTCCTACTTTCACATGGTCTCACAGTATTGTAAACCAATATTTCTTAAACTATTCAACATACACACACACACAGACACACACACACACACAATCACATATACAGAACACCTAGGATTGTTTCTTTAAAACAAGAAAGTAACTAAATGAAATCATGTAAGAAAGACGGTTATTAAAGCATGTTTTATTTTTCCTTATATTTAATACATCAAACATCTTAATGGGATGTATAAGTTTGCATATGGTAGCATATTTCATCAGTTTGTGAACTGAAATTTCTTTAAGAAAATCTTAGAGTCAGTGCAACATTCAACCTGTTCTGATCATTGGCCTTGATTGTAGCATGTGCTAAAAATCCACTTTCACAGAGTATGAAGCACAAGACAGTACACTTGTCAATGACCTTTCCGTCAAAAATTCATTCGATGGCTCTTCATCCAAAAGTCTTCTGATAATCCCTCCCCCTAAACCCCAGTTGTTTTAAAGTGATGTCTGAAGAAAGACTTGCCAATATCCCATCTTCATTCATGGAAGTGATCCTTGCTTGAAGAATGAAAATGGATGGGTCAAAACCTTCTCTTGGCTTTTTGGATCAGCTTGTTGGACATCTGTAAATTGTATGAAGAACGCTAATATTCCACAGTGTAAAAAGTTCAATTGTAAGCCATTCAGAGAACTTAGAGTTTATACAGTTTATAATATAAATGCTATGGGCCAGTCTATCACACACACATACATACACACAAATGTCTTAGATTAGAAATTGCATTGATCTAGCCAGCATTGCTTTGATTATACTGGCTTGGGGGTAATGCTGCATGTCCTGTTAAGTCCTTAGCTGTTCAAGGGGATCACCTAGGTATCAGCTGTGGATATGAAGAGGTTTATGTTTTGATGTAACTTCTTGGAGTTAAAATGTGGAAGTGGTCATATTATTGGTTTTATGAACCTAAACTTTTTTGAGAGCTCTAGCAGCAAGACATATAGTCACTGGAGGTGGGTATAATATCAAAGAATGAAAAGTTCTCAGGAGACAGTCAGGGTATTCCTTGCCACTATGAAGGAGACTATTGCACTTAATGCAATGGCAGCAGATGGGTGAAGACCACAGGAACTTTGTCTGTCTGACATTCTGGAAGAACAAGCTACGTAAGGGGAGAGGTGGAGGTGGATTGAAAGCTCCAAGGAAAATAATCACCATTAAGGTTAGTCTGTCTCATGATTGTTTCTTATTAAAAAAGAGACTGCACTTTATCTGTGCAGGATATGCACTTCAGATGAGGGAATTAGCAGAATGACTGCCTCCATATCATCTAATTAGCAAAAATGTTGATAAGCAGATACAATCACATATGATTAGGATCCTTTTTAAAAGCCACTCCATTAATTAAATAGACAGAGAGGCTGCCTCCAACCCTCACGTGCCACTGATTAGAATACAAATATTTACACTAATCTCACCTCCATCAGTCAGGGGACACTTTTGAGTATTTTCAGTGACATCTGATTACTATTGATTTTCATCCCCAATGTCAGGCCATTTTGTTAGTATCTGAAAGTGCTGCCTTCACTTTCGGATGCTTTAAATCATGTTAAGGGTTTATCTTAATGACGCTGCTGATAACCACTGCTCAGGTCACTCGTACTTTCTCTTCAAAGAACACAGCCTGGGCTGGTTTTTATTGTTTGTACTTGAGATTTAAGATACGAAAAACATTTCTCATTTCAAAGCCTCAGTTTCTAGGGACTGGGCTGCCTAGCTAGTTTCCCTGTGGGTAGTTATTTCATGTGGGCAGCACTCTTGCCCCACCCTTGATTTCTTCTCAGATTCCTTCTTCCTCTCCAGTTTTCCTACTTATCTCAATTCATAGCCTGTTTCTCTCTCCTCCCCTCAGTTACACAAGCCAAACTTACAGCAGTGGCAGGCACTGAAATTGCTGAGAGTCCATGATGCCTGCTGTAGACTCTTGGAAGTGGGGACTGATCAGTCCCCAGGAAAAAATACACACCATTTCAGATTCAGCTAGCTATGGCCCAAAAAGGTAGTTTACATGCAAGGTTAGTGGTGAATCCAAGCAGCAGGGTGGAGCTGGGGGTGAGACTAGGGCTCATGCCCCATCAAAGAGGCATATTTGGCATGTACAAGCACTGTCTTCACAATGTATATGATGGGGCTATGCTGCCCGACCTGTGTGCCATTTTCTGTCCATCAATATCAGTGGTAAAAGTCGAACCCACATTTGTCATCAAGAAGCAGGAATCCAGGCACTGGTGGACTTTCTTTTTTATCAGAAGTTGGCTGGGGGAGATCCTATCTTCCCCTGCATTTTCAGTCACTGAGAGCTTCAGGAGGTGGAGGATGGGATGTCGGCAGGGATAAATTTATCTTTTTTTTTTCTTTTCAAGGTGGCATTTTATCCTTTGAAAGCTTTAAGTTGCTGCACTTCTTTTGTTTTCCACTTGAAATTGATGAAAATGTATTCTGCTGATGTTCAGAAATTTGCTGCCAGATTTCAGTGACATGACTCTAGGAGGCTCCAGGGGCTGAAAAACAAGCACCCAGGGAACTGTATGCAATCTATGCATAGCATACACTCTTTCCCCTCTTGTGGCTTATGGAATCAGTGCCCAACCAAGAGTATAAGATCACCTGAACCGGAACATGCCCAGTGTTGTTTTGGCAAACATTCATCATAAATCGAACAACACTGGCTACAAACTAGCAAAAGACTCTAAGGAGAGAGTCTTCCTATGAAAAGTTTTCAATCTAAGACTCCTGGCATGAGTTGCATCATAGATGTGAAATATGACCTTTCAAGAGAGCCAATTTACATAGCAGTCCCAACCAATAGGACTGGTGCATGTCTGAAAGGAATTAAAAGCCTCTGCCCACTGATTGGCTGAGATGCTTCTGATGTCACAATACTACTCAGCAGCAAATGCCTTGAAATCAAACAATATGAGCAAGCAGCCTTTCTCTTTCCCTTTGGCGCCAAAACCATTACCATTGGGCTGTGAGGAAAGAAGTGCCACGACTGAAACTACTGGATCCATTGGATCCAAACCATACAGGACCTTGTGTCCCCTGGGAAAACCAGCCAAGTAGTCTCCAAATCCAGCTACCTTTTTCTTTGGGATGGTTAATTATTACGAAGTCCTAGGACTGAACCAAAATGCCTCGCAAGAAGACATTAAAAGGGCCTACCGTAAGCTGGCATTAAAGTGGCACCCTGACAAGAATCCTTACAACAAGGAAGATGCAGAGAAGAAATTCAAAGCTGTAGCTGAGGCCTATGAAGTTCTGTCAGATCCTCAGAAACGTGCTCTCTATGACCGACCTGTCAAAGAGCCAAGGTTCAGAGGGAGAGGGGCCTCTGGCACTTATTCCCACAGCCCCTTTGATTTTGACTTTGTGTTCCGCAGCCCTGAGGAGATCTTCAGAGAGTTTTTTGGAGGAATGGACATCTTCGCACATGACTTCTGGGACAATGAGTTTGACGATGACAATCGTCGAGAGGAAAACCGAACTGGGTTGCAAAGTCCCTTTGGCCTCTTTTCCGGACTAGGTGCCTTTTCCAATTTTGCGTTCAATTCCCTTGGGCCCGGCGTGCACACTATGTTCTCCTGCAGGTCCTTTGGTGATGATAGCAGTGGGGCACAGAATTTCAGATCTGTAGCAACTTCTACGGAAGTGGTTAATGGACGGAGAATCACCACACGAAAAATTGTCGAGAATGGGCAAGAAAGGATTGAAATCGAGGAGGATGGTCAACTGAAGTCCATAAGAGTAAATGGAAGAGAACAGTTGAAATGCTAATAATGCTCCACATGTCTGTCCAAAAAGCAATAGTCAGCTGCTTGAACGATCTTAAAAGGACTCTTGTTCCGTAAAAACGGAAACCAACTAATAAACTCGTTCACTGAGTTCAAGACCTATGTGGTAATGACTTCTGAATTACTTGGAATAATTCTGTACTCTGGTGGTCAGGGTGTGATCCCCAAAATGAAATAGCTCATGTGATCACCTATGGTCAATGATCTTACTGTTTAGGTTGTTATCCTCTAAAATCAATTGCTGGGGGACCGGTAACTAACTTGGACAGGTGTTTAATTAGAATATTTTTGCACAAAAGTTTTGAGGACAGGATCAACTGTGCATACACAGCAGTGTAACTCTGAATGAAACAGAAAATATGTAATTATAAAGACAGTCATAAAAGATAGAAGAATTGGGATAGAAATTTTTCTGGATAAAAATGAATTCTGATGGTTTTGTAGGCATGTAGAAATAAAGTTAACAATATCAGTGATCAAATCAACTTCTTTCTGGAGCTTTACGTCTTCTTTTAGATTAGAACATGCAAACTACATTAATATATTTTTGTATAGAATGAAAACACACACACACATTCTTAGAAACACTTTACCTGTTTTTAAAATAAGCCAAGGATATATTATTTTTAAAAACTAGAAAATAATGTTCCCAAAAATGAAGATACAAAATTTATATATGCCACATGAAATGTTTGGGAAGTATAATGGCAAGAAGTAAGTTGGAAACGTTAGTAGAGGCAGCTAGGATACCCTCTGACAGGAAACAATGAATTTATCCAGTAAATCTTGAAACATGGACTGGGAACAGTTCAAGAGATAAACAAAACAACAATAATTTAGGTTATGATTAGGGAACCCTTTCCCAAAGTCATGTATCTTTAATATTTTCCTGATTATATGATTATATCCTTTGCTGGACCAAAAAATTGAGTTGCTAAAGATCAGTGAGTATATTACTTCGATGGAAACATGAACCTGTTAAGTCTTAGCCTACCACATTTGCTGGACAAATTCAATGTATGCTAAGGTATTAGTCTGTCACACTATCTGTATTTAAATTAACATTATGCACTGATGTTAGAAAGACCGTAGTGCTGTCAAAGTTTTAAAAACAATGTTTCTTATTATTTATGGCATTTATTGTTAAATTTACATCCTGTCTTTTTATTCAAGAGCTCCTTCCTCCTATTTTCCTGACAACTTAACCCTGTGAGACAGGTTGGACTAAGTAAATGGTCAAAACCACCCACTGAGCTTCCATGGTTTGAAGCTGGGTCACTGTGGTCCTAGACCAAGAACTGCACCACTACACCACAATGGCTGATAGAACCCTTTGCTTAGATTTTGCATGTGGAATGTCTATGCTCAGTTCTTGGTACTTCTAATAAGGTTATTATGAGATAGCAGAGCTGAAATGGATCTTTTCCTGGCATCTAGAGGAGCCATGGTCCATTAGCATGGGGAAAGTTGAAGGAGACAGCGCAGCATTGGTTACTTTAGCACAGAACCCTGAAGTCATCGAGCAAGTCATATTTGATACATATTAGTCTGATATAAGCTAGATTTAGTCTGAAAGAAGATACAGTTTTTTAAAGTGTAGAAATGATATTTGAAGAAAGATGGCAAAACAAACTGCTATCTAATCAGGAGAACATTCACAATCATTTAATATGACTTTTATTAGGACTTACTACAATTCACAGTGCAGCCTGAAGCACTTCAAATCACATAGAACCTCCTTTGGTCTTAAACCAATTGTATTCTTATAGTCTTCCATTCCTCCAAGAAGCTCAAGAGGGCATAATGGTTCTTTTCTCTGCCTTAATTTATGCTGACAACAGCCTACTGGCCCTGTCCTTACAGCATGCTTAACTGGTCAGTGGGGTTTGGGTATTGTAAAGGGATCCATCCCCTCCCTCAAAGATGTATTCACCATCACCTGGATTCAACCACACATCTTCTCCTGGGAAGACTTAACCTAACATGGGACATGGGCATGTATTTACAGCCCTGAGGACTCTATTCACTTACGACCAACAGGCTCAAACTCTTCCCATGTGATCACACTAGACTGTGCCTCAGTCCATTCCAAAAGGCTTACACAGCTGAAATCCGACTAAGAGCAGATCCAAGTGATGTAATTGATACATGCCTATAGTAGTCTTCACAGCAGCCCTGCAGATATTCCTTTGCCCCCTCCTTCCCCAGGAGGGACTGAGTCATCCTAAACTGGGCCACTGAACAACTATCTGTGGATGTGGTAAGAGTGGAAAAACAATTATGTTTTGCCACTCTTATCACCACAGGATAGTCTTTAAGAAAGGCTCTTACCTCTGGTTTTTTGTTTTCTGCCAGTGGCACTTTAGCTATCTCTTCTGCTGCTTCATCTCCCAAAACTCCTCTGAGAACCAGGGAGTATTCTGGGGTGCACAAGAGAGAGTCTGCATAGGCGTGATCTGATTTAAGACTGTTGCCACCCCTTCATTCCAGGCAGTGACCAAGACCAGAACATCACAGCCTCAGGAACAACCCCTAGTTTCCTCTGAAATTCAGCAGGACCCATCAGGTGCTTGTGGATTGGCCCTTCCTCCCTGCAGTTAGGAGTGGCTACAGAGAACTCCAAGGCTAACAGAGATTATCTGACCAAGACAACGGTTAATCAGTCTCATAACCAATTATTTGCAGAGTTACACCTTTCGAAGCCACGAGGGTTTCTTGAATGACCATAATTATTCCATCACCCCTGCCCTGGGGTTGCTGGTGCCACACACTTGAAAACCAGGTAGTCACATTCCAAGTGGGAATCTGCTGTCCCCATGCCCATCCAGGCCTCAGTAATGCATACCAGGTCAGCCCTCTCATCCACTATTAGATCATGGATGTGGGAGGCCATTCAGTAGCAGCAGCCGAAAGGCCAGGCACTGAGGCTGAGCACAGGGACATGATGCACTGAGACTGTCAGTGGGAGAGTCCTGTCTCCCACCATATCTCACCCTGCTTATTACCGCTGTGATGCTACTATGTATTCTACTCCTGACACATTACCCTCTACCTCTTCCCTCCGTCCCTCAGAACAAGGGGCTCTAACCCACACTCCAACGCCACAAACATCCCACTACAGGCTAATTGGTTCTTCTGGACGTTTCTGCCCCAGCATGCAGTGTTCCTGGTCTTGGACAGCCAGCCTTCTTTCCCTGATACGCAACAACTACTCTACTTTCTACCCTCCCTCACTCTCACTGGAATAGGTATACTCACAAAAGGGGGATCATTATCCCCCCACCCCATCTGCAAACCTACCCAGCAGGCTATGAGTTGCTGTCACAATGTCACAATCCAAGATAACTGGAGATCTCTTTGCACTCTGAAAGTGGGATGCCTCTCTCCTGATAAGAATAAGGAAGTGGATAGAGACAAAATCCTCCCAAATAGACAGAGTCCCAAGGGGCCATCTCCTGCTTGCTGTCACAGTATGAAGAATGTCAATGGAGAATGTGAAAGAATCTGAGTGAACATAGCTCTTGAGATAGGAAACTTCTCAAACAAAGATGAAATAAATTAGACCTTCTAAAAAGTGAATGAGAGGACTGAAGTCTCTGTGGATGAAGATCTTGTGGCTGTGGTGGACAACTCATTTAAAACGTTGGTTTGTGTGTAGAAAAAAGGAAATAAATATGGGAGGAGGAAAACCCACTGTTGGGATTCCACCTAAACGAGGAAGGAGAGATGAGAAGCCACTCCTTCAGCTTTACTGAAAGACCAGCTTCATTGGGCTCTTTTGTCAACTGTATCTCTTCCAACATAGTACAGCTGAAGAAAAGAATTGGAAGCAAGGCCACCTGAACCAACTTCAGTGGTTCTGCTGAGAGACCATCTGTTGTTTTATCTTCCTGAACTGTTTCTTATCCAATTTAATTGTTATGATAACTATTATTTAACTTCAAGAGTTAATGTCTGAGTTTGCTTCTTCTCTTCTCTTCTCTTCTCTTCTCTTCTCTTCTCTTCTCTTCTCTTCTCTTCTCTTCTCTTCTCTTCTCTTCTCTTCTCTTCTCTTCTCTTCTCTTCTCTTCCCTTCCCTTCCCTTCCCTTCCCTTCCCTTCCCTTCTCTTCTCTTCTCTTCTCTTCTCTTCTCTTCTCTTCTCTTCTCTTCTCTTCTCCTCCCCATATCCCAGTTTTCTTTTGTATTGTGTCATTTAGATGGTAAGTTTTTATTCATTTTCCATAAGGTGTTCCAGGACCTTTTTTGCCTGAACAGTTGAATAAAAAGGCTCCATGTACAGCTTTTTTTTTGGAGGGGGGGGGTTAAGGAAAGGTACTTACAATGAAATTGTCATTAAAATAATGCTTTAATATAATTATATGGGGGCTCCCTTTGGAATGAAATGGACCTACTTGCCCAATCTCAGAAAGGATCTCAAAGAGCTGTAAAAGTTGCAGAGGCTGGCAGTCAAATGATCAGTGCCTCAAGGACCTCTGGTATAAGCAAAGCTAATGTCTTTGAGTCCCGTTAATCAGGAGAACATAACCAAAGATGATATAAATGTTGTAGACACGGGGCCAGATGTAGTGCTTAAGGACCAAGGGATTCAAGATCCCCAAGTCCTCCACCCTCTACTTCTCTCACTGTTCAGTGGACTGGGAGAAGTGGGCTTATATTTGATAGGGACTACAGGGAACAAGCCTTGTAGTTGTCCATGGGCATAATTTTTTTCCAGCCTGACCATTTTTTCCCTATAGGCTATTTCTCCCACTTCTGCTCCTCCCAGCTGATGGGGCTGAGAAAGTGTTCATTAGCTGGGTAGCAGGGAGTGAGATGCTCTAATATAGAGGTGTACAACTCAAGCTTTTTGTATGTCACCTGTTGCCAATTTTCCTCTGTTTTGTTTTGTAGTTAAGGCCAGGCAAATTATTTGGCTTTTTAGGGAAAAAAAACCCCAATAAGCCCATCTTCTCAGGATTCAAAGCACATTTTCAAACTTTCTGCCTGCTCATAACATCTTAAATCAGCTGCTTCAGGCCATAGCCCCTCGCTGTCCAATGATAGGACCATCCTGACTTAGCAAAATCACTATGCCTTCAGTTCAGAATGCAGTGGCCTGGTTGCAGGAAGGCCTCCATAATGCACATACAAAGCCAGTTCAGCTCAAATGCATTTAGCCCCTGTGTCAGTAGTTTGCCCAGACATGATTTCATTAACAGCCTGATAGTACTTTAAGGAGCACTTGGCCTGCAAAAAACAAAGCAGAACAGAAATACTTAAAAGCATTTGGAATTACTTCATAAAAAACAAAATCACAGTATTAACCAACTGACCTTTGCTCGGTGCAGACCTGCTAATTTTAGCAATTACAGCCAACAACTTGAACATATCAAGTGGGCAACTGTTTAACAATAATGACATCTGCTTGGAAAATCCAATTATGTCTAAACATCTTTAAATCCCCACTAGGGGATACCTGCTTTCTTTTTGCTACTGTTAGTTCCTGCCTAATAGGATTTTAAACTCCCAGCCTGCTGCACATGGCAGGCACAGTGGCCATCTCTCCCAGGAGTGCCAGTGGCAGGGCTGCGATCATATTAGCCAACAAGCAAGCGTCTCTCCTTGGACAGTGATGGAAGTGGTTTGATTTTTTGATGGCCTAATCTGATAGAGCAGCGCATTAGCCAGATCCCTTCACTCCTGCGTTTCCCCTGCCCACCTCCCCCTTCTTAACTCGGATGTTTTGTACTTTAAAAGCAAATGGTCAGGTTTGGGAATTCCCTAAGGCTTTCATCTCAAGGGCAGGGGAGAGTTATGGCTGATCTTGCATTGTTACTAGAGGATTGTGTGTGTGTGTGTGTGTGTGTGTGTGTGTGTGTGTTTTTCTTCATGCCTTCCTAAACTGGGTATGAAGTAAGAAATGTCAGTTGGGAGAAACTGTATTGAGATCATGCTGATGTCAGTAACATTGGAATTATCTTACACATTAGGCTACAGGCAAATTGGTTCCCACTTCTGCGTGAAGAACGGTGCCACTCTGCTTTGTGTATTAGGATCCTTTGCATTTTAAGTCTGGGTATTTTATCTGCTGCAGAATGCAACTACCCAAGAATTGGCAAGACCTAGACAATCTGTTTCTGTGGCATCTCTATTGGATCAGTTGCACTCAGTGCTACTTTTTTCCAATGCCCAGTTTAACGTACAAATTTTAATCTTTAAAACCCCAGTTAGGAGCTAGGTTATTTGAAGGGCCATCTTCACTCACGCCAACCTGCATACCCTCTCAGGAATGGCAGATTTATCAATTGCCCATCTCTGAGAACAATCAGGTGAGTGGGTAAACAGCAGAAGCTTTCATTTCTACACCTGTCCCATATCTGGAATGCTTCTCCATCTGGAAGTCTCTCCTACGTCATTTATTTTTGAGGACTTTCTCAAGTTGGGCTGTTTGGGAGCTGCTGAATGGTTTTGACTTGTTTGGTATGAGGAAGGTTGTTCTCCAACATTTCTGCAGGCAACAGGTTCAGAAAGGCAGATGTACTTTATAAGAAACCAACGTTCAAATGACAAGTGTCTGAGTCTGTGCATCTTGGCAACAGAACAATCACTGCTTCACTGAAGTATTGCAAAGAGAAGACCACCTAGCAACTTCATTTAAAAAGAAAAGAAAGCTTCTAGCCGCATGGGATCAAGAAACTAATCAGAGGCCAGTGCTTTGTAGGTAACTCGGGCACTTCCTGGTATGGCAAGTTAGGGGGCCCAATACACTGCATAGTCCATAGGATTGTTAATGTTATGAGTGAGGCTTCTCTGAGTTTGGGAGCACTGGTAATGATAGCTTTGGTCAGTTTAGTTCAATCTTTCTCAATTTTTTTTATCCCAGAGGAACCCTTGAAATAATTTTCAGGCTCAGGGAACCCCAGTATAAAAATGATTATATCTAGAGCTCATGGTACATTAGCATGACCATTAAGCTGAGTCATGGCATGTAAAAATTCCCACCACTGCAAGGACTAGTGTTGCATAGCACATGAAGTTCAAAGAATGATGTTTATTTTTTTTCCCCATCACAATCTCTTGGGGAGCTTCTAGCGACCTCTCAGGGAACCCTAAGGCTAGTTTTGTTTATAGCGTGAAATCTGCTGTGGCACAAGACTGAGCCATAAGGGCAGAGCTGTGTGACTTCTTGGGTGGGAAAAAGTGCTCTTAGCCCCTGAGTGGCATGCTGTGGTCTCCGTCCTTCAAATGGGCAGGGCTGGGCTAGGGAAATGGGGAAGCCAAAACAAAAACAATATTTAATGTATAGTACACTTAAATTAGTTCAGCATAGAAACATAATTATTAAATACACGTATAGTGCATTTGGTGACAACCCTTTTAGATGTCAGCCCTTTGAGGTAGGCTGGGTCAAGAAACAGATACAGCAGAGACTCCAGGAATGGTGTTTGAAAGTCCGTCCAGATCCTTCACAGCCCCTTTTTAAGGACAACACAGTCAAAGGGGGCTGTTCTGAATCTCCTTCTCACACTTTCTCCTTTCCCAGGAGTGAGCAAGTGTTCCACCTCGCCCACCCCTTCTCAAGGCCAAACCACAATTCTTCTCCACTGGCGGTTCTTAACCTTTTGGGGCCAGGACCTTTGAGAGGCTGGGGAAACCCACAGAGCCCTGCCCAGAGAAATGAATTTATATGCATAAAATGTATAGATAGATATTGTATTACAAAGGAAACCAATTGTGCTCAATACAATTATTAAAATATTTAGAAATAACAAATATGTAATATAGTGATATATGTGCTTCTTTATTAATCCATTAAATCAGTAACAAGTCAGGCAACATTTCAGTTTCGTTTTTAATAGTTTTTGTAACTGTTGTTTTTTGGTTGTTTATTTTTATGTGTTTTGTTTTTTCTTATTTTAACTCCGTGAGACACCCAGAGTCATGCATGTGAGACGGGCAGCTATATTAAAATGAATGAATGAATGAATGAATGAGCAGAGGTTAGTGAAATGAAAGTTGTAATTTTCTTCCCATCCAAGTTCATGTATCCCTGAAATCTATTTCGGGAACCCAGGTTAGGACCCCCTTCTCTGCACTGCTTTAGAGTAGCTGCAGAGACCGTAACGATGACTTTGGGACAAAGTGCAGGTGGGGTGGGGGCCTCAGGTTGTGCACTGTTGCATAGCAGGAATGGGCAGCCATGACCTCTGGCCCTGGTGGACAGAAGCAGATCCACCTCGGGTCCCACATGGCTGTCAGTAGGATGATGTTTGGGTGGGATGAGGATGGTTTCCTGTGTTATGCTACAAAGTGGCCCTGTCATGTCCTTTTCCACTTCCCCAGGGGGTATGTGAAGGAGGAAGAAGGCAATCACAGATTTACAGGCTCCCTGGGGCTGTTTATTAATTTTGTTTCTTCCTCCCAAAGTGGGTCGACTCAGGAGCCTGCAAGGCTTTGCACCTGCAGCAATGATGTTGTGGAATCAGACATGGGCTGCATGCTAGTAACTGAGACCCCAAAATGACAAGAGTGGAACTACCAAACAATTCGGCTTCAGTTTCTCCTCAGGTTCATCTGAGTTTCTTACTTACCCTGTTCAGAAATGCCTGGTAACAGGTGTGTCCACTGAGGGGTGTCAAAACTGTCAAGATGGCAGCTGCTACTGTGTGATCAAAGCCCCCCTCCCTTTGTACATGTGTAAAACAGAGGACAGAGGAGCGCAAGGAGTTCTCCAGTTTACGTTGTCTATTCTCCTGCTCTTGTATGCTCTGTGAAAATCCCGTAACTTTAGGGGTTATACCCAGTATGGCTCTGCATGCAGGGCTCCTAATTCAGGTGGGATGTGAGTTACTCACAGTAATGAGGAGTAAAGAAGTCTTTTCTTGTATTGGATGGAGCTGTAGTGTACAACTGTCTTCCCCAAGCTGGTGCCCTCCTCTGCATGTAATGGCTGCACCATTCCAGCTAGCATGTTCAGTTCTTTTAAGCACTACTGGCAGCTAAGGCCCATTTGATTTTTAGTTTCTTTTATTCATAGAGACTACCAGTCCTGGTAGTACGGGCGATCTGGCTATTCTAAATTATTTCTGCCTTTCCTTATACTTTTTAGAGGAGAGACTGTAGGCTACGCATTGTCTGAAAAGGATCAGAAAAGCTTCCCAACTTTTTTGATGCCTACCTCGAACTTTTAGACTGGTTACAAGCCTGGATATCATCACCGAGCTCTAGTTACATTATCCAGAATGTACAATACTGCCATTGTGAAGATGGGGAAAATTTTGTTAGGAACATTTTATGAAAATGCAGCAGCATCTGTGTTGTGTGTGTGTGTGTGTGTCTGTGTGTCCATGTGTGTGCAAACAGGCAAGATGGCGGTCATGGCATCACAATTGAAGCTCCACTCCTTTGTATGTGTACATGATGTTGAACATGTACAAAAGATGCAGGGATTTGATCACAATGCTGTGGCCACTATCGTGACTATCTTGACTCCCTTGGGAACATGATTTAAATGGCCAGACTGGCATAGGCAGAGGTGAATTTTCAGTATATTTAATATAACCTTTTGCCATTTTTATACATATGCTTATGATAACAAGTGCTAGCTAAATGTGTAATATACAATGTAATCTTTAGTTCTACCTTCCTGAATATGGGATTGCTGACATACACAATATGCAACTTTAGTCTCTGGAGACGTAATATGCATACAATTAACTTACATACAGTTTCTTTACATGCACAAAAAGATTCAATTCAATTTAATTTTATTGAATTACATGATTTCACTGATCAAAGATTCAATAGAAAATGAACAGCAATGATTGTGACAAATATTGAATAATTAGTTATTATATAAAAGATACAATGGTTGCTCAAAAATCTGGAATTGTTATTCATTCTTAAGCATTTGAGGTTTTAGGGAAACTTTTGGCAACATAGGTGCATTTCCTTAAGGCAGTGGTTTTTGAACTGGGGGTCATTTGGGCATGTCCTGGAGATCATGGAGTAATTTCTAATTGCTTGTTTGTGAGTGAAGGATCCAGTTTGGGACTGCCACTCTGGAGAAGCCTGGGTAAAACAACAGTCTAGTCTTGCTGGGTTTTTTGTTTTGTAGGGGTAATGACATTATTCAAGACGGGGAAAAGGGGTAATTGGGTCAAACAGTTTAAGAATCACGCCTTATGAGCCTGGAAAGCCAATGGCGGGTGATTTCTTTTTGAATCAAGCTGTATTAACAAACCTTACATCTTCCCAACGTAATGAGTAACATAGATTATGAATGTGTATTGCACAGAAAAGTGTTGTTTTGATTCTGCTGTTTGCTAATCTAATTCAGTTTTCTTTACCTTTCCTAATCTGGTGAAAGTTAATATATTATCCACTATTGATTTCACCTACCTACTGCTTCCTAACTATAGTTTTAACTTTTAAAAAGATCAATTTAATCATTGTCCAGCAAAACTAAGTAAGCTCAAATAAAATGAGCATGCTTAAACTGAAACATTTTTCTATGGGTTTAAATGCAAACAACTCTGTATTGGATTGTGATCCAAGCGTGCTCTAGATTTATTTATTTTAACCCATTACAGTATCATAAAGGCCCTAGTTTAACTCTTATAGTACTTTGATAAGGATAATGTCTCATCTACCGAAGGGTCTATCAGAGGAACCAATAAGAGTGATTTGTATCTTTCAAGGCTCTTGAATTAGAGGTGTGTGTGTGTGTGTGTGTGTGTGAAGTGCTGTAACAGTGAAATATGTTTTGTTGGCCAGTTGGGAGCAAGTATATATCCACTGGCAGGACTCTTGCATAAATAGTAATTCCACAAACTATAATTAAAACATACATACACAATCTCCTTGAAAAATTCATATTAAAAAAAAGGAGATTGTCAGGAAAGAAGGATGAAACAGTTTAAGGCTATAGTAGTATCACATCAGATCTGTGCAAATTCCCAGCTTGCATTAATATAGTGTGACTCTGTTCTTTCTTCAAGGAGACCAAAGCCACAGAAACTGGGCTAGATCCAGATTTCAATATGCTAGGGTTACCAGATCTGGATAGTAAAAATACAGATGGCCACTAGCTGACAGCCAAGAGTTAGTGTTCTGTTTGCTACCATCTAAAGATCTTCTGTTTTCTGCAATCCTAAGATATGTGCAAGTGGGCTGGTGGAAGCAGACAGTTTTAATCCTCACAGCAATTCCACAAGGTAGATCAGGAAAAAAAAAAAAAAAGTAACTAGCCAGATGACCCAATGAGCTTCATGAACCTGTGGGTGTTTTGAACCTAGAACCTTTAGATTCCAATACAACCTTTGCCAACTAGTGTCCTCCAAGGGTATTGGACTGTTGCAGTGTGGTTCCTTTCCCTAAGGGTTTGTCAAGATGAGAAGCCCTAGATCATGTGTGGCAACATATAAAATATATTATGAATTCCGTCCTGTTATCAGGCCATCCAACCATATATAGCTGTATGAGAAAGGTATGCACCGTAGTCGCTCGGATGTGCCCCAGTAACATTTTCCTTCACACATCCCAATGGCTAAGGTCAACCTTTTCTCCTCAATCTTATTTGAACTATAGGCTTACACTAAAGCTTTTCAGATGTTCCATTTTCATCCCTCAGCTGTCTGTTCATAACTAAAAATGGACTTATCAGACCGCCTTACGTGTAATCCTGTTTACTCAGAAGTACGTTGCACTGTGTTCAATTGGACCTAATCCCAAGTAAATGCATTTAGGATTATGGCCTCAAGTTTGCTCCCAGATAACTAAATACTTGTTTCTGGACTCCTGAGAATCTCACATTCTTTTACCTGTTCTGGACTTATTTGGAAGAGGTTGTCCCAATAAAGACAACCGACCTAGGTCTTGTTTACACAGTAGCATCCTGCGCCTCCCACTAGCCAGTCTTGCTTTCAGACTAACCCTCCTGGCATGTCCCTCAGCTGTATTCAGACTGACATAATGGCAATACTAACAATGTTAAACAGAAGCTGGATGAGTCCAGGAAGCACCCAGGTGACTCAGTTCTAAATGACATCAGTGTTACAGAAGACAAATACAACTACAAAAACAGGGGAGAAGTGAGAAACCCATGCACAATGATAACATATTTTTAATCTTATTTTTTAATTTTATTATCCTGTCTCTTGTGGTTCTTTCAGCTTCCAGAATGAACAGGGAAGGGGGTTTATTGCTTGAGTTAAAAAACATGAATTTGCATTACATCCTGGCTCCTGCTGTAATACTTCAGTCTTGTTTCTCTCTCGTCCCCTCTCCAGAACAACTGATCCTATCGCAGCCTGATTTAATTTCAAAGACGGATTGTGATTTGGCAGTGGGGGGGGGGGTGAGGGGGGAGGAAAAAGAGCCAAGCTAATCAAAAGTCACCATCTGCCGCGTTGCCATGGGGATATTCCTCCCCAATAAATGTGCTGTTTGCCAAAATCACAGATAACAGCACTGGAGAGGGTGGGAGGTAGGGGGAGAAATAAAAGAAAGAAGTTCCAGCACTACTGGGGGAAAAATTGGGAAAAAGAGAAACCAAGAGGGAAAAGAGACAGGCAGGCAGCCATCAACAGAAGCGGGAAAAATCATCTGGAGAAGAAGCTATTATGAAACAGAAAGCGCGGCTGGAGATGCTGAGAAGCAGCAGAGGATGGAGAGATGAGAGATGAAGAGAGAAAGAAAGAAAACCATAGAAAAAGATGGTAGAGAGGCAGCCAAAGTTGGAGAGAAAGCAAATGGACCTCCTTGATCAGATATCAAAAGTAAGAATAAATGATTGTATTCAGATAAAACACTCTAAACATGTGGGAGGTGCAGAAGAAAAATAATGCTGGTTCCACTTCAGAAAGGCATCATGCTCAAAACCAAAGATCATTCCTGCACCAATGAAGGGATGGAGATGGCTACAGGAACAACCATGAATATTTCCAAAACACATTGTAAAATAATTGTACTTACTGAGGGATTATTTATCTGGAAACCCTAGTGATAGGTGGACGTTCTGGACTTCAAGACTACTCAGCAGAAGCAGATGTCTCTAAGTGCCTTGGATGTCAGATCATAAAGCCAAAACAATGTTTGCCAGGAACTTCAAAATACAGTAGGTGTGCAGGATTGCTTTTGTGATTATGTGGTGCTGCAGTTTTGCACACCAAAAAAGTGATATCAAGTTATATCCAATTGGATGTGATTATGTAGAATTATAGACAATGCAAAATAAGGGACAAGAAGCAATATTATTTATTACCTACATACCACTTTTCCAAGAAATTAGATCAAAACTTTATTATGGTCACTGACCAGAAATCCAACATAAGAAATAAAAACTGATATGTAACAAAACAGTCAACATTTTTCATATATAAGCATGTTGACAATTTTGCAATCAGATAGGGGCATCAGCAGCAAGCCATGATTTCATCAAAATAACACAATGTATGCTGTGAAATCATGACACAAATACAAAAGGAGTAAATACACAACACAACATTGCAATGCATGTTTTGCCATTGCCCATGCAACTAGATACTTTCTCCGGTTGTTGGAACCAATGACTGCATGTCACTGCAATGGCTGAATGAGACAACCACTTTTAACTGTGTATACAAGAAAGGATGCTAAATTGTTTTCAGGATGGGGAGAAAAGAGAGAGCAATGGCTGCTTGAGTGCAGGAGCCAGAAAATGGGATGAAGTAAGAATTCCCACCCGTGTGAAAGTGAACCACCCACAATGTCTGCAGAATCTCAGTGATCTAAAGGAAAATGCTGCCTTTCAATTAAACCAGAGTGGAGTAAGAAATAAATCAGTCCAGCTGCTAGGGCAAATGAAATCATGGGATCTGTAAGATCAGAACTGATCCCAAAGTGGAACAAAACATTTCTGTGGAAGTATCTTAACAGCATGTGAACAAATCACAAAGTTTGCACTAAAACATTACTGTAAAAGTTTATAAATAGAAAATTAAACAGTAAATACCAGCTGTTCAGGAATAAGAACTACTACTTAATAAACTTTATAAGCAAGAAGGGCTTAACTAAATGAGAAAAGGCCAGAACTGATGACTTTCAATGTGAAACAATATCACTTCTTGGCTGCTTTACATACTCCTACAGTGCAATTAGTCACACAGGTTTATAAGCAATTATACTGAAGGCAGTGCCTTCTTCATCTTTACTAGTGTTCATCAAACCTGATCTATTCAGCAGTACTAAGCTACTATTAAACAGGCCTTTATTCCTAAGCACTCTCTCTCTCTCGTGATCAAATACTTCAGTACTTCTCCACCTTCTCTTATATAATCTTGGTTCTTGTGGACTGGATGGCTGAACCAGTGACTCTGGATCAGAATTTTGGGTAAAGATCCTAGGCTATCAGGCAGAGCCAGCTCAAGGATTTATGATAGCCCTAGGCCACATTGACTGATGGTGCCACCTCCAGCTGATGCAAAGATTTGCATTTTTAGAATGATTCAGAAGGAGGGGTGCTGTAGGTGTCCCCTAAGCTTTGGTGCCCTAGGCCAGTTCCTGCTTGGTCTTAGCTTAAACCAGCCCTACTAGTCAAAAGTGATTTTGGTGCAAGCCCAATGCTAGGGCCTGAGTCATCTGGATCAGAGGACTCTAATGTGATTGTTTGACCCTCTAAAGAATTATTCACCCATGTTGTTAAGTTTTAGACAACAACAACTAAAACTATATAATCTCTCCAGTGTGTTTGGTAAACTACCCCTAGGACAAGAACTGGCCACATGATATCAGAATATCTGTAACTCATCAAAAAGCTGTATACAGCCACCCCCACCCCTCCTCCAAATTAAGACAGTCAAATCTTGGGAAAGTGTGTAGATCTGTAGATGATCTTTTAAAAATTGGGGAGTTGCCTTTGTCATGGGTAAGCTTATACTTGGCATCTGAAAATTTGTCAACCTTCCCCTAGGATTCTGCTGTTCTTAAATTAATACTTCTAGTTTCAGAATTTTCTGCCCCAAGCTGTTTTGAGAAGCCAGGAGACATATGAAAGTAGTAGTAATAATAGTAGTAGTAAATAATGCATTCATTTTTACTTCTTCCTGGGCAACATTTCAATGGTCGCTACCCAACTCCAGAAGCAATCTTCTGGAAATGTCATGATAGAACCAAGCCCAAAAATGCAGTTTACTTTATTCGGTGCTATTACTAAATCCAAAGCTGCCGACATCATGTGTTTTGGTATGAGCATCTGTGTACTCCTTATATTTCCTGTTAGCTGGGAGCTACAGTAGATGATGTGGGTAGGGCTCTACATAAGCTTCTTTAAACAGAGGTCCTACTGTGACATCCACTTGCTGCAGCCAGCCCGGCTTCCTTCTGCCATGACTTCCCCCATTCTGACCTAGCAAGTCACTGATTCTGACCCAGCAGCCGCATTTTGTGAAAAGTAAATCAATAGTACCTGTGCCAGTTGGAGGCCTCCAGACAATGTTATCTCTTTGCTTTGCTTCTGGCACGATGACGGAAAATGCCAATTATATACACGTGGGATTTTGTTTTTAAACAGCCATAGGTCACTGGCTTAATTGTTACCAGACAACCTATTGTTTTCCATGTATCTGCACTTTTAGGAATTTTTGGTCAAAGTCTGATGATTGCTGGTCCCAAGGATAATTAAATTGCAGGTTGTGCTTTCAAAAAATGGGAATTAGATTCATACAGCTGTTGTTCTTGTTGTGGCTGGTAGTAAAGGTGGCTTTTCTTTTTGTTCTTTGTTTTTAAGTTTTCTGATTAGTGGCTGGTTTAGTAAGGTCAACAAAACATGGTTTTTCCCAAAAGATCTCCATCCTCCCAGGGAGAAAAGGGCAAACAGACGATCCAAGAACACACTAGGATGTGCAGGGGAGAGCTCTTTGCTTTCCCCTTGAGCAAAGTAAGGAAAACAGAGTTGGCTCAAGATGGATTAAAAACCAGAACAAGTCAGAATTTTGGAATAGAAAGCAAGGTTCCTCTTAGCAATGAGAAGAAGGATCCCCAACTCAGTGAGGCCAACTTATCACATTGCAAACCATGTAATATAATACATTTCCATTTAGAAGCCCCTGCCCCGAAGACAGTGAAGTCCAGAGGGTTTTGAATTACTGTACCTGTATCTCCACTAGATGTAGACAGTCTTTCCTCCTTCACAGTGGCCAAGTACCTTACTTCACAAAGCCCTACATTTAAAGACTTCAGAGCTTTCTTATTTGAAAGTATCCTTCAGCCAAACCTGATTGATCTTAAAAACTAAGCAACTGCAAGCAAGCAACTAAGCAAAAACTGGTTAGTACCTGGATGGGAGACCACCAGGTACTCTAAGGCTGTAGATCAGACTGGGAAGGGGTAAAAAAAAATCCCCAAAGAATATTACTTCCATAGTGTTGCCAAGAAAAACCATCAGAAAATAACTTGACTCAAAGAAGATTTTCCTTTATTTATCTTTGTTTGAAGGGCTGTCCAGCAAGTCTTGTTTGCAATTACTTGACAAGAAGGTGTGCTATCTACATTTAACTGGGGAGAAAGCCCATTAGATTTAGCGGGACTTATATCCAAGTCCACATGCAGTGAATGACATGTGTCTCTTCAGTGTGTGAACTAGACAAACACCCAGCATTATATCATTGATATGGATGCGTACACAGAGATATTAAGTAAACATTGTTCAGTGTAAAGTCAAAGGCGAGAAGATACAGGAGGCAATGACAATGACTTAAAAAATAATAAAAAGAGAAAGAGAGGGAGATTTATTTGTCAAAGCTTTTCTCCTTTCAACTACCTTCTCATTTCCTTTTTCAAATTAGCAAATTATACTTATCAAAGAAAAGAAGGTAAAGAGAAATCTGAAAGGCTGTGGGGGAAAGCTTTATTAGTACGGTGGCATGAAAAGATGTTGAGCCCCTTAGAAATGTACATGGCCAATTATCAAAAAAATATAAGAGATGCAGAAAGAAAGGTCTGTCTAATAAGTATGAATCGCGGGCCGTTTAGAACATCAGTGTTAAAGCATTAGAGTTAAATGGAAAAGTAAAAAGGGGCTGATGGTTTTAACTATTTCACAGGAGGACAAGAGGTTGATACTGATAAGACAAGCAGTATAGTGAAGTTAATTATCTGTGGCCCATGGTGCACAAAGCTGTTTGAGCTGGTGATTAATAGAGATAAACCATTCAAACACCACATTTCTAAGGTGAATGAAGATGGCAGAGGAACGGCAGCCGCAGCATACTAACTACGTTGACAGCAGTGGGCTTGGAGTGCCTTCTGAAGGCCTCCTTCAGGCTGATCCCTTCCAATGGGGATCTCTTTCCCCCTCCCCAACTGAAGAAAGATTTAGGAAGGGAGGGGGATAGAACAGATCCCCCTCAGTGCAAACAAGCGCTTGCTGAATGTAAGGACTTGCCAGCAAAAATGCAACCAGATAACTACACGCAGCATTTTCTTTTAGCAGTTCACTTTTTTTCAGAATAGCACACTTTAGCAGCATATAGGTCAGGTTTATAAATAGCCAAAGAGATGGCCATGTGTATGGCAAAAACTGCTTCTGAGTGCATTGTTGCTGTCATTGTTATTATATTGTCTATTCATTCAATAAATATCACAGTCTTTAGATAGTGTATTTTCTGATAATTTGTGTTTTAATCAAGAAACATGGAGGTATCATGGGGGTATCATCACAGTTTGTAGAAAGTTCCAACAAGGTGCAAAGTCCGTGGTGTCAAGTTTAGTAAATTGAAAACTTCCTAATATTTGTTGAATCTATTATTATTGTTATTGTGGTTGGTCGCACAGTCAGCCAGATGTTTAGACTGGATTTGGCATTTTTATCTACCTATTGAGTCCTTCCAAGGACTGGGATAGGCAGATGTTGTTGTTTGATGTTGTTAAAGGCATCATCACAGGATATAAGCTGTTCCAAGTAAAGCTGGCTTTTGTAGTTGATTGATGGTGATTTTGTCAATGCTGATGGTATTCAAGTGGTGCTCCAGATGTTTTGGGATTGCACCCAAGGCGCCTATTACTATTGGTACTATCTTCACTTTCTTTTGCCAGTCGTTCTATTTCTATTTGCAGGTCTTTGTATTTTGTGATTTTCTCCAGTTCTTTCTCTTCTCTTCTGCTCTCTCCAGGTATTGCAATGTCCACTCTCCAGACTTTTTTTGTCTTTCTTATGAACAATTGTTAAGTCTGGGGTGTTGTGTGGCAGGTGCTTGTCTGTTTGAATTCTAAGGTCCCAGAGCACCTTAGCATCTTCACTTTCTATTACTTTGTCTGTTTTGTGGTCCCACCAGTTCTTGCTTGCAGGCAAATGATATTTCCTGCAGATATTCCAATGCACCATTGTTGCTACTTTGTCATGCCGTTGTTTGTAGTCAGTCTGTATGATCTTCTTGCAGCAGCTAACTAGGTGGTCCACTGTTTCTTCAGCTTCTTTGCAGAGGCGGCATTTGCTGTCTGTTGCTGTCTTCTCAATTCTGGCTTTATATCCATTTGTTCTTAAGGCTTGAATTTGTGCAGCCAGAATTAGCCCCTCTGTCTCTTTCTTCAACCTGCCTGCTCTTAGCATTGCCAGGTCTTCTTGTTATCTGCTTTGCCTGCTAGTTTGTTTGTGTACTGACCATGTAATACTTTGCCTTGCCATGTCTCTTTTCTATTCTTCATCTGGTCTTTCTTATAGGCCAGTTTGGTCTCTTTGGTATTTAGTAAGCCTTCATGGTTGTTGTTGTTGTTGTTGTTGTTGCTGTTGTTGTTATTTTGTAGAGTTCCTGTCAGTTGGTTTTTCAGACATAAATAATTATTGCAGATGCAAGAAAGTGGGCAAGTTAACATTTCTTTTACTGTGCAAACAAGCGACTTTTCTGGGCTGACTTCAAAGATCAGGTATTTATCAAATGATGGGTTGGATATTTGTTATGAATTCTAGATATAGAAGTTCTGTAAGATTCTTCTACTACAGTCCCTTCTCTCAGCTGTCTGGTTGTCCTGAATTCTAGATATTAGTTCATCATTCTGTCATTATATGTGACTCTGCCATTATATACAATTGTGCCATTATATATAATTCTGGAAGGTGACTCTGATTGTTCTTCTGAGCAGTTTCTTTGTATCTGTATCCAAACTTCTTGGACAGGTTCCCCACCTTCTTTAGGGCAAGCAAGAAAAGCAGGGATGGGGCAGGGGCAGCTATGATCACCTATGTCAATGGCAGTACGTTTATTCCAGCTCCACTACAGTTTTCTGTTCTTCCAGTTGAGATAATTTGTAGAATCAGATAGGCTGTATTATATTTTAGAGAGCAGTGCACTCAGGTAGTAGAGTTTAGAGACTGTAGGAAAGAGTAACTGACTAAATCACTTTGGGAGTAGAGATCAGATACAGACTTTCTTTTATATCCTGATGGAATGAACAAGCAAGGAAGTTAGGAGTTATATCCTGATGGAATGAACAAGCAAGGAAGTTAGGAGAATGCTTTACTGCTGGATTTGGAGCTGGGGAGCAGAGATGTGACAGAAATTACAGTCAGTTCATTCTCTTCATCTTTTCAAAGCAGATATAGTTGACCCCCTAGAGGTTAACCATATTTGAACCTGGCAGATAAGGCTTAAAGAAATGAACACACATGCTAGATGAACAGATAGATCCTGACTATAAGGAATTTGAGGCCAAGGATTCAGAAGAAAGTGTTATATTTAAACATTTAGGACTCTTCTCAAAACTTTTGGGTTGGATCAGCAATAGTACTTCAGTATTCAGATGTCTCCTGAAATATTTCAGATGTTTCAAAATATTTGTTTTTTCTTTTCTTTTTGTTCATTAAACTGAATTTGCTGCTGCTTCTTCCCAATAGCTCACAAAATGGTATATAATAAATGAATAAAAAATAAGGTCAAGTGAAACATCTTTTAAACACATAGCAAACCAGAAGCTCTTTAAAATAGGTTTTGGCAACCTGATGTCCTCCAGATATTTTGGACAGCAGTACTTATAAGCCTTGATCAATATGTCCAGTGACTGGAGATTGTAGAAGTTCTAGTTCAAAACCATCAGGAGAGTATCTGGTTGCCTATCCTTATAGTAAAATATGAACAGAATCAGCAGTAGAACCTGCAGATAGTGTGCATCTGAATCATGCATCAAACCAAAATGTGTACGTGCATCAAAATATAAACTCTTATTAATCAAAGAAAAACTAATAAAGAAGTGATCAGAGAAGTTTTTCAGAAAAGAATTCCACAGTTGGAATGGTGGGACTTGGAATGGTCCTCCCACAAAGGATCTCATCAGACACTTATGAAAGCATGGGTTGTGAATACTCTGTTCTCCAACTGTTTAGGACATTCTTGAATAGGCTTAAAAACTAATCAGAAGCCAGAATACAGTAGCTCAGGCAGTACTGGAATACTATGATCCAAAACCCAGATCCCACCTGAATATCAGCACCCTTGCAGTTTCCTAAACCCTCTCTAAGAGTCAGTCTGACATAGATAATCTAACTGGGATGTGAATAAAATGTGTGTGACAATGATCACATCTACTTTCCTCAGAAAAGCGTGCTGCTGGCACAGACGCGGTGGCTATGGTGGTACCCCTGGCCACAGTTCCCACCTTCTTGGAATATTCTTAAAATATGTTTCAAAAGACATGACTGATTGTTCAAAAAACATAACTTCACCCAAAGCAGCCTATAGAATAGTTTTTCTATGTATCCAAAGCATCTCTGGATTATTTCAACTTGTCTGGGTTGTTTCAGATTGCTATCTATATCAGCTCTTATATAAAGTATGCTATATGGGAAAGACCAGCTTCTCTGTTTCTCATATACAGGTGGTGGACCACAATTTAAAAAAAAATTAAAAAGCTTAAGCAAATAAGTTGGGCAAGAAGCATTCGCCTCTATTGGAAAAAGCATTCAACCAAAGACACTGAAAGAAGAACAAGGAGATGCCCATCGTTCTCAGTTCCAGATCCCAAGGTCCTTCTGTACTTTTTCTGAAATTTTTAAAAAATGAACTTAGATCCTGATAAATTTGGGAGCATTTAATTCATTTCTGAATCTTATTTTTGCTTTTTCGCAGAGGACCAAATTCCAAAGAATTCTAAACAAGCTTGGTTTCACTTTGTCATAAGCGGTGTCTATTGTCCCATAAGGTTCTGTTATGGACATTACTCCATCCAATTAAGATGTCACTTTTGAAATTACGGACTTATCTCCCTCACTTTGCTCTCTCCATCAGTGTCACATTTCTGTTGGCATTAAACAAATGGATTTGAATGACCAGACACAACAACAGCAAGGGGTCTGTTACAAGAGGATAATGGTGTAAAAGTTATTTGTCTCTGGTTAATTGATAGTGTCAAATGCCTATAATGTACCTGAGCAAGGTCAAGGGTGCTTTGGGCACTAACCTTATAAACTAGATTGTTTCATCCATCTGAAAAGCAATGAGATATATGCTGGTTTGACTGCAGGAAAACTGCATTAAAACTCCTAAGTGGCATTTGGGGGGCTTTTCTGAAGGGCAAATATTCTACAACCCTGTGCACATGTTATACTATTACATGTTATCACACAATAACATCCTTTTTTCTGCTTGGCATGGTGATGCAGACTAAGTTATCCTAAGATGGGGTAATATAATTTTCTATAAGGGTTCAAGCAAACCTTAGTTTTTGCTGAACATTTGATTGAAAATCTTCTATTGGACAAGTGGTTGCTTGTTTAGCTTCATGCGAACGTACTTCGGCTTGCTGGGACCTTTTACTGCCACCCTTTGGATACAGCACTTGGGAACAGGAGCTGCAAGAAGGAACAGATGGGGGAGGGGCTTGCACAGGTATTATAAAAACCTAATTAAGTAGATTTCTTTCCTTTTTCTAGATTTTTTCCAGAAGAAACCATTTAAGTTTCATTCAAGTTGTAAAGCACATACTTTTGAATTGATGGTTATATGTAAATAGTATTTGGAGTGAAATTGGGTAGGCAGCAGAAAACTGCAGATCACATAGTTCCTAATTTTGTAGAGTTATCAATGAAAGACATGTAGAGTTGGAGTAGGGCCTAACACCATGATGGTGTCATCCAATCTGTGCTGATCAGCTGAACATGAAAGCCTTCTTTTGAATGTCTGAATGGTAGTTGTAATACAAACGTTGAAGCTAAGATTCACTCTTACATCCAATCACTCAACAACAAGCTCTTTTACAATTCTATCTTGTGGTTTTAAAAAACTTCCAGACTGAATTCAAAGTGTTGATTTCTATCACATCAATGCACCTTTAAACTGCTTGGGGGGGGGCTGTGCTCTTGAGACTTAAACTCCATAGATGCTTGAACGCACAAATACATTGTTCATAAGCTTTCCTTCTGGAGCTATTTTTCAGGAAAGCTACTGTCCCTGAAATTGTAATATTTGGGGAAATGGATGCTAATTATGTTCCTAAGAACACCAACTTTTTGCACTCACCAGGAAGATTACAAGCTGCCAGCATATGGACCATTTCTTACTCTGTAATCTGTGGGCATTGTATAACTGTGTTACATTCATTCCTCCCCTCCCTTTTCCCCTATGGACCTCAAGGTAGCATACACAGGAATCTTGATTTGTTTCCCACCAAAGCAGTGATCACACCCAAACTGGCCTAATTTCAGAAAGGCCTGAGAGCCATGGGCTAAACCTGGATCATTTTCCCTGAATCCGAGTTTCTTCTGCAACTTCAAGATGTGGACACTCTTCCCTGTGAGCAGTTTCAAGTTGTCCTTTATAATAAACATCGCTTCTTCTAAGAGGAAGGGAAAACAGGGAAAGTCAAAGGCCAGAATTGCTTCATGCATGCACACTCTGGATTACTTCATTTCTGTGTGTTGAAACTAATTTGCTGCATTAGGTTTCTTCTATCTTTTGCATGTCCACATTGCCACAAGGGTTTTTTTTTTTTTAAAGAAACCAAGCAGACTCATCACTCTTTCCCACAGGATAAAAACATGGTTAAATACTTGCTGTAAAAAAACCATTATGTGATGCGCTGGCCAAACGATACACTAAATACTCTGGATGTAAGTGCTTTTTTGGCTGCAACTCAAAGGAGCAAAAATCACATCGTTTTCAGTCCTAGTGATAAGATTACACAAAAGAAAGCAAAATATACAAACTGAGAGGGTGATAAATATTGTACAATAAATGGGGAGAAACCCAGGATTCTTGTTCTTACACTCGGCACAGTTTATGGTAATTTTCCATAATTTGAGGCAATGGTGCCAATAACTTGTATCCTTTGGGTATCCCCCCCTCCCCCCAAAAGCTGACAAGCACAAGGTTTTGAAAGATTCCTCTTCAGTGATTTCTTTTGTCAGCTGTTTTATTCTTTGTCAAGTAAGCTTTGTGAAAGGAAGCAGGAGCCTGGACAGAAGAGTTGCATGTTCTCTACAGAACATCTCAAGTGCAGCTTCGCTGGTGGAGGAGGATGGGAACTACTTCAACACATCTGGAGGGCACCATGTTGGAGAAAATTGCTAGAGACCCAGCAAAGGAGGGAGGGAAGGGGGGGGGGGCAGAGAAATTCCTTACTTATCTGTGAATTATTCTCACCAGAGAGTGAATTCCTATACTTGATCCAAAATGGCACCGCTGTTTCCCAGCTGACAAAAGAAGCCTCATGACAGAAGGCAATGTGAGAAGCCTACAGACCATATTGCATGTCCTATTGAATGGGGGGGGGGGCATTACAGAAAATTGGTCTGCATCAGAAGCAAAGCCCTCTATTTCTCTTTTAAAAAGTCAGTTTGCTCGATTACCTAGGTTCATCTAGAGAAGGATTTGCAGGGTTTTTAATGTTTTTGTTGCTGATAATCAGAATCCCACGAATGGCTAACCGGTTACAAAGACACTCAAAGACCTTCTGCAAGGATGTCTGCAGCCTGTGGTCAAAAAAGTCAAGATGTCGGCCACAATGGTGCGGTCAAAATTCTGCAGATTTTTTAATTTAATTAAATTAATAAATAATTCATTTAATTATTTTAATGCCTTTCAACAACTACCACCAGTTGTTTCCATAATGAAATTAGACAGTGGATACAGCATCTTATGGTAAAGTTTCTTTTATGCTGCTCTCCATCCCCAGAATTTTCCCTTGAATCTTATCAATTTTTGTGAGCAAGTGGTGGCACATTCCCACCTTTTAAAACTCTTAGTGACAATGACCTACCAACCACATGTTCAGGTTACCATGGCTCTGCTTCTGCACACATCCTCAATGATCTCATGATGCTGATAGCAAACCATCACTGATCTGTTTCAAACTCCAAAAATTCTGGAATCTTCACTCAGTCAGCTTCTCTCCCTCTCCCACTTCTGCTACATTTAACTGACATCCTGTATTACTGCTTGCTTGCTTGCTTGCTTGCTTCCTCTTCCTCCTCCTCTCTCTCTCTTTCTTCTTTCTTTAGACTATTTAACATACATCCCTGCTTCCCAGCTCCATTTCACTTAGCCCAGTTTGGGGAAAAACCCTGAAATGCAGTTTTGCTCACCTGTACACTCAAGATCCATTGGGATAACAGCTTCACAAGACTTGGAATAATCCCATGTTGGATGAAAGCTTTTTTTTTTTTTTGCTTTCCTTTGCTTTTTGTTTCAGAAAGCATTGGAAAACTCTGGGTGGGGAGAAAACCCAGCAATGGGCAAGTTTGATGCAGAGGAGTAAATGCAGATTGGTTAGCATTCTCAGAGCTCAGCCATTGGCTGACTTAGCCCTACAGCTGTTGTTGAAAAGTGCTCTCTGCAATCTGCAGACCCTGCAAAATGGGTTTTGAATCTGAGAATAGTCAGGTCAAAGTGAGGAGAATGCAGGTTGCTTTTAAAAGTATGTTGCAAGTGGAATGGAAGGGGATGTGGAAGAGCTTAGTGGCTAACGGGACCACTGGAAAGAGGGGCAGGATGCTCCCACTTTTTTGCTGTGGCTGCTACATTGCTGGGCCCAAGATGGTCATGAGGAGATAGAAGCCCCAATATTTTTAAAAAATACTCCATAGAATATGAGCTTTATGGGGATGAGATAGAGCAAATGATATATGGGAAGAGGGTTGGGTATGGAACTATTTAAAGTGCCTTCTAATTTGATTATCTGGTTTTTTAAATTTGAGACTCACTTCTATGCTGTTTGCATGAGGTAAAAGTATAAAAGTAACTAACAGGGAGCCATAAGTGTTCCTCCAACTCATATCTTGGAAGGAATTTTGTGGCTCAGAAATGTATAAGCAATTCCTGCGTAAATATCCAGTAGAAACCATGACGATATCACCTATATCATGATGTCATCACACAAGTGACACAAGTTATGTAAGTTTGTGAACTGGGATATTAAGAGTCCTTCCCCACAAGTGAAATTAAGGGAATGGAGCAAGTGTATGATGCTTCTCAACCAAACCTTTAGCCCTATGGAATAAGTTGCCACTTGAGATCAGGATGCCCCCCCCTCCCTTATTAGGATAAAGTATTTATGATTTTTTAATCATAAATCCAAGTACATCCAAATACCACCAATGGATAAGACAGGTCCTGAAGAGCCAGCTCTATGGGAAGAACAAGATCCATGCCATCAACATGTATGCCCTGCCAGTCATCAGATACCCTGCTGGTATAGTGAGCTGGCCAAAGGAGGACATGGAGGCTGCCAATGTGAAAACCCAGAAGCTCCTCTCAATGTATGGAGGTTTCCACCCCAAGTCCAACACCCAGAGACTGTACACCAGCTGGAAAGAGGGCAGGCAGGGCCTGGTGAGTGTCAGAGCCATTGTCCTGGATGAAACCCAGAGTATCCAGGAATATATCAGTAAGACAGCACCCAAAGATGAGCTGCTGAGAGAATGCCTGAGCAGCAGCAGACATGGGAGAAAGTTCAAAGAGAGGAAGTGCCATGGCAAGACAAGACCCTGCATGGGATGTACCATCGACAGATAGCTGAGGTGGCTGGAAAGGGCTGGACTAAAAGACAACAGTGAGGCACTGATCATAGCAGCACAAGAATAGGCACTAAGCACCAGATCCAAGCAGGAGTCTACCACACTAGACAGGATCCAAGGTGCAGACTGTGCAGAGAGGCCTCAAAGACAGTCCAACACATAGTGGCAGGATATAAGATGCAGGTAGGAACAGCATATACTGAACGGCACAACCTAGTAGCTTGCATTATGTACAGGAACATCTGCACAGTGTATGGGCTAGACGCTCCCAAGTCCAGATGGGAGATTCCACAGAAGGTTGTAGAGAATAACAGGGCTAAGATCCTGTGGGACTTCCAGATCCAGATGGACAGGCAGGTACTGGCCAATCAACCAGACATTGTGGTGGTAGACAAGGCCAGAAAACAGTGGTGGTGATAGATGTAGCAGTGATAAGTGACAGCAACGTCAGGAAGAAGGAATATGAGAAGCTGGAGAAGTACCAGGGCCTGAAGGAGGAACTAATGGGAATGTGGGAAATAAAGGCCAAAGTGGTCCCAGTAGTGGTAGGAGCACTCGGGGCTGTGACTCCTAAGCTGGGAAAGTGGCTCCAGCAGATCCTAGGAGCAACATCAGAGCTCTCTGTGCAGAAGAGTGCAGTGCTAGGAACAGCTAAGATACTGCTCAGAACCCTCAAACTTCCAGGCTTCTGGTAGAGGACCCGAGATTGAGGAAGGATGTATATAATCCCTCTTAAAATCATGCTGCTCCAAAACCTGGCTAATCTCTAGAGATTTAGAATCTAAATCTATGATGCTGATTGGTCACAGCCATGCTATACATGGTGCAATCTGTGTTAGAAGGGCTGAATGTTAAGTGAAATGTAGGCTAAGAGAGAATAAGCTAAGAGGCAATGGGGCAGAACAATCATAATTAAACTTCAAAAGGCTATCTAAACAAAATATTTTTTATCTCCTTGCAGAAAACCAGAAATGAGGAGGCTAGGCACATTTCTAGGGGCAAAGTGTTCCAGAGGATTGGGGCCCCATAGAAAAGGCTGCTTTTGGATCCACATCCCTCTTACCTCCTGAGGGATTAGGATTCTGAACATCATCTCTCTCAATGACCTGAAAGAATGGGAATGCTGTAGGGCTTAAAACTTTGAATTGGACCTAGAAGCTTTTTGGTAACCAATGCAGCAAATCCAATATCTGTGTTATTCTGCAATCAAGCGTCTCTCTCACTAGCAGCTTGGCCAGTGCATTCTCACCAACTGTAGCTTCTGAATCATCTTTAAAGACAGCCCCACAAAGAATATGTTGCAATAGTCTACATATGAGCTAATCTGGGTGTTGAGTCACTGTCATCATGGGAGGGCCACAACCGGCCCACCAGCCTAAGCTGGGCACAGTCTCCCTTGGGCATGACCTCCACCTGTTATTCTAGCATGAGCTCTGAGCCCTAGCTTTGACTCCGTATGAGTCAAATTTATATGAAAATCAGTTTCAGACTGTTAACTGTAAAAATACACTGCATCCTACAGAAACACTACTATAGCAAGAAAAACATTTGCTTATTGTATATGTGAATGAAGTATCCAAGGCCTTCCTCAGCAACTCCTCATCCTCTGAAGACAAGTCCTCTGTGCAGACCCATGACAGGAAATCTCCAGAAAAATAAAGAAATAGAGCATACTGTAGAGTCTTGGTGCTCTCTGAGCTTGGTTGTTTGCTTGCAGACGTTTCATTACCCAACTCGGTAACATCATCAGTGCACTGTTGATGTTACCTAGTTGGGTAATGAAATGTCTGCAAACAACCAAGCTCAGAGAGTACTGAGTACCTCCACAATTCAACCCTGATCTCTCTCTATATATATTCTCTTGTATTGAAACAGAGTGTAGGCCAGTAATTTCTAATGCAGGGTGGAAGTATCAGCTGTTTGCAGAGGTCAGGCAAGTAACCTGGCTTGGATCTCCCTGGCAACACATCCAGTGCCTTATAAAATGGCCAAAGTCCATAGTTAGGCCAAAAAGAGGCAAATCATTTAACAGGCCTGCTATATACTCTGAATGAAGACATGGGTCTCCCAAAAGTTCTAAGAGGGCCACCTCTGAAAAGTGTGCTATCCAAATTTTGTGATCACATATGAACGATGGAAATCCCAATGTGATTCAGGAATTCCACTAGGTGTGAAGCTGGCTAAATGCAGCATTGGCTGTTCCACCAAGAATGATATTATCTCTAAACCAACTAGCAGTCCAAGCAGAGAAGTGAATCACAAGGAAGGGGCCATGTGCCGAGTAATCCCAAGGAGAATTGTATCCTCTGCAATGGAGATAGGCAACTTATGAACCCTAGATGTTGTTGAACTACAACATCCGCAGCCCCAGCCAGTGTGGCCAATAGTGAGGGGTGCTGGGAGTTTCCTAGACCTTCAGTACAGGATCTCTGTTAGAGACACCTCAACAGATTTCAGTTGTCTGCAGCAAGGAACTCAGTGGTGCATCTTTCACAGTAAGGAGGCAGAAACTGACTGGATTGACAGCCATACTGTGCTTCAATATTGGTCAGACAGCCTACAGAAATATGCCAACAGTTTGTTTATTCCTCAACGTGTTTCTATGCTGCCACATTTTTATATGCCACCCACAGCTCCTGGTAAGACAATACAATAATAACAAAACAAGTATAAAACAATAAAACAAAACTTCCAAGCCAGCTTCCATAATTAATTGCAACAGTTGCCTCTTATAGATGAAACTTCAGAGGTTCAGAATAAACTGTTTGGCATATACAGCTTTGGCCTCTAAAACAGGAGGGTTCATATAAGCAGAAACAGGTGGCTGCCCCAGTCTCCCCTCCAGCCAGTCACCTGCTACCTGGCCCAGGTCAGTCCTACTACATCAGGCCTTCCTGACCCAATCCCATCAAGGCCATTGGCCTGCAATGCATCTTGAAAGCCATCATTTTCACCCCACTTAACCTTATATTGAAAAAGACTAAATTTTCTTTTATGTGCCAAATCCTACCATTATGCTGAAGCTCTTGACTTATGACTAATGAAAGGGAACCAAAAAACCCAATGTTTTCACTCTTCATTTATGCAGAAATATCACTAAGGCGCTACATCAACCTTCCCCAACTGGTGACTTCCTGATGTACTGAACTACAGCTCCCATCATCCCAGTCAGCAATAGAAAAGTTGGCTGGGGCTGACAAGAGTTGCAGTACAACAGAACTGGAGCCCCCAGTTGAGTAAGGTTGCACTTTAAACAATCAGTTTGGCAGCTGGTTCCTTGCACAATGCTGTCCATGCATATTCTTCTGGTGTCTTTGAAGTGCACAATAGCTTTCTGGTTATCATCACCATCTTTGGTAGATGCCCAGTAGACATATTCATTCCCTCCACAGTGCACAGCAGCATTTTAAACAGGTCCCTGTAACCCTAATGATGGCTCTTTAATGAAGAAAATGCAGCTAAATTAAATGCGAGTGGCATATTACCACACTTGCTTTAAATTGATATTTAATTAAAAAGTTAATTATTAATTAAGTTTATCAATCGCATATCAGTTGTTCAATAGAAAAGGGCTCATTCATTTAATTATTTGCGTGCAACTGATAGTATATGCTTTTTAGCCAGGCAAGGTTATCTCTGTATCTCTTCTAATTTAGATCAGTTTAGCTTCTAATCTATCCAGAGTGCTTCCTTTTGCATGCTTTTGATTTGATCTATAAATGTTTACTTACAGAACTGTTAAGTATTAGAGGCTGATCAAATAAAGAAAAGCACATTACTTGGGTCGCATTACATTCTCTTAAGGAGTTCTGGCACAAGCCTCCATTAAAAAGAATAGCTAAAGGGTTTTGTCGTTTTCCTCTTCCTCTTCTTTGCCTGCTGTAAAAGTTTCAAAGAAGATAAACATCCAGCCAGAAAGTATGTTAATAGTCCAAACAAATGGAGACCTTCAAAAGATCTCAGTGGCCTGACAGACGCCACTACCGGAGTAAAACCTCCTTGCTCCCTTTCTGTGCTGAGATAATTTGAGGGCACATCACAATGGCAATCTAAAAGTGGATCTCTCACAAAATGGCAGCAAATGCTGCTTTTTAAAAAAGATTCAGCCATCAGGCACTGCTCTGCAGATTTCAGAATAACATGCTTCATGCACACACACAGAGACATTCCATACTGGAGTACGCCACTTCCATTCCATACTTCATTGACCTGTGAGAAAGTCAATAAATAAATGCTTTTATTGACTGTCTCACAGATCAATGAAGTAACACAACACTGGAATGTGACCACAAAGGTATAAATGGCCACCAAGTTCCTCCTTTTGCTTTTCTGGGAGCAAACAGGGATTTGAAGGGAGGAAGGCCTCTGACTCTTGGAGAACCTCTCAGGGGTGGGGTGTGATCATGAGATGGCAAAGGGTGTGTGTGTGAATGTCCAATTATTCATTGTCCAATCATCTCTCCAGAGAGCTGCAGCTTCTCCGGCTTTTTGAGCTTGTCTTAATTCCCATCAGAAAGAACTTGTCTCATTAGGCTTTTTCAGTAGCATTACTGCTACTGAGGAAGTGTCCTGCGCTGGAGAAATTGTTGAAGAAATTGTCCTTTCCCTAGCAAGATTCAGAGAAAACTTCCACCCAATTTCTGAAGCCATTTATTGGATGGAGAATTTCAAAATTTCATTTCTGCCCAGCTGGGAATTCTATATTTGACATGCATATGTACTAGATGTGCTACATGTTAAAGACCTGGAGGAAGAAGGACCATATCTGCTATTCACATTCTGAACTGTCTGCATAAGAAGCTGTAAAAAGAACAATATGAGAATACAGCTAACTGCAATACCATCTGTTTGTGAAATCCAGGATTCTATTTTTTTTTAATTGAATGTAAATTTGCTGTAACTACCATTTTAATTATCAGTTTGTAAGTGCTCAAATTATTGGAGAAATGCCTGGAGTGTTCAGCCTCCCATTTCTCCTAGATTTTATCCAAATTATATTTTGTTCTTGATCCTGATCCATGAGAGAATCCTGAAAACAGTAGCTAATATCCCCTTCCACTGTAATTCAAACCCTTATTTTATGCTTTTGTTGACCAAAGAAGCAGGTTGAAAGAAAAGAGAATGAAGGGTACATGGAAATCAATGGAGTTTGAAGAAATCCATTATCTAGATGTAAAGCTGGAAAGGTCAGTGTAACATGGTCAGACACAGAGGTAGTGGTCTGCTATTGAGTGATGACCATGAAGCCTAGGGCAACTCTTCCTTGTCACCTGCAAAGGTAATGAGCACAGACAATAGTTAAGAGAGAGGTTATGGAAGACGGGTTTCCTTTGGAGATGGGACCACCAATACAAATATTTCTAGGTCTTTTCATAAGACCATAATGTTTTGCTTCACTTGTGCTCCGTCTCTGATAATTTCTTATCCTGTTATGGATGAAGCTTTCTAGTCAGCCCATATGTCAGTCCACTGGCCATGGGGCAATGGGTACCCCAGGCATGGGTAGCCAAAGAGTGAAGCGGGGGTGCAGGAATAATAGCACACATGTAATCCCTTTTCTATTTGCAAGCATGTAAGAGGCAGAGCTTCTGCTGTGACATCACAACACGTGTCATCATTTTAACAAAACCATGGCTTGTTTGGACTGTTCTTCTCCTCAGGATGATAGCTATTTTATCCTTCTCCTGATCTTTCCTGAAGGTCATTGACCTTCCCACTAACCTGCCCTTCTCTTCTTTTCCCGCTTGCTTCTTTCCTTGTCTCTTGGCTTTGCCATTGATGCTGGGCAATTATTTTGGGTAATTTGAGATGGTGAACAGCAGGGAAGGAGTGGTGATGAACAATAGCTCCCATTCAAAAGTTCTTTAGCTATAAGGGTCAATATGATTGGGGGAATGGGTCTTAATGAGCTCCTGGGTCTTTGTCAGCTGCTGGGCTAGGCGATCCATGAAGCCATGCCTGCGTTCATTGCTATTATTTTCCCCCTTTAAAGAAGTCAGGGCAATGCACTTCAGCAAGCTGAGTTCACTCATCAGCCCATCTACCTTTTTTCTTTTTCTCTCCTTTGTTTAAAAAAACCTATTTGTGATAGTCACCCTAAAAGTTCAAAAGAAACAGTCAACTTTTTCAATACCCATAACCCTAACAGAAATATTCTAACTGAACTATTATTTTAATTATGACACTATTATGAGAGTGAGCAAAGATGTGAATATCCTATTCAAATAGGCAAAACAACACTATTTGACTGTTTTAAATCTGTTTCTTCATGAATTTTTAAAAATCCAGCTTCGTTTGAGAAACATTCTTTGTGATTTTTATCTGAGTGCATCAATGCTTGGCCCTATTTGAGAGGTACTCTAAGAAATGCCATGCAGTTCAGCCTAGCCACCATTTTAGTTTCTGCTCTATATGTCTAATGCTGCAGTGTTGTTTAGGAACATTAGACATATGACAATGGTGCTAAACTCAGTTATCCAGTTCTGCTCTGACTTTTAGGACATGAGTGATGGGCCTTGCCCAAGTGCAGCGAGTCAGGAATGTCAAGTCCTGAACTTCTTTATAAAGGAGCCTGGAGAAGTAAACTATTGTTCAGCTGCTACAAAAATGATAATTCATAAATCAGCACTGGTGACAATTTGTTACAGGCTGGTATATATGTATAGCTTTATTTATTTATTTAAAAAACTTCTGTGACCCCCCTTTTTATGTGCCATAACTCTTGGCACAACAACAGTAAAAACATTAAAAAACCATAATACTATAACAAAACTCCCTGCACCCCCAAAGCAAACCCTCCTCCATACATCAACATTCAATTTTGCAGGGCTCCACCCCACCCTATCCCAACAGTTATGGGAAAAGCCTTGAGGAAGGCTAGGAGGCTGGGGGCCTGCCAGATCTAAGGAGGAAGGGTATTCCACAGGGCATGGGCACATTTCCTTGGTCCCACCAGATGACAGGATTTAAGAGATGGGACCTGGAATGCACTATCAGCCCCACTAGGTAGACCAGACAAGAAAGTCAACTCCACAGGAAGGCTAAAACTACTTTTATTGAGATTGGCTATAACAACAGAATCTTGCAAGTCTGATTGTGCTGTTCTTCCTCCTCCTTTCATAATTTAGTGAATTTGGGAGGCATCTGCCTCAGTCACTTCCAAATGTTATCCCATTGTGGACTTAAAAATACTTCAGCCTCTTTTGCCTAGACAATGCATATCTTCATCAAGGTCATTGTCCTTGCCCACTACAGGTGCACACCCTATCTAATGTGGTGGAATAGGCAGGTACCCTCAGGGAAAGACAGTCCCACAAATAGAATGACCCCATGCCATCCAGGCTTTAAAGGTGATAAACACTCTTTGGATTGCACCTGGAAAGAAACAGGAAACCAGGGCAGTTCGAACAGCAGCAGTATAATACAAGCAAACTGTGGAGCTAATGAACTGTGTATGCCACTGGATTCTGGACGAGTTGTAACTTCTGGATGGTCCTCAGGAGCAGATACACGTACAGCATGTTGCAGTAATCCAACCAGAAAGTGACCAGGGCATGAGTGACTTTGAGCATCACCTCCCAGTCCAATAATGGGCACAACTGGCACCCAAGATGAATCTGGAGAAATCCCCCCCCCCCAACAGCCACAGTTGCCACTTGCTCCTCCTTCACTATTACTAGGGAGAGCTACCCTTCTGACAGTGCTGGTGTGCAATTTGGGGGTCCTTCTGGGGTCCTCCAGGGGAGAGGATGAGATGGTTAGATAGCATCACTGAAGCAATGAGCATGAAACTGAGCAAACTCAGGGAGGCAGTGAAGGACAGGAAGGCCTGGCGCGATATGATTCATGGGGTCACGAAGAGTCGGACACAACTTAATGACTGAACAACAACAACAACAAGTGCCTGCAAAAAGCACATTAGGACCTTGCATGAAACATTAAGGATGAAGAGAGATGGCTGCATGAAGGGGGGAATCCACAAAAGCTAGGTTGCAAATAAGTAGATCTTTCCCCTTCTTACCTCAACACAAAGTTTTATTGCTTCTACATAAGAACTTCACAGTAACAGCCAGCTTGGAGAGGTAAATCAACTTGTTTCTAGCTTTGCACCTTTGAAATTGGACCAAAGCTGGTCCCACCCCCTTTGCAGTAGTTATTGTTTTTGTCTATGCTACATTGGTCAGATTAACCCAGAATGCTGCATCTGGTTGTGGGGAGTGAATTTTAGGAAGGACACTGATGAAGTGGAGCACAGAGAGGAGAGCAACAAAAATACCAAGGGGACTGGAAGAAAAAGATTGTGAAGAACTGTTTAGCCTGGAGATGAGAAGAATTCAGGGAGATATGATTGCTGTCCAAATATCTGAAGAGCTGACATGAAAAAGGCAGGGCAGAATAGGTGGTCTAAAAGACAGAACAAAAAACAATGGGTTTAAATTACAAGGCAGCAGATTTCAGCTGGACAACAAGAACAATTTCCTAACAGTAAGAGCTGTTCAACCATAGAACAGATTGCCCAATCTGCATAAAAAATAAAATCTAAGTGATCACTATGATGGGAAATGTTCTGGCTGCAAAGACACCAAAGAGGAAGAATTGAGGAGCTACATACCACTGTCCCAGATCTATATTCTACTCAAAGAATATAGTGCAACTCTGTCTCTCTCTTGTTCTCATACATCCCATAGAAATACTGCTATTTATCCTCTGGGGGATCCGTTTAAACTACAGATTCATTAGTTCCTCATATGCACTGTCCCTTTGATCTTCACTCTATACTATGACTGTTTAATAGTGTTGTACTAATGATATTAGTACAAAAGTAATTAAATGCACTATTTTTCCTCCATGGAGGAACAATAGAAAAGGAATCTAGGGGATCACTTTCATCATCCCTAGGAGGGCATCCCTAGGACTGTAGGATTTTAGCTGGCTTTGTGTCAAGCCTAGCCCAAGGAACTCCAAGAGACCATGTAAATTCAGTCCAGCAATGTTTATTAGCTACAACCTCTAGCAAGAATCTTCCCAAACTGAAACCTTAGCTCCCAAGCAATGCCAGCCACAACATTGTGAATTCCTCAGGGAGGTGCCAGCTTCATTCTCTTATCTCTCCCTCGCGCCTCAGGAGATGAAAGAAAATGTTTTTCTCCCTGAGTCTGGCCTTCATAATTCCATTCCATCAACTTTGTGTCTCTAATAGCAGCGCATAATGTTTCTCAACCCTTTTCATAAGTCTGCTTCCTAGAATGGCAGAAAGGCCCAGAGTTAGTGGTGCTTCTCCTATTTAGGGATTCCAGTGTTGTGAAGGACAGAAGGTGAGATATGCTGATAGAGATGTACAGAACCCAAAGTCCTTCCATTTCCTAGATATTAAACAGAGTCTTCAGCGCTTTCTAAGCTTGGTTGTTTGCTTGCAGACGTTTCATTACCCAACTAGGTAACATCATCAGTGCAAGTGAGTGTGGGGTTTTCTCTCTACTATATATAAACAGGGAGCAAACCCCACACTCACTTGCACTGATGATGTTACCTAGACGGACAACAAAACATCTGCAAGCTTACAACCAAGCTCAGAGAGTACCAAAGACTCCACAGTTCAACTCTGAGCTAAATATATTCTCTTTTGTTGGATATCCAACAGAAGAAGATGGTATAATTTATTCTGTTAGTCTTTAGAAGAAAAGGGTTTGTTTTGTTTTAATAAGGAAACAAGGGTCTCCACAAGAAAGGGAGAAAAACCTTCATCTTTCTTTCCTCTATAGAGATACTTCTTTGAAATATGGTCCTCTGCAGAGTTTACTTCTGAGTAAACAATGGGTAGGTTCAGGCTGTGATCTTTCAGCTGTGACTTTTCCTTAAAAGAACCATATGTATTTTGTGAATTTTGACATAACTTTAATATACTTCTTTTTCTAATATTTGGACCTCATAATTCTACTTTACTTACATAATTGCCTTTATTTCTTAGCAGTAATCCTCCCTTTTTTATTTTTTTTTATTTTAAAACAGAATATAAGCATTGTGACAATAATATCTCCAGAATGTTTTCTACCGATAGATTAGTATTACAGCAACATGCTTGTCCATGTCAGTTGCTTCAGAATATAATTGGAAGCTGTCCTTAGACTCAAGTCTGACTTGTTTGAGCTTCTCTTTGACATCTGGTTGGGCTGCATGGGAAGAGGATGCCAGACTGGATAAGGGTGGTTTTGTCAAATACTTTGCTCAAAAGGTATATTACATCTACAATATTCCCACAATCTACTAAACATGTAAACTGATAAATTAGATAAGATTAGTCTGGCAAGATTCGTTTTTGATAAATCTGTGCTGATAATACTTGGTTTTTAAGATACTTCTGGATCACTTGATTTGATAATTCTGTGCTGATAATACTTGGTTTTTAAGATACTTCTGGATCAGTTACTATGGTTTGCTCTAAAATCTTGCCAGGTATCAGTGTCAGAAGGACTAGTCCATTGTTCTCTGGAACCCCCTTTCCCCTTTTTCAAAAGATAAAGACATTTACCCTTCTCTAGTCATCTGGCATTTTACTTATTCTCCAGGATTTCTCAAGATGCTACACAAGGGTTCAGCAGACTATCAGAAATAACCCAGGATGCAATTCATCTGGCCCTGGAGATTTACTCTCATTCATAGGAAATAGGTATTCCCTGAACCTGTTTCTATCAGGCTACAATCCTGCCCTTTCATCTGTTGGGATGGAGAAGGCTGACACAAAATAGGAGTTGAATAGCTCTGCCTTTTCTTTATTAATTAATCAGTATATTAATTATTTTTCTTCCTTTTATTTTGAACATATCTGAAGAAGTCCCATTTGTTGTTCTTAGCATCTTTTGCCAAGCTCAGCTTATTCTGAGCTTTTGCTTTCCTGGCACAATCTCCATAGTTCTGGGCTGTTTGTATTATTTTATGGTGATTCTCCTTTTTATCCTCTGTAGTTCCTATGTGTTTCTTTTTTTTTTTTTTGGTTTGTTTGTTTCGAGCTTTACTAAACTTGTTGTTTACTACATTGCTTCTTCTTCTGCCCATAGCTGCTTCCTAATTGCAATTCTGTTTTTACTGTTTCCTTTTTCGCAAATTCGGACACATCTTCATATCCTGTTCCCATTATCTTTTCATGTTATAGAATTATACCCATCATTGCTCTAGTTTTATTAAGATACACTTTTTGAAGTCCAAGAGACACATTCAGTTGCATCCAGCTTTATTTTCCCTTAATACCCAGAATTCCTGTGATCCTTCCAGGTCTCCAGCAACTTCAGTTAAATCTTCTACATTAGTTAGCATCAAGTCAAGGAGGGATAATCCCTTTTCTTTTTTTTTGGTTCTCCACAGATATCTGCATGGATGGAGTTAACTCAAGATGTAAAAAAGTGGTGGGGCTTCTATCATGCAGTTGTGACCCCCAGCTTGAGTTTTTGACACACGTACACCCTATAGATGCCCCTGCTTCCTTCACCCTTTGAAGTCGGAAGTGGTCAGCAACCCAAGCATTTCCTGGAAGGACCATGATTGATGGAGTCAAAATAGTTGGTAAATATCTATGTAATTAATTCTTGGAAGGGGCTGCAGGTGTTTATTGACATGCCTATCTGCTGGGAGTGGGTGGATGGGGGAAATTCATGAGGTGACTTAAGGTGGAAGGAAACATATTTATGGGCTCAAGAAGTCAGGAATCTCAACCTCTTCAGTTTGCTTTCTAATAAATGAGTGTTTTGTAATTGGCCACACATATCCAAACAGCCATTTTGTGAAAGTGCCTGTAACATGCTCTCAAAATTCCAAAAATATTCACCAGCTCTCAAAGATGGGGGACCCTGTTCAAAAAAAAACAGAAGCTCAAACAAGAGGCTATCAGTGATGCCTTCAACACACAATGTAGTCACATTGCTTGCTTAGTAAGTAGCTTTAGTCCTTAAGCTAGTTAATTTTCTACTGGTCATCATCCAGGCAATCCAGATGTTTTGTCCAGTTTCTTCTATCTCTTTTTCTGTGTTTATTAAACACAACTTCCACCTCACCCTTGATTAAAGAACTCATCACACAGACATCATCTACTGTCACCTTGACATCTGGAATGCCTTTGTCTGAAGGCTTTGGATTTATTGCCTCCATCCATTATCACGGTTAACCCTCTCTCACCAGCACCAAAGAAAAATGAAACCACTCTCTCAGTCGTGACTCTTTCTCCCTTTCCTAGGAGTTGTCCCCTCTTCTGACTATTGAAAGTTCCTTCCCCTAATCTGTGATCTAACATGTTCTGACATCACCCTGCTTTTTCTCCTTCCCCTTGGGCTTCACTCCTTGCATTATTCATGACCAAGAGAGGTCCTTCTCTGGTTCACATGCACGTTTGTGCATTGCTGTAGGTTGCAGCTTATATACAAAGGGTGGAACACTGAAGCGGGCTTGGGCTGCACTTGCATTTCCATCTCTTTAGAGGTATGTGCTAAAGGTTTAAGAAGAAGAGGAGGTTAACTGCTGGCTTAACCTTTCTAAGCCCATCTGCCTTCCAGAAGACAAAGACACAAGCCCGCAACATGTATTATCTTTGCAGTACATTTGTTTCAGGAGCCAGTAGTGTTAAGCAAAGGTACACCAGTCGATAATAAACCTGCTCCACAGTGTCATTTGTGGGTGATTTGAAGAAAAACAGACCATGTAATCAAGTCTAAGGGGGTCTATAATACCAGCAGACGCTAGTGCTGTCAGCTATAGAAAATAATTAGTATGTTATCCCTGTGGCAAGTAGAATGTAAATACATCTAAAATACAACATAATGACATTCCCCTCTGTAAGCCAGGGGATCTGCTTCAAATAAAAGGGCCATTAACACAACAATTAAAGCCAAGGGGGCTGGTTAGGCAGGGAGCCCTCAGCCTGGCGCAGGGCTGAGGCAAGCAAGAACTGAGTGTAAATCTTTTGCTGTTGCAGTCAGGAATGTGACTATTAGCCCTCCTCTGACCAGAGGGCTTCCCAATAAGGCATCTGCTCTCTGTCACAGCCGGGGTTTTGTAACATCTTTCTCCACTGTGCAGAGGTGAGGGAGTTTTCCACAGAGCAGAGCTGAGAAGAATGGGTCAAGGGTGGGCCTTCCTCAGAGGGAGCTCAGCACAAAACTGCCCTCTCCACACACACACACATGCACACAAAATCTTTGTATAGGTATGGAAAAATATCTGAAGCACACACTTGCTTTTCTTCTTCAGTAGCCCTGTTGGCGCTAGCAGAGAGATTATTCTTTCGCTTACATTTAAACAAGTGTTTCATTGTTCTAGTGAACAAATGCTTTGTTAAACATTCCCGAGCTGTATTCCAGAGTAATCTTTCCCTACATGAAAGCTATCAAAAATGGACTTCAAAATATAAGCAAGAGTGGGGGAAGAGAGAGTAATTCCAACCAGACTAGCTAAAATGAAGTTACTCTGTGTGAACCCACATTCTCTTTTAGGTTCTGAGTGTGCGTATGCATAAGTGTGCAACACACGCATCTGTGGACATCCACTCCATCTTTCCATCCTGGTAATACAGTTCTTATGAAATTGAATGAAATGTATCTTGCCAAAGATGTTAGCAATAATTCTTTGATCCAAATGAGAAATAAATGAACGGTAATCTCTAAAAATAATAATTTGAAGGGAGATTTTCATTGTTCTATAAATACTGGGTATATCTTGCAGGTTATAGGTGTGTGGGTTATAAACACAATGTGTTTGTAATCTATAGAATTTTGCCCTTGGAATGATGAAAATACAGGATGGGTAGGGTTTTTTGTTTTTTTAAATAAATACTTGCAGATTTGGTGTAGTAAGAGATAGTGTAATATTTCAAGAGTGAATACAGGATTGTAATTCAGTTCAGCCAGCGACTTCCAGACACCACCAACTCACAGCTTCAGCTTCACATCAGTATGAAAATAATAATGCTAGATTATCTAAGGAGCCCCAGAACTACTGAGATAATGTCTGTGAAGTACTCTGAATATTAAAAAGTGCTGTGTAAATTCTACTGTTATCAGGTACATAAAACTCAGTTCCTTCACTGTACATGACAGAAAGGAGCATATGTAAATACTTGATAGGGCAACCTCTTTAGTTATAGCAGCCGACTGGTGAGAGGAGGGGGAATGACAGCAACTATAGGTCCTCCCATGTGTTCAGTGCATGGGAACTAGTCATCCATACACTGCAGCTAAAAAAGGATGAATATATTTATCAGGACTTTCCTTTATCAAAATCTTGGAGCAAAAGTTATTTCTAAGCCATGCTCCTCCCCCCCCCCCCCCCCCGCAAACCAAAGATAGAAATGGTCTTTCTTTCTTTAAGAAAATGTTCTCTAAAAAAAGTTAAAATACCTGAGGTATTGAAATCCAATGGTCTTTTATTGAAGCACACCCTATAATAATAAACAGGTGATTTTCAGCCAAGCATATGGGGGTGAAGGAGAAGGATCTGAAAATCACTGTCAATGGAAAGTCTTTTCAGAAGAAAATTGAAACACAAGGTTCTATAACTTTCTTCTTTTGTGACAACCGTGGGTTCCATCTCATTCCTATTTACATCTGTCTGATCTCCCAGAAATCTCCGAAATCATAAACATCAGTGCAACTTTTGCCTAGGCATGGACATCTTTCCAAAATAATCCATGAAAGTATTTAAGTAGCCTGATTGGAAGTAAGGACAGAAGTTTGCAAGCATCTTGTATTGGTTTTCCTGCAATCTTTTCTCTGCTGTTTCAGGAGTTATCTTAATCTCCTCCTCTGCCCCACTCCTCTCCACTAGCACAGCTAATCGCCAATCCCACCTAGTAATATTCAGCAACCAGAAATTCAGAATTTTAGATTGGGATGTCCTCTGCACAAGTAGTCATGAATAACATCAATAGAGCAGATACAGGATTCTTTCAGACAAATAGGGGCATAAAGAAGAATGCCCACTTCCCCTGTTGTGTTGAATCTCATTATAGGCGTATTGACATAGAATTTTAGGGGGAATAAGAATATTCTAGATCTTAATATCAGGTAATAAATGTGCCTGAAGATACATAAGAGAACAATAATTCAGTTGCATTTTTAATTAAATAAATTTCATCCAGTAGCGGGAATAAAAGTCAATTTTGATAAATTGTCTGCTATGTTAATCAACTTTGATAAAAAGTCACAAAGAGGCATTCAGGAACCTACTGGACTTCATCTTAGTCCATGTGGATTTAGACATTTAAGAGCAATTATTACAGAGGATTGACATCAGTTAAAAAGCAGTTATGATCCTTTCTTGTGAAAGCTCAAGACAGAACTTAAGTCATGGTAAGTCATTTCTTTATTATTGCTTGGCAGATTATCTGCAATTGAAATTATTTTTTCTAAAATTTCATTCCTGTTTCAAATACTTCCAGCTCCCTTATCTATTATTTGGTTTTGTACACAGCAAAGAATTCTTTCTGTCTATATACTTAATTACAAAAACCTAAGAGAAGGCAAATAATGCAGTATAAGCAAAAGAAAGATAGAAAGTTAGATACACCAAACATTGGTAAAACATTATTTTGATGCTTTTCAGTTAAGATAATTAACTCACATCATTTGGAATTCAAAAGATGTTAAATGGTAGAAGCTGAGATATCACTAGGCACTCAATCTGTTAAAGCAATACTATTCCTCCCTGATAAATAAATGAATATCTGCAAGCACAAATCTATAGTTAAAACTGACTCTTTTCCCATTATTTCATCACCCAACACATAGAATAATAATAGGGCTTTGCAGAGTTTTGGATCTGAAGGCAAAAAAGGAGCTTCAGAGCATGCAGGAATGCAAACTTAGCACCTATCTATATCTCCTAAACCAAATGCATCTTTTCCTGGGATTATTTAATAGATTCTGGAGAACTGCTCACAAATCACAGCGTCATTTCAAATGAGACAAATGCAATGGTATCTTCTTAAACTCATGATATCTTGTCAATCAAGAAAATTAATGATGTTTGAAAAATGGTTTATAGCCATATTGTTTAAAAATAAAGGAACATCTTCAATATAGCAGAAAACTCTTCCATCAAATACATCAATCTTTGAAAATCTTTTAAAAGTAAGGGAAGATGACTTTGGATTTAAATTTGATGAGTGACCTTGGAATATTTTATAATATAAATTCGTCTTAAATCTATTCTGATAAGTCTTTAAGAACTGACTAGATGATATATGATGGATGTTTTTTGTTCTTATATTTTTACTTTCAGACTGTTGATAATTATTGTATGTTTATCAAAAAAGCAAAACAATTTCAGGATGAACTATAATGATACTGCTTTAAATTTCTAGATTTAAAGATTCTAAAGCCAGAGAAGATGGACTAACTCAACATTCTTGTCAATTGTGTGAACATACAGACCCCCAAACAAGTGTGACCTTCAATTCATCTTGTCTAGTATTAATTGATCCAGGGAAGTATATTCTGGGTTCTGTTCCTGCATCTTAATTTCAAAGCATCGTAAGTAAAACATTTGGAAAGATCTCCACCTGAATCTTTGAGGAGCTGTTGACAGTCATAGAGGTGTACTGGCCTAGATGGGTTAGTGGTCTGACAGTACAATTGATGAGAACTGGCAAATCAGATCACCACAACCTTTATATCAGCCATCTAAAAAGAGCTTTTGGTCTGATGAACATGGAGCTATTGGGACATATATGAAACCAAACCATTTTTCAGGTGAAAATTCAGTCTGATCTGCTTTCTGTTGATGACTCACATTACTTCAGGACAATGAAATACTTCATTACTTTAAAAAAACAAGACCCTTTATGCTCTCGATATAAATAAATCTCTTTGTCATGATGTTTTATTTTAGGAAGTGCACTGAACTGTGTTTTTTGTCGACATTTTATGTCATGTGAATAAAGTTTGTCTTTCTCAAATGAAAATACCTGCAAGACAAGCATAAGGAATTTCACATTTTCTACTTGGGCAAAAATGCAGGGAAAGAGATCAAGCTCCCAACAAATACCAAATTCCCAGAATCTACCCTAAATAAGCAAAGAGAGGGAGAAGTTGAGCTCCCACTTGCTCTTAACCACAGCACAAAGATGTTCTGGCAAAAAATGTTTTCAACCATGTCCCCATGATGTTGTCTTCATCTAATCCCCGCCTATAAGTGAGATAGCCTTAAGTTGCCTTTAGCTGCATCAGTGTAAAAATAATATTTTCCCCTCGTTCTAACACTGCCTAAGGATAGCCTTTGGGTGTATTAAATCTGCTAAGCTTTGTCACTCATTGATCTGGAGGGACGTCAGGTAACTGCAGTGACTTGGAACAGGCAATTGAGGCAAGATAGAGATCAACAATAGACACCCCAAGTTCTGTGCTGGAATGGTTTTCTATAAGCTCAAAAATGGTGGATAGAATTATAATTCAGTAGTAGAAAGAAGAGTCCAAGAAGAAGACTTAAGCTACCAGGAACTTGTTCAATCCTTTTCATTTAAAGAGAATGTCTTTAAAATGTTCCTTTTGAGTGCAGGCTTCAGAATGCTAAGAGAATCAGGAAATATCAGAAAAATTGCAGAAGTCTGGGGAAACCAACATGCTACAGAATGATGTTGATTGGATGTGTAATAACATGGAGCTTCTGCCACATTTTCACTAAGGTAAGTCATTACAGAATTATTTAAAGGTGACTTGCAGATCCTTTATATTTATAGGAATGGATACTTTCCTTCCTCTGACCCTTTCTTCCCTTCATACTTAGGAAACCAACTGTTGTATTATGCTTGCAACTCTTGAAATATCAGGGCATACAGTGCAATAATTAGAGGTTGGAAACCAGGAGTTTTTCAGTTCATCAGAAACTGCTTAGAATGGAGTCAGAATATAAGTCCACGTAGACCAATTCTACCCATACTGATCAACAACAACTCTCTGGGATTTTTCCAGCATTTATCTGGCAAGGCTGTGGATTGAACTTGGACCTTCTACCTTAAGATTATTACAATAAGGAAGAAGGAGAGGTACATTTAAACTATTGGGGTAAGGGCTAAAGAGCATCAAATAGTAGGAAATGGTTAAAGATCTACCCCAACTAGTCAAAGAAGAGTTAATTGTAGATTACAGAAAATCTGGATACCCATTAGTGACTTATAAGTCGCCATACCCATTACTGGCTAATGGATATGGTGGCAAAAGAGTGGGATAGATAGGGAATCACCAAATAAAAAGTATCACATGTAAGAGTAATAAGGAGGTGAAGGGAGGGAGGAGGAGACAGAGCGAGTCTCAACAGGGATTTGTTTGAACCTCATTATGAAAGCTAAGTCTTACTAGTCAACAGATTCAGAATAATGAACAGATCAAGAAATTGCCTAGTGGCTGTTGTATTCCTATAAGTATGAACATGGATCCGTTTCAATCATGCCTAATATGGAAAATGCAAAGGGTACTCACTTGCTGGGTGTTTGGCTCCTCCCCTCACCCCCAGGCCCCCAGGTTCCCACAGTCTGCCCTTCAAACATCTTTCACTAACTGTTAACTCTGAGACTTGGAGTGAAATCAGGTATAAGAAAAGCACAGTTAAATTCCAGAGTGGTAAGTGGTAAGAAGAGTGAGGATACAATCTGATTTACCCATTTGTTCCTTTTATTCTAAACAGTATACATCTGTCCTACTTACATACCTGTTTGTTTGTTTGTTTGTTTTAGCAAATAGGCCTGCCACTCAAATCTTTTTTTTTTTTTTGACATCATAACATTGGCCTCAGCAATGGGACAGGAAGAAATTGTCAGCTACAGGAGACACGAAGGGGTGTAACACAGTAGTAGATCACATGCTCTATGTGCTGAAGTATCTTTGGCATCTCCAGGCCAAGCTGAGAAAGATTTCTACCTGAATCCTGGGCAGCTGCTGTTTTCAGTCAGGGCACCCTGTACTGAACTAAATGGAACAATGGTATAAAGCAGTTTGCTCTATTTTTATGTTCTGAATCAGAAATATTTTCTACTTGGCACCATGTTGCCAAATGAAAGCAAATTGAAGTGACATACAGTATAAGTCTATGCACCATAAATGGCAGAGGTCATACATTCTGAAACATATGTTTCTCAACATTTCAGTGGAACAGGGCAGTCTCTGAAGCCACTAGTTCTATATGTAGGGAAGATAACCTTTCACCAAAGAAGAAAATATGTGTATGTTTTCATGTTAGAGGATACAAATTCAGTTCTGACCAATCACAGCAAAGGCAATGGAGCAGGAAACCCCACCGTTCCTATCCTTCTGCTTATGGTCAGGCCCCAGTCTCTCAAAATACCAACACAGAGCATCACATCGCATCACATATAGATTATGCTACTATTATATTAAACATATTAGCATTTTACTCTGAGGTAGCTCAGAGCAATGAGTAGAGGTGGTTTTCTTTATACTAACATCCTGGGCAATAAGGGACTTAATATATATCATGGCTGAGTGGAAATATAAATCTTAGTCATCATCTGACCACTGAAAGATCTTCATTATTAAAATAATGTATTAATAGTTTAAAGAGTTTTATGGGATCCTTTGAAGGATCCCACCCAGATATTCATGTCTGCTAAAAAATTCTCTTTATAGCAGACCATATACTTTGCAACAGCTGGAGCTGGAACTGCTGCTCAATGACCTCCATTCTGAATAAATGGATTGTATCATTTGAATCTAGAATCCTTTGCCAGATATAATAGAAAGCACAAAAGTTTTAGATTACTGAAGATCAGTTCAGAGTTATTCTCAAGTTTCTCATCCCATTGACTACTAGTATGGTGAGATTTGCCTCAGACTTATCAGGGTTCTTTCTTTTCCCCCCTCTACTTAAGATTAGCTGGAGTCAGCCCTTTGTACCCAGTTAACCAAATCTAAATAGAATTTTTAAATTCAGAATTCTCCATTGGTTAGCATTCTTTTGAACCAATACATATCTCCTTTTCTGCAAGATTCTACTATGGGAACCAGTTAGGCCCAGGAAAAGTTGGGGAAGGGTTGTATTTAAATAAGATGAAGCACAAATGGTCCTTGAGCTTTCAATGCATCTGTGCAACCTGAAACTCTCCTTTAAAAATCAAACTCATGCACTGATGAAAAGTGATGTTGCTCTCATCAGACATGATAATTATGAAATCTCTTTAAAGTGACTGAAATATATAAATGGCACTAGAGCATGGCTTCCTTATCAATTATATAATGTTTCAGAGTCTTCCATTGCCTTGGATTCTGTAAATTATGCCAAGAATGGATTTTGGAGCAAGCAGCACTACTAGAAAATTGTAAGTCCTCACTGTGCAATCATGTTATGACATTATATTTCAGAATGTTTCATTTGAAAGCATGAGACATAAGAAAAAGAATTTACCCATTACATACAAGGATGGTGACATGTATTAAAAGGACTATTAAATTCTTCTTAATCCAAGGGTTCATCCACGTAGAACCAACAATGCTACTAGAGTTTTGGTGAGAAGAAATACAAAGTTATAATACATTTGTGGCTTTATGACTATGATAGTTATACTGTAATTGCTGTTAAATTGATGGAGATACTCAAATTTCAGGCAACACAGATTCTAGTTCATTTATTTAATTTCCCTTATAGAAAATGAACACAGAAATACAAGATGCTGCTCTGTGATAGTGCTGATCACAAGTTGGAGAAGTGAAGGTATTTTGATCTGTTCCCTTTTCTAAAATATCAATCAGCACAATAGAAATGGCACTCATTGATCTAATGGCATTTGTGCCAAGCAACACATCCCATTTATATCCTGCAGTACCCGTTTGTACATGCAGGATTACATTCTAATGGGTAAATTGCTTAGCGTTCATAAATTGCCACAAACTCACAAAGCCTTTGCTGAGAGGTGGGGATCAGATAACCAATTCATGAGTGAAGAGCTGATCCTGAATCTTTCGTTTTAGGCAATGGCTTATCACTAGTAATGGGTATGCCATAGAAAAGTAACAAGGCTTTAAAATCTCTCCGACCGCATCACGGAAGTGTGAAAGGTGAAACTAAGGGAAGGCAGATGGAGTGGAATAGTCCTTTTTAAGGAGAATGTAACAGAAGAAAGGTGTCCCTCTTTGCCCATCCCTGACCTTCTTGCAAGGTAGGCGGTTCAGCAGAGGACTTAAATGGCATCATCATTTCCCTTCCTCTAATCTTGGAGCAGAAATGCTTCCAAGGCTATGAGTTGTTTAGCGATCTGAGACTTGGGGTCAATTCCATTAAATTTAGACACAATTAAATAAGGACAGTAAAAATTTCTGTGTCACTTCATGCATAAGAGGACCGGTCTTTTAAAGGTGCAAAGAAATCACATCAACCAATTAGTCCAACTATTAAGAAAAGATTTACTGAAAAATATAACATGAGGATAGAGCCTAAAGTAGCAAAGGATAGGAGTAAAATAAAACCCTGCATGACAAAGTTGGTCTCTCTAGCCAACTTGTACTGAGTATGTACTGAGATAAATTATTCTAAACCAGTGTTTTTCAACCTTGGCAACTTTAAGATGTGTGGACTTCAACTCCCAGAATTCCTTACCCAGCTTGCTGGCTGGGGAATTTGGGAGTTGAAGTCCACACATCTTAAAGTTGCCAAGGTTGAGAAAAGTTTTCTAAACTAACAGATGGATTTGGAACTCCTGATTCAGCATCTCAGGTACTGATTAGTTGGTTCAGTGAGTTAGCAAAAAGTTAAGTAATAAACCAAACTCTAAGTGTATGCAGGAAAATCAATCAAACTTTTTTACAGATCACAGATCCAGACTTCGCAAAGGAAAACACAGTATATAATACAAAGTACAATATAGCATATACTAGACAACCTGTAACCCGTTGGGTCATCATTTCAGATATATTTCCTTACCTAAACAGAGAAACAGAATGACCAAGGGCAAAAAAGCAGTGGGAGTGGGAGCGACTTTGTGACTTGCTGCCGGCTTCCCCATTGACTTTGCTTGTGGGAAGCTGGCAGGGAGGGTCAGAAATCTCCCTCTCTCCCTTCCTATAATATAGGCTTGCACCCTCACAACCCTCAGTGGAGCCCCCATGAAGCCTTCTCCTCAACTGACCCATGGAACTGCCTGCCACTTTGCTGAGTGGAGGTGGAACAAAGGGAGCCATGGATCATGAGGAATACTTCACCCCACTCCTCATTGTAGCATGTCCCAAGGCCCCCCTCCCTCAAGGGAGGAAGAGGGCTTGCCCATTGACCACCGGCACCTCCCAGCCAGCCCTACCTCGCCAGCAGGCATCAAGTCATTCCCTCATCCTTCCCTCAATGCCCACAACTGTTAAGAGATTTCAAATTTCTGCCTTGGTTCCAAAACAGCCAATTGCCACTCACTCATCAGGCCTTGCCACCAACTGATTGGGTGCAGGGGACAGAGGGAAGTGGGAAAGAGGTTGGGGATGTGCCCATAATGATCATGTGATCTGGGCTGACCATGGCGGTGCAGCAGCATGGTAGTGCTGAACAGCCACAAATTTCCCAGATTTTAATCCCACAGGAGTAATGGGTCCTGGATTTTGGACACATTCAGTAAGTTAGCCCATCTGAGGTATCTTGGTTCAAAAATTGTTGCCCTATGATGCACCGTTTTGCCCAGTTGAAGGTTACAGACGTGAGAGTTTTAGTAGTATATAGATAGTAAAAATGCCTGTAATCAGGCTTAATCCACTTTACTGTCAACAATGCACAAATTCTATAGACTACAGATACAAACTTCGCAATAGCAAGATTTATTTGGGGACCTTTATTTGCCAAAAGAAGCTGTCTACAGAATTCTTCTCTGACCTGGAAACAGATTAAGAAGAGGTGTTAGTAATTCATTGCTAGTGTCTTGGTAAAAATAAAGCAGAACAAGATCCTGTAATTCAGTGCTCCCATCTTTACAAGGGCAAAGGCTTTCAGCACAGAGGATTTTGCAGTATTTACCCTCTAACACTGCTGACACTAAGATACTAAACTTCAAGAGAAGACAAAGAAAAGAAAAAGTTATAAAGAACTGGCTTCCAGTCTTCTTAACAACAATTACAAGTACATTTATATTTTACCCTCTTTCTCTATTTAAACTGCAATAGTTAAAAGCCCTCTGAAATTTATTGTTTGTAAATTGGGTCTGATGTAATGCAGGTTTAAAATAAAATTTGCTGTGCTCCAAATGAGCTCTAAATGACAGCTTGCTATATTCTGTTTGTAATTCTATATGAAGAATCAAACAAAACTACCATTGCTAGACCTTGTCCCAGATGCACTGGCATCTCACTTGAGAATCCCAGTTTTGGTAATTTGTCATTTATTTGGCATTTCCAAGAGTAATAATATTTATCCAACAAGATAAGATGCATCAGACCTTGGGACTGAAAGTGAGCTTTCAGTCAATATCTGAACACACAGAGTCATACCCTTCTTTCAATTTTTATAAGCCCTTTTTATAAACAATGTAGAGCAATGTTAGGCACATAGTTTGCTACCTGGAGTAATTTTCCTACAAATCCAGTTTGAACTCTCTCTAGTTCCTCAAAATTAACTCCTGAATTTAACTATGCTCCATGCAGGATCTGGGCCAGCATCTTGGCTTCAAAAAAGTGCCAGAGCAGCTGATATATGCTGGGTTCCTCTGGAGAAAAAGAAACAGAAGGTGCTGTTGAACTCCTCTGAGCATTCAGAGCAACCTGGGAGATATGAGTGTGTCACACTTCTCTGAATGATGAAGCATGAAACCCAAGTACTGTATTTTTCCGACAATAAGACACCCCCATATACAAGACAACCCCCATTTTTCCAACCCCAAATTAAATCAATATTTTAAAGATAGTGCAGAACACATTTTTATTTAGTAATTAGTTAACATTGACCTGATACACTCGGTGGGAGGAGGTCCAAACCGTCTCTCTGCAGCTCTATTTCCAGGCTCTTTTGCATAACTGATTACATTCAAGCAGGAGTGAAACTAGCTTCTCTCTGCAAAAGCCTTCCTCTAATTGGTTTGTTCAGCATCAGCTGACGCCAGTTACATAAGGCTCGTGATTGGAGGAAGTCTGTTTGGGAGACAAGCTATTTCACTCGTGATTGGAGGAAGCCCCAGAGACAAAGTATAGGCAGTTTTGCCACTGCGCGGTTCTCTCCTTGCTGACTTCCTTAAATAAGACGCCCTTCAATTTTTAGGGTAAGGATTTTAGAAAAAAGTATTGTCTTATACTCGGAAAAATACGGTACTTAAAACAAGGGTTTGTTCGATTTTGTGTTCTTCGAGGGTCCCCAGGAAAAAGAAGAAAGGGTAGAAAGTTGTTTTTGGGCTACTCAAGTGAAATGATGTTGATGATTTTTATTGATAACTGTCATACCTCTGGGTCATAGGCCAAAATACATATAGAAGCAGAAAAACCATCATTGGGACAGTTATTATCAGAGTTTATTTAGGTGGGTGAGGATGGCAGTCTATGTCAATCAATCAAATTTTTGTCATAAACCAGCATAATGCCATTCTATGTGTAACAGCAAACAAATGTAGGGTAAGGGTAAGGGAAGCTAGGAAATAGAATCTTAGAAGAGTTTTTAAAACATGGCAGGTCAGCCAGTTTGGTGTGGTGGTTAAGGCACCTGGCTAGAAACTGGGAGACACTGCCTGAGGCACAAAGCCAGCTGGGTGACCATGGACTAGTTCCTCTCTCTCAGACCTACAGTAGGAAGAAGGCAATGGCAAATCATTTCTGTAATCTTGCCAAGAAAACTGCAGGGACTTGTCCAGGCAGTCGCCAGGAGTCAGCACCAACTCAGAAGTACACACACACACAGGCCAGCCTAGAGCTGGTCTACTTCACATGTAGCAGGCCCCTCATCTTCACTCCAAATTCTGGGGTTATTTGTCTCAACAAAATATAAACAAAGCAATGGTCTAGGGTCACATTTGTGCCCTGCTTCTATGCCACCAGGAAATGTCCCTCTCAACACAGGAAACAAGTAGTTGGTACCACTCAGCTAGGCCATCCTTAGCCTCTCAGTTGATCAGTGGGAGTCTGGCTGAGCTTCAGAAGAAATTTTGCTTGCTATTTTTTGAACAAGGCTTTACAATAGAAGGTCTGCCTATCATCTATGTTTTGTCCTCCTAAGGAGACTCACAACAGCAATAATAGGAACCATTTAGGGGCTTTTTTGTCCCTTTCAGACTGGACTTGGGTGGCCCAGAGCCATTTGATCTTTTAAAAAATCCTCCCATGAGCCATTAACTCCACAGCCCTATTCCTCCTGGGATGCGAACGCCTTGAACAGTCTTGGTGACGTCAAGGCGAGTCCTATTCAATTGTCCTAGTTATTATGAGTAGTTTATATGCCACACCTCAGTTGTCAGGAAGTCACAGGGCATAAATCTCCACAGGGAGGGAAGGCAGTTTGCAGTTCACTAGATTCCTGAAGCTGCAGCAGACGACAGCAATGCAGACCAGTCACTTGTCATTTAGAACTCCTTGTACAAAACTAATCCCCCTAGCTGTGTTTCACACAAAGCATTTCAGATTCAGACCAGTAGCAGCCAGTTACTGTAAAGTAAGCCTCACATATCTCAGGGGCTTATTAGGAAATGCCAATCTCTTGAGAAAGCATAATGTAGAAGAAGCAAAGGATGGAGTGGGAAAAGGAAAACTAGTAACTCAGACATCAGTTCATAAAGTTTCACCATTCCAATCATGGCCAGAGAATGGCAAGGATGTTGGACCAGATGATCTCCAAGTTCATTGCAATCCTTATATTCTATAATTTGATGATGGAAGTGGCCTTGTTAAGAAAGATATGAGAAGGAAGAAGATCCTCTATGGTCCAGCTGATCACACCTAACTACCATGAGCATCAAAATGTACTAGAAAGCAGAAATGTTCTACTGTAATCTCTCTATTTTCTTTCCACTACAATAGGAAAGAACTGTGAGGTTACAGATGCTATTCACATGCAGACACCCAAAATGATTCAGGCCAAGGCTTTACCATTCAGTTCTTGCGTGCTCCCAAAAGCAAGAGCACACCCACCCTGAACTTATTAGGTGATGATCAGGCATTATGGAGTTGGTCCTGATTCTACAGGGTGTGTGTTAAGCAGATTCAGATTAGGTTGGCTCCCCTTCCAATCACCAAGCTGCTAGAATGGCCAGCTTTGGATTGCACAGCAATATAACAAAACAAAGTGAAGGTAGGACCAAAAAGGGAAGGATTAGGGGAAGCCAAGGGTTACGGACATTTTATCAAAGGCAGATCTGGGCTGAATAGAGGGCCAAACTTGGCTTTGCTGGTGGACATTGGGAAAGGTTAGTGAAGGTTGAAACAAACAAAAATTCCTTATCGATCATCAGCGTCAAAACTGGCTTTTTAGAAAGTAATTTTAAAGACAAAAACTGTGCTCAGAGTCAGAAGGCCAGGCCTGTACACTGCACAAACACAATATTTTCACTGGAAATATTTCAGCTATATCAGGAGATATACAGCACACAAATAAAATGAAGGAAAGAAGAAAGTAATTATTCCAATATTTGCAATGATAATCATGATGCTGGGGGAATGTCTGCTAACTATTTTCATCCCCCCCCCCCCCAATCCTCAAGGGATTGAAGGTCATTATGAATGGATCTTAATTCAGGTGAACCTGCACCCAGGAATCCACGCAGGGCCCTGCCCATATAAAAATGCACTGTGGTGGGAACTCTGGATAAGAGGGCTGTGTTGTCTGGTCCCTGCCTGGTTTTTCGCCCTGCAGCTAACCAAGATAATGAGCAACACTGATATGAAATAGGGATTTGGGAGTTTTCTGGATAACACATTACAGAAGATAGGAAAATCCATCAGACTTTATTTAACTCTAACGTTTATTAAGAGGAGTGAAAAGGTCAGGACAGAGCTTACGGCATACAGGCTAAACTCTTTTCCCCAGTCCTGAAAGCTACAAGGAAGCAGATCCTTTAAGATGCAACTATCTTAAGCTCCCCTCTGCTATTTAAACTCTTTGTAATTCTAGGTTTGGGAGACAAACGTCAAAGCAGAGGGCTCTTCCCTTCATTATTCAAGTAAAGGCCCCATCAATATTATCTGTAATAAGAATCTGCTGTTGACATGGCTCACCCCATAGTTCCTGTTTCAGGCAGCAGCCTCTGTCAATAGGATTAAAGTGAAGGAATGCCTTTGACAAGTCCACTGCCTGCCGCTGGTTCACTGCTGCCATCAGGCTGCCAGATGGGAAAGGCAGGAGATCCCAAGAGGGCTAGCAAATCAGGTTTGGCCAGATGGAAAGCTTAACTCTTAAAGGCTTCCCTTGAATCCTTTGGATCTCACCCATTTCAGTACAGAAACTGTAGAAAAGCCCTTGTATAGCTCTCAGGTTCAGCCCCCTTTTGGTCTCTCCCACCGCAGCTGGTTTGCAAGAGAAGCACCCAACTTCTGACTCAACAGGGGGATCAGATCTACTGAAAGCAGTCAGTCATTGTCCACCAGGCGATTACAGGCAGGCCATTCCCTTCTGGGGCTCCCTTTGCTCTTTTTCTTTTCCACCTGAAGGGGTTGTCCATTAGGGTTTTTAATTTGAATGTATGTATGTATGTATGTATGTATGTATGTATGTATGTATGTTATACCTCTGCAGATCTAAGGGTTTTCTTGACCACTCTGAGTGGTTTCTCAGTGGCACCTTTTTAGTGTGAAATCCGTTGGTGCTCACCAACTGACTTAGCAGTTAGAGGGAGCAATCCTTTCTCAAACTGATTAGAAGAGCACATGCAAGCTGGAAACACAGAGAAGTTAGCCATCACTGCAATTGCAGTTCCTCTGTCGGAACTGATCAGCAATCACTGTAATAGCACTTTTAGGGCATGCGGCTTCCTTGTGCAAGCATAGCGGCTAGGTGCAGAAGGGTTCTATAAAATCTCCCCATATGAGGAAGTATAATCTATAGTGGCATATTGATGTATCTAAACCACAGAGCTAGGGCTCTATCTGTCAGCCTATTGGAATTCTCTAACTGTCTTTAATTGGACAGTGCTGCTAGGCGGATGTTGATGTCCCCTATTTATGGTATAGATTAGTACTGGAAGCAGCCATTCAAAGTCACAATGCATATCTAGGGAAGATATAGAAGCCTAGTTCTAAGATTGAGCACAGAGAAAGACTGCAGATTCTCTGCTTCCAAAGTGGGCTTTGGGATTCTTTTCATTTCTACAACATCTATCCAGAAATAAATTGTACTGGTTTCAATAGAATTTAGTCAGGAAAATGTGTATAGGATGGTAACCTAAGGACTTCATTTGGCCATTTGATAATACTGATTTATTTTTATTACTTGTTAAATTTATATCCTACTTTTCCTCCAGGAGCTCAAGATAGCTTACATGGGGATTTCCCTAATTTTTATCCCTACAATAGCAACTGTTTGAGGTACGGTAGGCTGAGAGAATGACTGATCTAAAGTCACTCAGTAAGCATCTGAGAGTGGGATTAAATTTAGGTCTCCAAAGTCCTAGTCTAATAAGTGGGCCACTATACCAACATGTGTTCTAACTCAAGGTATTTTCAGAGTAATTGAATATGTGCCATCCAGTCAGTGTTGACTTTTAGTGACCACATAGATAGATCTCCTCCATGACAATCTGTACCTAACCTTGTCTTTCAGGTCTTCTAATGGTGCACCCATGGCCACTGTAACTGAGTCCATCTACCTTGCTGCTGGTCATCCTCTTTTTCTCTTTCCTTCCACCTTTCCCAGTATTATAACCTTCTCTAGAGACCTTGGTCTTCACATAATATGCCTGAAGTAAGATTATAAATTATATTCAGAGATCCCCTTGAAATCTCTAGGCCGTAATTTGTCATTTCCTTAGTGTATTTCCTTCATTCAGAGATAGAATATAAGCTGTAAAACAATAACCACACTAATAAAATTCATAAAATGCAAGTTTGCATGGCACAGTTTAAGATCAGTTGCTGACCTCCACAAATGCCTTTTTAAAAAAGGAATGTCTTTGTGTTCAGGTCAAAAATAACAAACTGGATTCTGAGGAACAGAGTCCTTTCATTCCTTCATGTTCTGACCTGCTTTTTAATTGCAGATGTAATATCAGAAAATAATTCTATGTCCAGAAAGTAGGTATATTACATTCTACTTCCATTCCCTCTTCTGTTGCTTGAAAGACTTGGGGTATACACAGGAGTCAATATCATTTTTCCAGTGCAAATTCAGAAAAATGACCGCATACATTCTGCCTAGTAGGGAAGTATGTGAGCTGAATTGAGGGAAGAATTGAAGGACAGTGAGAATTAAAAGCTCTGTTGCTTTCTTGGAGGGTGGAGTGGGGAAAGTAAGAGGCAACACATTTCTTGGAAAGTAAACAAACTTCTCAGGATAATTACAGTTGACCGGTGTTTTACAAAAGAAAAGCTCCAGAAGAATGTTATATTTTTATTTGGGAGGGGGTTGCTTTTTAGTAAACATTGTAATTGAGTATTTAATTTTAATTCTAGCATAAGAAAAGGGTGAAAGGTGAAAGGACCTGGGTGAAAAATAAAATTGAATGAATAACCAATGGGAGGGAAGGAGTCTATAGAACAAAATGTTCCCATTCTCTGTTCTAGCCAAACTACTATTTACAGCAGCTATCCCCAACTTGACCTGAATTCCTTCCAGATGAGTGGACTTAGCTCCCAGAATTCCCCAGCCAATGTGGGCATTTCAGCAATTTCTACACGTTGAGGTCTACATATTTGGAGAGTATCAAGACTGGGGAAAGCTGCTTTGGAGATTGACATGGCTGGAAAGTTGTTGAGGCCCACAGGTTCAGAAGAGCTTATTGCTGGTCCTTCAGAGACTACTAGTAAGGTGCCTTGACGGGCAGCAGCACTTGGAATGGGAGTCAAACCACAGTTAAATTACCCTATAAGCTATCTAACATAGCAGGTAACTGCCAGAGGGCAAGTTCCAGGCCAAATCACAATTATCATTACCTTTAGCCTTGCCCGCTCCCAAGTTGGGTTTGCTGGGGGATAGTGGTAGCACTTAATGGGAACTAATCTAATGCTTGGTGCCCACTTGTTCCGCTTGCTTCTCACATGAAATGACCTCCAATGAATGTCCAACCCCCTACACAATGTGGAACATTTAATTTGAGGTCATTTAATATGGTGAACAACTGATACAGGTGAAAGCTCAGACTAGTTCAACTTCCATGCTTAAGTATCTGGTGAGATGACCTGTTGTTGAGCTGGTGGAAGTGGTAGTACTGTTAAGTAAGCAAGAGGTAGGTTTGTAGTACTACACAGAGAGCAGCCACTGAATACTAGTAGTGAAGGCCACAAATTTAGGAACAATCAATATGTGCAGGGCAATCATGTCATAGTAAGACATTCACATATTTAGCTCATTCTATATGAATTGAGTGGGACTCTAGTTTTTACATAAAAAGCAGGACCCTTTCCATCCAGCAGGCTGTACAATTAACAGATTAGTCTAAATTCACAAAGGTGAGTCTATCAATGCCCTTCAACCTACAGTTTGTTGTTATGTCTCCAGTAAGTGAATATTAGCTGCTGGACAATGGACAGGAAAGTGTCAGGCCTAGCCCAAGGAACTCCAGGAGACCATGCAGATTCAGTCCAGCAATGTTTATTAGCTACAACCTCCAGCAAGAATCTTCCCAGACTGGAACTCTGTTCCCAAAGTCAGCCAGTGAAAACAGAGTGAATTCCTCAGGGAGGTGCCAGCGTCATCCTCTTATCTCTTCCTCGCCCCTCAGGAGACAAAAGAGCATGTTTTCCTCCCTGAGTCTGGCCTTCATAATTCCATTCCATCACAGAAAGCCAACTTCTTCACTGCCAGGTATGATTTCCAGGTATCCTTATTTTCAGGATGCTTAAAATTTTATTTTGAATTTCTCACTGTGGTGTTTTTGTCTTTTCTTTTTTGCTAGGGGAGGCAGAGGTTGCTGCTGGTGGTGTTATTGTGTTCTCTTACACAACGTTCCATTGCTCTGAAGCCAAGAAATCCGATGGAAGGATGTCCTTTTCTGAGATGTAAACATGGGAAGGCAAGGAGGACACATGCTGCCAGAAAGTGAATTCTGCAGTGGAAGACAAAGCATTCACATACAAAACCTGGACATCTCATTGCTAAGTAAGTGCAAGAACACCATAGCCTACCCACAAGAATTTCGTTAAGAATTCTCCTCTTATTGAAAGAAAATCAAAAGCAAGTTCTCTTTTAACCAATTGAATATGAATAAGTAGGAAAAATATAACAAAAATAATTTGCCTAGCACTGTCTTTACTAGTGATAGATACAGATACAGATACGTATATTCTTGCTGCTTTCTCTTTCCAGGATTTTTTTTTACTTCCTAATCTAGCCTACAGCCCTGGGATTTTTCTTGCAATTTCCCATCAAAGTACGTACTAACTGGGCCTGACCCTCCTTAGCCTTTTTCAAAGGGCAGCCGAGGGCAACAATGTGCTACCACCTGCTATAAGTCAACAATGGGACATTGTGGGATATTAATAAAAGGCTAACTGGATCTAGTCTACTAGCATTGCTTGGTGCTGAGCCAAGGAACCCTCTAAGGTTTAATGATGGAGAGGGCCTAAGAGAAGAAACCTTGCCTGGGGCCTCCCTAAATGTGGAGCCAGCCGGGATCAGGATGGCTGCTATGGAACATTAGTGCAATTCAGGCTCTGTGGATCAACGATAGAGCAACTGCTTTCTCCATGGATGTTCTGGACACCTCTGGGATGGCTGGAAAATTCCCACTTACAATCCTGGAAAGCTGCTACCAGATTGATTCCATGTAAGGTAGGCTTCAGTATTCCCGAATGACAGTTCTTGAGTATTTGGTCTGATCTCCTCTGATGTGCATGGTGCCATGCACATGCAAGAGATACACATGTCTATGCATACAATTGTATGCATGCACATACAGACACACATAAGCATATTAACACCCACAAAGAGCATACCCCCCCCCCCCGCCATCCTCTAGCCATTCAAATCTTAGCCTAATTCTTTCTACCCCTGTCCCCTTAGGTGCTGAAGCCAGGTCACGAACCAGACAGCTTAGAGTAAACAGATTAATTCTGTCTTCTTTTTTTTATATTTTAAAAGCTCTTATTATCCTAAAAAGGCAGGAGAAAAAATAACGACCTGCATTTTCATTAGGACGGCAGGTTCCACTGGGCTTCAGAAACAGAGCCAAGAAAGCGCAAATGTCAAAATATTTGGTGCAAAAGATGAAAATCCTAAGCCGGGCATTTCAGAGGAAAGCAGGCTTGTCAAAGCATGCTGTCAGACTGGCTGCAAAATGTTCAGTTCCAATTATGATTATCAAGGGGTGTATTTCTTGCCCAAACCCTATTTTGCTCTACTCTTATTTTTGAATATTAATGAAATGGAAAAGTATGCTTCCCTGTAGAGTAGCAGCACCCTTCAGAAGAAGCAGGGGGTGTGGAAATCCTCTGGATGACCTGATCTGAGACCACTTTTATCACCTGTTTTGGAAAAGGATAAAACCAGTGTCTGGATCCGGTCTCCCACCTCTCCCCACCCCCCTGAACTGAAAATCAGAGCTATCAGAGCTCCCTGTCAATCATCTGTCGGGTAGTGCGTCCTGGCATCCTGAATGCAGGATGTTTCCCTCCCTCCATTTCCTACTGCCCCCTTCACATATTATCATTCTGGATCAGAATGAGGGAGAACCAATGATGTATTTTTTCAACTGTGGTATTTTAAAAAGAAATATAAATCAACACAGAAGTGTAAAAGTTAAAAGGCCAGAGTCAGATATTTGGCTTTGGCAAAGCCTGCACCAGATTAAAATGCTATCTGGACACGTGGGGGCAACTTTCACGGCATTTGTTAGAACAGACTTTTCAGCAGATGTTCAGGAGACTGGGGAGCAAACATTTTAATTGATTTATTAAGTGAATTTTTATTATTCATTTATTTGATTTGATTTCAGTGCCGGCCAACTCCAAAGTGAAGCTGGATGGCTCACAAATAAAAACAAACTACCCTAAGATAATAAAAATATGATAAAAATTGACTTTACTAAATTCACTTATGATGAATCAGGCTGTAGGTATAGAGATCCTGCAGGGGTTGCCACCAAAGGTGAAAGGGGTCTTTCTAACTTGAATTTGATTTTGTTTACTGATGGGGCATTGGCCATCCTGCCTGGGATTTTAGAGGGCACAGGGCTTTTCCTCGTGGCAGCATTAGCATGCATTCCTCCAGTAGAAATGTATGTATGTGGAGTTGATTTGCTTGTCTAGTCTGTACAGAGGGCCTGACACAAAGGCAGTGTCATGAGCATATGTCTTTTTAAAATGGTTAGCCAGGGTCTTCATGCCATGGTTAGCAGAACCTGAAGATGAGCTATCATCCAACTTCTTGGAGGGCACTAGATTGGGGAAAGCTATGCTAAATTAAGCAGAATATTTGGGCACCCTGCAATAAAGCAAGGAGTAAATACAATAAAACAATTATCTGTAGCCTCTGTGTGTTTAATTTTAAATTGTAGATTTCTTTATATATTACAGACTTTGTGGGAATGGATAACATGTCATGCAGTATAAAAAAATTTATTTATTTAAAATAAATAAATAAAAGCAGTGCAGTTAAATCGGTAAGTTTGAGGAGCCCCGGGCAGGAGCCCTTCACTGACCCCTGGCTGTCTTGCCATTATTACTGTTATCATCATCATCATCATCATCATCATCATCATCATGGTTGGTTGCACAGTCAGCCAGATGTTTAGACTGGATTTGGCATTTTTGTCTACCCATTGAATCCTTCTCAAGGACCTGGGATAGGCAGATGTTGTTTGATGGTGTTAAAGGTATTGTCTCAGGATGTAAGCTGTTCCAAGTAAAGCTGCCTTTTGCAATTGACTAATGGTGATTTTGTCAATGTTGATGGCGTTCAAGTGGTGCCCTAGATGTTTTGGGATTGCACCTAAGGGGCCTGTAACTACTGGTACTATTTTTGCTTTCTTTTGCCACAGTCTTCTATTTCTAGTCCCAGGTCTTAATTTTCTGATTTTCTCCACTTCTTTCTCTTCTGTTCTGCTGCCTCCAGGCATTGCAATGTCCATTATCCAGACTTTTTTGTGTTTCTTATCAACAGTTAAATCTGGGGTGTTGTGGGGCATGTGCTTGTCTGTCTGAATTCTAAAGTCCCAGAGCTTTAGCTTCTTCATTTATCATCATCATCATCATCATCATTATTTGGTATCTGCTATAGTGTTACGGGTGGGAGCAACGCAACATTTATTGATGACGAGACTCTCACTGGGTCATTCAGGGAGAAGCTTTATTTGCGCAAAGGTTCAGTTTGGACTCGCAGGTCCCTGCAAAGAACTGAACCCCGAAAAGGAGTTCAGCAAGCCTTTTTATCATTACAAGAGCCGTTTCTCCCCAATCCCCCCCTCAGTGCCCTCCCCATGCCTTCCGTACTCCAAATTTGGTCAATTGCTGGTAGCTAAACCACAAGTCCTTGTCTTCACCGGTTGTACCTTGTTTTGGGTACATTTCGGCCTTGTTGTCTAGAGCATTGCTATCTGAGGAGGGAGGGAGATAAGAGCACTCAGCATCAGCAGAAAGGAAAGTTACAGAGAGTTACATTTAAAATGTAAAACTTCACAAAATACCAGTTTCATACAAAATATAGGATATAACAAAAGACTTCTTCTCATATTTGCTTCCGAGACTTATCACTGCAAAGCCTCTAGCTAAAAAAACACTTCCAGAGAAGAGGTTCACTACTTGGTTACTAGTGAGGACTACATAACCCAAAAATATAGGATAGGACTACATAACCCAAAAATATAGAAATGTAGTGTAAAATGTAGTGTAAAGATTAGAATGAAGTTACAAATAATTTTCCATTTGTATCCTGCCACCTCATTCCCCCCTTTGAAAGTCCTTTGGCTTTGCCGAAGGGCTTTCACTCATCAGAGTGGGCATGAGGTCATAATGCCACAGAGCCATTATTTGAGTTGTTGCTTCTCTTTTGGCTATGAAGGAGAGGGTACTTGTGATAGTGCGAATAAAAATAGGTAAAATGCAAGGAATAAGTACACAGCCAGCAGCAATTATTCCTATAAGCGCAACTATAGCTTGGAGACCTGGGAGTTTGGGAAACCAGGACCCAAAGAGATTTTTCATATTGAAACCCTCCCATGTCTGAACAGGGACATGGGCAACTTTGACCATCCGGTCAGTAATTTCCTGGATAACTTTACCACTGTCATCTATTTCAATGCAGCAGTTTGACAGATTGAATTTTCCACAGACACCACCTTCCTTAGCCAGGAGGTAATCGAGGGCCAAACGGTTTTGCATGATGTAAGTTCGGGACTTGGCACTCTCCTTGGCCAGGTGGGTCATGGCTAGGATAGTCTCATTAGTTATTATTTCGACTACAGCCTGCAGTCGGATAAGCCTGTTAAGAAGGTAAATGGGGGTGCGGTAACCATAGGTTCCATCCTCTGCCCAAGTAGCAGGGTCATAGTAATGGATAATTCGTTCAGGGGGCCATTCGGAATCCTTCCAATTACCTTTATGAACATCCCTGGTCCCTAAGGACCTTTTACTCCGAATGTTGCCTATTTCCTCATAGACGGGAACCCCCAAAACCTGCCTTTGACGGAGCGGCAAGAGAAAGAAACCTGGGCGAATAGCTCCGAGGACACAAGAACCAAACCAGTTAGGGGGCAGAACATTATAAGCAAAGCGGCCACAAATCCAGTACAAGCCATTTGGGGCTTTCCAAGGGGATGAGTCAGTGTCAGATTTTAAGAAGGACATAGAGGTCATCCCTTCCAGAGATTTAGGGGGCGCAGTGGTATTTTCCCCAGACCACCAGGTGCCTGAATTCCAAGTTCCCAGGCAACGAAGGGAACCAGCATTAAAGGTTCGATTAGAGGTCTGATTTCTTTCATAACAAACAGCGCCCACCAAATTAGTGGTAATGGCCCAAATTTCTTCTCCCACTGGCACAAAGGTGTAATTAGCCTCGTGGGCCGCCACGTGGGCGTAATTAACTTCTTGGGCTTCCCATGGCCATTGCTCACCCATACTGGTGCCACCACATACAAAACAATTTTTAACAGTTAATTCCTTAGCAATAGTTTCAGCCAGGGCAAGGAACATGTTAACCGCCCTGGGGGGCAACTGCATGTTCTGAAATGCCTGAAATTCCTGATAGTAGGAATGAAACAGGGAAAGTGTGGTGGGGTCCAAGGTTTGTTGAGTAACCTGAATTTTCAACTTGACAGAGGGATCATTCCCTGTTCCATGAATGCCCAGGCCATATTCATCATCCTTCCCTTTCCAAGCCTGGGCTTTTAGCCAATTTGTTGGGACTGGAAAGGTTAGGTTAATAGGATTGCATGAATGTTGAAAACATTTACCTTCCAGAGATGCATTAAGTTTAACCCTGGTAAGATACAACGTTTTGAGGCTATCGGAGTGTGGGATAGTATCAGGGTGAACAGTATAGCCTCGGGATTGAAAGTCCACACACTTCCAGTCGCCACAGAACGTGCCCTTCCCACAATCGCTATGGGGATTTGGAGACCTGGCACAAATATATTTCTCATTATGAGTGTAAGTTCGTCTCCATGCTAGAGAACCACATTCGCTGTTCCCTTCATCCATGGCCTCACATGCATCAAAAATAACTGTTTGGGCTACTTGCAAATTATAAAAATCGTGTGAAACCAAAACCTTGGACCCGGCCTGGATTTTAATATTATATCTGTGGGAGGGGGCTTTAGGATCATAGCACTTTGTCAGATCCCCATCCGCACAACGAGAGTATGTGGTCCCATTGTAAGTACAGGTCTGCTGTTCTTTCTTGGTGCAACTCAAATGACTGTGAAAAACCAGGGTTTTGGTCACCTTCCCCTCCGTTTTAGTCTGTTTGATACATGGGGTACAACCGAAATCGATTGGGGAGGAGCTGGATGCTGTGATGCTACGGCGAGGGCGGGCCGGGTTCCTGGTTTTGGTTAACTTACAGACTCCCGCCCACCCTGCCGGTAAAGCAGTCAAGGGCCTTTCCCCACTTGGGAAGAGGTCTCTCTCACCAGGAGGGGGCCTTCCACAGTTAATTCGGCCCCTCCTTTGGGGATAGAATGGGGCGGCACAAATACTTTTGAAAAGGAGATCTCCTGCCTGCCTGCATAACCCTAGCTCTGGAGTGTGAAAGCTATTTTGACAGTGGGTTTGAATGAGCCGTCTGAAGTGATGAGGATTGAAGCAGGGATTCCAACAGTGATCTCTCACCCACTCTCTGGGGTCAGTCAGAGATATGATGGGTCCTTCACATGGGGGAGGTGTCCATGTGACTAGGACAGATTCTGGGGCAACCGTTAGTTTGCGCATGTTCCATTGCCCTGCACTTTCCAGGCAGATGGAAGGATGGGCAAAGGAAGAAGTGTCCTCCTTAACTAGCCCCTTTAGGGCTAGATTCAGGGAGAGGAGTGTAAGGAGGGGGTAGAGGGTACGGAGGTGGAGGATCTTTTTCTTTAGGGTACCCATAACAACGGGGCCAGAACCAAAACAATGCAAGCAAGAGAGCTATAAAAGCACACAAAACACACAATAACAGATACACATCTGAAATGTCCATTGGTACGTTGGCCCGTGCGTAGAGAGGCCGCTGCCCAGGAACGCCTCAGCAGGGGCTAATCCGAGACAGCAGTTCGGCGTAGTGTCAATCGAAGGGGCTGGTCAGGCGATGGGATGGCATGCCAATCTCGGTGTGCAGGCTTCAGTCTGGTCCAATGGATCCAGCTCTTACGACCTTTTACCTTCACTGCAAGGGGAGAAGACATGACAACAGTGCACGGCCCAGACCAACGTGGTTTTAAAGGTTCAGACTTCCACTTTTTAACCCAAACTAGATCGCCTGGCATGAAGGGGTGAACTTCCGTCTCCAGTGCTGGGAGTGATTGTTCTAACATGAAAGAGCGCAAGCCAATGACTGCCTGATTGAGAAGCTGCGCTTGGCGAACTAGTGCATGGTGGGTCGTGGGAGGGGTAGCAGTCAAGTTCAGCTCTCGACGAAGAATCTGTGGAGGCCTCCCAAATAACAACTCATAGGGGGAGAGGCCTGTCTCCTGCCTGGGAGTCATGCGTAGATTGAGAAGAACCAGGGGGAGAGCTTCAGGCCACTTGAGTTTGGTTTCAATGCAAGTCTTAGTTAAAAGATTCTTAAGGGTGCGGTTCAGTCGTTCCACTTTGCCCGCCGACTGGGGGTGGAAAGCACAATGAAACCGCCAATTAATCCCAAAGTGGTTAGATACTTCTTGACTGATTTTTCCCGTGAACTCTGGGCCGTTATCAGAAGAGATACGTGAGGGACAGCCAAACCACGGAATGATGTGTTTCATCAAAATTCGCGCCACTTCCTGGGCTGTTTTTGTAGCCGTAGGAAAGGCTTCAGGCCATCCAGTGTAAGTGTCTACAATGACTAGCAGGGCTCTGAATCTCCCCACACGGGGCATATCAGTAAAGTCTAGCATAAGGTAGTCCATTGGAATAGCAGCTCGAGGTTGATGCCCCGGGGACAAGCGGGGTCCCTGTCGAGGGTTCGAGCGGGCACACGTTTCACACTGACGGGACATCCTGGCAGCAAACTGATGGGCATGCTCCATGTAACATTCTTGGAGGATAAATGATGTGAGACTGGTTTTTCCTAAGTGAGAGCGGGCATGGAGCCTCTGGACAAAGGGCCATGCCAAACTCTGGGGAACATAGGGCCTCTGATCTGGAAGGATATACCAGCCGTTTTGTTTTAAGCATGCTAAGTCCTTTTCAGCACGGTCTTTCTCAACAGTAGTGTAATGGGGCTCCTCCTGAGGTTCACATCGCAGGATTTTACTGGGTTCTTGGAGAGCAACCCGTCGGGCCGTGCCGTCAGCCATCCGGTTGCCACGGGCAGTTTCTCCAGGCCCACGCTGGTGTCCTTTACAGTGGATCACTGCCACTGCCTGGGGCTCCTGCACTGCTGCTATCAGGTCTTCAATGAGCTCTCTGTGGCGAATGGGGCCACCGGACGCATCGGTGTACCCTCGCTCCTTGTAAATAGCTGCATGGACATGAAGGGTTAGGTAGGCATATTTGCTGTCAGTCCAGACATTAAGTCGACGGCCCACTCCCATGCGTAAAGCTTTTGTTAAGGCTATTAGTTCAGCGGCCTGAGCACTGGTTCCTACAGGCAAAGGAGCGGCAAAAATGACCTCATCGGTCGTGGTGACCGCGTAGCCGGCGTGGCGAACCCCATTTTGAACAAAACTCGAGCCATCGGTGTACCAGTTAAGATCTGCCTTAAGCAGGGGTTCACTTTTGAGATCAGGACGGCATGCAAAGCGAAAATCCAATGTTGTGACACAGTCATGGACAGGCGGGAGGTTTGGATCAGGGAGCAATGTTGCTGGGTTCAAATTATCACTGCGGGTCACTTGTAAGAGTGGGTTTTCTAGTAGCAAAGCCTGATATCGCTGTAAACGCTGGGTGGAGAGCCACTTATGTGCCTTTGTTTGTAGTATCTCCGTTACAGCGTGCGAGGATTTCACCATCACTGGGGCTGATAGAGTTAATTTGGTTGCCTCTAAGGCCAGCATAGCAGTTGCTGCTACCAACTTTAAGCAATGTGGCCAGCCCTTAGCCGGCCCATCAAGCTGTTTAGAGAGGTATGCTACTGGTCGGGGCCAGGAACCCACATCTTGAGTCAGGACTCCCACTGCACAGTTTTCACGGGCATCCACATATAGGGTGAAAGGTTTGTCTTGGTCTGGGAGGCCCAAAGCAGGTGCCTCCTGTAACAAAGTCTTTAATTTTTCAAAAGCCTGTTGTTGTTCAGGGCCCCAAATGAATGGTTCCCTATTCCCCCCTTTTGTTGCTTGATACAAAGGGGCTGAAATAGCAGAGAAATTTGGGATCCACAAGCGGCAGAAGCCAGCCATTCCTAGAAAAGTTCTCAGTTGTGGTCGGGTCTTGGGGACTGGGGTGCGGGCTATCAGATCTCGTCTTTCAGTTCCTAGCTGCCGCTGTCCATTAGAAATGACATAGCCCAAGTAGCGCACCTCAGTTTTGACTAACTGAGCCTTGGTACGGGAGGCTCGATAACCCTTGGCACAGAGCAGCTGCAAGAGCCGGTGAGTGTTTTCCCAACAATCCAGGGCATCTTTGCCAGTGACGAGAACATCGTCAACATACTGGAGGAGGACATCCTCAACACGTACAGGGTGGAACTCTTTCAGATCCTCACTCAGGGCTGTGCCGAACAAAGTTGGTGAGTTCTTGAACCCTTGTGGAAGTCGGGTCCAAGTGAACTGATGGCGCCGCCCAGCCTTTGGGTCTTCCCATTCAAAGGCAAACAGTGGCTGACTGTCTTTATGCAAAGGAATAGTAAAGAAGGCATCTTTGAGATCTATAACGCTGAAGTGGGTGGCCGTCTTGGGGATGCCACTCAACAAAGTGTATGGATTTGGTACTACTGGGTGCAATGTCTCTATGGCATCGTTCACCGGGCGCAGGTCTTGAACCGGCCGGTAGGACCCATCAGGCTTCTTGATGGGAAGTATTGCTGTGTTCCATGGGGAACTTACTGGGACCACAATTCCGGCATCTAAGAACTTCTCTAGCAGCTTTTGGATTGAACGCACCACTTCTGGAGGGTAGTGCCGTTGCTTCACCCGAACTGGGGTAGCAAAGGGCTTAGGCTTGACTATAATAGGGGCTTGGTGGGCGGCAAACCCAGGAGGGTTGTCCTCGGCCCACAGTCCGGGAACTTTGAATTGTCGCCAGTCATCGTTGGGAGGTTCTGTGGGTCTGGCAAGAAAAACACGCCATGCTTCCTGGGGTCTACTGCGGATTTCAACCTTGGTCCCTTCAGGCGTGAGGGAGATGGTAGCTCCCATCTTCATTAGGAGGTCTCTTCCCATGAGGGATACTGGGCATTGGGGCATGTATAGAAACTCATGCAGTTGGACCATTCCTCCTTTTAGGGCACATTCAAGGGGCTTGGTAAATGGAAGTTCAGTGCTCCTTCCTTGGATTCCCTGCACTATCATGGTTTCAGATCCAAGGGGTCCCATTTTCTGGTTCAGTACCGAGACACCGGCTCCTGTGTCTACCAGGAACGGGACGGTCGTCTCGCCCACCCTGAGGGTAACGATGGGTTCGGGGGGTGGGTCCCTGCAACCCGGTCCTCTTCATTGTTCCTGGCTCATGGCTACTCGGCTGCGTGGTGGCCGGGGTGCTGCACGGGGTCTTCTTTCAAAGTGCTTGAGTGGGTGTGGACACTCCCTCTTCCAATGTCCCTTTTCGCCACAATTGGCACATCCCCTTCCCTGGGGACACTCAGCCTTCCAGTGGTCTGGATTGCCACACTGAAAGCAAGCACCTTGCTTGGGATTACGAAGCCGCCCTGCCCCACGGGGATGAACCTGCAGAGCAGCTGCCAAGAGGTTCGCCTGACGGGACATATCTTCCTGTTTCTGCTTTTCTGCCAATTGGGGTCGGTTAACAAACACCCGCTTGGCTATCTCCACCAACTCCCCGATGTTTTTTCCTAGGGCACCATCCAGACGCTGGAGTTTTAAGCGAATGTCTGGGGTGCTTTGTGAGATAAACTTCTCATTTAGCATCATCCTATGGTCTGCAGCACGCAGGTTAATGCTAGCATACTGTTCATACGCAGTCACTAGTCGGTCCAAGAATGCCTCTGGGCTTTCGTCGGGACCCTGGGTTATGGAGGCAGCTTTTGCAAAGTTGACAGGGGGCTTTCCTGCCACCCGCAAGGCTCTCATTATGAGGGTGCGGTAGTCATGGAGGTGTGTCTGTCCCTCCGGGTTGTTTGGATCCCACCCTGGGTTTTCATCTGCCTTTCTTCGCTGCCTCTGATCTCTCTGGTCGGGGGTATCCAGAGGGTACATTTCTTTTAATAGATTCTCTTTTGCGGACCTGACTTTTTCCCGATCCTCAGGAGTGAGGAGGGTATTCAGGAGCTGTTGGATATCTTCCCATGTAGGGAGGTGGGTATGCATAACAGTTTCGAGAAGGTCGCAAACCTCTCGTGGTTTCTCAGAGAAGGGGCCATAGTGTTGCCTCCAGTTTAATAAATCAGTTGTGGTGAAAGGAGTATACTGGAAGATAGAGGTGATGACTGACTGGCCTCCTTCCTCCCCGGCCTCCCTTGTCTGGACTGCACGCAAGGGTGCCATCAATGAGGGGGGATCATGGCTCCGAGTACGGGAAGCCACAGGGGGTTCTGGAGGGGGAGCCGAAGGTCCTCCTACTTCTTCCATGACCTCTTCCTCCTTCATCCTGGGCTGTCCTCGGGGGCCCTGATAGGGAGGGGGCATCTCATCTTCAATTGGACTGGAGTCCATCAAAATAGGGTAGAGTGGCTGTTGTTTATCCTTGGCTTTCAATTTCTCAAAGACTTCTTTTGCTGTGGGCTTTGGAACTGGTCCCACTCCGGCCAGGCAAACTTTAACTGGCCCAGCGCCGGCCTCACAGGCGCATTTAATCAACCATCCGGGGCGGGTCTTCACGGCCCATCGCCACTGGTCAATGTAGGGATACTGATCCCAATGGCCGTCTTGGCAGACTTTGTTGTATACTGCATTTACTATTAGCCAATCAAATGTCCCTTCTTCAGGCCAGTTGACTCCAAACGTTGGCCATTCTTGTTTACAGAAAATCTTCAGGGTACCCGGGTCGCACCTGGGATCCCCATAGTCGCCACTGAAGGCAGCTTTAAAGTTTTTCAGCATGCACGACAGAGGGGTAATTTTGCTTCCTGTGTTCCCCATGGTGTGGGTCTCCTAACGTGTACCTGATGTTAGACTTTGGCAAGGGGTTCTCCTGTCAGGCCTCGGTCCGGCTCAGGGAAATGGCGAGACAGTCCTCCCAGCACTCGCTGGCTCTTCCTTTTAAAGGACCTGTCCCCTCCTGCCTTGGTCTCCCAGCAAACGCTGGCTCTTCCTTTTAAAGACCAATCCCTGCTACGGAGCGTGCCAGATTTCCAATCCCTTACTCCTTTAGGAGAAGGGATGTTCCCAACCCACTTGCCTATACACTACAGCCGACCTACGGTGCCGGACACTCAACGGTCACCAATAGGAACTGCGACTGTTTAACCACCCACACAATCCTAGAAGGCACCCACTCTTGGGCCCTTCACCCCCAGGAGGACGCGCTTTTCCTCCTCTTCCGCCTCACCGGTTATGACGGGTATTCCCCACTGAGTATACTCGCCTGGTCTGGTCGCTAGTCGGCCCACTCACTCCTCTGTTCCGGCCGTCCACTCACTCCTCTGCTCGTCACCGTGAATGGGTCCTTGGATCCAGGGGAAGGCTCCCTGCTCTCCGCGGCGTCCGCTGGTCCCGAGGCACAGGAGTCAAGGGTCCTGCCAGCGCTGGTTGCGTCGAGCCGCCGGGCGTCGCTGAGTCTCAGGAGTTCCACTGGTCCTGCTCAAAGGGCCGGGAGAGTCCCATCTGGGTCGCCAGAAATGTTACGGGTGGGAGCAACGCAACATTTATTGATGACGAGACTCTCACTGGGTCATTCAGGGAGAAGCTTTATTTGCGCAAAGGTTCAGTTTGGACTCGCAGGTCCCTGCAAAGAACTGAACCCCGAAAAGGAGTTCAGCAAGCCTTTTTATCATTACAAGAGCCGTTTCTCCCCAATCCCCCCCTCAGTGCCCTCCCCATGCCTTCCGTACTCCAAATTTGGTCAATTGCTGGTAGCTAAACCACAAGTCCTTGTCTTCACCGGTTGTACCTTGTTTTGGGTACATTTCGGCCTTGTTGTCTAGAGCATTGCTATCTGAGGAGGGAGGGAGATAAGAGCACTCAGCATCAGCAGAAAGGAAAGTTACAGAGAGTTACATTTAAAATGTAAAACTTCACAAAATACCAGTTTCATACAAAATATAGGATATAACAAAAGACTTCTTCTCATATTTGCTTCCGAGACTTATCACTGCAAAGCCTCTAGCTAAAAAAACACTTCCAGAGAAGAGGTTCACTACTTGGTTACTAGTGAGGACTACATAACCCAAAAATATAGGATAGGACTACATAACCCAAAAATATAGAAATGTAGTGTAAAATGTAGTGTAAAGATTAGAATGAAGTTACAAATAATTTTCCATTTGTATCCTGCCACCTCAATAGCTTTCCCTTTTCCGCACCATCCTTCCCTTCAGTGACATGCCACTACTACTACCGCCCTAGGATCCTATGGGTAATAGAGCTGGGACACGTAACCACTCCAACTCAAGTGGCATTACTGATCTGAAAGGGGCAGAGGAAGGTTGATGGGGAGAACAGGTCAGACTGGAACAAGAGACAAACTTTGAAACTGGCCAATTTGCTGCTGTGAAGGAACACATTGCTGGCATTGGGTTACCTTGTTGAAACCAGGGCAAAAACCTGCGTGTTTAGGAATCATGACTGGAGGGGGGACATGGACACAGTTCTCCATTTCTATGCCTAGCCCCTGGCTGTCGGTGTGCTAATTAGCCAGAGAGAAAGTGGTTCTCTTCCTGTTTGACTAGTATATGCAATGGCCTTTTCCCTCCTGGGTACGCAGCTGACAATGGTCAGACCTACAGAAAAATCAGCTCATGACAAGAGTCCCAATCAAAAGAAGACTGAGTTCTTTTTTATGTGGGCCAAGACTGGTGTTGCCATTCAAGTGACCATCCCTTGCTCAGGGTAAAAGAGTCATAGCAGTATTAAAGCTGTCAGCTGGGGGACAATATATAAACCGAGCCTGGCTCTGCTGATGTGCATCTTTGATAACATGTGGCCCACAGGTAACAAATCCCGCTCCATCTGCCTGTGCGACCAGTTTGGATTGACTGAGCCATAAAACTGGGGAGGCCTTATCTCCTTTTGCATCAATAAGCACGCACATGCAAAACAACTCTGGCCCACGAGGATGCTTGAAGTAACATGATGAAATAAAATAAGGTGAAAGATTAGATAAGGTGGCTCAAGCAAACTTTAACCACCAGCAAGCTTTTTCCTGGTTTCTGCCTCAAGCCCTGAAGCTACAGGCCTGTCTGTTGCAATCCTCTGCTCTCTGGCTTCTGGAGCGCCCAGTTTCCTAGGGCCTAGGACCTAACGCTACCTCATATGTACAATGCAAGATTAAATCACGTCCTGTCCTTTAAGCAATTCCACTGGCTCCATGGGCAGTATAAAGTTTAGTTCAAACTTGTCTGTTTATTTCTGAAACACGTATCCTTAGTACAATCAAGGTTTACCCAAATCTGAATTGAAGGTGGGCAATAGCTTAAGAGAAATCAATCTAAACTTTTCATACGCATAGCTGGCTGCTGCAGTTGCTTTGCTGTTGAAGGAACAGCACAATATTAAACACTTGTTTTCTCAACATTGTTTTAAGGTGCAAACCCCACAAAGCAACACAAGTTTGGCAAACATCTCTGCATCTAAGCTGCACTCTTACAGCTCCTTGGCAGCCATTCATCAGAGGAGACATTAAAGAGCCTTTGGCTGTTATCTCATTCTGAGCAGCTGAACACCAACAAGATTGCTAAAGCATCTGTTGCTGGCATGGAGAAAGCACTCTTTGACTGGAACTCATTTCACATGGACAGAAGGCCATTAAAGTAGTCCTCAATTTACTGTATTCCAGAGATGTGAGACTGAGGATGGCTGAAGCTGTCATCCAATATGTAGTAGGATACTATGTTGAGGAAGGGTAGAAGGGTCATTGGGATAAGAGCCTTTGCTGGCTCAGATGGGGACTAAATGCTGGGGAGGAATAGAGTGGTTGTATGTTGGGAACTCCTCCTAAAGAATCTAGTGTGGGAACATTCATTCATTCATTCATTCATTCATTCCATTTATATAGCTGCCCATCTCAGACCAGTGACTGCTTTTAGATCCACCTTTCTCAGCAAAAGCACAAGTGCCTCTCTGGCACAACACACCTTTTACCAGTCACACTCCTACTGCAAACAGAAATAGCAAGCTCTCATCTGGTCTTTTGCAATGGATTGCACACAGGACTATTCAGAAACAGCACTCAGGGCAATGTCAGCTGCCTCCCTTGCCCTGGTACAAGGATAGCTCACTGTTTCCTAAGCATGTGTCTGCAGGCCTCCACCTGTCTCTCAGGGTCTTCCCACAGCTGAGGCAGCCTGAGAACAGCAGAAGATGTTACATTCTGGAAACGGCGCTTTCCCTCTGAATCCACCCAACCTGCAGGCAGACAATGTGGAGGGCTTTGAGGTGCACTGGAGAAGTGGCCTAAAATGGTTTGCTCCCTGCCAGCAATCTTTTTTTTTTTATTTTTTTCTAAAATGTTTTTATTATTAAAGTGTTGAAATACAAAGAGTATAAAAAAGCAAATACTGGAGTGCAAAGAAACTAGAAAAAAGCCAACAAAAGCAAGATGATACAAAAAAGACTACTATGTTTAAATTAAAAAAGAAAACCATCGTGAAAAAAGTGGATTACATCCTCCTCTTCCCTTCCATTTGTATCCCCCGCCATGAGCCATCATTTAGATATTTGAACTTTACATTATCAAACATTAGCAACTGTTGTTAGTTTCTGTTTAAGTCCTAAAAACCGTATTCCGGATATCTAAATCTGCCTTGCTCTGTGATATATTGTACATAAGGGAGCCATTCTTGCTTGAAGTTAATTAAACTTCTGTTATGGATATATACTGTCAATTTTGCCATTGCAGCACATTCTCCAATTTTAGTCTCCCAGACTGATTGTTTTATGGGATTATGCCTAGTAGAAATATCTGTGGGTTCAATTCAAGATGTTTTTTTTTTTTAAAAAATGGATTTTTTGATGCATTTTTTTCCAATATTTTTGAGGGTTTTTGCATGACCACCACTTGTAGTCAAATGTTCCTTCTTCATTATAGCATTTCCAACATATATTGTTATATGCTCATCTGTCTTGGTGATCATAGACAGAATTATTGTATATATCATCTTTACAACATTTTATATCAGTTTTCTCTTAAACTGTGGTTTGGAGTAAATTTTATTTATTTTTTCCATAGCTTTTCCCATTGGTTCACCATATTTACTTCTCTCAAATTTTGCATCCATTTTATCATACAGATTTTAATTTGTTCTTTCTCTGTGTCATATTTCAGCAGCAATAAACATATCCTAGTAAATTATCTTGGTTTTGTATGAGCATTTCAAATTATGTCATCTTTCTCAAAGTCCCTCCTTCTTTTTTAAGATTGCCTTTTATTTTTCGAATTATTTGTAAATACATTAGCCATGGTAAATTCCTTCATTGTTCAGTTGCTGTTGTGTCTTTAATCTGTTTTCTGAATTTGGATGTATCATATTGGCATGTGTAATTACATCCTTTTTACTATAATTGTCCTTAGAATAAAAAGCATTTGATTGTGAAGCTAATGGTGACATTGCTGGATGTATTAATGCTTTTAAGAGATTCTAGATTTTAGCAGGCTTTGTCTTATTATATGTCCTTTCAAATTCTTTTCTTTTGTTTCTTTGTACCATAGATACCTGTGAAGTCCATTAGCTAGACCTACTCCTTCTATTATCAATATTCTACATTCAGAGATCTTATCCTGTTATCCATGATAAGCAGCTTGTTCTATAGTACTATCTTAAATTGGGGAGTGCTGATCTACCTTTTTCCTTTGAATCTTGTAGAATTTTAAATCTTACTCTTGGTTTTTTCCCACCCCATATAACTCTGTTGATTGTTCTTTGACAATCCTACATGTTTTTCCCTGAAATTGGAATCATGCCAGCAATCTTGCGGGTCAAATTGGTTCTAATGGATTCCCTGTGGGACTACCCCCTTCAAAGCCATGGCTCCTTGCTTCCTCTCTTAATGTTGTATTCTTAGGATAGTTTGCAGATTTCACGTGAGTCCTCACAGCTCTTTTGTCAAACTCAATCACACCTATCCAGTGGCTGCAACTTGGCTGCACAAATCCAATTGGCCACTAGATCACAGCCAAGGTATACAAAACTCTCTGCTTCCATCTAGTGGTTGATAGGTCAAACAGTTGACCAGCCAACCTCTGTTATCAGAGCCCAGATGCAGTGGGTGGGACACGTCATCAGAATGGATGACCACCGAATGCCTCACCAGTTGCTTTATATTGTACTGGAGTCTGGGAAGACACCTCGAGGTCGACCACGCAAGTGCTACAAAGACACTGTGAAAGAAACCCTACACTACTGTGACATTGTTTATGAAGATTCTCAGTCATCCAGGTGGAATTGTCTGGAGGTTGAGTCATGGCACCTGGACTTCTTTTCTTTTGGTTAGAGACATTTCGCTATTTGTCCAAGCAGCTTCTTCAGCCTAAAAAAGTTGGTTATGGGGACCCCATAAAAGACTTCCAGGATGGCTGTGTTTCTTACTAGCATGATAGGCTCATTGAAGGGACCATAGGAGATGTGAACAGTAGAGTCTTTGAGATGTAGATGTCTTACTCCTAGTCCCTCACTCATCCCCAGGGGGATAAGTGTTGCTTTCCTGGTGAACTTTTGAACTGTTCTTAATTTTCCTGGGGACTGTTGAAAGGGCAGCCTGGAAAATGGGAGACAAGTTGTGTCTGAGGCTCCACCTCTGCTGAGGGAAGGATTTTCCACCTTGGCATAAATGGATTCCTTTACTCCTCTCTCAGACCACCTATCTTCTCTGTCCAAAATGTGAACATTACTGTCCTCAAATGAGTGTCCTTTTTCCTTTAGATGAAGGTAAACTGCTGATTCTGGTCCTGTGTTGTACAAGCCTCTGTCTCAGTGGGTTTGAAAAACACAGGTATGTGGTGTTTTCCAAAAATCCATTTTATCTTCTCTGACACCCCAGCCATGCAAGGAATGACAAGATTCTTCCTTTGACTCTGGTTCTCAGCTCTGTCTGTTGGATCTAGAAGTATATTTAATAAAGGCCCAATTTGGATACCCACACGCCTTAAGCGCTGTCGTCTTGGGTCTGTTTTCTTTCTTTTTGGTATCTATGGTGGTGGGGATGGTTTCTGCCCTGTGGTGTAATGTCCTGATGACTCCTAGTTTGTGCTGCAGTGGATGGTGGGAGTCAAACTGCAGGTATTGGTCTGTGTGGGGGGGTTTCCTGTAAATTCCTATTTCTAGCTTGCCGCAGGTCCCAATTAAAACCTCACAGTCTAGAAATGCCAGCCTGTTGTCCTTGGTGTCCTCCCTGGTGAACCTAATGTTTGGGTCATTAGACAGACAGAGGCTTATATACCCTAAAGTTCGAACACCAAAACATAAGAAGAGCAATGTAGTATATGCAATCCAGTGCAGTGAGGAATGCTCAGAGCTCTACATTGGGGAAACCAAACAGCCTTTACACAAGAGGATGGCCCAGCACAGGAGGAGCAACAACACAGGACCAGAATCAGCAGTTTACCCTCATCTAAAGGAAAAAGGGCGCTCATCTGAGGACAATAATGTTCACATTTTGGATAGAGAAGACAGGTGGTTTGAGAGAGGAGTGAAAGAATCCATTTATGCCAAAGTGGAAAATTCTTCCCTCAATAGAAGTGGAGGCCTCAGGCACAACTTGTCTCCCATTTTCCAGGCTGCCCTTTCAACAGTCCCCAGGAAGATTAAGAACAGTTCAAAAGTTCACCAGGAAGGCAACACTTAACATCCCCCTGAGGATGAGTGAGGGACTAGGAGTAAGACATCTACATCTCAAAGACTCTACTGTTCACATCTCCTATGGTCCCTTCAACAAGCCTATCATGCTAGTAAGAAACACAGCCACCCTGGAAGACATTTATGGGATCCCCATAACCAACTTTTTTAGGCTGAAGAAGCTGCTTGGACAAGTAGTGAAATGTCTCTAACCAAAAAGAAAAGAAGTCCAGTTGCCATAACTCAACCTCCAGACTACTGTGACATTCAGCCAAGAATGTGGCTGCTGACAGAACCTGCTGGCAAGTCCTATGCTATGAAGCCTCCACCAGCTTTGAAGATAGGCACTGCCAAAAACCGTGAGCAGTGTCACAGAATAACACCCACAGTTACTACAACAATGGACTTCCAGTGCCCCAATTGTGCTAGATTCTGCACTTCCAGACTGGGACTGCAGAGCCACCTCCATGTTTACAGATGAATTGCACAATAGCATGTCTTCTTTGAACCCGAAGGACTACCATATAGTGGTTAAGGCACAAGGCTAGAAACCAGGACATTGCGAATTCTAGTCCTGCTTTAGGCACAAAGCCAGTGGGGTGTTTTTGGGCCAGTCACTCTTATTCAGCCTTAGGAAGGAGACAATGGCAAAACACTTCCAAAACCTTGCCAAGAAAACTGCAGGGACTAGTCCAGGCAGTAACCAGGAGTCAACACTGACTCAGAGGCACCAAATAAAACAACAACAACAAATGAAGAAGCTAAAGTGCTCTGGGACTTTAGAATTCAAACAGACAAGCACCTGCCCCACAACATCCCAGACTTAACAACTGTTCATAGGAAAGACAAAAAAGTCTGGATAGTGGACACTGTAATACCTGGAGGCAGCAAACGAGAAGAGAAAGAATGGGAGAAAATCACCAAATATAAAGACCTGCAAATAGAAGTAGAATGACTATGGCAAAAGAAAGCAAAGATAGTACCAATAGTTATAGGCGCCTTAGGTGCAATCCCAAAGCATCTGGAGCACCACTTGAAGACCATCAACATTGACAAAATCACCATCAGTTAATTGCAAAAGGTAGCTTTACTTGGAACAGCCTACATCCTGCAATGATACCTTTAACACCATCAGACAACAACATTTGCCTATCCCAGGTCCTTGGGAAGGATTCGATAGGTGGATAAAAATGCCAAATCCAGTCTAAACATCTGGATGACTGGGTGACCAACCCTAATAATAAACAAGTTGATAGTAAGAAGATAAACAAAACAAAACAAAACAAAAGAGTGCACGGAGTAAGCAGAGCATTGTGCATGATGATGGAGGAGGCTTTTCATGTACTGAATGAAGCTGAATGCTGCCAGAATTTCAGCTGAGGGACCACCAATCACTGACCCTCAGAATGTTAGCATCTGGGCAGCATCACAGCACAAATCCATGCCAGATATGTGGTAAGGGCAGCAGTTTTAGAATTGCAGGAGCTCCTGATGGTTCCAAATTGGCAGGGAGCTTGGCAAAGCCACTTTACGAATTTGATTTTAGTACAAAACATGGCAGCTACAGTATTAAGTGAAAATGACCATTGTCATCATTATTTCAGCAGTGCATCAGTTCCGCTAGTTTCCAGCTTGTTTCTGGGCACAATTCAAATATCTTTAAAGCCCTTCACAGCTTGGGGCCTAATATCTGAAGAAATACCTCTTTGAACACAACTTCATATTTGGAGAACTTGCTCAACATGCCTACCCACACAGAGATGTTGTGCAAGGAGGCCTTCTCAGCGGTGGCCCCAAGCTCTGGAATAACCTCCTGAAAGAGACTTACCTGAAACCTCCTTTTTTTATCTTTTTGGCACTAGATGAAGATGTTTTTGTTCTCCCAGAACTTTGAATGTAATTATTTTAATGCCTTTTTTTATATTTAGCATACCACGGTACTTACAATTTTTAGATATGGGTTTTAAGAGAAATAAGCTGTTACTGGGAAAACATGCTTTACATGCTTTAGAGCTGTGTTTCTCAACCTCGGCAGCTTTAAGATGTGTGGACTTCAACTCCCAGAATTCCCCAGCCAGCAAGTAGGAATCCACACAACTTAAAGTTGCTGAGGTTGAGAAACACTGCCTTAGAGAAAATATATGTATGTATGTATGTATGCATGCATGTATGTGTATATATATAAAGATTGATAGACAGAGCAATGCATATCTTGTCCATTATGATATCCTGCTGCCTCAAATACAGTGGAGCACACTATCTTGTATGTTTCAGCAGCCAAGCCAGTCAGATTCTATATGGGTTGCCCCCATTAACTGCAGTTCTGTTCTTCAGATTTTACATATCCACAGTGATAAATACAGACCAGATCTCATTACCCATAGTAAAGACTTTTGCAGACATAGTGTTTGAACACCTACTGGACTTAAAGAAGCAAGACCAAGGAAAGCACCATGAATGCTTTCCCACCGCAGCTGCAAAGCCATCATCAGAAAAGTGACCCCGGTGCTGCAGTGCTTGCTTTAGCTGTGTGATCTGTGCTCCAGGCAGAAGGCTGGAGATGGAGGGCTGATAACTCTGGGAGTGGAAAAACTCCCCTGCTTTTTTTTTGGGGGGGGGGGTGCTGTCTCTTTGGCCAACCTGCCAATCATTCAGGCCAGGAGGTCTTAAGAGCTAAATGCTGAAGGTGAAGAAACTCTCCTATGTGGATTTAGTTCTGTACTTCCTCTTCAGCCAGCTTACCAATCAAGCAGCCTGAGAGTTTGCACCATTGGGTGTTGGAATTGAACAATTGGTTTGGGGACCCTTCATGATTACAAATTACTGGAAGCAGCCGGGAACCTTGCTGGAGCACCTGGAAGGTGGAAGATCTGATATAGCCATAGTCCTCTGCTGTTCTTCAGCCTTCTTTCTGCTTTTTCCCTGCACGTTTGGTGATTTTTCAAGCATTTTCCAGGGCTCTGGAACCTTATTACCCAATTCCCATAGATACAAGGTCCTGTTATCTATGATTGAAGGCTGGAACAGAACCATCTGAACAATGAAGGCCACCAGTATGTGACATAAGCACACAGACAACAAAATATCATGGGCCATTCAATCAAATGCTGATCCCTTGATTGCGACAGCAGTTGACTGACTGGCTTGTCGCCCAACATCAGGCTTGGGCAAAAAGCTGGTTGGTCAATTCCTGTCGCAACCAACAGCTTAACATTCGGTTGATCCAGAGTGAGGGGAAAGCGGACCCTGCACATGTGGGAAAAATGCTAGGATGGGGAAAAAAATCATATTTAGATCAATTATTAGAACCAAGCCATTAATTTTTGCCATTTAAGGAATAACAAAAATGCCATTAACAAAAAGCACCGAGAGCCATATACAGTAGTCAGTTCAAAGTTCTTCTGACTTCTAGATATGAGCCTGCAGCCCTCAGATCTATATCTATATCTATATCTTTCTGGAAGAATCTGAAGGATTCAACTAATTGCTGGAGATTTAATGCTCAAAATGCAACATTGATTGGTATGATGCAAGCTTGTGCTATGATGATTTCCTCTGGGCTATAAGTTATCTCACATAAAAAAATTGTTTTGGAAGACTCTTTGGTGTTTGTCAGTGGTAATGCTATTTTAAACTATATGCCAAAAGTGTAAATTAACAAGAGGACAAAGGAAATTGACACCGCTTGCTTGCATGAGTGCAAGAAGGTTGATATAATAAGGATGGAAGAACACCCACATCCAGTTAATTACATAGTGATCTGAAGAACTGAAAGATCATTCCATCAATGGGAATCTCAGGGTTTTTTTAGAAATTCAGACTGCATTTATATTTGGTCTGCATATGCTCAACTTTACAGTGTTTTCCTTCTTTTAGAGTTAGGTAAATTGACTTAATGTCTGCTCTCTCTGCCCAACTGTAGAACAACCCTGAGTTGTCCACATAGTTGTATCACATCTAAAGACAGCTTATGTGCATGAAATTCCAGACATGTGGACCACTATGATATGCTTACTAGATCGTTTTATTCATAGGCATTGAATACACAGTTTTGGTCTACAGGCACTGGATTCTATGTGCCTAGGCTCTGTTTTTGACATTGCCCCCCCCCCCTCCAGGGGTTGGACCCAAATGCCAGATGAGTATTGAGAAAGTTACACTCCTTTCCTTTCAACACAGTGGCTGAGTACTCACAGCGCGTTTAACTAGATTAACCCAAACAACTGAAACAGTCAAGTAACCCTCAGTGAGTTAGGTTTAGCCTTAAGCAATCCTAGGGTTGTTGCAGGCTACAGTGATTCTGTCCCAATTAGCCATGTTTATCAAATAACTTAGTGGTGGTGGGTTGATAGAATCATAAGGTTGGAAGGGACATTGGAAGTCATCTAGTTCAAACCCTTGCCCAGTACAAGAATCCTTGTACCATCCCCAACAAATGGTTGTCCAATATTTTCTTGAAAACTTGGAGTGATGGGGCACCCATGACTTCAGGAGGCAGGCTGTTCCATTGCTTAATAGCTCTCACAGTCAGGACATTCCTCCTTATTGCAAGTTTGCATCTCTCCCTGTTAAGCTTCCACCTACTGGTTCTTGTCTTACCCTTGGATGCTACAGAGGATAAATCCTCACTCTCTGTCCTGTGACATCCTTCCATCTATGGGAAGACTGCTATCATGTATTCCCTTGGTTAACTTACTTTTCCTCTGTCAGGGGTGGTATTCAAAATTTTAGAGTGCTTCCCATCAGAGAGGCACTCCACCTCTGCTGCCATGTTGTGCCCTTGTCTCCTCCGTAGCCATGAGGGGCAGAAAACAGTGATGTGTTGATCATTCATCTATTTGGTGCATGGAGATGACAATATTGGTTACGTTGTGTGAACAGTCAGTAGATGGAATTATCTAAAGCAAGTGGGAGTATTACCCAATGCACCCCCTTCTTATATTTATTAGTACATTTACACAACCAGCATTCAAATCCTCCAGGCAATTGAGTAGAAACTCAGTAGATGATTTTGAGTCAACCAGTATCTCTCAGACCAGCCTATCTCACAGGGTCACTGTTGTGGAAGAAATTTGGAAGAGTCTTTGGTTCAGGTTCCTGGACGAAAGGCAGGGTATAAATGTAATAAATAAACAAATAAATCATAAAAAATAATACAAACAATAGATGGAATACTAACACAACAAATAGAAAAACAATACCATCAACACAAAATCATCATAAGCTGAATGCTAACATGTAATCAATACAAAATTAAACTAATAACAAACAACAATGGTTAAAATAACATTAAAGGAAGATTAATGCTTATTATTTAAAATGCAGTAAAAACATAAAACTAAATTTGGAGTTATTGACAAACCCTAATTGCCATTATTTGTCATTGGAATTTAGCTCACTTCTCACTAAATAAATGGTATGCAGTAATTGCCTAACAATAATAGAAGTAACTGAGATAAATATCAATATCAAAAGAAGACTATTGTTGCAGAAATTTTGCAGCTAACTGCAGATGTGCAATAGGCAAAGAGAATTTCTTGCTTTCACAATGGTGTAGAATGGATCCTGTACTATTTAAATCTGGGTGCATGCAGCCATTTTCTGCATTACTAGATGCAGTTTCAAAGCCATGCAGGAAATATCTTGAACTCTGAACCAATTAATTCACAGTGTCACACCAGGCCCCCATGGTGATGGCAAGGGCTTTGCACAGATGTCAAACCACGTCTGAACAGCACCCAGCACTTGCACATCATACTTCTAGATTGGATTCAGTGAAGACTTGGAGACGTTCCATGACACAGTTCAACAGGCTGAGGAAGTATGTATTACCCCTCTCCAGTATTCAAGATCAGCACCATCATGTGCAATTTTTTACAGCAAAAATACCCAGTTGATGTTGAACACATGCATTCAGTGAATCAGGATCTAGCATTAAGGGTCATAATTCAAGGAAAGAAAAAAGAAAAACCACAGACTTTGGCACGGCTAGTCAGCATGTGAATCTATATTTTTCAGACAATTGATTGAACGCTTTCTGGAGCCAGTATGGTATTCAGATTAAGGTGTTGGACTAGAACTGGGGGGACTTTGGGGTCATAATCATTTTCCTTTGTTTCTTGTAAGTTTTAAGTCACTTGTTGGCTGGAGACCAATTTTCTTCTGCTCAGACCATGAGGTTCTCATTCTGAAGCAGAGATCTTTTCTTGTCTTAGTTCCTATTTCCTGGATTTTGCAAGGCATCCTGCAATTGTAGTGTTTAATGTTCTCCTGCCTCTTCCTTAACTGGAAATCAATGTTCCACAAGGCCCAAATCAAAAATTTTGGAACCCATCTCAACCCTGCAGGAATCATTCTCATTCTTTTCCTCCTCTCTCCTTCTCCCTCTCTTTTACAAGTGTATTTAAATGCCTAAGTAAACTTATAAGGAATCTTGAAAGCATTAGCTCTGGTGAGCATGTAACACAATAAAGTTGATATTTCTCTGAAGCTTCTAGGTATGTATGTGGAGCATAGGATCAGGGGGTTATTTTTAACATAGCAATATAGAAAGAGGACAGCAAATACACCAAGAGTTTGTTCAACTCATAATTGGCTCTACTTGCCTAGTTATGATGAACTAACAGGGAGTTGCAGTGGCCAAAATATTTGCTCGGTGTTTTGATCTCTTCTACCAATATGTCTCTCAGCATAGCATTGGCCAAGTTTTTTGTTTACTGTATATGTCTCAGCTATACCTCTGGTATATACTCTGCAGCTGTGAGTTCCAAACCAATGAATACAAAATGTTCTAAAAGCACAGAACTTAAAACTTGGCCATAGCTTGTTTTAGAACAATAAACTGTGGTTTATTATGTCTGAATGAAGCCACTGAGACTTGAGTGTAAAAATTCAGTGGTTTGGGCAGTGCAAATCAACCCTGAAAGCAACACAACCAATAGAGAGCTACCCTGATGTGTAACACCTATCATCACTCCTGTTGATGCAGCCTCCGTGTTTGTAAATGCGGTTGCCCCCCCCCCCCCCAATATATACTCACAGAGGGATTCAATCATAGCTTATGCAGCTGTGCATCTCTAGGAATATATACATATATGAACTGAACTAAAGACTTCAAGCATGTCTCTCTTCAGGGAATTATAATTCACATCAGTCGAATATATTCAAAAATGACTTTTGTTTTCCTTTTGCTGGAAGCATCTTTCTTCACCACCATTCCTCTCGAGCACGGTAGGCGGGCAAGACTGTGGCCAAGATAGAATTATTCTTAGCCTCGCATTTCCTACCATCTCCCTCTTCCTAAAGCTCAGGCAGAATGCTGAATATATCATCAGCTTGGTGCTGATGGCTAAAACTTCTCAAATCTTTACAAAATAAGTCCATCATATCATTAATGAGGTGCTCTATGGAACAGATGTTAGCATGCACATAAAAAAATGATCCCACTGCCATAAAACATTCCTTCATGTTCTGTCAACTAGAGCATATTTGCTGGAAGGGCATCAAGCACGAAAGGCATTCACATGAGTAAATGATTTCTCAAAGATGTTGTGGTTTCTGGCTGACACATTTTGTTGCTCCAAGTTACACATTTGATTGTTTCCCTGTAAATTGCATGTGAACTACAATCTCTCACTTTCCCCTTTAAATTTAATCCAATTCATCTTGTTCAGCCTGGAAACCCTGGAACCCATTCCACCATCGCTGTTTTTGATAACAACTGAAATGACCATTATAAGCCCAGAACAGCAAATCAGTATCAATTCTAAGGCAATTTCCTGTGTTAATAAAAAGTGTCAGATGTGAGTATGTAGGGGGAAACTGAGGGGACATAGCTGCAAAAGGATTGGAGAGAGGGAGAAATGGAACAAAGAATGAAAAGAAACTTGTTCTCAGTCCTATGGTAGGTACCATAGAAAATGTTGTAGGTGTGGATCTGGCTTAAACCTTTTGAGTGGAAATATAGAAATAAGGAATATTATCTCAGAAGTGCTTGAAACTAGTGCGTCAAATCTGTAATGGGATTGCTATTTTCAAGACCAAGCTCAAGACCAGCTCAAAACATTTGCTCTCACCCCTACCAAATTAAGACCAACACAAATCATCCATTTTTTTGGTGCACGAGGTAGAAAATCTTTCAAGCACCTCTACTCTCCCCTGGCAAAACATGAATAATAAATTCTGCAAGTAGTTGGGCTATGCAAAGCCTTTGAAAGAGGTGCTTCACACTATGCAAGAGTGTGGTATGAAGCACTTCTTTTCAAACAGGGATGTCATTTGCGAGCCTCGTGGGGCTGCTCCAGAAGCTGCTCCTGGCTGTCTCCACAGACGCAAAGCTGAGGTGAAGTGCCATGCATGCACACACTTGTGAAGACCACTGGGAGCAGTTTCTGAAGCAACTGCGTGACCTTTGTAGATCACGCGGCTGCTTTAATGATTTATAAAGAGGTAATTCATACACGCTTCTGCACATTGTGATGAACTTCCTTCTAAGCTTTGCCATTTCAGTAACTGGTGATTTGCTGTCCTTTCCTGGAATCCCAAATCAGCTGTCTGATAAAGATGCCTTGTTCTGCCAGATGGAAGTGCCAGTCGTGATAGGGAAAATGTATAAGTACTAGATAATGAGTGTGCGTGTGAATCTAGTAAACAAGGCAGCAGCATTTTGTCTGGAGACTTCAAGTAAGGTTTTTTTCTTGGCTGAACAAAGTGAGACCTGGCCTAAAACCAGAACATTTTGCAAGGCTGTCATTCATTCTTTCATTCATTTGTTGTCCTTATCCTCAACATTGCTAAGTGCTGACAGTCTTAAGGGACAAGGGAGAAAATGGATACATGCCCTTTCATATTTAACCTCAGTCCTCTGCTTAACCTCTCTTGAATAAACACTAAATCTTACCTCTGTGGCTAAGAAAATCCCCCTCTGTTGGGGTATAGCCAGCCAACAGGCAATGATAATTCTCTAATATACCAGTCCTTTAAAATACAATGGTAATAACAAACAAGGAGCAAGCTCTTAATTATTATGGAAGCATCGTTCTACAGCCCAAACAGAATCTGAGATCATATTTTCCACCACAAGGACACTCAGGCACTTTTTCAGTTGGGAGAAGGAAGTTCAGATATAGCACTGAGCTGTATAACATCTCCAAAGACTGATCAAATATTTGGGGATTTAATAGCGTTGGCAAAACTGAAAAAGACAGTGAGACAGTTCTATTCCGATAGGAAACCAAGTGAAATGAAGTTACCATGATGTTTCAGATATGGCTGAGATAGTGAATTCAGACAGAAACAATGATCAAATATAGCCCAAGAGGTTTAAAATAAAATAATTCTCCAGGACATGGAGAAGAGAAACACCATCTGAACTGAAGATTTGTGTTCAAGGAACTGCAGAACAAGAGGCAGGCAGAAATATGCACCCAAAATATTCACTGATATATGAATTATAGAACCTCAAAAAGCTACACAATCGAGAGATTCCATAGGGCACTTTCAGACAGTGACCTTTTCCACCCACAGACTTTTCCCATTCTAATGAAAAGCTCAGATGATAATTGCTCTGGTTTGTTCTGGCCAGTTCCAAACTTCCAGAAACTAGAAGACGCTGAGTACAGGCCTGCTTACTTGGAGGGAACCAACCAACCCATGCTCTGCTAATAGCCCTATTACCCACCCCCAGTTCATGCTGAAACATTCCCCTTCTGTGTCTTTAAAGATATAAACAAACTACTTTTGTTGCATTTCCCCAGTGACTTTCCTTCTTCCACTGCTCAACAGCTGATGCTGGCATGCCAGAAACTCTGTATCTGAGGTCCTTTGCAAGCCACTGCATTGTGGTAAGGGTAAAACCAGGAACAAGGAGGTAGGTGAGCTGGACTCTATCATTAGTGAGAGCACAAATCACTCCTCCTCCCACCAGAAAGCACAAACAAGATGCCTGGGGAATGTTATTTTACTATCATTCTGCAAAAGAAAAGAAAAGAAATCACTTTCTTAAAGCACCCACACCATCTGATCCATCCAGTTACAGGATGCTGCTCACTGTGATGTCTTGCCAGGTTGGAACATTCATCTGGGAATGACCAGTCAAACGTTTTAAGTGAAGGGAAGAATCTCCCTGGCAATCTGCAGATATCATGTAGTAGAATGTGCAGAAACTCTAAGATCTTTCACCAGAGATATTATGCAGGCATCTTTGTGCAGAACAGTTTTAAAAAGGAAGCAGATATAGAGTGGCAATCTTGGGTTTCTTTGTCAAACACAATGGAAATTTTCAATAGTGTCGTCAAGCTCTGAAATGTCTAGCCGATTTGTTGATCACACCCTGGAAGACACACAATGAATATCACACGGAACTGGTACTGAATGTCCTAGTAAATAAAAAAAAAAGTTGACCAATACTACATGCGACACAAGAGCAAAGAGAAATAGGCTATGAAGACGAAGACCTAAATGATGCATTTACATAACATGCTGTGCTGGTGAATCTTAACCTTCCTTTCCAGTCCAGTCCTTTTTGTGGTTTGTGAATCCAACCCATTCATTGTATTGTGTGATCCTAGCAAATGAATTAATTTAGTAACTAGGTTAAACATGTTGTGTGAACATGGCCATAATGTAGCAAACTTCTGGAATTCCTCCTGGTTTTAACAGGGAATTATTTCTTTTCTGCTGAGATTGTTTATCAACCATATATGCCTTTTCTCCTCTTTATTATTGTGCTATGGCTGCTTTTATATTATTTAAATTTATGATAATTATTTTTTCTTATCAGTTTTATTTTAATCATGATAGGGGAAGTAGGTAGGTAGGTAGGTAGGTAGGTAGGTAGGTAGGTAGGTAGATAGATAGATAGATAGATAGATAGATAGATAGATAGATAGATAGATAGATAGATAGATAGATAAAGCAGGTAGGCAGGCAGGCAGGAGGCAGGCAGGCCGGCTGACAGGCTGACAATTACAGCTGAAATCCAAGGGTGAACCTGATCTGACTCAGCCTCATGAATTCTTCCTCAGGAATCTATAGCAACTATCACAAAAGGATTCTGCATTAATCTGAAAGCTAGCTATCTAGTTAGACCTCTATATCTAATGTCAGCAGTGTTGGATAGTTGAGTTTATTTTTTTCCACCTTACCTGCAGGATAGTCAAAGCCATCACAAAGCTCAGTTCTGTAAGGGGACAGGGTCATGGTGATTCTCTGTTTTCCCACTACAGTAAACCTCCCTGATCATACTGAGCTCCATGCAATCCCAGCAAGTGAGCACCAGAAATCTTTAGGGCAGATGTTGGGCAGATTTAGGGTACAGATGTCAGTAAGGAGGGAATAAGATTGTTATGAAGCACTTTATCTTATTCTGAGCAAATGTATTCATCATAACATCTCACTAACTTTTGGTAGAGTAGCTTTACTAACATGGAGCTTTCCAAATCTATTGAAGGAACAACGGCCAGAATCTCTACCCAGTGAGGGACTGCCAGAAGTTTGAAACTGGATTCTGTACTGGACGGAGGGTTAGACTACATTAACTCTAAGGTCATTCCAACCCTATGAGTTGATGATTCTTAATTACAGTTGCAGCATATCCAGAAGCATCTTGATTGGAGAAGGCTTCCATATGTATTCATGAACTTGACTCAGCTTAACCTTCCCTAATCTGGACATGCTCAACAACCAGAATTCCCCAGCCAATAATAGCCACTGCTGAAAATTCAGAATTGGTCCACATATCTGATGTAGGGCTGTTCAGTACTTTTCATCTGAAGGCTAAAAGGGGCTTCTTGGGTATTCATATAGTGTCAGCCCAACAAAATAAATCAGACTAAGAAACCAATGACATATAGGTCAGGACTACTTTTATTCTAACTGCTATAGTAACAGAATCTTGCAAAACTGAATGTGTTACAGACTTTATGTATTTTATAGACTTTTGCTTGAACTAAATATTAAAGGACTGAGTATTAAAGACATATGTACATGACAACATCGCCTTGCAAGTCCTGATGGGTGAAGAGCAATAGTCTGTTGTTGGGGGAAGGTGTGTGCTGCAATAAAGCATTTTGTACAGATTGGCTATGCTGTGGGGTATCCAGTCCCTGGATAGCAAAGAACCCTCACACCTCCTACATTTTATCTTTGTGTACATTAGGGAGGAGCTTGTTTGAGACATTTTATCAAGTTATTTTCTTGGCCCTGGCTTAAGCCCCATTCATCTGACTATTGCCTTGGTAGCAACTCTTCCTCCTGTCCTTCAAGGCCATTCCCTATTTCCTTTACACACAGTAACTGTCTGCAGCTCCTTAAAGCAGCTGCATCTTTCCCAGGGATTGTACAACTGTCTTTTCAAGTTGTTGCATGTTTCTAGGGGAAAGACATTTTTGGCTTTGGAGCTGCAGAGTGATGCTACATGTGTATCCTGAGCACTGCAGAGCATCCTTCTGCATCCAGATCTGGTGCTCTAAACGGTCCCATACTGAAGGGGTCCAAACTGGGGAAGGCTGATATAGTTGAATCTGGAGAGTGTGTCGTTCCCAAATTAGGAACCTTTTCTTTCTCCCAAGATACAAATAATATTCATGAATGTATTATCATTGTATGTTGTTAGAATTAACATTACCTCAAGAGACAATATGGTCCTATCAGTAAATCAAAAGCCACAGCCTCTTGATATATACATAACCACATTAATACATAGACAGACAGACAGACAGGATGAGAGTCAGCGTGGAGTTTTTAAGGTGCTAGATTAGAAGCTAGGAGACTCAGGTTCAACTCCTCCCTTGGGCATGGAAGCCAAAGAGAATGACTGACTTTGGAGCAGTCACTCCCTCTCAGCCCTAAACTGTGAAGTTGAAAAACACCTTTCTACCAACCCACGCTGAATCAGTGTGATAGATTATGGTCCCTAATTATCAGTAAAGAGGACTTCATCTTGCATTCAGATTGATTCACGTTGATAATAATAATATATGTGGGATATCATTTTTTTGAGGGGAGGAAGTGGACGTTTAATCACTCTTCCCTTCTCTCCAGATGTGCTCTGGGGCTTTTGAAATGAGCCCTTAGAGATGTCAGTCAGAACTTTCTTCCTCAGTGCCAGTCAGAATTAGCAGGGCAATTATTAACAAAATTACATCTGCATGGGGGAAATGCAACTTTCCATTAGTAGCAGAAGAGAAGGACCCAATAAAATCACCCCCTTGTGAGTGTATATCAATGTTTTTCAAACTTGGCAACTTTAAGATATGCAGACTTCAACTCCCAGAATCCCCCAGCCAGCATGCTGGTTGGGGAATTCTGGGAGTTGAAGTCCACACATTTTAAAGTTGCCAAAGTTTGAAAAACACTGGCGTAGATGACTAAAGGAGAAAGAGGCACTGCTTGGAAAATACTAAGCTTTAGTATATGAGACACTATGAAGACCGTAATATACACACTCTGTATTCAGGAATCCAATAGTTGAGGGGGGGGAAGCTAAGCAAAATTGTTAAAGAAAATACAGAGTTTAAAATATACATACACACCAAAACAAAACAGCAAATCCCACAAATAATAACAAAACGTATGGACCATTAATAAGAAAACAGCAAGAACTAGGAGATAAATAAAATATACACAGCATTAGTTTACTTAAATAGAAACTACTAGAAATTTGGCAACAAACCCTCTAGACTATTAACAAGGGCAGTGAAGAAAAGAAGAGGGGGAAAAATGAGCCAGAAAAATCTATTCTGTATATATAAAAGACGGAAATGGAAAGGTCCCCTACTCCACAAAAGAAAATAAACTGAGCTTTTGCCAAACTCTGTGAGAATTCATACACATCTAGCACTCCTGACTTGCACTCCATCAATTCCTTTTTAAACAGTCCTGAAATAAAATCTTCTAAGCACAACCACTGGGAGTGCTTAAACCAACCAATTTCTGGAACTGAAATTAAAGCAGCTATTACCAAAGTAAAGCATGGAAAATCTCCTGGCATGGATGGTTTTGTTGGGGAATTCTATAAATTGTTCAGTGATGGATCAATTCCCCATTTGAAAATCCGTTTAAATGACATTTGGAGAGGAGGGCACACTTAGGTCCCGGAAACCTGGGAATAAGCATGACTAAACCTGGGATCCAAAGATGGGGATACTTTAAATATCTGGACTTATTTCATTCCAGTTTTAAATCAAAATGCCAAACGCAAACAGTGACTCCAGCAAACAGATTTCCACATATGTTTGTTGCAATAAGGCAGATTTATGTCAAATTGGTAAATCAAAAATTTGTCATCATTCTACCAACTCCCACAAAATGTCACTTTCTTTTCTCTGAGTGCCTTTGAAGCATTTGACAGATCAGAAAGATTTTTTTCTCCTCAAAAACTCATCAACTGCAATTTTTGCTCCCCCCAACTCTCCCTTTCAAGTTTAAATCAATTGTTCTGTCTTAGCTGGAAATGTTCTGATAGTGTTCAGACCATTCTGAAAATGCTCCGAGCCCGTATCAGTCCTGTCTCCAGCTAGAAACATGAGTTCAAAACAAGATTGCTTTGCGTGTGGAGCCAGAAGTATTCGTGGAGTGGGAGTCAAAATCCTCAAGATGGTGGGCAGGCTTCTATGTCAATGCTCTGCCCACCATCTTCCAGATTTTGACACACACCCCTGCGGACACTCCATCTGAAATACTTCCAAAATGAGTGGAACAGCACTGGAACTCTTATGGTAGGACTGGAACAACAACCCTCACTTGCATGTTCACACTGAGGAGGCTGTAGAACACTGCCTCACCTTTTTTTTTGTTGTTGTCTGCGCTCAGTCATTACTGACCCTGCAGTGACTGCCTGGACGAATCCTTGCAGTTTTCAAGGCAATTGTTTTTCGGAAGTGGTTTGCCAGAGCCTCCTTCCCAGAGCAGAGCCCAGCTGGCGAGCGCAGGAGGCGGGATATCCGTTGCTTCGCGCCCTTTTCGGGCGAGCGTGGTTTCGCACTTACCGGCAACTGGTCCCGTCTCTCTGTGCAAGGCGCTGCCAGCATTTTTCCTCCCACCGGAGTGAGAATACCCATTTATCTACTCACGTGAGTTTTCGACCATTAAGGTAGGTGCTCCAGGCTGACATATAAAGCAATGAACTGCAATGTCAAGTGTTGATCTTTTAACCAAAGAACAAAAACTTCTGAAATAATATTGAAGTATGTACAATGTTTTGTAAATGCTGGTCATTAAGTTTAGACCTGAAAGCATAGTTTTATTCAAGTTTCAGTCACTGGTCAGCCTTCTTTCTTTTGGTGGGAATGGATCTCTGTTCCAGACTTAATCATATCTGCCATAAAGAAATGTTCTGTAGAGCTGTATTTTGCTCTGGGCAGATGGACAGGACAGGACAGGACATGCCCAAAAAGCAGCGTAAGAACATATCCAGATGAGGCGAGACAAGACCAAAAGTCTTCCTCTTCTTGTTAAAAAACCGAAAAATGGTTGATGTTTTCTCTCACTTTTGCCTTGCTCCTCTGGGTACAGCTTCCTACTGTGTTGAATCAGAAGTGAGTATGGAAGAAGTGAGGCTGAATAGTGTGTCTGTTGCACAACAGTCAATCTTTAGGATCGTGCTATTGCACTGATCTTACTAGATGTCTTCCTGTAGTTTGAATTAACAGCAATCAACAATTTAAATCAAATCAAAATTTTATTTACAGTCCAAAACCAAACACAATAAAGGACCGGCATAATCAACAATTCATCTAGTCTTTTCAAAACAAGGGAAGGTCACCAAAAAAGAATTATTGAGTTTTCAGATATAGTGATACCATGAATTTGTGCCCCTCTCCACCCAGGAATAAAACAAATTATTTCCTTAGGGTTAGTAAAGCTCAGGAGTCTGAACTCAACTACCATGCTTAGGCAACATTTACAAACATTTGGTAACCCCATTCTCAGCTGCTTACAATTCCATGGGGGTGCCAACCCACAGTTTGAGAACCCCTAGAATGAATGAATGAATGAATGAATGAATGAATGAATGAATGAAAATATATACACACACACACACACACACACATATATATATATATACATACATACATAATACAGATATGTTCTAATATGCTTATAAGTCTATTATGCAGTTAGCATAATGGTGCATGGGGACTGCAAGAAAACTATTACACAAATAGATGTGTTGTATCTACTTGTATACATTGGGCTTCAACAATAAGGGATATAAGCATTAGCACTATGATAAACCAGCATAAAAATATCTTTACATAAATATGTAAGATCTGAGCAACCAAATGTGTAATGACATATATATGTTTTTGTATATTTGTACAATTTCCAGCATTCTGGACTCTCATTTATATAATGTGATGCACGAAATGGTTTTCAAGAATTTCTGGAAGATTAACTTCTGTCTGGAAGGACTCTCGATGTGCAAGTCAGAGGAGAGATGATTACAAGGTCTGCAAAGATGTAGCAGTCCAGAAGAGAATTTCAACTCAGCACCTATCAGCTTTAGTAAATGTGAAGTTAGCCTATCATTTCAAGCAGCTTATTTGGGATCTTGAAAGATGAAAAGTCAAGGGAGTTTAAGCTATCATCTCAGGAAGCTTCATATGCCTGCCCCCAAATTTGATAGCTTGTACTGTTCAAAGTTTCACTAAGATATGGGCATATTTTACTTCCTTGCTGTAAAGCTTGTTATGTTTGTTCCTACAAGTGGGACATTGGAGTCTCATTACAATTTGCAGACTACTTACTCTGCAGCCATTTCAAATATAAATCTAACCAGTTATCTCTATTTTGGGTTTGCACTGAAAATAAACAAAGATGTTCAAGAGATTGGAAGAAAGCGCTTCCTTTTAGACGATTACACTCAGACAAAAAGTAATGGAACTGAAAGAAAGGCTTTTACTCTCTCTCGCTGCCTTTAATTTTGCTGAGTGACAGAGGATTTAAATGCAAAGTGGATCTAACACACACCCTGAAGTCAGCTGGCAGTATGCAAATGACCTGTCAGATTAAAATCTGAATGAAAGAGATAACAAGCTTATCTTCATAACAAAAGAGTCTTACGGGCAAACTATTTGACGCACTGTTGATGTTTGTTTTAACCCGTAGGCTTTGGACAGGGCAATAGATTGCAGTGGGGCTGCTGCACCCTGTCCTCACCCCCACCCATTTGCCGAGCTTGCGGGTTTGTGTTCGCACTTAGCAACAAAAAGCCAGGGGTACGGCACAATGCATGAAAAAGCCACGCAGCGAGGGCTGACAACCGCGGCTTTCAAAGGGGCTGAGGAGACTGCACACTAGCAATCCTAGGCAAGCCAGCCTATGGGTCATTTTTCTCTCTAGCAACCCCACAGCTGCACTGAGAATAAGCAAACACAGCGGCGGGGCAGAAAGGCGGCTGCGGTCGAGGCGTGCGATTTATTCATCCGGCACGTGCGGAGGGGCCGGGGCCGGATCAGCTGTATTTGTTTAATGAAAGGGGCAAAGAGAAAGGGGGTAAGCGAGCGAGTTGCGCCGGAGAGAGGCAGGCAAAAGGAAAGACCTGCGTCCTGCACGCCAGAAAAGAAAGCTGCAGGTGTCTGCGAGGCGGAGGCCACCGACCGCTCTGGAGCCACGAGGCCCACAATTAGCAAGGGCGGTGCGTTGTAAGGGTCGGGGCAGGGCTCTGCGCGTCGGGAGGCGCGGCCGCTCCGCCCCTGCAGAGGCGCACGTGGTGGCTTCTCCGGAGGGAAGGGAGCTCTGGGGAGGCCCCCGTGGCCAGCAGGCCCTCCCTTCCCTGTCCTTCTCTTCCCGCCCTGAGGCGCGGCTGAAGGCCGACGGCGGCGGTGGCTTTTCCCTTTCTTCTCACCCCACCTTCTCTGGGACGCGCGCGAGCACTCAGACCCCGATCCCTCCCCTCCCCTCCCCTCCCCGCGGCTTTGCCCCGTTCTGCACCCTCCACCTCTCTTCCGCTGATGGCGGGCTGGGGTCGGAGGCGCGTCCCCCTTAGCACGAAAGCAAAGCAGGGCCAGAAGTTTCTCCGCTCCTCCCCTTGAGACCGGTTCCGATTTCTCGGAAATAGGAAATAAAATATAATAGCCCTTGGATTCTTGGTATAATATTTTTAAATGACGCTTTTTGCACCAAGCCCTATCCTGTCCAGGACTGACCGACTGTAACTGAAAGGAAAACCAAGCCCCCCCTTCCCAGCTGCCCAAAGTTTTAAAAGGAAGGAATTGGCTTAGATTTGTTGAGAAGTTGATAACAAGGGTTTGGGGGTTTTGCTCTAATCCTTTTTTGTGCTTAATTTCAGTGTCATCTTTCTTTGAGGCAAATTCAGTGCAAGTAGGTTACTTACTGATTTGATTTTTCAATAGAAGTTCCTAGAATGAAGGAAAAAATGATGGTACCAAAGATACCAGGCAACCTAAAGAGAAGATTCTCTGCATGAGTAGACATTCTGACCTTTTCATTTACAGGTAGTCCTCAGTTAATGACCACTCGTTCAGTGACCATTCAAAGTTAAGACAGCACTGAATAAGTAGTAGTTATGACTGGTCCTCTTAAGTTCCAGCTGTCTCAGCATCCCCATGGTCACATGATTTTGATCTGGGCGCTTGGCAACCAGCTCGCACTTATGATGGTTGCAGTGTCCCATGGTCATGTAATCACCATAAGACTCCCTCACCCAGCAGCAGCTATCCCAAGCCCTGCTATGCTTGTGCCTCCCTAGCCACCCGTGCACTCCCTCGCTCCCTCTCCCACTTGGAAGCAGTCACTTGCCTGCCTGCCAGCCTCCTTGCAAGCCGCCTGGGACTTGCAAATTTATGCCAGCTTCCTCACTGATTTTGGTTGTTGGAAGCCATCAGGAAGTTGTGAGGTGGTGCTTGCTTAATGATGGCAATGGGGACTTCCAGGATTGTCACTGCTAAGTGATGCGGACACGTGATGTCGCACTTTATGACCGCACTGCTTAGCGATGGAAATTACGGTCCCAATTACTGCCATTAACCAAAGACTACCTGTATTTATTTTAATTAAAATAATCTTCACCTTATGCAACAGTTAAATCCTGGCCGTGTTCGCAGGACTTGCAAAAAAAGGCTGTTTAACAGGATCATCTGGGCAAGGGTTAATGTGCCAGTTCCATAATTAGAATGACACTTTTGTCTAACCCAGGGCTGGTTGGATTTAGACTCCCAAACTCCAACATTTTTCTGAGAATGAACTAACTCTCCACCTGTGTGCAAACTGCTTACCAGACGTATTAGCTGACTTTCCTCTAGAGCCTTGATGATAGCCTAGTTGAGGGGTTTCTAGTGTTTTCACACTGCAAAACCTGTTAGCTGAAAAAAAATTCCCAGAGCCCCTGATCAAGAAGCAAAGCTCCAGTGATAGAAAATTGGCTGCATTCAGGTAGACTGTTGTTTTGGTCTTAGGTTCTTGTGGAAGACCATAGGGTTCCACAGAACACAGTTTGAAAAAATCCAAGAAGACCCCTGAAAAAAGGAACCCCTCTAAAAATGCCTGTCTGTCTTCTCTAGTTTTTCCACACCCAGGCTGGTTACAGTCATCTCTGATTTGGTCCACAAAATAACAAGGTCCCAATATTGACTGTCTTGGCGCAAGTCAGTAGCTATAGAAGATAGCCTTTGTAAATCAAAACCCAGATATTCCATCAGTCACTTAAAGATCATGTCATGCAATGATTGAGGACACAGTTGTGGAATTGGAAGGAGCCCCTTTAGGTCATCAAATACACCCTTTGCTCAGTACTGGAATCCATTTCTGACTACTGTAAATCATTTCTGACGGTTAGCCTATGTCTGAAAATACCTAGTAAGGGAGAGCACACCATCTGGTCCCACTGTTGAACTGCTCTGACTGTTAGGAGGTTTCTGGAATCCGCTTTCCTATCACTGAAAAATTATTTACTTCATGTGCTGCACTCTAAGGTGATGGAGACAGATCTTGACTTTCTTCTGTGTGACATACCTTCAGGTACTTGAAAAGTGCTATCATTGTTCTAAAAAATGCCTTAGGGTTCTTTCCTTAAGACTGAACTTTACCAGTTCCTATCTTTCCTCACAGGATTTAGTTTTTACTCCCTTGATTATCCTTGTTGCCCTTTTCTAATGTAGGCTCAGTTTGTCTGGATCTTCTTCAAATGGGGTTCCCAAAATAAGACACAATACTGGTGCTGAGGGTGAATCTGGGCTACCTTTGTGATATGATCTATTTTTGCAACTCAGGTTCTATTGCTGTTTTTATTTGTGGGAGGTTACTTATATTGGGGACTGGACTGTGTACACATTTTGTATAAACAAATAGGTAGGTATGTTTTCTGACCAGTACAGAATAAAGTGGAATTATTACTTTCTTTAATTGGAAAATTAGCCATGCTGGCTAGGAATTCTGAGAGTTGTGGTCCCAACACACTTGGAGTTGCAACTTGAGCATATCTGGAAGGTACCAGACTGAAGAAGGGTGACATATATACTTAGGTTATCTAAATGCACATTTGCCTCCCAGTTTTCACTTTTACCCTCATATTATATATGATATAGATTATTGATTTTTTTATTATGTGCCATCAAGTAGGTATCGACTTTTACCAACCACATAGGTAGATTTCCTCCATATCTTCACTAAATTATTCCCATAAACCATTGGAAAATTGAAGCTTGCTCAAAGTCACACCATTAAATCATGGTTAGGATTAGGAGTTACATTTCTTAAAGGCAAGTTTAGCTGCACAGTACAAATTCCTTACTGTTCCAGATCAGTTATTGCCTTCTGATCCCCCAAACAAGTTAACAACACTGAAAGAACCATGCCTTTTAAAGTCTAATGCTGTTTATCAAATCTGAATAGCACTTAAGCCTTTCAGCATTCCTTCTATTTATTATTATGATTTCTTCAGCATACTTTACTTATAAGCCATCAAAGTGGTGCATACACTTGGGTGCACACACCGACACAAATCAAAATAACTGAAACACCGAAACTACCTTGATCAAGAGAATAGGGCCAGTCAAAAGAGACAACTTTGGAGAGCATCCTTTCCCATGCACCTAGTAGTGGGCCTTTGAAAGTGGGTAACCTCTTTAAAATTTAATATTTGAATATCTGGGTAGATAGTAAAGTAAGTAGTTCTTTGATAACCACACTTCAATCAATACCTAGAAATGAATAAAAAACAAAATAGGACTTTCAATATCAATGTACTGTAATATGATATCTATAATATGTATCTGTTAGGCGCATAGTTACTGTGTTTAGTTGAGGAATGCAAATTAGCCACCTCAAGATTTGAAGACATATGATTCAAGTTAAATTTGGTTTGAAATTTGGGATCAACAAGATTCTATGGGAATCCGTACATGATTCAACTAAGTTATAGATCTGGTTGTAGACTATGATGGAGAAGGATCAAAAAGACTGTAGCTACTTGATATTTTTGACAGAGTAGGATGACAGTAGCAGGGGTGATAGCCCTGAAAAGTTTCAGTCAGGTATATTCAAGGGTATTACCACAATATTTTTGAAAATACTTGCTATGCACCTCCTAAGACAAATGGGATGGTGAAGTAACACAGCACAGCAGCCTTCAGTGTGTTCAGCAAAGAGCCTGTAAAGAAGTTGTGCTAAACCAATTCAGATGTGTCTTATTTCAGTTTAAAAATGAAAGCTTTCAAAAAGTAAATCTTAACTAAAGATCAAAAAGTCCACTGATGTTTTCTTGCCTGGCAGGCTTGTTGGCATGGCTCATGGGCAAGGTTACCCTAGTTTAGAAATAATGTGTGCTGCTTGTGCATACAATACAGAATGATATAAAGAAATACTCTATCTATATGCAGTAGTTTAAGAGCAAGGACATTACGTCACAACCAATCTTGCAGTGAAGAAGACTCATTAAGTATAGGACAGACAAGTAGCTGAAAGAAAAAAGGATTTTAAAATTATTATTTGTGGGGAGAGAGTGGGCAAATGAAAGGAGAATTAAAAGTGATGAGGATCTACAGCCAGTTCTGGACAGAGAGACTAATAGGAACTAAAATATAGATTGGACAAACAGATTGAGAGTTACAAGAGAAAACAAACATTTTAAAAAGCAGTAGAATAAATCTTCCCCTCTCTTTCTACCCCCTTGCAAGTGAACCTGCCTAAATAAATTCTAACATAGGAGTAAGGCACAAACTATGCACCACTACTACAAGTGCTTTCGTAGCAGGGTTCGCAAAGGCGACCAAATTAATTGGTCCGCTATTCATTTTAGTATCAAGCAGCTAAGCATGCTGGTGACCTCCATCACAGCATTTCTCCATATATGGAAGGAAAATTGGACAGGTTAAGACTTTGTAAAACTCACAAAATTTCCAAATTACCTTCGGATCTCTCAGAAGCAATTTGAAGGATCCTGATTTGATTTCAACACTGTGAATCAATTTCATCAAAGTTCCTTCAAAATTAAGTCCCCCTTTCTAGTTTTGCTATTTTTTACATCAGTTGAAACTTTCAGGTGATCTTTAAATAAAACTCTGCGTAGATAATGGTTGCAATAACTGTGATCCACCCGCAGCATTGTTTGTTTATTGTAAAACAGTCCAACTTAATTGGACCAAAAATGATCATTATTGGGATGGAAAGACTGAATCCCTGCACCCAGATAGCTGCTGTGTGAAAATCTCTGAAGGAGCAATAATATTAGCTGAAGTGACATACTGACTGTTAAGAATAAGCAAAGGAACATGAACATTTTAAGTGACCAGAGTGATTTCAGGGAAAACAAATATCAGCTCAAAGGTGGAGAAGTACATTTAGCTTTAAATTCTTAAAAAATGAGGTACCTAATGCATTGCTGTGTGCATATTGGAAAGAGACAGAAAACATCACGTGGACTGAGTGATCCACCCCCAGCAAATACTTGAGAATTTCTGCCCCAAGGAAGGATGACCCACTCTAGGTGCCCAGTTGTTCTCCAGGGCAGCTCTTTGTAACCTCCTGGGATAAAAAGGAAAGCAGATGGGATTCCAGGAGTAAAACTCCATTGTAGGAGAAACGAGAAGAACCCCATGAAGAGCTGGAACGTACCCAGCAGGGAACAACAGGCGTTATCTGCACAAGGGCTCTGGCAGAGGCTCAGAGGAACAGATTGGGAACACTGGCATGTTGTGCTGCAGTGAGAGCCGAGTATCCATGCTGCCTTATTTACCGCTTGACTGAAACAAGAAAGAATTGAAATAAAGATACATGTATTGAAAGCTTATTTAAGTTGCAGTGTGGGGGAGGAAAGAAAAAGGAACAAGCAGGAGCAGCCTAGCAAAATCTTACGCAGTTGAGGAGGCTTCATCCGGAGCAGAATGGACAAGGCAAACTTGCTGTGCAGAGGATGACAATGATTATGATCAGTCTGGGGCAAGATTCCTTAAGATCCTTGTATTTCTACACTGAAGTATCCAGCACGTTTCCTGGTCAGTGAGTGAAACACAATTCCAATAACATTTCAGGAAACTACTGTACAAATAAAAATTCTGTTCCAGAACTATCTGGAACAAAAAATACAGACCCTAATAGCCCTGCCATGTTCTTTGAGATGTCTCGCTGCTTCAAGGGGAAAAATATCACTAGGGTTGAGATTTGCTATCTATTTCTTACTAACCTTATTCTTGTGACAATCATGTATCTCTGCTGTAGGTGCCCAATTAAAGTCTCATGCAGTCATGAACTCCACAGCATGATTTATAAACAATTCCTCTTTCTCATCCAAATCTATTTTATTGGGCCATGGTAAGCATCAAATGGTATCAGTCATATTTATGCCACTATGCTTTGTTGAAAACAAATGGGATTACGCAGATGATGATACGACCACAACTACTATAAGGAGAAGAGGAAGAGGAAGAATGAGAAATAATCACATATCTACTTTTGTATGTAGTAAAGCATTGGCTTGTGTCAGGATTGAACAGAGGGATGTGAACATATTTTTTTCATTGGCTGCTGAGATCCATCCTGACTGCAGATGTATAGAAGAGCTAATGTTGCTTCCTCATCTCTGCTTATACCAAGATATGCCATGCTTGTGAAATATGTTTCAAGATGATCTGAAAGGAATATATGCCTCCTAAAGACTCTATTTCCTGACATGGAACCAACATCTCCTGGTTAAAGTAGAATCTTTTCCCCAAAGCTGGAAATCCAGGTTGTTGAAACAAAGGAAACATTTGTTTAAGGAGTCTTCTATTTCTGTAGAAACAGATAAACTGACTAGTCTGGAATATTGTACTAGATTTGATTTGTTTGTTGTATAGTGCTAGAGTCTCATGATTGCATGTTTTTATTTCTCTGTGCAATTTAAGGATTTTTGTATAACTTCAGCCTTGTATATATACTGCAGGCATATCCATATATTCTTGATCAGTAATAATTTTAAATCTCTTCTAAGATTCTGCCAGAAGATGCTTATTTGTAGTAGACAGGTGCCATCTTGTGAACTGTCCAAAGAATTCTAATTTTCTTTTTTGTTTTTCTTGTTTAGCCTTGGCACATGCTGTATCCCATGATCTGAGCAGCTCTGTGTTCATCTTCTACAGCAGTGAATTTTGCATATTAATATATAATGTTAAAAGGGATTTTTACATTTTATCATTTCTTTTTAAATAAAGTTTGATTTTGTTAATCTCTCATGAAATTGGCAAAGGAAAGATTGAATCCTAGAGGGTAGACACATAGCCAGGAATTTCCACTATAGAAAGTATTTTACTGTTTGCATTTTGATCTTTTAATCACCAGAAAAACAGCACTGGATATGAGACCTCTACCTTTCTCACACACCATGGTGTGGGAGATGCCAGGTGGGTGCCCCGTGGGAGATAGGTGGTAAAAGCAGGAACTACAAAGCCACTATCCTAAAGGAGTGGAGGTGGGATAGAGTATGACTCTGTGTTTTATATCCAGAGCAGATCATAGGGCTGAGCAGTAGCCGCAGGATGCAATCTGGCCCAACCACACCACTGCCAGCCTACTTGCTCCATCTCCATAGCTGTGCTGCTCAAATAGCTGATTGGCACACCGACAGCAACAGCTCTCACTTCATACCCACTGCCGACCCTTCGAATAGCCTCCTCAGACAATGCACCCTATTATGCCTACACTTGGGACTTCTGAGAGAAGAGGTTTGAGCTTTTAGCTTTCTATCCTGTGCACTAAGCCATTCTGCCACAGAAAGCTTTTGATAGAAGATAAGCAGATGATTTCTCCTTGCCCCAGAGAATATTCGCCATAGTTCTTGGATCTGTTCTGATACCTGCTAGTATGAACGGCGGACCAAGTTTAACAAGGTCAGCAAATGACAGTTCCGTAAACTCCTGCAGTGAAAGGAGCCACCTTCCTTGCGGTACTTTACCTTTCAGTCAAGCATTATATCAATCCAAGCTTTTTTCTAACATTAGTCTCTCTTAGTACAGTAATAATAGGTTAAGCCTATTCTAACCGCAGATTCAAACCCAGATTTTAGCAATGATTTTATAGGAACGATACCCGTAAAATGGGAAAAGCAGATTGTAAAAGCCCTTCAGTGGTGTTCATTTCTCAACATGGCCCATCTCTTCTAACAAACAGAATGAAGTCAAAAAAGAACATCTGGTATTAGAGGATTACACCGTATTGGATTGCATTCCATTCCACCGAACAACTTTGGAACAAAGTTACTTTTTGTGTAACTTTAAGGTGATGCATTATTTCCATTTCAGCATTCTGCTGGAAAACTGGACAATAAATTGTAGGACTTTAGAAATTTTCTAATATACTAAAGAGAAAGATAAAGAGCTTTAGAGAGGAATAGATGTAGAACATCCCATGGCATTCCCAACTGACTGACAATTGACTAGCCATTTTGGTCCATTTTAAATAAGAAATAAATAAGGAAAAGTTGTTCATTTGGTATGAATGTCTCATTCCATATCATGAATACAAATGGATTTAACCTTGTCCCTTCAAAAAGGCTGTAGACAATCAAAATAATCTTTACAGAAGACTTTTAAATGAGCTTTTTAAAAAGCAGCTGCTTTTCTCTCTTTCCTTTCTCCAGTTCCTGATCACAGTCAGCATAGATGAGTAGAGGATGGCAGAGGCAAAATGCTGACCTAAGGTTCAAAGTGAAGTTGTGTGTAAGTGGGAGGAGAGAGGTTCTCTCAGTCTAGACTACACAACATGTATAGATAGATCGTGCCATTCTAAAACCAATGGACATATTGTGCTTGGATCCCTGTTTGGAAACTAACATTTTCCAAGATCTCATTTTAAGATCTCCTAAAAGTGGTTGTTGATAGAATGGATTATTATTATTTAAAAATAAATTATTTTTTTAAAAGAACTATTCATGGCCTCCAAACCTGTTTGGTTGGTGGATAACCATTACAGGTGATGAATCACTAATTGAAACTACTGTTATGTTTAATTATGTGTCCTGATTGTGGTTACACTAAGTAGGAGAGGTTGAAGTTAAAGGAATGGAATTCACATTCCAGCCATTCTCTGTGTTTTTGACTATCAAAATGCCTGAATTGAGAACCAGATGAAAGGAAGACATTGAATTAAGTGATAGCCACATCATTAGGACACTTCACCTAAGTCTGTACATGACGTCTCCCAGCAGTTTCTTGTAGGTGCTAAACAATATTTGGGGATGAAACAGAGTCTTTGTGGAATCACTTAGAATTAAGTATTGTGAAGTAAAGGATAATCTTACCAGCTTCATCTTCTGAAAAAAACAGTACCTCCCTACCCCCATTCCTTATAGGTAATTCTGAAGGCCTGTCACGGTTGATGAAACTGAATGCTGCCAAAAGAGTTTATAGATCAGTGTTTTTCAAACTTGGCAACTTTAAGATACGTGGACTTCAACTCCCAGAATTCCCCAGCCAGCATACTGGCTGGGGAATTCTGGGAGTTGAAGTCCACGCATCTTAAAGTTGCTAAGTTTGAAAAACACTGTTATAGATTATATATTTAAACATTATTCACATATTGCCAGATTTCCTGTGGATTTGGCAAGTCACTATAAAGAAAAAGTCGTTTTCTTGTCCTTCCTTTACGGCTAATTTAATTTCAAATAACCTCCAGGCTGCCTCTGACTAGTAACTAAGGATTGGCCAACTGACAGGGGAAAAGGAACTTTGTGCAATGAAAGAGCATTGTATTACTTTTCTCTTTTTGATTATTGATCAGCTGTAAAGGACAAAGATAGATATTTTGGGCATGAAAACTTATTTACTTAGGGAGCAACTATGACTCATTTAAGTTGGGTCGCAGTTCTGAATTACACTCAGTTCTGCATACTATTCCAGGCTCCTTTGTTTCCAGACAACAGCACCTGAAATCTAAAACCTTTACTCTGTAATGGCAGAGGTTTTAGTAAGCCGGCATATTGTCCAGAGATGCTATTTTATAATAGATGGAAGTATGTAGTTGCTTTCAATACATGCTGGTATTGTTTGACTTTGCTGGAATGTCTGTGACAGGCAGACAATGGGATGGAAGTCCCCGAACCTCGCTGCTGTTTTGTAGTCTGCAAACATTTCCCCACTCTGCTTCTGTAGTACTTCTTTCTGATGTTCAGACTGCCGTCTTCCTGCCTGCCATGTCTGTTCCGTCTCTCCTATGCTCCCCTGTCCCCCAGAACAATGCTGCATGTTTCATTTAACTACGTTTCCTCATTTGAATAATATTTGCTCTAGAAAGGCTGCTGACTTCACGTTGCCCAGATTTACAGTCCAAAATAAAAATGGCTCCCCTGGAATGCAGACAGGGCTGCTGTGGGATGTAGGCCCAGCAAAGGAAAAGGCTGCCCAGGGCAGAAGAGGCATGACGTGAGAAAGCAGCTTTCTTCTGCATGAAAAAAACTATGAAGTCTATTAGGGGAGAATGGTTTTAATTACTGACATCATTTCAAAGCAATCTTGCTGAAAAGTGACCATTTGTGGTCAGATCAGGCACGTGTTGGAATGGGGGGAAAGCATGTGTTTTGAGACTGCAGAGAAAAGTTTCCATTCCACTGCAAAACTGGCTTAATAACCATTGCAAACCAGCTCTGTTGTTTAAAGTTGAAATACTTCAGTCAGCTGCTAAACAATAAACCTGTTACTCTGAAAATATATAACTGGGTCAAAATGAATTTTGAAGCTTTACTTCTGACCTTCTTTGGTATTTGTAGATTGTTCGCACAGAATGAGTCTTAGAAAAATATGTCCTGACTTTCGTAGAGCTTTTTTCTTCCCCTCCCTTAGTTGATGCTGATGAACATTAACAACTTGATCAATAAAGGCATTACACATCCCACAATGATTTGAAACATGGTGTTATTTCCCCCATTTCTTTTTGTGCTTTTGGGGTTTCTGCTGAGAACATCAGAATTGTTCTCACAGTGTCCATGATTGAACTCGAAACTGTTAAAGCATAAATGTCATTTACTTAAGAGGCTATGTTCTTGGGCAGCAGACCCATATTTCCTATCAGCTGGCAAGGTGTCTACATTTATCCATGATTTGAAGCAGCTGAATCATAATACACAGAACTGCCTGCAGAGAGATAATGCAAAGTAGCTCTAGGGCACGATACAGAACTACTATAGCGCACCCAAACATGGTGGATGAAACTATTCACTTAATTCTAACGGTCTTCTGTTAGAAGGATTAATCAATCCAAATCGGACTTAAGAGCAAGGAAATAGAAAAAATCAGGAGCCTCATGATAGCAGGCTAAACAGTCATACAAGTCACTTGATCATAGTTTGCTCCAGGAGACTATGATCCATTATATTCCTACATCAATGATAATAATTACTTCTAAATTTGCATACTACTTCTAGATTTAATGAAATCTTTATCATCTTTATTTGAGGATGCGTATTCAATTAAAAAAGTGGTAGTGGGTGTGTCAGTTGCAGAGTTTATAACCAAGGGAAAAGAAAAGGTTATATGGGAACAAAATTTGGGAAAAGGCATAAGGTTTGCTACCTTAAATTTCTCACATTATAACACTAAACCCACATTTTCCATGGTGATCTGAAATTCTGCTTTAGCTTTAAAGTACTTATGGTGGTAACTTGGAATGCTTTCAGAGTCACCGTTTCCTCATATTGTACACATAGATGATCTCGAGACCTATTAATTGGCTTCCCTTTCCAATTTCACAATGTATGTTTTACTACATGAATTTATGAGTTATTCCAAAACAGTTGGAACAGCCAACCAGATCATCACTGGACTGAATAAAAAACAAGAAAACTCCTGAGCCAGAATGGAAAATCCATTTTATCCAGAATGGATTTAAAAAAATCTAACAGGATGAGTCCCATATTAGGAATGAAGTTCAGGTTTATCCAGAACTGCTTGCAAATTTTAGAGATGTGAAGAAAGGGAAGAAGTTCCCTTATAAAGAAACCCATCCATGTAATTATGCTCCTTTAACATGGATGAACAAAGAGAAAATAAGGCTACCTAGATTAGCTCAGAATTATTATTTTACCTGTCTGGATGAAGAGATAATTGTGATGATCAAGGAGGCAGTGCTGGGGTCAGCTGTTTGGCAGGCTGAATCTGGGTGCCCCTGTGCTCTCTTTGCCCACCTAAATAACAAGGAAATGGTGGCCAAAATGCAGTGGTGGGTTATACATTTCTACCTTCCATCAGTCACTTCTTGCACTTAAGCTGTAGTATATCTGAATAGGCTTCTATTTTGGCCTGACCCTGACTACTCTTTTCTAATCATGTGTGTTTTCTTTTTCTCTGTGTTGCATTTGCAATGAATGTGTATGTATGCATATGTGTGTATTTGTATTTCTATATGTGTCTGTGTGTCTGTGTGCTTGTGTGCATACAGTATATGTATTCTTCCATAGAAGTAGTTCTGAAGTTTTTTTCCTTGCTTGTTTTAAACTCCATTCTTCTCTCCCATATAATTGGAGCACTGGTTAGTTTCATAAGTACTGTATATCTCCAACTCTGTAAGCTAGAATCAGAGCCATGCAGATAAGGCTGTCATCAGAGATAACAGCAGTCAACAACCCACAGTGTCATTATCTCAGCAAAGGGAAAACGCAGGCAGCTTCCCTCAATATACAAAGTGCAGCAGTTATATATGTCTCCTTTACAATGATAGATGAGATGGGATAAAGGGGGAATCTAACAGAAAACCTTCAAAGCCTGTTTGATTACATCCTCTCTGTTCCAAATGGTGAATATTTTTTTTCCTTATGCACAGCAAGTAATGTGTTTCCATGTGTGTTAGAGAGGCAGAGACCAAAATGATTGCAATGGAAAAATTTCACTCCCGCGAACCTTTATTCAAATGGAATTTCTGCAGAGGAAATAATATAGCAGTTGTTGTCAAATATACTGAAGTGGAAGACAAACACATCTGACAGATCAGAGCTTTTTAATTTGAAAAAATAAATAGAATAAATGGGTATTTATTTGCAACAACTTGATCCCTCTCAAAACAAAATCTGAAGCTCTTGCTTATGTTCCAACTTAATCAGCCAAAATTTGTAAAGAGGAACTCTGGTGTGCAGCCTGCTAGGAGGTAAGAGTCTGCACACACTCGCCCATCAGAACTAACTTTCCTGCCCAGAGTGCTGCTCCCAAACCCTGTCCTTTGTCTCAGCACCAATACCATGAAACTTCCCCACAAAGGTAACATGGTCTAATTGCCCTTTAAGCATCTAGGCAAATTGCAAAACACCCATTTAGTTGAGTCCTAATGAGTGCCCTAATCAAAGAACACTGAATTCCAGAACAAAATGCATAATTGCTACCACCACCATTATTTTTATTATAAATGAGATACGCAATATAAACAGACGTTTGCTTTAAATCACAAATAAAAATGTTACCAGCCCGTGTTCCTTGATGCTCATTTCTGAAGTGACAAGAAAGACACAAAGGGGTGTTTAATTAAATCAAAGGGTATGGGAGAGAGAAATGGTCATGGTGCCTGCTATTATGTTACAGTTCACTAAAATGAAAACTTATTTTTAAACCTCTGGTATTAATTTGAGATTATTCAGATACTTAATTAAAAGTGCAGCATGTGTTAAATATTATTTCAACAAAGATTATCATCAAAACCCTATGTAATAAGATACTTCAGTGCTTAGAGCAATATTTTATGCAAATTTTCTGTGCCGCCAAATGAAGTTCCCTTCCTTTTTCCCCCTCTTTTTCTTTTTTGCTCTGCAATTTGCTGCAACAAAATGCTCCAGCCAGGAGAAAAAGTTTCTATAATGGCAAAAATATTTACAGATAACATAATGCAGGATATATCATCCTGACGGTAAACATTCCTTCCAGATCAGCTCCTTTGCTGATAATGCCTTCATCTAAATGAACAGAGAAACAATCCCACAGACCTGGAGTCTACAATTCTGGCTGCAATTAATTGGGTAACTTTGCACTCCCAGAGGTTGCATTAGTCAAGGAAGAGTTTGGCTAGACACTGTCATCTCGCTAAACAGATTCCAAATCTATATTAAGCAATACCGTTATTATGCCAATACAAAGAGCATGAAGCAGTGCGCCAGCTTTTGAGTTCCCAAGAACTCTTCACTAGGCAAGATGGAAAATGAAGCAGAAGGAAGGAAGAAGGGGAAAAGTAGTAGACGTTGGAGCCGTGGAGTCTGTGTTTGATCACCGTTTAAGGGTGAAACCTGGGAGGTGATTGCAGGCATTAAAAGCAGGCCCCCAAGTACCGTGATGATTTCAAATGGCCCCTAGCACTTTTCATAGAGCTGCTGGAATGAAAATGCAAACAAGTAATACTTGATACCAATGTGGAAAGTCTAAAATCCAGTTGCTATTCCCACCTGCCTCCACCCGTAGGCAAAACTCCCAGCTTCTTCAGTGGATGAGAAACAGAAGAGAAATACAACAGGGATTGTAAAATTGGCCCCATGATGTATAAGGAATTGGCCACATACGTGCCATGTTAGTGAGATAAAAGATAGTCAGCTGAATATTTTATTTGCAGAAGGTTGACCATACACGTCTCAACTTTAAAAAAATGCTTTTGTTCAAAAGATAGTTACGAGAAGAGGATTACAATCTGAGGCTTGTTACATTAAAATCAAAAGAGTTAATGCCTTGATAGGTACACTGCATTTTGAATCAGCACCAGGTTTTTTTGCTGTTCAGTCAACAGTTGGTCATTATGTGTATGTTAACGACATAAAGCCAACTAAAGCACAGGTAAAACAGTTATCACCAAGTTGTTGCCTGCTTCACCTGTGACCTTGGAGAAGATTAAAAACCTGTATGACTTCTGAAGATCTGGAATAGTTATTTCCAGCGCATGATCAAATATGACTACAAGTGCCAAAGAATACAAGCCTGATTTTTTTCCTTTCTGTTCAGGAGGCTGCCCTGTAGTTAGAAGACCCTCGCAAAATGATCCAGGGCAGAACCACCATTCATGAAAATAAAGTGAATAAATGGAGATATTTTCTCTGGTAAAACGCCTTGACTATAGACGGTTAATAATATTCAAGTAATGCAAAGGAGTAAAATGCAACCTTTGCCACAAAGCAGGACATGTATTTTTACCCAGAGGATCAAATTTGATACTTTCTGACCACCCTTGTTTATTTTGTGTATGAGAGGGAACTATACTGGTATAAACCTAGCTAAATAAATGGTTAGGGGCACTGAGCACGGGCTTTTCTACTCCCCTTGTTATTTATAAATAAGAGTATATTTGGGAAATAGATTTCAACCATTGATATATTTGCCAGTGGTGACTGAGTAACAATAAGAGGAGGAGGAGGAAGAGTAGTAATCAATTTAAATAATTTAGACAGAACTTTCATTAATACATATTTGGAATATCTTTAACTAATGGTAAATCTTATCTTATTAGAAACAAAAACATTCACTTTACCTTTCAGAACTGATACAAAGCTTTATAAATGTTAATTTGAATTCACATTTTATATTCTTTAACTAAACTTTTGAGAAGTATGCTTCCTGTTTGGATTGACGTGGGATAGCATTTCCCATTTTTGAAGAAAACAACTTTATTTTTGTGACTGACAGAGCAAGCTCAAATCCGGCTGGGGTGGAGGAGAGGCAATCAGAATTAACCCTGAAAATTGGTTGTAAATGCATCATTGCACATAGCAAGCAGTTGCTTCCATAAGAAAATCTATGATCATTTCCTAGGGAATCTAGCTTATAGGCCAATGTAGCAAAAGCTTAGGTTTGTTTGCAGCTGGATTATTTAACAGGAGCATAGACCAAAACAGAAATGCCCGCCGTGGGAAGAAACAGGATAGCACTGCCCTCTATTGGTCTTTGGGGAAAAAGCAGCTTCTTGGCAAGAAGTTTTTGGAGAAGGAAGGGGACTGACATGCTTAATCTCTACTGCCTGCTAATTAAAGACTTCTTGGAGCTATCAGTTGTCATGAAAGAATCAGTGATTCTTTTTATTATGTCAGTTTCATCCCCATGACAACTGAGTCCAGAGGACAATGAAAATATACAGCCTGATGAAGCTGTTAAACAAGTATGAAAATGCCTGTGTTTTTTGCCCTGCAGTCTAAACAATGTGATAATGGCAATAATAGCTCTATTCACAACACAGATCTCTCCCAGCCCAACTCTTGTAAACTTTCACTATCTTAACTGTTAAACAAAACTTGGACTTTATCAAGAACCCTTTGTGTTTTATCTTGCCACTTTATTTATGTGCTATGAAATGATCCAGATAAGTGATAGAGACGATCCAGGAAACAAGAGGCGAGGAAGAAAAATTGTGCAAAAGAATCTCAGAAGCAAGGCAAAAGATGCAGGGCTCACCAACGCCAAAAGAGAACAGGAAGGAAAAGAGAGATGGAAAGAATTCCAGCACAGAATTGCAACTGCAGAATAACTACAAATCTCTCGTCAGTGTGGTCTCAGTGCAAAGCGGGTTTTAATGCTGGATCTGCACTGGATTTCCCATTTTTCTCATGCAAAACGAATACACTCGTCTGCTCGTCTTCAGTGGCTGTTCAGTTCCATATGACTGTAAGCTGCAGCCTATTTTGGGTGGGGTGGGGTTGGTTTTTACTTGCCTTATTGGAATAGGAATTCGTTATTTACGAATTGGTCAAAGGCTCCTGGTTCTTTGGGTGCACCACTGCCCAATTTTTATGATTTTTAGAAGGTCAGGTTGGAAAAAAAACATTTTGCTGCTGCAGGTGAAAAACATGATCCCTTCTCCTCCAGATTTATGTATGGAAGCTAGCTGAACTGACACTGAATGTAGCCACAAGAAAGCACCTATCACACCTGAAGGCAGTAGGCAAGCTTAGGGAACGGGGCAGGCTATGTGGCACGTGGTTCTGTCTTCCAGCACCCCATCACTATTTCCTGTCCCCATTCACTGGTCATCTGAGGCAGCCATCTGTGGAATGATAGAGCCAGTCTTACGGCTTGCAGCAATGCCCCAACTCTATCCTGGTCTGGTGATGGTGTGCCTAAACTTTTTCCAGGGTGGCTTACACTTTAAAATCAGTATCTAAACCAGGGTTTCTCAACCTTGGCAGCTTGAAGATGTGTGGACTTAGCTGGCTGGGGAATTCTGGAAGTTGAAGTCCACACATCTTCAAGCTGCCAAGGTTGAGAAACACTGATCTAAACAGTAACATCTAAAACAGTAGCATAACATGAACCCTAATTGAAACAAATACAAACGGCTGTTGGGCTGAGAAAATGGTCATATACTGCAATGTGTGTATTTAGGCTATTTCCTGCTTTTAATGGATACTGCAGGATTGGGGCTTCTTGTGGTGATCAGACAAGAAGAGGACTAGTAAGATTGGAATAGTGCATCCAAGTCACATCCAGGCTGCACAATTGGTGGTGCTTCTGGCATGAAGTTTAGTAGGTAATGCCAATGGACAATGGAGGAATGGAGCAAGACAAAATCTTGCTTGAAGCAGTTTTGAAACTCAGAAAGAGAATATGGCTAAGGAAAGAGCACTCTAATTCATCTTGCAGATTCTCTGTCCATGGGTATTTGCAGTTTGTAGTTGTGACCAGCTTGGGCCTGATTGTTCAGGGCCAATCCTTACATACTCCAAATGATGCTGCCAACATATATGAGAGAGGTATCAGTCATTTCAGAAGAATTCCAAGGTTACAGAAGTAGAAAAAATGCAGAGAAAATGTAGGAAGGACAAGCCCTCACAAAAATAATCCAGTAAGGACTAAGATCATTCAATGGCCATGTTACTTTCTTTGTTTTTGTATTGAGAGGGAAAGTAAAAGAGAGAGGGAAGCAGAATGGAATGGAGTATCCTGGAAGAGGCCATGGCTGGAAACCTAGACAGGAAGATTCTGCACTGCAATATTTTCCTTTTTCTTGTAGGTTCCCCTTGAGCTGGGACATATGCAAAGGGAAGGAAAAGGGGATAACAATCCAAATTACCCCTCTTAATTACAACATCTATCTAGCAAAATAAAAATAGCAAAAATAGAATGATAAAACTGCCACAATGCCAGTGGGTTCTCTCATATGACCTCAAGGCTCCACAGCAGCTTCCCTCACTTAAACCAGTTGGATTTTGCATGACAGCTCTCAAAATTCTCAGTTAAAAATGAGTTGAACACATCCGAAGGCCACCATGTTAGAGAAGATTGCTATGCAGTAGAAAATGAAGCTTTTCCATGTACCAAGTATCTTATTCTTTCTCACCCTGACTTTAGAGGGTTGACCACTGTAGTATCCCCATATAATAAATGGAGGGGAGAGACCATCGAGCAGTTTTCCCCAACCTGGGCACCCTCCAAAAGCATGGACTAAACTCCAGAATTCCCTGCAGTGGCCATGCTAACTGGGGAATTGTGGGAGTAAAATCCATATATCTGGGGGGTGACTAGGTTGGGGAAGGCTATCCTAGAGAATTATTGCTTACCTAAGAGCTTCCAATAAATTTATGGATAATGCCACATATAAAATGAGGATTTGAAGTTCATATCCTTAGTGACTGCACTACATCAAAAGCAGTTTTCAGTAACCCAGTGGAGTAAACTACAGTATGTTTTATGTTAATTACAATATGTCAAGTCATTATTTGCATATTACAACTTTGAATGAACTCTTATTCTGGAATGATATGAAATATAATACATAAAGAAGAATCTAAGTTGCACCAACATAGCAATTAACAGACCACATTTATTATTATTATTGGTCATTTATTTTATTTTTATACTGCCCTTCCTCACACTAGAGCCCAGCTGGCAATCCAAGCCAACCTTCTATGCTTGGGCCCCTCCAAGACTGCAGCTCCTTGAATACCTAGGCATCTCAACATAGCTAATCTAAGCTGAGCTTGTTAGATCAACTTCATAATACTCTTGGTCTGGACAAGCATATTTAGCCCTGAAAAAGAAAATTGGTCATATTAACTAAATAAGGAGAAGTCAGGGGGTGAGAATCGGGGGAAGGACTATAAAAACAGTAACTGCAGAATCAGTATTTCAATCTCTCTGATCCTCATTACCTTTGGAAAACAGATAAAGTTAAGGAGACACAGTTCTTGGCTCTTTTGCCTCTGTGACCCCGTTATAAACCTTGATGGCTTGTCACAAGCACACACAAACCTCACAGTCCTGGACATCTGCAACTCTTTCACACATGCTGGTAATTCCACTTTCAGCTGTAATGCAGGGGCTGGGATGGACGGGGACCCTGAGTGACAAAGCAAAATGTGTTTCTAGTTTGGTCCTGCTATTTGAGATAGCTGCTTGAATTCACAACAAATAAATAAAAAGGTAGAATGTAATGGATCTGGTTTAATGAGATTTATCCCTGTAAATTAAAACTGTTTTAGTCAGCCCCAAAGACCTGATGTTTGTTTGCTCGTATGGCTCAAGGCATGGTGCTCATTAACACCTATTCACTCTGATCACGTGCGAAAGCCAAAAACCATCACACACTGTAAGGCAAATGTTGTCTGTCTGGGGCCAGTGGCTTTCTAGTCAAAAGATTGCACAACCACTTGGTCCATGTGCATCAACAAGGTATCATCTGAAAACCCTGCTGAGATTTCCTTTTCCAGAGCTCCTGTCTTGCTTGCTTTCTTCCCTTCTTGACCAACATATTTCTCTGAGATAACATGGATGATTCATTCCTTTCCCTGGCATCAGCGAAGCTTCAACCTGAGCTGGAGTCATGGTCAGTATTATGATTTTTAAAGGTGCTATTTAATAATAGCAACAGGCACCAGGTTCCTATTACTCTGCTGCCTACCTACTCCAAGGCTACTATGCCTGGTTTGGACATCACAGCAGCCAGATCAGTGGTAGATGGAGAAACTCCAAATTCTGATTCCAAAGTTTCTCAGATGGATCTCTGGCCATTAACTTTTAACACTGTAGCCTTACATAAAAGAAGATTTAGCACTTTTAATTGTATCTGCTTCAGGGGGCACAGAACAACTAAAGCTGACATTGCTGAACAGCATGTGTACAAATGTCTGCATGCTAATAGATAAAACCCAGGAACTGGAAAGTTTTTATTAGTATTGACTGGTTTGTTCAATTGGTACAATGAAATAGCCCACTTTTCTTCTATGCAACTCAAGTCTCTTTCTCTTGTTATTAGATATTTTTATTAGATACTTTTAGTAATGTTTATTCTTTTCCTTTTTCATTAATTTAATTTTGAAGCGATGTTAATAATGGTTAACCACCCTGAATGATGCATTTTATTAGAAGAGCAGGATATACATTTTTATATAAAAAAATAAAATAAATACTATGCTCTGTAAGCAGGCTCCCATCCAAGCACTGATCATATCGTGTACTCATGCTTAGCGTCAGCATAGTGGTTATACCTTTTTTAAAATAACTTCATTCGATTTTTAAGATAAAGAGATCAAAACTAACAGGAACTAATAATTAAGATAGAGAGTAGAAAAGAGAAAAAGGTAAAGAAAAAGAAAAATATGCAGAAAGAAAATGACTTGCGACTTTCTTTTACAACAAATATAAGTATAAATTTGCTTTAAGCTCTTACTCTAAGTTTGCAACATAACTTACATTCATATATTAATTTTGCCATCTCAGCCAGAATCATCAACTTCACCTTCCATTCTTCCACTGTAGGTAATATCAAATCCTTCCATCATTGTGCGTATAAAAGTCTTACTGCTGTTATCATATATAAAAACAAAATTGCATAGGTTTTCTCCAGCTGCTTATCCATCAGTCCCAAAAGAAATGTTATCTGGTTTCAATTGTATATTAGTCTTTAAGATCTTCTGAATTAATGTATAAATTTGTGTCCAAAAATTTTTAGCTTTCCTACATGTCCACCAAATATGATAAAAAGTCCCCTCTTGTCGTTCACATTTCCAACATACATTCGAAGTACCTTTATACATTTTAGACAATTTTTCTGGTGACAAATACCAATGGTACATCATTTTATAAAAATTCTCTTTAAGATTATATCGCAATGTAAATTTCAATCTTTTCATCCACATGTTCTCCCATTGTTCCATTTGTATATTATACCCAAAGTTTTTAGCCCATTTTATCATATATTCTTTCACTTGTTCATCTTCTGTTTCATCTTTCAAGGAGTTTATACATTTTAGCAATAACATGTTCATCATTTGTACTAATTCTATTTCAAATTCAGTTTTATCTCTTGAGTCTTTTTAAGCTCAGTATTATGTTGTATAAAATACCCTCAGATGAAAGCTTTACTTGTATCCCAAACCATTCTTAAATCAGTACCTTTATTTAAGTTCTCAAAAAATTCTATTAATTTCTTTTTTCTGTCTTTCACTATCAACTCTTTTTGTAATAGCATTTTGTTTAATCTCCATCTAAAAGAAGTAGATTTCCTTTTAAAATTCAAACTCACCAGGTTATTGTCAGAAAAAGCCTTTGGTAAAATCTCACCCTTAGAAATCTTAGTAGCCAAGTTTTTTGAGGTCCAAATCATATCTGTTCTTGAAAATGATCTATGCTTTTCTGAAAAACAAGGATATTCTCTAGAATTACCATTTTTTGTCTCCATATATCCACTAAAGCTAAATTGTCCATCAAATAAAAAAAGTCTTTGGTAAAATTTGGCAATAGTCCCAGAACTATGGTTTTGACTCTATGTAATTCAATTTCCACCCCAACAAATCTGCCATGTTCATCAGTCAATACAAGTTCTGGTTTTAATTGGGGGTTAACATATAAAACAAAGCATAGTGGTTATATCTTATGACATCGACCCATACCCTGTAGGGACTGAAGATATTTCCAGAGCAATCCCACCCTGATGGGACTGAGGATTTCTCCTTTTCTTAAGAATAACCTAAGAAGTATGTATCTGTGCATGTGAAACTGATGTTTTCTCTTTTCAAAAACTGGGTTATATCTCTTAATGTCTAATGATTGTCTTGGAGTCACCCTCTTTATTAAGAGGTTGAATACCTGAAATTCTCCAGGGCTGCCTTCTTTCATTATTATGAAGAGATAATATTCAGTGCTGTTTTATCCTTTTGTCAGAAAGATATTTTGTTCGCTGGGGCACATGGCAATCCTTACTTGAAATCTATTGTTGTTCACTATATGGGAGACTGCTTTGCTTTGCTTTGCTTAGTTTTTTGCTTTGCTTAGTAATTTCATGCTATTCACTGTTTCTAAAACATTATCTTTTATCATGACTTCCCACCCTAATAAACAGAACTTGGAAGTTCTGTAAGGGGAATGGAGGCCTGACAGCTTTGCATCCCTCCCTCAGTGGTCCAGGCCAACAACATTCTCTTTCTTCTCAATAGGAAGAATTGCATGCAAAGTGTCAGGCTGTGTGGGTTTCTTATTTCTTTTCATCCTTGCTCTTTTGTGCCAAGTGCGGAGGTGAAGGATTTGTGTTGTTCAGGAAATTGGGGCCAGACAATGAACTTAATTTTCTTGCTTTCAACTTTTGTACGTTGGCAGAAAAAGATGATTGTGATTCATTCTCAAACTGCTTTTGAAGGATTAAGGAATGAAAATGGGAGGGGGAATTGTCCAGGGTCTCCCCTCTCTGAGAGCAAGCAGTCTAAAAGCTTTGCTGGCGAGACTATACATTATCCGTCCTTCCTCATCATAACAGCAATATCAGCACCTGTATCTTCTTATAATTGCAAGTCTTATAGCTCAGCCATTTAAAAGTAGAAGCAGAAGACTACTTTTGCCATTCATCAAATCCCAAATAAAAATCCTTCTGGCAGCTTTGTGTGCCCAGGCCCTCATCATCAGCCACCCCCTTCCATGCTTCCCACTTGTTTTCAGGGATGCAATAAAGCCTTCTTGATGACTGAGCAGGAACCTCTAGGCAGTCACAGCTTGCAAGACTAGATACACAGTTTTAAAGGAGCCGCCATCAGGATTGTGCCTTCAGATCTGAAGGCAAAAAGGTGCTTTGGAGCAGATCTGCTCAAAACTCCTTTAACCAAGTGCCTGTTTCTCCATGGATGCACATCAGCCAGCATGAAAAGGGTTGGCTGCTCTAACGAGTTGCAGAGAGGTCCTGCCCCCGTACACTTCCTGGTGCCTTTGAATCCGACATGATACCCAGGCTTAGTGGCCATATATTGAATGGTAGCTTGCTTTCCCCTTTCTGTCTATTTTCTGTTCCATATGAGTCTACCAGATCATTGCTAAACTCCTAGGAAGAGAGGGGGGAAATATAAATACCCAAATGAAGGAATATTATAAATGGATATTGGAATATGTGCCGAGACAGTGGGTCAGCTCATGAGTGGATCCAGTCTCAAAGTCCTGCAACTGGACAAGTGCTAGAGAGAGTTGCAGACGCTTTCTACTCCATTCACTCTGCATGGAACTTGTTGTGAAATTAAGAATGTGTCTGACATTCCAGATAGCCGTACTTGCTCCAGGATTTTAGTATTTCCAAATGACTTGGCATGGTCTCCAGAACATAGGGTTTTTTAAAAATTATTATTTCTGAAAATTGTATGAATTGTATCACAGTTTTCTTTCCTCCACACACATACACAAAAGTACACATACACATTATCAAAAGATGTGTGGGCAGTGCTGAAACCCTGCAGAAAGCCAGTCTGCTGTGATTGCCCTTCACAATCGAATCACAATTCTTTTTGTATGTTGTTTTACCCTTGCATAGAAAACATACCTGTGGGCTTTAGTAAAACACTTCCATCCAGACTGCTCTTTCAAACGTTTCCCTAGTTTTCTACTTTCTATTCTACTTTTGCCTTTTTTTATAAATGCAACATGTGCACATCAGTAATGTGTCCATATGTGAAGAAAGTGGTGGTAGGGTGCCAGTAAATTGAACGAATGGAAAGGTATGCCAAAATACATATTCTCCAATTCTGGAATTAATTTTCGGGATTCCTAATCTCAAACAAAACTCAGGAGAAGTGGAGTGCAGGGCAGAATGAACTAGACGAATGGCCACTGAATGGAACTAGGAACACTCATCCTCCTGTGTCATGTGTGGACAATCCGGGGCTTCAGGCAGCCCTAATTTTATGCAGCCTTTGGACTAATTTTAAGACTTCTGCAAGAGATTAAGTCAGACCTTTGGGAACAATCATTGCTCCTCCATCACCCTAGTGGAGGTGTTGGGGGGGGGGAATTGAGAGAGAGAAGAGGGTGGTAGAGAGAGATAAGAATGGCTGGCATTACCCACAGCGGGCACTCGCAACTCCCATCCCCAACATGCCCACACCTCTGGCACATGATCAACCAAAAATAACAGTGCCGATTCCAAATGCATGGGCCCAAGGGGCAATCTAGTGGCAACAGAAAAGCAGTGAGAGAAGTTTGGGACTGCTGTCTGTGCTAAGGCTTACATCTTATGCTGCATCCATGGACCAAGCGTCCTGCATTCCTTGCCATAAGTAGCCACATATATGGACTTGTACTTCCTACAGAAATGTTTTCTGTGCCAATTTCTCTGCAGCAAACCTGCAGCCCCTCTCTTTATATTTTTGTCTCAAAAGTGCCTGGAATTTGGTATTGCCACGTGGTGGTTCCTTTCTAAATTGGCCTCTTGTTGAATTGCTGAGGTAAGCGGGAAATACCATGTGCTCACTTAAAACCTTTTATTTCTCTTGTAACATGGACATCCTGAAGAGGAGATTAACTGGGAGAGAAAGAAGCAAATGGCATTACTGATGACCTAATCCTTTGTCTGAGAGAACGAAAGAGGAAATAAAGGCTCTTGTGATCTCAGTGGAGGAACATGCCTTGTAAACTCATTTTTGGTTTGAAACAGAAACAAGAATGTGTGTAGCAGGTACAGAGACATCACTGAAGCAGGGAGAATCTTAGGAAACCTAACGGGTCTCCCGCCCCCGCCCCCCCCCCCCCATTTCAGCTTAATGGCTTGTATCATCATCAAGAGTCAGTCCCACTTGCTGGCACCTCACTAACTTGTCTTCAATACAAAACAAATAATCCTGATGAGAAAAACAGTGAACCAGGTGAGCTTTTCTTTATATTTACTAAGAATGTTACATGAAGTAAAAGACAAATCTAAAGAAGAAAGAAGAAAAAGGTGCAAGAAAAAGAAAGAAACTTCCCCTCACACCATTCATTAGCACATGTAATGGGTCTGCAGATTTAGGGCTGGAGGTAGACAGAAGAAAGGCACTCTTGCCTTCGTGCAGCTTTGCGCAAAGCATCAAATGCATGTAAAACCTATTGGAATAGAGGTGGCAGGGTGGTGGAGGGAAACATGCATCATACCATGCCACTCAGTAGGCCTGACGTAGAGTGTGTATATAGTGAAATCCCTATAGAGCAGTGTTTCTCAACCTTAGCAACTTTAAGACATGTGGACTTCAACTCCCAGAATTCCTCAGCCAGCCACGTCTTAAAGTTGCTAAGGTTGAGAAACATTGCTATAGAGCAATTCTAGTGCCTCTCCAACACTGAAAGACTGGCCTTGTTCTGGTGGCTGTCACTAGAAAAGGACAACCATTGTTCTGTCCAGACCAGATGCAAAGAGCATCTTCCTTCCTCTTTCCTTCTTCCCAGCCTTTGTAGGCTAATGTATTAAAACATTTACTCAGATGTGCTGTATACTTCCGAGCAATACAGTCCTGAGAAGGCTCCACAGGTGAGAGATTCTCAATCTGTTCCCCAACCTTGGTGTCTTCCAGTGGCCAGACACCAGGGAGATGATGTTCTGAATGCCTGTTGCATAGTTCCAACTCAACATGCACAAACTCCCAGTCTCTTGTGTCTGAGGTAAATCAGTTGCAGCCTGGGCAGACTCACCTGCAGCCCATGGCCCTCATGTCCACATTTTCTACCTGTCAGAATCCTCCTGACCTTGAAAGCTGAAAAATGATTGGACGGTTTTCCTCCATTTTGAGCTGAAACAGATTAAAAAGTGTATCATGAGCCCAAAATAATTCACATCACAGTTTTTCACAAAGCACCTTTCACAACCCCTCACTTCACCCACATGTGTGATGTAGCCCCCCACAAAATGCTGAAGTGCAGCCTGTGATCAATAAACAGTTGCCCACCCTGTTTTATCTGAAACATCATACCCACATCTCAGCCATCATTATTCCAGAAACTAGCGAGCATACAGTACACAGTCACCACAATTGGTTGAAGTGCTGCCCCATAACAAAATCAAGCACTCCCGTATGAAAACTGGGTCAACGTTGTGCCATGAAAATGGGCAAAATGCCCATTAATAGGTTGGGTGCCCTCCTTCTGCTTTGCTAATACTGCTTGAAAGCACAGGGAAAGATTGATCTGGGCATCTTGCCAATGGGAGAGGATTGGTTAAGGGGCATCATCTTTTACCCATGAAGCCAGCTGGTAGCAGGGAAAGAAAACTGTATATCTACCTACCTCTAACGCCAAAGCCTTAGAGGTGTTGTGCAAGAGCAAACGAATCTGTTTTAGCCTCAAAGGGATCACAGACTGCAATTATATAATTCTTGTCAACTGATGTTAAAGATAGGCTGGAAAGAATGTATGCAGAGGCCCTGCAATAAAATGAGCTCCTTTACTCCTTTCAAATGTTTGTAAGTCTTGGAGGTTATCCAAAGGTCAAACACAGGAAAAGTCTTGGCAAACAGAAAACATAATCAAGAGCTTGCTGTTTTGGGGTGGGTTTTTTTTTTTTTAATACTGGTGCTCTCTGTAATAAAATAAAATCATTTGTAAGGGGGGCAGCGCTGTCTCCTCAGATGTAGAGCCAGAGGGGCTGTACTTTAATCAAATGCTGCTGTTCTGCCTTCCTCCCTGGCCTCCTCTTCCCCACCATGCTTGTCACTTAAAATAGGCAGGACCCATTTTCCCTGTGTCAGGGTAGGATATTAAAAGTGTCAGGAAAAAGATTTACTTAAACAGAGTTGGGCAAATATTTCCATAAAGATGACTGTGGAATTATGTCCTTGAGCTCACTGAAGTAACAGACACAGATAGACAAATACAGGTAGTCCCCGAGTTAAGAACGCCTGGTTTACGGACGACTCATAGTTAAGAACGGAGCCTATTGTAGCAAAATATGAGTTAAATGCACAATGATTCGAGTTAAATACACAATGGTTTGAGTTCATTACACAATACTGCTTGTACAGTGTTATATAATAATACTGCTCTGGCTTACATACAAATTCGACTTAAGGACAGACCTTGGGAATGGAATTTGTTCTTAAACTGGGGACTACCTGTACACAGATTTTCATTGCTAGCTCCCAAATCTAAGAAGAAAAATGGAGCAAATGGCAATGCTTTGGATGTATGGATTTACAGCGCAAGACTGTGTAAGTTTATGGGCATAGGCTTTAGTTCTGTAGACCTGAGGGGTTCACGGGCATTTTAGCCTATCGGTGCAACAAGCTCTTGCAAGCGACAAAATGTTGGCATTCCCCAAAGTCGGCTGTCCCCCCTGAGAGCTTTTAGGATGGGTCTTCCAAGCAGTGATGCTTCTATTACATGCGCAGCTGAGTGCTGTATGTTTCAAAATTGCAATACTGCCATTTTACTTCTGGGACAGGATTAGTGGAAGGTATAAACGGTATAAACAAGGCTTTTGCTTTTCAAAATCAGCTTTTAAAGAGACCAGATAGACTAGGTTGGGTTCCCCAAGAGCTTATCCACACTGCACAGTTTGCAGGCAGCTGTTTCTGGAGGGCAGAAGTGGATTCTGCTGACCTCTGTTGACCACACGCACCATCAAAGGGACCATGGGTTGCAGTTTTCTGCTCCACTTCTGAAGTACAGTTTTTCATGTTGTGTCACCTTGAGGCCTCTGTCCGTTCTAGAGAGCAGGCTTCCTCAGCTGTTTCACAGAGGCAGGCACACTCCTTCAGACTGAAGTGGTGCTTAACCTGTTCTCTAATACCTTTTAAAGCTGCCTTTTACCACAAGTGCTGAAATAGCATAATGGCTAAAATTATTATCTTTCAAACAGAAGTTAGCTGGTTTGAAACCATGCTGAAATGCTCTTCATTCCCTGAGCTTCCTACTTATGCTTATGCTTAAAACAAAACAAAACAGTGTTTTAATTTTTTACCATTTTTTCAGTCAACTAAGGTAGAAGAATTTTAGCCTCTGGGAGTGAAGTCCTTTTGCTCAACTGTCACTTTCATATAAGGCAGAAGCACATTATTATACGTAGTCATTTTTACTTCTTTCAATAAAATAAATTCCTTACACATACTACTTCTACCTTTCTTCCACCATTTCCACATCATAACATTTCCCACCTATTTCCCCAACGTTAATCACCATTCTACCAAGGTCACTTGCTCAACTTTTTCAGCATATTTGTATAACTTCCAATCATTCTTTCCATTTTTCCCTGTCAAACACAACTACCTTAGACATTGATGCATTAATTTTCGGATTCATCCTCCATCATAAGGCCTAACATTTGCTGCAAATAATTCAAGTTGTCAGTCAACAACATGGCATAGTTTACAAAAGTATGTATACATTCACATCCAACTAACACACCACTAATGTCAGTGAATGTATTTTTTATACATTTACCCATAAATACATCAAACAAACATCATCTATCTTTGCTGAACTCCCTGTATAACCAACTATTCACTAAGTATTCCATTTATTCTTATAGTGCAGACACTTTGCTTTCATTCTACTCTTAATAGCATTCAGGAACCAACCTCAATAAACATTTCATGCCTATGCAACTTCATCATATGCTTTAAATCAACAAGCATGCAATAAACTTCCTTTCTCACATTTGTACATTTCTCAGTGATTTGCTGAAGTGCAAAAAAACTGGCCTGCACTTCCCTCCTAGTATAAAGTCACACTGTACTTTCCAAATTTTGCTTGCTTTTAGCATCATCTCTCATGCGACTTCAATCAGAATCCTAGCAAACTCTTTCCCCTGTAAAACAAAACCACCCCTCTGCAGCGTCTGCATTTGCTCCTGCTGTATCTCCCTTTATACAGGGGAACAACGACAGTATTCTTCCAGTCATCAGACACAAATGCAGCTTTCAGTCTCATATTAAACAAGTTGCACAGATACTCCATATGCAAACCATTTTAATTCTATTAGCCCTGCTTGAGGCTTCTTGTTCAGGTCTCTTCACCCACTTCCAAAACAAATGTTTATTTCCATCAAAATCAGTCTGCACTTTCTCTGCCTATTTTAAGCTTAACTGTTCTTTGTTTCTTTATGTTTTTGCAACTGTCTTTTTCTCTATTTACAGATTATAGTATATCTTTCATCCTTGATTTTTATGGCAATCATTTTCTTAAATGCATTTTCTCATCCACAGCCTTTTTTACTTCATCATTCCACTATCCATCATTTTCCATGCTTCCCAATAGCATAACTCTACACACTTCTATGGCACTTTGTAATGTAATTCTTTACTCTTCCACATCTTCTCTCCATATATTCACTCTCTCTCAGCCTTTTCATACAGGACTCATTCTTCCTCTTCATGCTTTCATTCTACTTTCTCTCATGTTTCTTCCATTTCTTCCTTTTCTTTCACTTCCATTTTTCCCCAAGATCTAATCTTGGCACTACCAAGCTGTCCCAGATTTAGAATTTCTCATTACCTTTATACCCTTCACTGATTTTCCCAGTTGTTCATCATGAAAAATCAAATCAATCATGTTTTTATATTTATCCTCATTCTTTTGTCATGTCTACATATTAATAGACATGTGCTTAAACCATATACCTAGAGTAAACCAACTTTTCAAAGAACTACTCACCAGTCACCATTCTCATTCATTCTTTGGTCTATGAATGGTCCAATCACTTTCTCTGAACTCATTCTTTCTCCTTTCCTCTTCCATTCATGTCACCCAACAACAACTTTTCCCTGGGATCATATTCATTCAAAATGTTGCATAATTTCCCCCCAAAGTCATCCTCCTTCTCCCATTACCACCGTTAACTGGGGGTAACAGGCAGCTCTTACCACCCCATGGATTCCTAATTTCATAGGTATAAGATAGATGATACCAATTCATACTTTCTGATTTTATTTTAACTGTTTCATTCATGATGAAGTGCTCCTTATAATTGATTCACTCTTTCTATAATTGATTCCTCTCGCATTCCAAGTGCCATCAAATATAATTTGAACTTGTGTAGGTTGTAGAGAGTGTATAGGTTGCAGTACACTGGAAGTTACCAAAAACACATGGCTTTTTTTCATTGTTTATTTCATTGACTTGTAGAGTTGGAACAGTCAGTTTATGCCCTCCGATGCAACCCTAGGCTCAGTGACAGAATCCGCATTAAAGCATCCTGGACAGTGGCTGAGTAGTCTCAGCTTGAGTGCATCTAATGCAGAGGAGCTTGCCACTTCCCTGAGTAATGAGTTCCACTGACAACCTGCTATTACAGTTAGGAATTCTATTTCCATCAATTAGAATCTGCCTTCTCGTAGATGCATTATTCAGTATCCTGTGCTCTGGAACAAGAGAGGACATATTTTGATCTCCTTCTCCATGCCATCCCTTTGGCTGTTTAAAGAGTCCTATCATGCAAACCCTGATTCTTCTCTTTTCAAACCTCAATATTCCCAGTTCTTTCAGTCTCTCTTCATTGGGCCTAGCTTCTAGTCCCTCGGTCATCTTCACTGTCCTTCTCTGAACCTGTATCAGTTTGTCTGAATCCTTCTTGAAGTGTGATACCCTGAACAGTTCATGATACTCAAGATGGAATCTGACCAGTTTAAAGTGGAATTATTTGCTTGATTTGAAATGATATTTCTAAATAGGTAGTCCTTGCTTAACAATGGTGATTGGGATCAGAATTTTTGTCACTAAGCGATGTGCTTGTAAAGTGCAAATCTCATGACCACATCGCTTAGCAATGGCAATCCCTGCAGTCCCCATTGCCATCATTAAGCAAGGTTTGTGGGTCATTAAGTGACAACCTCCTCAAAACTTCCTGCTGGCTTTCAGCAACCAAAGACTGGGGAAACTGGCAGGAAGTTGCAAGTCCCAGGCAGGTTGGCAGGCAGGTAAGTGGCTGCTGCTGGGTAGGGAGGGTACGCAAGGGCATGTGAGTGGCCAGTGAGGTGCAGTGCAAATGCAGAGGGGCTGGGAGAGAGTGCATGGGTGCGAGAGACTTGTCCAAGCAACTTGCAAACTTCCCTACCAGCTTTCCCATTAACTTTGCTTGTGGGAAGCTGGCAGGGAAGGTCGCAAATAGCAATCACGTGATCATGGGACACTGCAACTGTTGTAAGTGTGAGCCGGTTGCCAAGTGCCCAGATCACTGCAGTGGTGCTGAGACAGCCATAACTTTGAGGACCAGTTGTAACTACCACTCGTTCAGCACTTTATAACTTGAAACAGTCACTGAACAAGTGGTCATTAACCAAGGACTACCTGTAGATGCAACTAAAATTGCATTGATTGCTTTTGCACTACATCACATTGCTGACTCATATTCAGATTGTAATCAGCTACTGTTCCAAGATCTTTTTCATAAGTACTAATATGAGGCCAGGTATCACACATACTATAGGTAGTCCTTGCTTACTGACCACTCATTCAGCAACTGTTTGAAGTTGCAACAGCTCTGAATGAATGATACTTACAACTGGTCTTTGAAGTTCCAGCCATTGCAGCACCCCTGCAGTCATATGATCACAATTTGGGTGCTTGGCAACCAGCTTGCAGTTATAATGGCCTCCCTGCACTCACATGCACCCTGCACACTCCTTTCCAGGCCTTCCTACACTCTCATGCACCCCACACCCTCCTTCCCTGGCCTCCTTGTGCTCATGCTGCTCATGCCACACTGCAGTACCCCCCTCCCCCGAATTGCACGCGGCCTGCAGTGGGCCTCCCCTAGCCTCCCCTACACCCCTGCCACACCCCTGCGCTCCTTATCTGGGACTCCTGCTGCTTCTTGCTTAATGACCTGCGCATCTTGGGTTACACTGACAACTGGGACTGCCTGGATTGCCGTTGCTAAGTGATGCAGTCATGTGACATTGCACTTTACAACTGCATTGCTTAGTGACAGCAATCCTGGTCCCAATTGCTGTCATAACTTGAGGACTATATGTTTATGTATTTGATTTTTTTCCAAGTAAATAATGCTACATTCATCTCTGTTTTCATGCACTTTTCTATCCAATCAAGAACATTTTTATCCTTGCTTCTGTCTCCTATGTATTTGCTATCCCACCCAACTTTGTGTCACTTACAGATATATTTACCATTGCTTCTACCTAATACAAGACATTAATGAAGTGTTGAATAATGCAGGGCCTAGGACTGGACTTTGTAGTCTCCAACTTGATACTCTATTTAGATGAGGAACCATTAATGATCACTCTTCTAAATATGGCATTCTCATTTTAAAAAATAGGAATAACATTTGCCATTTTCTAGTCACTGAGCATTTCACCCATTCTCCAAGATACTACATAAAGATTTAGCCAGACCTGTAATAATTTATGATCCAATTCATCTGTATATACAGATTTAATATAATTCAAGATAAGTAGTTATTGTCTGACCATGTTTCTATCATTCTCAAATTTTAACCCTTCATCCTTCTGTTCACTATTGCCTGGTCAAACATACACTCTTGAGTTGGAGAAAACTGAACAATATAGGAGTTACCGTGGGTAGCCTTGCCTTTTCTTTGTTATCTGTTAGGATTTTTCATTCTTCATTAAGCGACTGGTATTCTGATTCCTTTCTCCACCTTTGATCTGAACGTATTGTATCTACGGACTTGTTTTTGTTGTTCTTAGCATCCTTCACCAACTTCAGCTAATTCTGAGCTTTGGTTGAAATGCCATCTCTCCAATTCCTGGCCATTTCTGTGGACTCCTCTTTAACTTTCTGCCTCACATACGTGTCTTTGTGTTTTGGATTTTCACTATTTTTTGTACAGTAACTTTTTTAGGAACTCCTACCACTTTGAGTTTCCTTACACATTAATTTTTCCTGCCAAGGAATCCTACTTGTCATTTCATTCAGTTTATTGAAATCTAGTTTTTGAAGTCCAAGCAGCACTGGACTATACTCACTTTGTGTTGAAAATAATAATAATAAAAAAAAATCTGGTATTTATGTTCCTGCTAAGCGGAAATTGAATTTTGGAAAACTAGCGTCAGTATCTATGTTCCTACTGAGCAGTGACTGAATTTTGGTGGCTTACACATAAAAGTCTATCAATATGATCAGTAGAGGAAGACATTAATAGTTCAGCAGATTTGGAAATAATGATGATGATGATGATGATGATGATAATAATAATAATAATAATAATAATAATAATAATAATAATAATAATAATAAAAAAAATGAAGACCAGAAAAATAATGACAATGAATCACGCCCTCCATCCACACAGCGATGTTGACAGACTCTACTTACCGAGGAGCATAGGTGGGCATGGAATGTTGCAAGTACACCAGAGAGTTGAAGAAGAAAAAAGGGCATTAGAAGAATATCTGAAGGACAGTGAAGAAGATGCACTGAAGCTAGTACACCATGAAGGCTTACTGAATATCAACGAGACCAAACTGGCTTACAAGAAAGACCAAATGAAGAATAGAAAAGAGACATGGCAAGGCAAAGTATTACATGGACAGTATGTAAAAAAACTAGCAGGCAAAGCAAATAACAACAAGACCTGGCAATGGTTAAGAGTAGGAAAGTTGAAAAAAGAATAAGAGGGGCTAATTCGGGCTGCACAAGTTCAAGCCTTAAGAACAAATGCATACAAAGCCAGAATTGAGAGGACAGCAACAGACAGCAAATGCTGCCTCTGCAAAGAACTTGAAGAAACAGTGGACCACCTAGATTTTAGAATTCAGACAGACAAGCACCTACCACACAACACCCCAGACCTAACAACTATTGACAAGAAAGACAAAAAAGTCTGGATAGCAGATATTGCAATACCTGGAGACAGCAGAATAGAAGAGAAAGAACTAAGAAAATCACAAAACACGAAGAACTGCAAATGGAAATAGAATGAATGTGGCAAAAGAAAGCAAAGATAGTACCAATAGTAATAGGTGCCTTGGGTGCAATCCCAAAACTTCTGGAGCACCACTTGAATACCATCGGCTTTGACAAAATCACCATCAGTCAACTGCAAAAGACAGCTTTACTTGGAACAGCTTATATCCTGCAACAATACTTTAACATCATCAAACAACAACATCTGCCTATCCCAGGTCCTTGGAAAGGACTCAATAGGTAGATAAAAATGCCAAACCCAGTCTAAACATCTGGCTGACTGTGTGACCAACCATAATAATAAATTAAATTTATATGCCACCCGACTCCGAACGAAACAGATGTCCTCCATCACTGTGGACCAAATATTTCTATATTTTTCTTAACATTATCTTACATTTCTTTTGTGGCACTAGATATGTCTAACTGATATTGAACTCCCACATCGCTGCATATACAAAATTATGATCAAGCAATCATATTCATGGTTACTTCCTCAAAAAAAAAAAAAAAAAAAAAACCAAAGATCCCCTAATTAGTAGCCAGAAGCTACTATCCATCTTTGATAAATACCTTCATCCTATAACTGGTCCAGTGAATAAAGTTAAAGGCTATCCCTTTTAGGAAAAAGTAGTTTTATCAGCAAGCCCTGTATTGTGCTTTCTATAAAAATACAATTTTAAAAATGCAGTGTTTTATTAATTGAAATCTCTGCCATGTATAAATATAAAAATATATAAATATAGTTTGGTGGAACTGAGCAGCTCTTTCATATCTCCCCGAAGTGATATTCTTGGGACAGTCCTATCCTTGTCACTTAAATACTTCTGTGAACACTTCTGTGTTCATACTTTATGAAATAATCTTTGGATACTTGTACAGCAAATCATAATATGTTTCTTAATATGCTCTTAGAGTCATGGTGGCAGCAGGCATCACTTGTCACCATACATCGTCCAGCATGGAGGAAAGAGGAAGTACTCTACATTTTCACAACTTTACTAAAAAACTGATTCACTGATGCTTCCCCTCTGGCTTGCTTCAACAGGAAGACCTTTACTTGAAAGGCTAAAGTTGATGGGAATCCATGAAAGAAGCATAAGCCAGAGGTGTTTTATTAAGCTGGGGCTTTGGGTATTAGGCCATATGAAGATCAACATTCAAGGAAATGTGAAACTTGCCAAACCCAACCTTACTAAAACTATGACACTTCTCATCCAACCAAACTGGCAATCCTTGTTCATTTTGGCCTTAAAATTGAAGTCTGAAAAGTATACGCTTATTTTTTGGCTTCTGCTTTCTTAATCAAGACATTGAACTTCCAAACAGTAGATGGATCCAGTCTTTCTATGATAAGTGGCGTTCAGTGACAGGCAGCAACTGAACTAATCTTGAGAAATCACAGAAGTTTTTTCTGACTAGCATCATCCAGATGTGTTGGACTAGAATTTTAAGCAAGTATAGCCAGTGGTGTTCCAAGAACTATAGTTCAACACATCTGAAGGACACCAAATGATGGAAAGCAGGATTAGAATATGCATTAGAGATTGTAGCCAAACAATTTGTACTTTGATTTTATCTTCTATCAAATTTCTTTATATACAAAGGTATACAAATTGCATTTTATTTCTTTCTGTTGCTTGTTTTCTGCTTCTCTTCCAAGGAACAAAAGGCAGCACATATAACTTTCTTCCTGCCTTTCAACTTCATAACAACCCTATGTGGTAGGTTAGCCTGAGAGGCCCAAGGTTTCTCAAAAAGCTTCACATCTGAACAGCAATTTGAACCTGGTCTCCTAGTATGAAGCTGTCACAATAGCTGTCATTTATTTGCATACACTTCTGAACTCTTCCCCAGCTAACTAAAGGGCACATTTACAAAATCTTTCTAGTATGTGAAAATATGGCCTGAATCAGTCTATTGTAGGAGAATGCATATTCAGAAAACCATATGGTGGAACGTGTGAAAGAGCGTTTGATATTGCTCTAAAGGTGAGGCTATATTTGTGAATGAGCCAATAGTCTTCATGGCACAGTGCACTCCAGAGGCGTACCCTCACCATCATCACAAATGTGTGCTTCATCTTCTGGGTTACTCTTGGAATGCTTTCCCTGAATTTCTGAAATGTAGGAAAGGGTGCTATGTTTAAACAACTAATTCAGGATGCAGTACTTATTTGAAGAATGCTGCTCAAGGAAGACCCCATTTCCAGCTGTGATTAGCACATTGTGTCACGAGATCACTCTGTTGGACACTTGCAGGCTATGTGCCTGCTATTTGTGTGCCTTCTTCAATTCTTTTAAGACTCGGCTTATTCACTTTTCTGCAAGTGGTGCATGGCATGTTCCCTTGGCTTCAAACTTCTGCCATCCAAATGAAAAATTGGCAACATATTAGATTCTAGTTAGCTATAAACTAGCTAGTTCTTAGATTCAGATGTTGTCATTGCTGCTTCCATCTCTACCTAAACTGTTAGCCAGGAAAGGGAAGTTCTCCAGAAGAAAAAGGATGGTTGATCATCAGCTAAATTGCTTCCTTCTGTCACATCCAAAGAGACTGTTTTGAACTATGGTTCCCATCCAGCCATGCTGAGAAACAAACAAACAAAACAACAAAACAACAACAACAAAAATGAAAGAATGAGACTGGGATGCTGTATTCTATGCTTGTCATTCAAGGTACCATATAGATAATGCTGAATGGTGGCAGATCCTACATCAGCACTGAAATGCTAGCTTGAGTGTTGAATGGGTCTCCAAATGTTGTTAATCTCCAAATATAATTGGGAGTTATGGAAGCAGGAGTCTAACTACACCTAGAGGGCTACAGGTTCCCTATTATTAAGTCCCTGGACTATCTTTGTGATACATTCCAGATGAATTTCAGTTTTTAATCCCTTATTTTCAAGCAATTTGCTTCTCAGCCTCTTATTATGTTCATTTATTATTTATCACACAGGCTTCTAGGCTGCTGTAATCTATTGAACCTGAGCAGCTTACAAACCCCAATTTGATAACTAACTAAGGTTAAAACACAATAAACTCCACACACCCAGAGAAGAACAATAATCTCACCTGTTCCTCCCCATGACAGCAGTCCTTTTGGAGAATAGTCTATCTTCCATTCCCTCTTTAGAGGCCCCCCTAAAGAACAAGGTCTTCACAACTCTCTGAAATACTAATAAGGGGCAAGGTCATCCTTATCTCTGGGGGAAAGCAATTCCAGAGAAAGCTTGCACTTTCTTCTTATTCCATCCATTGCAATTAAACATCTTCCTACCTACAAAGTCCTTGGCTATACTTTCTTTCTGTAGTTATTGTTGTGGTTGTTCAATACTTTCCAACTTTTTGTGACTTGATGGACATTTTTTTGCAGGGAATGTCTCCCAGTTACTGCTGCTTTGTTTTCTTATGTTCATGTTTGTGACTTCAATGATATATCTTCCACCAGTCTCTTTTTCAAATGCCTTTGATTTTTCCAAGCATCAGGTTGTAGCTTTTCCATCAAGCAGCCTGGTCTTACTTTCTCTAGTATGGATGGATTTATTCTTCTTGTGGCCCAAGGTAGTCTCAACAATTTTCTCTAGCCAACTTCCAGTCTAGTAGTAGTTCAGGCAACTGCCTTTCCTCACCCTGCTCTGACCCTGTGATGGGTATTACTTAATTAGGTTGTTCAACAGGGAGCTATTTATGTCCTGCTCTTTAAAGTCTATTTTGATAAATTAGCTACAATAAAATTTTAGGGACTAAAAGCTTGAAAATGTCTTGTAAAACTAAGAAAATAGCTCTCCGTCCATATTAAGTTAATAGCTCTACTCCAAATGGCAGGGAGGCAGTGTGCCTTGAGATGATGGAGAAATTACTGGGTCTAGATCTCTGGAGTCCCTGGAGTTCTCTGAGCTTGAACTCCAGGGACTCCACTGTTCAATCCTGACCTACACATATTCCCTTCTATTGGATCTAGATCTGTCATGGTCTTTCTCTCCAGTAGCAACTCTCTCTCATTATCCCTGGGAATTTTTGAGCCTAGGAAGGAAAAAATTGTTGCCACTTTAACTTCTTCTCTATTAGAACTAGGCTGGCATTGCCTGTTGGCACAATCTTGGCTTTTTAATACTGAGCAACAGAATGACTTTTGCACTTTTTTCATTCACCTTCGACAAGAGATTGTTTAAATCCCTACTTTCAACTATGAAAGTGGCATTGTCAGTATATCATATATTTAATTAATATGTTTTAATTTCTTGCTGCAATTTACCTCTTCCAGCGTCATTAGATACTTGCTTTGTGACTCTTAGAAATGCAAGGTGGATGTGCTAAAGCAATACAGGAGCCACAAGGACCAACTGCCCACAAATGGTAGAAAGTATTATAAACCAGATGTGTTCACATCATTGTTTCTAACAAGGGATATATTGGAAAAAATGCCACTACTCACACTAAAACCTGCCTGAGATGACTAGGTTCACATATTGTGCTAAACCATGGTTTGTGTGACCATGATCTGTTGCCACAACTACACAGGTTCACATAAAATTCCAAGCCAGAAATTAGGATTGAAAAATACACACACCAAGAGAAACACACATTGACGGCTGCAGGTTCAATCTTTCCAGCCCTTTTTAATAATAATAATTATTATTATTATTTTAATATGTAATATATAGTAATATATTATATATTTTTTAAATTATTATTATTATTATTAGTTAAATTTATATGCCACCTGACTCCCAGTGACTCTGCATGGTTTATAAATTGTTGAAAACTTTTAAAAACAAATAGCATACAAGGAACACAAGAAAAAAACAAAGATGGCAGAGAAAACAAATCTGGATGGAAACAAGGAAAAGGAAGAAAAAGGGCGTCAACTGTCTTCATTGAAGGCCTGGGCAAAATCACATGTTCAGGGCCCTTTGACATTATCAGTAAGATGGGGGCCATTCAGATCTCAGGGGAACCCCATTCCAGAGGACAGGCACTGCTACAGACAAGGTGTGGTTCAGGGATCCCGAAAGGTAGTATTATTTAATTAATGGAACCTGGAGCTTGCCAACCCTGCCAGATTGAACCAGCCAGGCAGATATTATGGGAGACAGGCAGTCCCTCAAGTGATCATACCCTATGCCACATAGGGCTTTATAGGTAGCAACCAACATCTTGAATTGCCCTTGGAAGCAAACTGGCAACCAATGCAGCTTGTGAAGCAGAGATGTTGTATGGGTATACCGAGGCATGCCCATCACTGCCTACACTGATGCATTCTGGACCAGTTGAAGCTTCTGGGTGGTCTTTGAGGGCAGCCCTATGTAGAGTGCATTTCAGTAGTCAAGCTGCAATCACCAGGGCATGAGTGCCTGTCTGAAAGACCACCCAATCTTGGAAAGGGCACAACTGGTGCACCAGGTGAAACTGGGCAAAGGCCTGCCTGCCCCCTGCCCATCAAGCAGGAGCTATGAGTCCTGGAAGACCTCAAATTGTGCACCATCCTTAAATGGAGGAGTGCAACCCCATCCAAGGTCAATTTTGGAATATTGTTGTACGCTGCCCAGAGTCACCTTGTGTGAGATGGGTGGCTATATAAATGTGATAAATCAATCAATCAATCAATAAAATTTCTCCAGATCTGGGTGACCCAAACACCCACAGCCTGGAGACAGTTCTTCCCCATCCAAACCTCCACAGCCTCCAGGCACTGGGACAGAACCTTGACAGCCTCACTTGGCCAGCCCGGAATTAAAAGATAGAATCGGACCACGGGATATACAGGGATCATAGGCTACCCATCTCTGCCATGCTGTGGTTTTTAAATCATATTGGCTGAACCGAGACAACATGCTAAGCCACAACCAAACAGATCACATTATAGCTTAGACTGGTATAGGGAGAGTCACTATCAGCTTCTTTACCTTCAAGTTCCCTGTTAAAGATAACTTTCTCCATACTGATAGGCAAATAGAGTCAATGCTGCTAAATAAGTTTCAGTGAAATTTCCTCAATGAAACTTGCAACACACAGAAACACACTCCAATTCTCTGTATAGGCTAGGGCTAACAGATACAGGCAAAACGCAACACTACCAGGAATCTTGCTGTATTCTGCATTATGAAAGGGTGATGACAGGATCAGTCAGTAGCGAGAGCCACAGAAGGGAAATAAAGTCGTGGGGAAAGGCAAAAGCACTAAGCCAGCCCCTGGTGCTTGTCATGTCAAGCAGACTCAGATGGGAACATGGGAACAGAAAAAAACAAAGCATTGAAGCAGCCGAAGGACTTCTCTTTTGCCGTTTTGTATGTGCAGAGTTTTGCAGAGTATGTGTCATCTGACATAGAGAATCGATTCCTTGGAATGACAGTTTTCTTTTTAAAAAAGAAAATTCAGGAAGGGAATAAAAACAGGTTGCTTATTCTAACTCTTTGCTGCCATTCAGTGGTTGTCTGGGTTTCTGCAGCTGAGAGCTGGTAACACTAATTAAAAACAAGCAATCGATCATGGCCATATTTCCTTGGAAGTGGATCTCATAAAGTACAATGGAATTTACTTCCAACTAAGCATGCATGACACTGCAGCCCTTGGCCCCAGTCTAGCAAAAATAAGTTTTTATGAAATTTTATTTTATTGCATACACTAATTTAGGAATAACTCAGTTGATTCAATAACGTTTACTTACCTCCAACTAAATGCAAGTAGGTTGGGACAACAAATCCTATTTAAACCAATGGATTAAACTGATTACACACATGGAGTTCAATCTAGACATTGTAAGAGAAGAGTTGTGTTAATCTATGATAACTAAAAGTCCACAGTCTAGTAGTGCTTCTTCAGACTAACCTTTTCTGATGAAGTGAGCTACAGTCCACAACAACTTTATGCCTTTTAATAAAATTTGTTAATCTGAAAAGCTGCTACTGAACTTCAAATTTCAATCCAGTGTACATCTTACTCAAAAATTGATCTCAGTCTGTTCAAAGGGGTTTACTCTTTTAGTTGTAGTCTTCATCCCAACACATTTTTCATGGATTAGAGCATATGTTTTTATGGGGAATTCATTTAATTATATAAAATTTGCACAATTTTGGACAAGATTAGATGGTGGGACTTTGGCTGATCCAGAAAAGCTAAGAAGGTGTGAACCTCATTAGTACTTAGATGGGCAACCACCAGGAAATGCCAGGGCTAGGGAGTAAAAAGAAATCCCAGAAGAAGGCACTCACACATATTTCCATGGTGTTCTCAAGAAAACTACATGACTCTATACTTGAAATCACCCAGCTTTGAGCTCGCCTCAGAGAAGAGCTTTGCCTCTTCTCCATTCATAAATGCTGAGAAGCTGAAGTATGAAAACCATCTCATACTTGTTCACTTTCTAGATATGACATGCTTCATAATAAGATTCTTGTTCAGCATCTCCTTAAGATGCTTCCTTCTTATGAAACAGAACACATAGCAGTGATTTCATTTTTGTTTTTCATAATGACTTTACTGTTAACTTAATATTTATATCACTTTTTATGCACAGAGGAGTTAATAGGATCATCACTGCTTTTCATTTCTGCAGTCCTCTTGAGCAAGTGGAGGCCCTGTCTACCAAGATATATACCCAAAATTCAACCCAACCCCCCTCCAACCCCCCACCCGCGAATATACAATTATTGAAAGAAAAGTATATTTGTTCCATGTATTTTAAGAAAATATCTGAGTTCATGACAACTATATGCTGAAGCCCATAGTGAAAAAGTAAAGAGTTTACAGATGATTTCTGCACCTTGATCTTTCTCAGCTTACTTTTCTCCTTCATGAACTCATGTTCATTGATTTCTCTTCTCCCACACCCCATTTCTGCCTCCCATGGGTCTGCTGCTGACTTCTCTCCAAAAGAATAGCAACAAAAGACAACTCTGCATTGCATCCAATATGCTTGGCCTCCTGTGCTGCTTCCAGCTGTTTCTTAGGTCAACTTCAGAAATTCCAGCCTGGGTTGCAGTGAGTTGGCAACAGGGCCAGGCTGATGCTCAGTCTAGGTTATGGCTACTGCAAGACCTGATTGTTCATTCCCCTGCTTCTGGCCCTTCCCATCCATGCAGGGAAGGCAAGCCTCACTGGCTGGCCCCTGTGTGGATTGGCCTACCAGTGCCTGCCTTTTTCTTTTAGGGACTGTTCCCTCCTCACTAGTCCATGTGCCTTTTCTTTGCTTTTCCAGATGCTTGCACACAAAGATGTCTTCAAATCGCCTTCCCCCATGATCTCCTTTGACACTAAACCAGACCCTTACTTTTTTTTCCCCCCCTTATGGTACCATCATAGCTTCTTTCTTCCTAGTTCCTCTGTAGGTCCATGGAAATTTTCTAGCGAGGAAGAACTGATAGTTCAGCACTTCATTGAATCAAAGCGGCAACATCCCGTCATGATCCCCTCACTTTCTTATTCCCTGCCATGATCGCCTGCAAAACATCTTTCCTCCCACCACCAAAAAAATCTTTAGGTTGCAATGAATGCTCAGCCTGGACAGAAGCCAAAAGAGCACCTACTGGCAGATGTAAGGGTTGAACAGAGCATGAACTTCTAGAGTTGAGAATAGTTCATTGACTTAATGGGCCATCATTGGATCAAGCGCAAGCCATTATTGTCCAGGAGAGAACGTAGCAGCCTGACACCCAGGATGAAATGCTTGTACTGAGTAGCAAATAGCTGCTGGAGGGAAGGGGGTGTGCCTGGCACTGCAGTCAATTGGAACTGAAGCTGCTTCTAGATTGGAACAAAATACTAAAGAGCCGAAAACAGCTTGGGTGAAACAAAAAGTTTTGAAACAAAGTTGGAGAACATGGACTTAGGCTGTATTTGCAATGGGCTGGGAGTCAGAGAAGGACAAGATCTACTGATCCTGCACTCAAGTAGTAGTGAGTGGCCATTGTTTCTTCTCACCCCACCAGATCTTGCAAAAGGGGCATGCTCTGAGTCCCTTCCATCAAAGAGTGCCATCTTGTTGGACCCAGGAGTCATGCCTTCTGTTTGGCAGTGCCTGCCCTGTGGAACAGCATCCCCCTGGAAATTGGGATGGCCCCGACCCTGTTAGCCTTTCACAAGGCTCCGAAGGTCTGGCTGTTCCCCCTGGCATTTGAGCCAGGATGTTAGGCAGGCTCTGCTGTTGATTTAGTTTTTGGATTGAAGGTTTCTTGTTTTAACTTCAAGCATCATGGCTATATGCAGGTGATGATGTTGTTGTGGTTTTAATACTTGTGTGCTGCCCAGAGCCCCTGTTATGAGGTGGGCAGCCACATAAATTAAATAAATAAAGTAAGTGGAGATCTGCCCAAGGTTATCCTATTACACACGTTGAGATTGCCCTGGGAATATACTGGAATAAAGGGCAAAATACTGCTTTGACATTGCTGCAGCTAAAGATGGCTTGTGGGCTGGGAATGAAATGAAAACAACATGAAGGAGACACAGCAGAAAATAAAGGTTACCTGAGCATACTTGGACATAGTTAGGCATAACTGGAGAAAGGCTGTGAATGAGTATGCAGTTTCTCCGCACTGTAACCTTTGGAATATCACCATGAAGGAGGCTGAAGCAATTTTATCTGCCTACTTAAAATATCCCCAAAGAAGGTGGTTAAGACATTTTCATACTGGTGTCTGGGAAACTGACTGCAAAGGCATATTTGTGGAATCAGCAGAAGTTGAGCTCAGCCTGAAGGGGACTTCACCTTTAATTACCTGCGACAGCCTCTCTCTTTTTTACACATACACATACGCACGCCTTCAGAACATAAAGGACAAGCCATTCACAGGTGATGCGTAACTGTGCTAATTTTCTCTCCTTCATTAAATAGTAACCCTTCCATTCTGAGAGGAGTACATTTTCTTCCTTGCCTCCTCCCACCCACAGTGAGTTTCCCTGAAGGCTGGTCATGCTTGGTGGACAGGGAACAACTAGCTTCCTTTGCTCACGTGGGCTCTTCCTAGCAAGGCAAACCTACCCAAAAGGGCACGATTCTAGAAGTGGCTCTGCTTCTTCCTCCCCTCCTGCATTACATTGTCCAAGCAGGCTTCTTCCAATCACGGAAACGGGGAGATTTACATGACATGTGGCCTCCTATAGTTTCTCTGGCACAAGGCCAAGTGAACTGCACTGAAGGTGACACTTTGCTTCAGGTAAAATTAAGACAACGGTAGGCATACAGGAAAAAAGAGGGGCATATAAAAACCTTAAGTACTTGGTGAAAGGACAATTGCCTCTGATAGTAAACTTCCAAGATGGATATATTTTCTGCATAAGCTTGTTGATCTCTGACATCCTGGGAAACAGTCAAAATATTTGCATGGAAAATACTATTTCTGTTACTCTTCTCACCCAGTTCAACAGAGGATGTCCCATCATCGATACATGTTCCACAAATTCTGATTCAGCATAGATAGTACCTTCTCACTGGTAGCCCAAAAGAGCTGCCCCCCAACATTTCTTTTCTGTGGGGCTAGGGGATCATTCCAGAACTAGTGGTGCACAGTTTGGAAATGCATCTTCAGACAGGAAAAGGATAACAACCTGTGGGGTTTTTCTACACTTAAAAAAATGGATGTGTCTCCAATTGTCTTGTTTTCCATAACAGGAAGAGGTCTTGTGAAGCCACCAAATGACTAAAGAGACAATACCAAACGTAAGGTATCTGTTACTCTCACAACCACAGTAACCATAATGTAAATTATCTTCATTTTCTAAATATAAAATACAGCACATCTATGACTGCAAAACTGTTACAACAAAAGTGAATCCTCAAGGAAAAAAAATCAGGCTGGTGGACAACTACGAAGAACAAACTAATTGCTCAAAAAGTTGAAGGTGTTCTTTGGCCCTTAGCTCCCGTAGGTTGATTCGCTCCCATATTGTCATGTGGGAGCCTTTAGTACACAGATCAGTTGCTATAACTTCTGTGCTCTCTGAATTCTTAAAAGGTTTCTGGCACTGGATGTTGCTGCATCTGAAATATGTAAGCAAAACATTTGCTTAACCTCCCAGTGAAATCAACAGGACTTAAAATTGCTTCATGGTGATTACAGTAATTAAGCTTGGATCATTAAGCAGTACCTCTGGGTATTCTCTCTAGAGAAAAGCTTGGCCACTTACTGGAATATCACTCAATTGCTCCTCTGGAGCTCTGTGTCTGATCATAATCACTTCAGAATAGCCGTAAGAAGTTCTCATACTTTTAAAAACTCCTGAAAAGCTTAGGTAATAATTGACCCAGGACAGGGCATCGACTTAGGATCATAGCTGCAAGTGACCTTCTTTAAGTAGGAACTTTGCTTTATCAATCTCCAAGAAAAGGAGCATACTGACAAAACTGTACCCCATGCCAATGGATGACCTCACCTGCTGGCTTCAGGTAGATGTTAAATAGGAGGGGGAGAGAGTAGAGTCCTGAGACCTCAGGCTTGATCTCTTCCCCCCACCAACACCAGCTGGAACCAGCCCCAGAGAAAGGAGAAGAACCACCACAAGACTGTGCCTCCCGCTGCCAATCCCCTGAGTGAGCCCAGAAGGATATCAAAATCAAAGGCCACTAACAGATCAAAGAGAGCCAGGATGGAGGCACTACTTCCAATCCCAAGCCCACCAAAGGTCATCAACCAGTGTAATCAATTCCATCTCAGTATTATGATCAGGCATGAATCCTAACTGAAAAAGGTCCAGATAATATACTTCTTCCAGGTCCCTCTAGAGATGTAGGCTAACAACATTCCCTAAAAAGAGGAAGATTGGAAATTGGATGAAAATTTCCTAGATCCATTGGGTCCAGTGATGGCCTCTTAAGGAGGATACAGACAATCACCTCTTTCAAAATGGGTGGAAGTACCCCTTCCCACAGAGAAGCATTCACCACCGCATGTACCCAACCACCTGTCACCTCCCAGGAGACTTTAATCAACCAGGAAGAATGGTATCTAAAGCACAGGTAGTTTCAAGGACCCTGTCTGCTTCATCAGGACCAACAAGTTCACTTTCCCCAGACAACCATGCAAAATCATGCCTCAGGAAATTCCATAAGATCTGTACAGCCTGATTTCAACTCCGAGCAATTTTATCAACTTTATCTGACAGATGCCTAAAATTATCCATACACTGGCCCTGCAGATGTTCCCCTGGCCCCTCCTTACTCAGGAGGGACTGGGTTACACTAAACAGGGCCACCAGTCAGCTCTCTGCAGGTGCAAAAAGGGCAGAAAAAGACTCTGTTTTGCCGTCTTTATTCCCACAAGGTAATCCTTAAGAAAGGATTACCCAGGTTTGATTGGGTTCACTCTTTGCTTTCCTCCAATGGCGCATCTAGGTGTCTTATGTGCTGTTTTATCACCCAGAGCGCCTCCAAAAATTCTCAGGATCCACATGCAGAGGGAGTCCACATAGGCACAATCCAGTCCAAGGCCACTGTCACCTTCCCATTCCAAGTGGCAAGTAACAATCCAGAGCTTCAAGAACAATTGTAAGCTTTCTCTGAAACCCAACAGGGTCCATCAGACACCTGAAGCAGACCATTCAAATAGGCCCTACCTCCCTGCAGGGAGATGTGGCACCAGAGAACTCCAGAGCCAACAAGGAATGATAAGTCCATGAATAGGACAACTTCAAACTCCAGATCATGATGCCACTGCCCAAAGATAAAAACCAGGTCTAATATGTGGCCCCCATTGCAAGTCAGGCCAGAGCTAATAGGTCAGGTCCATGGTGGCCATGAACTGCCTCTGAGTCCATTACCAAGGATGTCAGGTTGGGGGAGCCTGGGGAATTCCACCACCAATCTAGCCACAGACTCGAGCAGTTCCGGTAGGGAGGTTGTGCAGCAGGGAGACTGAAACATAAGCAACAATACCTTCTGATCCTGTGACCCAACTTCACAAACAGGGCCTCACACCTGGCAATCTGCACAGCAGATTGAAAGCCATTCAGGTTTCTTGGATGACAATATTCACACCTCCATTCCAACCCTGCATTTGAAGCTGATGCCATGCACAAAAGCTGGCTGGGTGTATCTCCAAGAGGAGAACCACCCCTCCTTCACCTGCCCAGACAGGTTTTGGGAATGCAAACAGGGTCAGCCCACTCACCCATAATTAAATGTGGATAAGGCAAGCTTTAATTGTTTGAGTGGTCCCATCCCTGACATCCTTTAAATGGGCCTTGAAGACCTGGCTGTTTCCCCAGGACCTGCATTAGGGAGTATGCACCCCTGTGGGAATTTTATTAATGTGCCAATGTATTAGTCATGGGGTAATCAACTTTTTTGTTGCCCGGAGTCATTGGGTGGCCTATAAATTTGGAGATGTAAATATATAATATTCATTCATTCCCTGTGATTTTTCCATTTGGAGGGGTATCATCCCCCAAAGTCACAGAAGGTAGCAGCACCTTTGGTAAATATCAGAAAACCTGCGCAGGGTCACATCTAGCTAGCATTTGAATAGGAGACCTCCTGGAAATCTCAGGGCTCAAAATTTTGCCAAAGAAGGAAATGGACAAGCATGTTGTTGGCAAGAAAACTGAATGTCCATGTCTATGTCAAAATCAAGCTGAGCTTGATTTGAGAGCCTCATTACATTTACCAAAAAATGGGCACTCTGCCATAGAGGGGTGTTATTTGAAACTCGACTGGAGAAAGGATTTTAGTAATCTATGAAAGGGAATGCCTATTGTTTTGAGAGAATGATGCAGCTCTACGATTAGATTAAATAAGCAAAGTTTTCACTGATTTTAGAATATGCACAGTTAGTTATCTACATTGCTTCTGTACCTTCCCTGCATGGATGGGAAGGGCAAAAAGCAGAGGAATGACCAATCAGGGCCTACAGTGTCTGTAGTCTGGACTGAGCACCAACCCAGCCCTCTTGCTAAAGCACCACGATCTGGACTAGAGGTTTTTTTTTTAAGTTGGCTTCAGGAATAGCCAGGAGCAGCACAGATGCAGATCCTGGAGTAATAAAGGAATAAAGATTCCCTCACTCCAAACTCTGTGCAAAAGAAATACAAATCATATGAACACTCTCCACCACCCCCACCCCCGCCGCAACTTCTTTACTTCATGTTGTGTACATTTGTCTGTTGGTATGAAAAAAGCCAAGGGATTCCTCAGAGGGAGTGCTGCAAAGCCATCAAGCCACCTTCCGCTTGAAAGGCCAGAGGGTGGCTGAACCCAGGTAACTGGAAACAGGGTGAGGTAAACATTCCCGTAAATGGGGAAATGGACTGCCCATAAGATCTGCAGAATGAAACAACTTCAGAGAAAGAAAGTTTTACTGTAGTTTCAAATATACCTCAACTGAGCCAGAAAAAAAAAACAACCGCTTTGCTCCTGAATACAGTTGACATCATGGGATCACAGAGGTCTTGAGTTGGTTTTGTAGTGGTGCAGAATTCTCAGGTATAAGTGCCCTCTGTTGCTGGCTTACCTTGCGGGCCCCTTATGAATTGTGTTTCTCCAAGCAAGCATTGCTCTGTGATGCATGCACATTAGAAGGGCAGGATACAAGTAAAATACATAAATGCAAGTTGTTCTTCCACATTTCATTTTATAAAGACAGCTGAATGATTAGCTGAGCTATTGGTCACTTCAATGGCATTGAAAAACCTGCCAAGATGAGGTGAGGAAGCGATATTTTAAGCTGCCTATGTATCAGTATTGGAGTAAGGAAGCTGCTATGCACCAACAAAGGGTGGGCGGGTGGGTAAATAAATACGTAAATAAATAAATAAACAAATACCTCTGCCCTTCTGCTGGAATTACTTTCCAAGGGTATAGCCACCATCACCATCATCATCCGCTGCCCTTGACTAGGATTAAAAAGATGCAAGGTCTTCTGTCATGCACTGCTGGCTGTTTGTAGTCTTGGTGCCACATTAAACCAACAGGAAAGATTTAATCCATGAAAATTCATTAGACACAGTGCAAGCAAATGATCAGAGAGAAGCAAATGAAACACACAAGCAGATCCAGCAACAAAAATGGGGAGACTCAGAAAAAGAGAGGACTGTTCAATGCTCTTCTGTGTTCTTTTTAAGTACAAGATATTAGATCAGCCTTCCTGCAGCTTGGTGCCTTCCAGATGTGCAAGATGAAAAGTTCCATAATCCCCAGCCACTGCATTTAGTGTGATGAGATTTGTCCAGCACTTACTTGGTTGGGAAAAGGTATGTTAGATCATACATAATGTTGTCAATGAACTTTCTTTAAAAAACAAAATCAAACCCTACCCAATTCTTATGAGAAAAACACTGCAAATAATCTGTAGCAGAACTGTGTAATACTGTACTCATATTCCGATTCATTCTCACTTTGCCTAAATGATATGAAGCCTGTCCTTGTTGCCATGATTTTAGCTCAGTGATGGTTGAGTGAGACTATGAAGACGCTGTAAATCACTGGTGAGTAAATGGCCTCTCTTTTTCTATCTCTTTTTAGTAGATCTCTTTCACTACCAGATCTTTCATTCATTCTGCCTTTTTCACTGACACTGAAAACTCCCTTCCTCTTCTCTCTCGGATTTTTCAGTTTGTGCACTTAAGAATATACCAATGAAATATGATTTTAAAAAGGAAGATAGGTGCACAACTGCTGGCTTTAGACTGACATACATATGTATCTTATGCAAACTGTAAGCCAGTTAGTTGGGAGACGTGGGGTTTAAATCCTGTTTCTGCTGCAGATTTGAGCAAGTCACACTCTTTCAGCTTTAGCATCTCAGCTTTAAAATGGGAACAATAGTGATCCACCGCAAGGGATTGTTTGAGCTGTTGAATAAAATGAAGCTATACATTGCTATGACATTTTAAGTGCAATAGAAATGATAATGTTAATAAAACCAATAGTTCATTGACTTCCTAGTGTCATGCTAACAAAATCCCCCTTCCTGCTGACATCCGCCCTCCCCAAAAGAGTGAACAGAAGCGTAAAAAGAAATACGATTTTCAGAGTTATTAGTATGCTGGGAACTTGCTTGTCAGACTGCCAGTGGGTAGGTAAAGCTTTCTGAATCAGGTCCTTATTATTTAAGCCATATCGCAATCAACGTGAAAAAGACTCACTTTAGATTGCACAGAATAAAGCGTCTTGACATGTAACAGAAGCACCCAATTTTCAATAAAGATATTAAACCTAAGCCTCAGAAGAAGAAAAAAAAAGAGGGAGGAGAACAATTACATCATTTTTGCTTTGAGCTAATATGAAAAATGTCAATTTATTTAACTAGGTGAACATCCACAATTCATAAGCACCCTGAAAATTAGATCCCTTTTGATCCTCTATTTTGCCTAGAAGCTTCTTTAACAACTTTTCACAAATCCAAGGTTGTGATGCAGGCCGATGGCCTGGAAAGAGAAGAAGCCTTAGAAAGGAACTATTCTTTGCAGTGCTCCTAACGAAGACGCTTATTTTTTAATATTCCCTATTCTACAATCACCGGGAAACTGACACGGGAAAACCTTGTATTTTATTTGTCCCTGTAATTTGCTTGACAGCAGTATGGAAATAGTTTGCCATTTCCTTCTTGCAGCTCTTTTTTTTTTTTTTTTTTTAAACTTCCCAGTCTAGCCTACAGCCCTGGGATTTCCTGGCAGCTTCCTATCCAGCAACTGCCCAGCTCCAAGTCTTTTTAGCTTTTTTGAGATTTGCCAGGGCCAGCTAGCTGCTGGCACCTGCCATGACAATATAAATAGAAAGGTCTCCTAAAATAGAAATGTTCCTCAAAGTTAACTTCAAGATAATCATGCTTACCTCAGATGCTCAAAGAAATTTGAAATATTCTGTCTAAATCTAATTTCATTTGTATTAAATTTAAAGCAAGAGAAATATTCAATTTTGCTAAGAACATTTCTTAGGAATCTTGATAACAGCGTAAACAAAAGAATTACAAGTAGTCCTCAGGTTACAACAGCATTTCTGTCGCTAAGCAATATAGTCATAAAATGTGATGTCACATGACCACATTGCTTAGTGACAGCAATCCCGGCACTCCTTGTTGCCGCTGTTGTGCGAGGACTGTGCAGATCGTTAAGCAAGGACCAGAGGGAAGAGGTGGGAATCCAAGCAAGAGATTCCCAGCGGGCAAGAGCTATGGGTGGGCAGGTGGGTACAATGGGCGGGCTCTACAGAGTACGGGTGGGTGGGCAGATACTATAGGCAGGTGCTATGGAGTGTGGGTGGGTGGGCAGGGAAAAAAGCAGCAGGAGTGGGAGTGACTTGCGGGAGCAACTTGCAACCTTCTGCTGGCTTCCCCATTGACTTTGCTTGTGGGAAGCTGGCAGGAAAGGTTGCAAATGGCAATCATGTGATCATGGGACACTGCAATCATCGTAATTGCAAGCTGGTTGCCAAGCACCCAGATTGCAATCATGAGACCATGGAAATGCTGCAACGGCCGCAACTTTGAGGACTGGTTGTAAGTCCTCATTCAGCGCCGTCATAACTTTGAACAGCCACTGAATGAGTGGTCATAACCTGAGGACTACCTGTAAGGCACAACCTACACCTCAGATCTCTAAACATGTTAAAATTATTACTCAAACCTAGTGACATCAAGGCTGGTTTATGTCAACATATAGAGAAACCAGACAGGATACCCATATATTAGCAAAATGGATTTTTACTAATGGAATGGAATGGACTTATCTGGCTATTCTGTAAAATAGCGCTATCCATTTATAGCAGAAAGAGTGGTGGCCAAGTGCAACTTCCTTGGGATTGGGCTGCATAACATGGTAGTGACACAGGAGAAGACGTCTCCTATGTGCCCTACCAATAGCTTCAGAAAATAAGGGAAGCTTTAAGGCCTCTCTTAGTGACACTTGTGTCTGGATAGATTCATGCTGCAGTGGGCTACCTTTCAAAAGCCATGTTTTAAGCATTTAGGATTTAAAGTTTAAATCCTTAAATTATACCTGGAAAACAACTGGCAACAGACAATGCAGATTTTTCAGCTAAGGCATAATACATTCCTGAGATCATCTGGAGCAGCTGGTCCAGAATGCAGAGGCCCAGGCAGTTATGGACATGCCACAGTAATGTATCACATCTTTGTTCTGAGATCTGCACTGGTTACCAGTTGGCTTCCAGGTGCAATTTAAAGTGCTGGTTATCACCTATAAAGCCCTCCTTGGTATAGGGCCTGGTTATATGAGGTAATGCCTGTCTTGAGTAGTTTCTGCCCATCCTCTATACTCTGACAGTGTTGGCATACTCCAGGTCCCATCAATTAAACTACGCTACCTGGTGGGACCCTGAAGTGACCTTTCTCTGTTGGGACATCTGTCCTCTGGAACAACATTCCTTCTGATATTCATAGGACTTCTGCCCTTATTTAAACAAGGCCTTAAAACTTGGCCCTTCCCTCAAGCCTTGGACTAGAGTGGGGACAGACTGTGTGGTATTTTGGTCTATTAGATTTTGTTTGTTTCTCCAGATTTCTTTTTTTTTCAAGGCAAAATGTATTTTTGTTGTTACTATTCTATCTGCAAGCTACCCAGAATCATGGTGCATTGGGGCAGGTACCATGGGTGGGCACGATGGACTGTGGGCTGGCAGGCAGGCAATACATTCATAAATAAATAAAATTAGAATTTGAGCTGCATTAGTGAAGATTCCAAACATTCATCCGTACAATCGACTGCTTTTGTCACAATGACAGAAGCAGGACTGCCGGTTGCAACACAAGCTCCACTCATTTCTTAAGTGTGTGTGATCTCATGATGCCTGTATGAAAGAAGTAGAGCTTGCACTGCATTGATGCCATGCTGCTTTCATTATTCCCCCTGCCCACCAGATGCCATTGCTTCCAGAGCCCTTAAGGGTAGGCCCACATGCAGCACATGGGAGGAATCAAAGCAGGATGCAACCTAGGTTCAGGTAACTATTATTGTCAAGACTATCTGACTCAGGAATGGAAGAAATAATTTGGCATTCATTTGAAGAAAACATTGGTGAAAACAACAGAGGCAGGATTGCCTACTCCACGCTGATTTCCAAGTAAACCTGTATTGCCTCAGGCTATAATCCTGTATCTACTCACTTACCTGAACATCTAGATAGGCAGGTTGTGGCAAACACAGGGACTATCACTTCCCTTCCAAGTGAAGAAAGGAGAATGGCAGGAGAGCTGATCAGAGTGCAGCCTTGTACCCTAGGACACTTAATTACTTCTGAATCAGCATGCAAGGAACAGCACTATCCAGAGCCCTCGTGTCCACCGTATGAAAACTGCATCTCTTGATTTTTGATTGATCATGCGCCATCAAGTCATTGTCGACTCTTAGTGACCACATAGATAGATTTCCTCCATGATGTACCTCTTGGGCGGGGGGTGGGGGGGGTACATCCAAGTCAGTGCTGACTCCTGGTGACTGCCAGGTCAAGTCCCTGCACGTTTTCTTGGCAAGATCTTCAGAAGTGGTTTGCTCTTGCCTCCTTCCTAGGTCTGAGAGAGAGGGACTGGCCCAAGGTCACCCAGCTGGTTTTGTGCCTAAGGCAGGACTAGAACTCCTGGTCTCCCACTTTCTAGCCTGGTGCCTTATCCACTACACCATGACCTGTAATATCTGGGCAGGTATGCAAACCACTGGTCTAAGCTTTGAGACTGACATTTCCTCAATACTCACTGCTTTTACAGGATGAAACTTTGGCAAAGAACATCAGAATCAAACTGTTTCTGCCCATCATCTTGTAATTATTTCCCCCCATCTTTAATGTTTTAAAAATAGTGTTGGTTGCCTGCCATCCCTTTTAACCCTGGAGCACATATAGACTCATATAATGGAATGGGCAGGGGAGGGAGGGGAGGGGAGGGGAGGGGAGGGGAAGCTGGAGTGCCGGTAGCAGTGCTCCTTCTGAAGGCACAGAAGCTCTGTCAAAAGCTGAGCTGATGCTGCGGGATCCAGGGATGGGGGATGAGAGCTGTTCTCAGCACCTCATTACTCACTGGCTGCTGGAAGGCAGTTCTTGCTAGTGCTGCCAGCTCCAATATTAGAGGAGGGAATGTGGGAAGAGGGGCTGGCAATGTGAAGGAATGAGAAAATTTATTATGAAGAAGTCAGCAAGATTTGCTTCCTAATATGAGTGGATAGGATTACAGCACTATTCCAGCTATATAAGAGGACAAGAGAGTGATAGTTCAAGCACTAGGTAGCAACCTCTGGCACCAAATCTACAGATATTTGGGAAAATAAGTACACTGAATTTTGGAGTTCAGCCTTATAGTGTTAAAAATGAATTATATGCATGATTTTGTTGCCAAGTTGGTTGCTACCTGTTGCAAATGAGGACGTGATACTGAGGTAAGATTCAAACAGGTGACTGCCTAATTCATTACTTAGCCAACATCCATTTTTCAAATGTAAACTGTATGATAAGAGCTGTGTTTCTTAGATATGCCATTTATTGCTGTTGACCCCTGGGAGGTGTTGAGTTTCTCCTTTCTTAAAGCTGTCTAAGCAGAAGCTGAGTGACTGCTGATCAGGGATGCTATAACTACATCTGGCTTTAAGCAAGGATTTGAATTAGACCTCCAGATAGGGTGACTAGAGGAATTTGATAATTAGGAGCTTTGTTATAAACTAATGAGGGGCACAGTTCAAATCAGAACATAACTGTCTGTTACATTCACACTTCTCTGCGAATTGCAGCTCCTGTCTCCAAAAAATACAATAAAATAATAAAATCCAGAATGCATCTTTAACATGTTTAGAAATGTATATATATTTATGGAAGTAAAGCCATCATCAGTTCTTACTTCCAATTCAAAAATGCATTTATGTGATAATAAGATATATGACTCCTCGTTAAAATACCGATGGAGGAGATTTAATATTTCATTATCCTCTAACAAATGTTTCTTCATATCTGTCGTCCGCAAACCATGTCAGCCTTTCAGCATGAAGAACTCTCCACCCTGGACTCTTTATGGCAGTGTCAGGACAGGTGTTGTTCACACCCATCTGTGAAATCTTGGGCTATGCTGTCCCTTCCATTTTCTGCCCTTGCTCTTTGCAACTACAGCTTTGCAATTCAGTCCCTAACTAGGAGCGCACGCAGACTCATGCAAGCTTGCCCTGAAAGCATCTTAGAGGCCATCGTGTGCTATTTGTGTGAATGTTTTTAGGGGAAGAAAAGCTAATGTACATCCCAATCAATAGAGGTTTGCTGAGATGGGAACTGTCGAAACTGCTTATAGTTAAGCCAGCACAGCCATGCAAAAAATCCAAGTTGAGCTCCCAAAGTAGCAATATCTTTCTGGGTGCCAATAAAGCTGCACAAAATCATAGAAGCAGATTACAGAATCTTTTACAATGCTATTTCATTGCCTTGTATATAATGTTTTACAATCATCTGATAACATAGTAGAAAACAAATACTTTATCCCTGCATTTATTGCAATATTGCAAAAATCTTAGGGCCCTCTGCTGAAATTGCCATGCACAGTCATTGAGACAGAATGCTGGGATGCTCCAGTTTTTACACTGGGAAAATCCCTTGAGATCCCAATCCAATGAGCACTCATGATCAAACAATAATTGGCAAGGAGGGCAAGTGGGAAGGATTAACCCTTCCTCCTACCTTGGAGTTAATTCGTGCTATGGCCCTTTGATCAACACTACACAAACCCAGATCCAGCAGCCAAACTGGGAGAGAAACTGAATGAATTCTTCTGGTTTCCTTACACAATTCTTCCAAGCAGGGATATGCACGAATCAATGTATATGGTGTGCAAGAAATAGTTGCCCCGGTTTCATTTAATATGACTCTTAGAGCCACATTTTCTACAATGGGCAAAGACACATTCTGAGCAGATTATGGGTATGGTCCATCAAAAACCAGGTAATTTGGAAGGTCATTTCTACCCAATTTGCACCGATTCCCTGCAGTCCTCTGCACATGCCAACACGTTCCTGCTGTAAGTACCTTTTGGGGTAACTGTGGAGTGTTTAAGAGATATACAGCTGAATCATGGGGTCTAAATTTAGTTTTATGGAGGGGTTTATTTTTTAAAATTAAGAGTGAAACTAGGTCATTTTTAATTTTAATTAATGTTCTTATTGTTTTACAGTGCTTGTGTTTTGCTAAGGCCAAAGGGATCAACAGTACATAGAATCTGCATCTCTTTCAAAGCCTATGTGACCACTTAATCTTACAGAAACTAGAAGAAGATAGTGCTGATATGTGTGCTTCGGTTTTAAATATATATAAATGGCAGTCCTTCATAACACAGTAACAATCCAATACACCCTCACTTGTTGGCTCTTTTATTTCAAGAATTATGATCTAGGAAGTCTACTTCCACATCTAAATTGTATTCGTTTCCATGAGCTTTTTGACTTGGTAGTAGCCTTTCTTACCTTTATTCAGAAGCTGTGTTGGCCAGATTTAGTGATTTCTGCTTTCTTGTGTTGCTTTGAGTTGTTAAACCATTCCTAATTAGGTAGAGGAAAAGAAAAAGAGTAAGCAGAAAAAAGCAACAGAGATTTAAAGATATGTATCTTTTGCCCCTTCATCCCAATGTAGATCATAATATTAATTATTTAGAAGAAACCACTAGTCCTTTGCCCAGTAACAAATGTAATGTATTAACAAAATCAATACTGTGTATCTCTAATGTACTCTTTGTATTTTATATTATCAGTCTGGCACACTTGAGACAACAAGATACAAGCAATATTAACCTTGCATTTATATGGATTCTTCTTTCAGAAACTGCTGGAAAACTAAAGAATAAAGAAAGAGTAGGCAATTTGTGTACTTCTGGAGAAAAAGAGAAATAAAGGCTCAGTATTCTTTTCAATATTTTTCTGCATCAACAAAATATCCTTATACTGTAGAATATAACTAAAATTGAAGAGTAGCCAAATGCTCATACTATAAAATTATACTTTTCTTTGAGAATTTGAAGAAACATTGGTAATCTTTACCTGAAACTGGCATACACTCATACAGTGAATCTATCTTGCAGCATCTAAAACTTTTATCAAATACAAATAGTAGTTTCACCCTCTGGGTGAAGATATACAATCACTTTTAATGAAAAATCTTCCTTCTTACTCATCCATGGCTATGCAGGCATATAAAGGAGTGCTAGGAGTGGTAAATTCCAAGTCTGATCTGGACCTGGACAATTTTGTTGGGGCATATTTGGAAAATCAAAACAAAAATGAGAAAACTCTCAGCACATTACAGACCAACAAATATATGGTATGGGTTGAAAATTGGAGGCATGGCCCTGCAGTAGCTCAGCCCTTTCCTTGATGGGCAGTTCAAGTTGATGGTGAGGAGGAAGAGAGTTCAGCTTGATGACCACTAATATATGGAGTGCCACAGGGTTCAATTCTTTCCCCTCTATTGTTCAGTATCTCCATGAAGCTGCTGACGGAGATCATCTGTTGGTTTGGATGCAATATAAACAATATTGTATGCTGATGATACCCAAATGTACATCACCCCCTTGGTTGGTTCAGTGATGCTGTGGAAGTCTTGTCTCAGTAACCACAAGTTGTGAGGGTCTGGATGGGACAAAATCAGCTGTAGTTGAATCCTAAGCAAGACAGAGTTACTGCAATTCTTGGTCTGCTCCAATGTTGTCTTTTGAGGGGAAGGTACTACGTGCGAGAGAGCAGGTCCATGACTTAGGGGTCCTCCTGGACTCATGCCTACTGCCCGATGGGCAGGTGGAGGCTATGGCCAGGAGGGTCTTCATATAGCTGTGCTTGATGCACAACTTGCGGTCTTACTTGAGGCATGAGGAACTTGGTACAGTAACTTATACCCTCATCACTACTGTGCACTGTACTTGAAGACTACTCAAAAATACAGTAAGTTCAGAATTCAAGCAGTATTAGCCACATGAACAGGTTTCTGGGTGCAATTGAAAATGCTACTTTTGACCTAAACAGTTCATGCTGCTTAGCACCTAGGTTCTTAGAGAAGTGTCTGGAATTGACATGTCTAGTATACTGATCCTGAGAAAAATTGTTAATCATCTCCCATTTTGGTGAAGTGAGGAAAGCCAAGGCACTATTTCTCCATTGTGGTCTTGGCCTTGTGGAATGGCTTACCCTCAGAAATCAGACTTGCTCCTTCCTTCATAGTGTTCCAGAAAATGTTCAAGATGAAGCTTCTCCAGAGGGCATGTAATGAATAACCATCACTATTGTTTGACTTAGGATTTTTATTTACTTAAATTATTATTTTTATTGAGATTATATTGGATTAGTGTATTTTAAACACAGTCTGAGTTTGTTGATGTTTCATTGCTGATGTTTTTTCTTAAGTACCATGTTTTTATTATTGTAAGCCACTGGGAGTCCATGATAGGTTATAAATGTGATGATAGATGATTGATAGATAGATAGATAGATAGATAGATAGATAGATAGAGAGTGACGCTATGTGATATTTTTTTTCAACTATAAGCTGCTTTTTTTTAAAGGCCTTTGAGGCAGGCTTGACTCTTGACAACCACATAGACAAGTCCATGCAGTTTTATTGGCAGCATTTGTGAAAGTGCTTTTCCTAGTTTTCCTTGTAGGACATAAATTACTGCTTCTTCCCTGGAAAATTATGACCACAAGAAAGAATAACTATAGAACTTCTAGAAGAGTGACCAGGTAATATCATCTAATGATTTCAGCTATCCCAGAGCCAGCTAACTACCCCCTGGAAGCTGAAGACAACAGTGGGTGAAGGGCCAGGGTGAGATGTGCGCAGTGCAATGGATGCCACCAAGCAGAGGATAGGGAAGTGAGTAAGACAAGCCTCCCCTTTTCTTTCTCTTTTCTTTTCATTCCTTCTCTCTTCCTGCCCCCTTCCCCTCCCTCTTCCCCTCCCTCCCTCCCTTCTATGTCCAAGAATTCAGAGGGCAGTTTGAATAGCACTTCCTCCTCAAGTTCTTTCCCCCAACACCACCTCTGTTAAGTAGATTGGTCTGAAAGAGAGTCACCAGCCCCTAAAGTCACCCTGGTAGCTTCCATGGCAGAAGGTAGACTTGAATCTGAGCCCCCGCAATCCTAGCCCATTACCTTAACAGCTATACCACACTGGCTATCCCACATCTCCTTCTGCCTTGTGAGGGGGACAGAGCTCTTCCTTGCAGAAAGCTTTTGAAGTTAAGCCAAGGGCCTCCATGAAATTTGACCAAATCTACAAGCTATCCTAGCACTGTATGATGCTCATCTTTCTTTGGTCAAAAAGTCCAGCTTAGGGCTAGTCAAGGATCACAGCAATAATTTGGTTCACATTTTATTCCTTCTCTCTCCCCCATCCCCACCCCCCAAAACCCCCACTGTGCACACATGCATCTGATACATTTGCAGTTGGTTTTAATTGCAAATCCTTACCCAACAAATTAGAAATTAGGGAATGTGGAAAGGGTTACCATATATAATGGGTGAGCAGACTGCAGCCCACAGACAGCAGTCCCTCCCCAGCACCTCTTTTACAGCCTTCCCCAGATCAGACAAGCCCAAGGAGTTCAGCCTAACTTACGGGGCCTTGAGGAAGGTTGAGAAAAAGTAATGGATATCTTGACCAAGGCACACATCCCTTACTTTACCCACCCCAAATTCTGTTGAGTTTTCCCAGAATGATTCTTTTTCAGTAGCATAACAGATTAAAAACACGATGCACTGTGTTTTATGCTATAACCCAATTGTTCATCTATACGTATTTCTGAACCAATGGCATTAGTCCTTCTTCAAACCATTACAGGGTGTACCATAGTTAAATGGCACCGCTGGCAAGTGTGGAATGGCAGCCCTTGTCTGGGGGCCTTCCTCCATCTCCTTTTCCCTGTGGCTCATCTCTCCGTTTCTCCCAAAGGGGAGTGTGGAGATTATTGGCCTTTTTCTCTCTTTCGCTCCTTCTTCCATTGCAGATGGCAGGTGAATGAGCAGGAGGCTCCAGACAGTGGCGCCACTAAGACTGGACTTAAGGGTATATATCCAGCCCCCCCTCAACAAAATAAGGAGCTGGATCCAGTTGGGCTGACTTATCACATTTTGAAATAGTGGAAGTAATATATTACCATCTAGAGAGGGAAGGGGCATTTTAAAAAGTATTAGTTTTGAAGGTCAAACTGAATCACTCATTTCCCTGCTCTTTTTTACTCTTCGAAACCTAGGCTCAAGAACTGCAGCATAGAAAGATGGTCCTGTGGAGGAATCACATATATCAACATGGAATCAGTAACCGTGTTCTAACTAGGTATTACTCAGCCTCAGAAGTTATAATCTAGAAAATTCTATCAATGAATTCATAGGATAGGATGCTGTTTCTGTCTCCAATATTAGCCAGTATTACCATTATTTTCTATTTCAGATCCTAGATGAGTACAAAAGTGGCTTAATGCCAACACTTTTTCTAGTTTAGAGGGCAGGATGTGGAGCACTGCTGGCTCCGGGGGCTAATGACAAGACTCCTGGTGGGATCTGGGTCTCATTCTGAGACGGTGTGATGATTACTGCTACTAGCTCGGTTAGAGATTATAATAACATTTCTAGGCAAACAGCAGCCCTCCTTCCCCATACACACTCATGTTGTTTTTTAGTTTATCTGATCCTGTCTTTATTTCAGCCATAAAAAACAATGGAATCATTCTTGACTGAAAAACTTCCATATTAAAAAAAAATCAAAGGAAATATTCAGATAATAATGTCAACCACATTAAAAAACCACTCCTGGCTTTTGAATTTTCTATTGATAATAGGAAGACATCAGGATGAGTTTTACTTACATTTAAATAAGAGGGCAATGCAGCCAAATTGTCATCATACACCACACTCCTAACTGGAGCCTGAGAAGCTGCAGAGACGGGGACACCAAATTCTGAAGCAACTTGCACGTAAGCACTGTGACATTTGAGGAACTCACAAGGGATGCAATGCCTTCTGGCAGACCGCCATTCCTTCAGATTAGAAGGAACTATTAACAATGTTTTCATGGTTGTACAGCCCTTTACCCCCAAATACCTGAAAGCTTTTACACAGGAAAACCACCCCATTGCCACTTTCAGAGGAGCCAAGCTTATTCTGCCAGATGTTCTGAGTGAAAAATAAAAGAATTCTCCTCCTGCAATTGGAATTCCAGACTGGGTCACAGAGAAGACAGGAAGCGTATCTGTACAAACCTCTTTGCATTCAAAGGTTATGATTCCTAAGCCATAATTAATTGTTGATTGCTCCTTCTTGGTTGTGCAAGTCAGCTCAGTACACAAACTAGGACAACTCTTATCTATTTTGTGTGTGTGTGTGTGAACTGCAAACTTAAAATGTTGGCTTCTTCTAACTAGTCAGAATTTAAGTCTTACCAACCAAGGTTTATGACTAGATTTTTACCAAGGAATTATAAATCTCATTTTTCAGCCACTGAAGCTAGGAGCACAACTAGCTTCAGAGTCAGCACACACAACCACTTTCATTTGTAAAGGAGACCAATTTCTTACTATTATTGGTGGCCTTAGGAAGCTGGGATCATTGCTAAACTACAGTTAACAAATTCATTCCTTTTATAGTAAGTTAACTTGCCAGCCACCATCCCTATGCTCTCAAAGTTTGCTTAAGGAGGATGCATTGTGGAAGATGAAAAAGTCCACTGTACCAAGCCCCAAAGCTAGAATCCTATTTGCTAGAGGAAAATGTTGTTTGCCCTGCAGTCTCAGTCCCTCAGGTGCATTGAAGGAGGATCTACCTTCAGGACCAGCCATGGGGGACACCAGGGCCAGACCAACTGAGGCCCTAAGCACAGCCCAACCACAGGGTCCCTTGGCCCTTCCATTGTTTAACTAAAAGACTTTAGGACTCTATAAGTGCTCAAAATTAAAGGTGAGTGTTGCAGTGAAAGAGCTAAAGGAGAAAAATATTCTGTGGTGCCCCCTTTCTTTGGTGCACTAAGCACATGCTTATTTGGCTTAATGGTTAATCCAGGGCTGGGAGGCACCATCTAATTTTTCACCTCAGGCAGCAACATGGTTTGGGATATCCCTGGCAAAAAAAGATAATAAGCAAGGTGAGCAGCGAGAGAGCTTCCTTAAGACATGCATTGCAGGGATAGTTTTGAAAATCCCACGTGGCTGGACATGGAAAGAGTTGATTTACACTTTCTGCATCATAAGTTTGCCATAAAAAGATGACCATACATAGTAGTAAACAAGACCTACACAGAAGGCGTAGACTGCCTTTACAGAGTGGAATTTGTAGCTGCCATATAATAATGTCAGCAAATTGGCTGCTATAGTGGGCATGGCTAGCAATCAAACCCCCACTTATCAGAAGCTAAATTATGCCCCCTGCCCCCAGATGTTCTCTGTCATTCTAGTAGCACCTTTATGGAGCCCAAAGGTATTCCTGCAAACAAATACTGTGCTAGGGATTGATACTTTGCCAGCTTCCTAATTCATTTGTTTGTATTCAAACATGTATTTAAAAAGGCTGGTGGGACAAAGAGTTTGGTGTCTAAGGGTACCCTGGTGCCTTTAGATACAAGATTGCCTACACCAGGGTTCCTCAACCTTGGCAACTTTAAGACGGGTGGACTTCAGCAAGGCTGGCTGGGGAATTCTGGAAGTTGAAGTCCACCCGTCTTAAAGTTGCCAAGGTTGAGGAACCCTGGCCTACACCTTTCATAAAGCATGATGGGGACAGGATGGGGAAAGGGGCCCTCCCTCCATTCCTGCCAAAGGGAGAAGGAAATCTCTGCCTAGGAGAAGCAAGCGGGACACTGACGAGAAGGGAAAGAAAGACAAATACAGAAATACCCATGTACTGCAGGAAAGGAGCCGAGAGGCACCAGTTTTTGAAAGAGCTGGTTAGAAAGCACATGCTTTATTAAGAATTGGACAAGTCTTGAGTGACCTTGATTTCTTTTTCTGTTTTCCAGGGTAGACCAACCAGGGGCTGAAGATACAAATAGCCACAGAATTAATGAGGTTCAGATGCAGTTAACAGGCATAAAAGCAAAACAAAACGCACAGGCAATAGTCAGCTCTGCTCCAGAGCGTTAGGTAGTAAGGTGCTTCTGAATTTTGCAGTGCCTCCCGTTGCTCTCTCGGCTGACCGCTCCACTCCAGTACATGCCTCAGCATCTCGCTGGAATATGGTGGATGTGTTGCAGGATGCATTTCCAACTGCCTGCCGAGCTACTAGGTTTCCTCATTCAAAGAAATGACTGGTGTAGAGAGCCTGACCCGGTCTGTCCCCAGTCTCCTCCAAATAAATAAAGAAAAAGTGCTAGCCGTATTAGCGACGTGTCCCTATCTACTTTGGATCATTGCCCTTTCCCATGTGGTCCTCCTCTTCTCTCCCAAAGATGAACAGCCTCTCTGTGCTAAGATCTATCCACTGAATTCCTGGGGTTTATTCCCAAAGAAATGTGCCTCAGATGCAGTTTTGCCCTGCTCCCAGGGTCAGTATATCAGTGGCTTTAAAAAAATTACTTTAGGTGGCTTGAGTCTAGTCCTAATGACTGGCTCTGGATAATAGTATCAAATAACTGGAGGTCCTTCTGACCTGCTAAGGTCACCCCCATCTAGCCCCCAGTTTTAATCTGGTGGCAGAGGCACAAAGCTACTTTACTGAAAATGTAGCAGTGTGTGCAAATTGAACTTTACAGAATCCTGCAAATGCAGGGGGGCTGAGATACCAACCAATATGCTGCAGTTCCTAACAAGCCTGGGTGCAAAGAGGATGCTTAACTGCATCATGGCTCCGGCAGCCACCAGACACTCATGTGCACAAAATGGAATTGCTGCGCCTCCTCTTGAGAGCAGTGCGCCTTATCTGCCCATCACAGGAAGCAAACTGCTTGTTTCACATTTTTTCATAACTTAAAAGCCAGAAAAGTAGAACCAAGCTGAAATCAGGAGAGCTGCTGCAGACCCCTCCCTTTGTTCCTATTTGTGAGAATAAAGAGGCAGCGGAAAGCAAACAACTCAGGGGATTTTCTGTTTCTCTAGTCAAACATAGTATGAACAGTTCAAAAAAGGCTAATTAAATTCCAAAATCCCTGAGCAAATTCATTAATAGTGATTTTCGAATAAGCAGCTACCTGAGGAAGCTTTCAAGGTGGGGAGCGATTGATATGCGAAAAAGAGAGTGCAGAGAAAGTGGGCATAAGGGAAAGAAATAGTTCCTTAATATGTGGGACAAGCTATTGTTGTAAGACATCACAATGTAGGCCAAAGTGTAGTTAGGATGCTTCTGAGTTCCATTTTTAGAAGCTTTACACACCATCAACTCATCTATTTTGAAGACTTTACGATACATGTTGAAGTAAATTTGAAATCCTTCTGAGCTGTCTCCATCTTTTTCAGATCTAGGCTGATAGTCACAAGGCCACAATCATGGGTAAGACAACATTTTTGCAAGACTGAAGAAAATGTCAACCAATGTTTGGTCTAGCTACCTACAGCTGGAAACTAACAAAGTATCTGCCCCCGGATCCCACTTCTATTGTATATTGGACTATGCATTAATTAGGAAAAACAGTGATATAAATATAAAACAAAATAAGCAGGCGATATATTCCTCTAAATATATTTATTTATATTTGTCTGTTGATTTGCAAACAACAGCAGAAAAAAGCCCCTTCTGAAAGATTGTTATATGAGGGGTGGGTGGTGATTAAAAATTGATCCATCCATTTTTTATACAAATTGATGTATAAAGTTTCTAAACACTGCAGTTCCATAATCATAGTGATATAGCAATAAACTGGCCTGCAGACACCCATTTGAGTAGTTG